>JAVLUX010000020.1:20850000-21450000 GCA_032164185.1 Moxostoma hubbsi | reverse complement strand
AAAGGAGTGAATTAAAAGAGAACAGGTGTTGCTCGGCATGCTAATCGGTGGCATGATCAGCATTCCCCCTGGGAACAATCAATGTTCCCATGGAAAGTCTGATCATGCGTGAGACCATGAGGGAGAGACAATAACAAAACATACAAAACAAACTGGCAAATTTACTGGAGCTGTGACAGTAATTTGTCATTTGTTGTGGGTGTGGGATATTCCTACTTGATATCTCCTACCATAATTGCATTCCATTCCTCGATATTCGGAAGATGATTCTTAAGGAAACAAATCTGCAACACTCCCGTTAGCTTAGCAGGGGTTTGACTCTCATTAGAGATGTCTCCTAGCAACCCAACTGATAAACAACGCTGCAGCGCTAGCATTTGTGCTTCAGGTGTACGATTATCAAAAGAGATTATAAAGTTTTATACAACTGTTTCTCCAGGCATTTGTTAAACAAGCTTTAATATCATGTAATGTGGAAATTAACTCATTAATCGATATTTCTTAATAAAGTGAATGTTTATCACTCACTTTGTTTATCTCTGTGTCGACATGTTTGTATGAAATCGGAGTTGAGAATTTCTGCACGAGCCTACAAATAGTCATTCTAATTTAAACATGCATTCCATTGCACTTTTCCTAGTAGTAAGCTGTAAAATCCAACTTTCCGAGTTGAACGTAAGGTAACACTACTTTTCAAAACTTGACCCGACACTGAATGCTCCAGCAGCCTAATTTACACTTAGAAAACTCCTGATGTTGCTATAACAATGCAAAAAGCACTTACCAATTTACTTGAAGTGAAAATCAGTCCTCCTTTCCTGCTTAATAAATTAAGCATCACATGGTAAATTTCACATGTAAATCCATAAGGATCTCTTACTCAATGGCGATAGCGGCAGTGATGACAGCCGACTCATCAGCAATTATGTGCATCACTTAAAGCGTAATTGCATCACTCAAATCCAGCTAGAAGGCCTCGACTGGGACATATACTAAAGGTCACACCCACAAAGAACAAATAAATCAATCTGATTGGCGATGAATCTGACAATCTGACATTAGATGCACAAATAAATCAATCTGATTGGCAATGAATCTGACAATCTCACTTTAGTTGCTGATTCACTTGCACTGTTGAGGGATTCTGTGGAAATTCTGAAGGCCTGAGGGAGTTGAGCTCAGACTCATGTGCTGCTTCGGCTTCGGGCTTACGATTTGTGAACAGTTGTCACACTTTACTTGTAAGAATCAAGGAATAAATTCTGACTGGATAAGCTTTTAATTTTTCTCTATTTGTTTGTAGATTAATTGAGAGTGGAAAAGCGATTAAAAATACATTGGCAAAAAGGTGATTGAGATTGAAAGGATGAAAAATATTAATTTATTTGCCATGTTAGGCCAGCAGAGAAGGATTTGCTGGCCCTGAGAATTTGCCACTGATCTAATATTCCTTTTTTCAAATATTGTTTGTGCTGTTTTTTACATCAGAAATGTCCTGACTATACTTTGTGATCAGTTGAATGCCACTTTGGCAAATTAAATTACCAATTTCCTTCAAAAACAGCAAAATCTGTCCATTATTCCAATCTTTTGACTACCAGTGTATACTTTGGGGAGTAGTAAACTAAAAGAAGAGTGTTTAATTCCATATTCCTTTCCTAAATAAAATTGTTTTAACATCTTCACAGAGTTACTCAAATGATTTATAGTGTTTACTTTGTTCTATTTCAATATTGATATCAAATCAAGTTGCACATCATTGGTAAAAAAATGTGGAAGATTACACCTGCTGGTGTCATTGCTGTTGTGGACACATATGCATTTCAGTATTTTATCGCTGTTGGTGCTCTGCATCATTCCACTGAGCATCCTGTGCTGACTTTGACATCGATAGAAATGCCTTCACCAGCATCTTCTTCATAAACAGTGCATTTGGGTAATAGCATTGCCAATGATTAATAAAACATGAGTGAAAGGCCCTTTCACATGGCTGATCACATTACCCCTCGCTTCACCTGACGCTCTGAGTCAGCTGTCAGAGTGTCCCCTTCCGCCTCCGCATGGCTCTGAGATTATACCCGGCTGTCAATACCCATGGGAGCAGCTTCAACACTAGCACAGGAAAACTGTTTGCAGCCAGGTTTACATTGGCTGTACTGACAATTCAAGATTGTTTAATTTTTACCTTAATGACTTTATGTACATTTGGGAACCTTTCAAACCTGTTAGGTGATTACGTGCAGTCTAAATGACAGAATTTCTGAATTTTCAGATGAATACAAAACTATATGTAATATCATAGCAAGCGGAATTATTTCCATCAGGGGCATAGTTTCAGGGGTGTGGGGGTGGATGGGGGGAGTTAACCCATTATTTACACCATGATCAATGGAAACATGGCTAAATGCTTCACGCTGCAACACAATTTGTGTGTGACTTGTTGGGCACTCGGGTTTTGCTTTGTCCAGACTCTGTATTTTAGGCGATGGGTCAGTCATCAATATAGAGGATAAACACATAAAAAATTGGGATTTTTTTTTTTACATTACATATGGTAGCCAGCAGGTAGTGGCAAAAGATAATTTTTGTGTGTAATATGAGCCAGTTAGGTGACGTGAATCTGCATCAGCCGTTTACATGGCTCTTTCTCGATTCTGTGGGTGGTGGTGCATGGCCGTTCTTAGTTGGTGGAGCGA
Organism: Moxostoma hubbsi; assembly: GCA_032164185.1. NCBI lineage: Eukaryota > Metazoa > Chordata > Actinopteri > Cypriniformes > Catostomidae > Moxostoma > Moxostoma hubbsi. The sequence goes on along the minus strand of JAVLUX010000020.1, from coordinate 21,447,304 downwards.
ATTGTCTGGTTAATTCCGATAACGAACGAGACTCCGGCATGCTAAATAGTTATACGGCCCCGTGCGGTCGGTGTCCAACTTCTTAGAGGGACAAGTGGCGTTCAGCCATGTGAGATGGAGCAATAACAGGTCTGTGATGCCCTTAAATGTCCGGGGCTGCACGCGCGCCACAATGGGTGGATCAGCGTGTGTCTACCCTGCGCCGAGAGGACTGGGGATTGCAACTATTTCCCATCAACGAAGAATTCCCAGTAAGCGCGGGTCATAAGCTCACGTTGATTAAGTCCCTGCCCTTTGTACACACCGCCCATCGCTATTACCGATTGGATGGTTTAGTGAGGTCCTCGGATCGGCCCCCGGATCGGTCCCGCCAGGGCTCCTCGCGGGCCTTGGCAGAGCGCCGAGAAGATGATCAAACTTGACTATCTAGAGGAAGTAAAAGTCATAACAACCACAGCTCTTCGTGAACGCTTGTATTACTACTACTAAAGCTAGGAAATAGATTTGAATGGCTTTAAACGAACAACTTCAGCATTATGGCTCATCACAGAGAGACACAACGGACTCTCTCTCTCTCTCTCTCACACACACACACACACACACACACATCCATCCTTATTTATCCAATAACTTGTTAGAAACAGCACAAGCCATGATAGGCTTGTATGCATCATTAGTTTTGAACCAGCAACGGCAGATTCTGATCCGTCGCATTAGGAAGTGCACAAATGCGTTCAAATAGCACTCAGCCAAATCACAGCAGTGCTGATTTAGGGCCATATAGCATGATTGCAAGTGTGATATTGCTTAAATATATTACAACAAAATCAAGAAACATACACGCCTATATATGATCATTATCATAATATTTCTCACAGTTTTTATTTTTCAAAGAACCACACATTTACAAGAATTAAGCTGTATATCTATGCATTATGATTTTTTTTTTTTTTTTGAATGACAAATGTCCATGATGTCTTAAATAACATATTTAGCATAGTCTACTTGCCTCATTAATGTAAAAATATATCTATCTATATATCTTACAAAAAAGGAAAAGAACAAACAAAAAAGCCAGAGCTGTTGTTTTAGTCTGACTGAAAATTAACTTTTAAAGTACATGTTAACATACTTAGCATTGTTAAGGTGAATTTAAACCCCCCTTACCAATGGTAAAATCATTGATTGAAAATCATAAAATGGTGGCAACAACAACAATATTATTTAAATTTTTTTTATTAATAATCACATTTATCGGAATACACAATTATTCCACCAACTATTTTAGTTAATTAGCTTCACTAGGTTATTTGGAGCGGCAGTGGCTCAGTTGGTAGAGCGGGTGGCCTACCGCTCTACCAACTGAGCCATTATCACCCTAAATAACCTAGTGAAGCTAATTAACTAAAATAGTTGGTGGAATAATTGTGTAGGGTTGGTGGTTCGAATCCCGGCCCATACGACTCCACATGCCGAAGTGTCCTTGGGCAAGACACTGAACTCCAAGTTGCTCCCGATGGCAGGCTAGCGCCTTGCATGGCAGCTCTGCCGCCATTGGTGTATGAATGTGTGTGTGAATGGGTGAATGAGTCAACAGTGTAAAGCGCTTTGAATACCGATAAGGTTAAAAATGCGCTATATAAGTGCAGACCATTTACCATTTATTTGCGGTTACCAACTTTGTGCAGTAGTTATATATTGGTATGCACCGATCCGATACCTGGAACGGTATTGGCTCCAATACTGAAGCTTTTAGATGGATCGGGTATCTGATGAGCCCGATCCAAATCTGATACTGTGTGTTAGTCATGTTTGTTACTATCAAGTAGTACTGCCGCTCCCTATAAGCAGACTATGCAGTCTGCGTAAAAGGCACCAACTCCCTAGGGGGGCACCAGAAAGTCCACCGGCTGCCCTTACCTCGCATGTTATACGAGGACCCGAAAGCAGTTGCAGAACACAGATGATCATCAATATCATATACTCACGAACAACATCTCAGATGTAGATGCTCAATAGTTCAGTTCACTTATAATATGCATTTAGAATGGCACCGGAGGTGCATTTTACCCGAATTTGAATAAGAAGCGAATTAAACAACTGTGAACTTGATTACAAACGGACACATACAATATCGTCCTGGATAGTTCAGAATGTCAAAATAAAAGCATGAGGGTTTACAAGTTAAAGATGCATGACTGAGATGTATTACTATTATAATATATGATTATTTGTTTACAAATGATAATAATATTTAAGTTGAATGGGTTCCAATAAATAACTGTGAATGAAAAATGAGCTGATGTCTTACAACTAACTTAACAAATAAGAGATCTGAATCCAGTTAAAAGTTGAAAAAAACAAAAAAGTTTCTTTTCTACTGACAACTTATACTGGTATTACTGTTCATTTTGCTGCTACATTATTAAGTATTCTAGTTAATAATACAGTTCTTCTTAATAAGCTATACATTTATATTGAAATAATGTGTAGTTAGAGGTTTGTGTCACAGGTGAGCGTTTATAGTCTTTTTAATATGGCTTCAATAAATCTCATAACTTGAGACCGAGCTATCCTTTTTATATGTTTTATAAAAAAGATTTTTTGCAGTTCTTTCTTGTCAAAGGTCTATATGACTCAAAATAGTCTCATGTCAATTCGTACAAGATTTTATGCTACTTGGTCATATGAAAAGGTACAACTTTTAGACCAACCAATCAACAAAGAATTTCAAATTGATACTTTACAGCCATCAAATTTTACCCTCCTATCCAACATTTTACTTTAAGAAATGTCTGTGAACCAATTTGGTTACTCATTCCATATTTATTTATGCAATAAAAATGACTTATGTATGTCAATATCCTGGAATACACTTCCCATTGTCTTGTTTCAAACTGATGTTTTTTTTCTTGCGTGGTACACAAAAGTTATTTTTCTAGTACAATCATGGTTTTGTTAGGGTTTGGGTAAGGGATTACACTTTATTGTTAGGTTTAGCCTGGGGGTAAAACATTGTTAGTTGGTTAATGTTTCTGTATGGGTGAGCCAACTTGTACACGTTTTTTTAAAACTTTTTTCATCTTGTACTATTATTATGACTAATCATGAGACTGAGTTTTTATTGCAACAAATGCACATTTATCCTGCATGAGTGCATACTTAATTGATATAAACAAGACACACAACAGATCCACCGAGCTCAATCTCAACCAGATCACGGAGGTTTATCTTCGGATCCCAAAAATTCTCTTTGTTTATCAGCCATGTTCAAAGTTCAACCGAAAAAACCATCTGTCTACTCCCACTTTGGTCTGACAAAGCCAGCTGTCCTCCAGCAGAGTTTAGCTACAGCCCAATCATCTCTCTCTCTCTCTCTCTCTCTCTCTCTCTCTCTCTACCTCTCACCACGAATTGAACGGATTAACTCATTAACAGGGTTAATGAAAGAAGCCTAATACATGAATTCACCAAGCTTGTGCATCTCCATTGACAGAAGCAGGGTAGATCTCTCCCAAGACCTGAGGCTAACATACCAGCAGAACTAACATACTAACTGCTAACCTTCTTCAGACATGAGCTGAAGAAACAGCTTAGATGAGCATGTTTGAGAAATAATCTCAAAAATGTTTAAAGTAATAATCTCTCAAATATTCTGTCACTGATTAATAAAAAAGATTTAAAAAGACGCTTTGGATGAATACGGTACACTTTGTCATCTCATGGCTTATTTTTTTTTAAGTTATAGAGGCACAAATACCATGCTTTTTTTTGTTGCGAGAATGATTACATACACTTACTGACCACTTTATTATGAACACCAGTACACTTATTCATGCAATTATCTAATCAGCCAATCGTGTGGCAGCAGTGCAATGGATAAAATCGAGCATATATGAGTATGAAGCTTCAGTTAATGTTCACGTCGACCATCAGAATGGGCTGGTTTCAGTGTTTCTGTAACTGCTGATCTCCTGGGATTTTCACACACAATAGTCAAAAACAAAAAACATCCAGTAATCGCCAGTTCCTCTCCTGAATGATTTTATGCATTGCACTGCTGCCACATGATTGACTGACTAGATAATCGCATGAATATGGTATACAGGTGTTTCTAATAAAATGCTCAGTGAGAGTAGTTCCACCTCCTTAGGTTGATTATCAATTTTTTTTTAAGGTTAATCACCTCTTTTACTAGCCATTTATCAAAATGTTTATTTTTATTTTTTAAAAAAGAGTTTCAGGTCCCGTTTTCAACCATATTCATGGAAAGTGACAAATCATGCACTATACTGTTTTTGCCTGCACACAAAACATTTATTGTAACAATATCTACATTTCCAACCAAGGGTTTTTTTGCAAAAAAACTGTAACGCATCAAAAAGTTTACAGATATAGCTGATGGAAATGCAAATTATCACTAAAATAAAGTGTCGACATAATATTTTTACATTTAACTCAAGCATTAACTCGATGTCAATATATCAAATGTTGCGAAAAACTGTTTTTTTGTCCGAAAATTGGCATTAACGTAAAAATGTGTCACATGGCATGATTTACCCCAGTCGTTAGCCTGTGTTAATGTTGATGACAAGGTATACATCCTTGAAAGGCAATTTATTGCATGTGAAGAATTACTCACACTGTTATGAATTGGTCTTAATGGCATACCTTCAATGATCTGATACTGCACAACACATCTGCATCATGACACTTCCAGGAGTGCCAACACAAATATCTTTTATGTATCATGCACCTGTCATCGTCATGTGAGGCCACACTTTGCGATTAATCGTGGTAGCCATCCGTTTATTTATTATTCTTTTCCACACCATTCAAAATAATAGACAGCAGTCATGGAATTAGCCCACAATACAAAAACATGTCATTTCTATGAACAAAGATGTTTTAAATGAAAAATAAATACACAATACTAGGAGAAAAACATCAGTGTGCTTTTTTGGAACACTAACATATAGCCCAATAGTATAAAATAATTGTTTAGCTTTTGAAAAAATTTAGACGAAATTCCCTGTATTAAATTAAATAAATTACCAAATGAATAATACCATAAAGCCAGGTTCATTAAATCAGACAGAGGGTCTGCGACAAAGATGTCTGAAACACATGCCCTATCTCCACTGACCTAGAGAAAACATAACGCCAGCATGTTAATTTGCCATGTTTGAGGAGGTGGAAACTGTTGTTGTGGTGTCAGAGTCATGTGTACGGTGAAGAATGGCTGCCTGCGGTCATCGGCACATTTGATTAACGACCTAATGATGGATTGGCCTCCCCCGTGAAGGGTGAACTTAAGTATTAGGTCTTACCCCATGAGCTGAAAAAGCCTGAATCATTTATATCCATGATTTTAACAAACTCAGAATGCTTAGAGCAAGTTCCAAATAACTGACCAGGGATTGAGGTGGGGGGAGGTCAAGTGGGCTTTTAATTTTGACAACAAAATATTTTGCATTCCACTCGTTTCCAGTGTTTGTGGAGGATTAAACATAACGCACTCAATAAAACAGGAAGTCATGGACCATTTAAAACCTCTTTTTATATCTGTTAGGCAGTACATTGATTTTTAAAGCTGATATTACATGCCCAAATTAGCCTGACACATGAGCTGGAAAAAAAAAAAAAAAAACACAGAATAACTCAGCAAAGATGAACATATTGCAATATATCATGGAATCACAGGAACCCGAAAGCCATTACTCAAATCAGCCCCTTTCGTCTCTGCAGCTTTTCTTGGTGCATTGCATTTCAGCACTTTCTGTGCTGTCAGTGAATAATGCAAACATACATATTGGGAATGGAATATAACACATCTACAGTGTAGCTTATTGATGTGCAATGGAAGTCAGAAGTTTACTTACTTTATTTAAACTCAGTTTTCACAATTCCTGACATTTAATCATAGAAAACATTCCCTGTCTTAGGTCAGTTAGGATCACTACTTTATTTTAAGAATGTGAAATGTCAAATAATAATAGAGAAAATGATTTATTTCAGCTTTTATTTCTTTCATCACATTCCCATTGGGTCAGAAGTTTACATACAATTTGTTAGTATTTGGTAGCATTGCCTTTAAATTGTTTAACTTGGGTCAAACATTTTGGGTAGCCTTCCACAAGCTTCTCAAAATAAGTTGCTGGAATTTTGGCACAATCCTCCAGACAGAACTGATGTAACTGAGTCAGGTTTGTAGCCCTCATTGCTCGCACATGCTTTTTCAGTTCTGCCCACAAATGTTCTATCAGATTGAGGTCTGGGCTTTGTGACTCCAATACCTTGACTTTGTTGACCTTAAGCCATTTTGCCACAACTTTGAAGGTATGCTTGGGGTCATTGTCCATTTATAAGATCCATTTGTGACCGAGCTTTAACTTCTTGGCTGATGTCTTGAGATTTTGCTTCAATATATCCACATAATTTTCGTTCCTAATGATGTCATCTAATGTGAAGTGCACCAGTCCCTCCTGCAACAAAGCACCCCCACAACATGATGCTGCCACCCCCATGCTGCACGGTTGGGATGGTGTTCTACGGCTTGCAATCTTCACCCTATTTTCTCCAAACATAACGATGGTCATTATGGCCAAACAGTTAAATTTTTGTTTTATTAGACCAGAGGACATTTCTCCAAAAAGTAAGATCTTTGTCCACTGTGCACTTGCAAAACTGTAGTCTGGCTTTTTTATTGTAGCTTTCGAGCAGTGGCTTCTTCCTTGCTGAGCAGCCTTTCAGGTTATGTAGATATTGCACTCGTTTTCCTGTGGATATAGATACTTGTTTACCTGTTTCCTCCAGCATCTTCACAAGGTCCTTTGCTGTTGTTCTGGGATTCATTTGCACTTTTCGACAGAATGTGTCTCCTTTCTGAACAGTATGATGGCTGCGTGGCCCCATGGTGTTTATACATGTGTACTATTGTTTGAACAGAATATTAAAGTACCTAATATTAAATCTGTGGATTGGTTATAAAAATGAGTTTCAAAGACTTCTAAGTCTATGTTTACTTCTTACTTCAACAGTGTGTGTATATATATATATATATATATATATATATATATATATATATATATATATATATATATATATATATATATATATATATATGTGTGCATGCATTAATGTGTAGGTGCAATATGCATGCATGCCAATTATTCAATGATAAGTAGAATGTCAATGAATGGTTATTGCATACTTGCTGACCTAAGGAATACAACATCACACCAGCATGTACAACTGCTAACATGATCAGACTCGACATTCTCACCCCCTCTACAGTACAGCAGTGGAGTAGCAATTCTGGCAACTCTGCCAGATCACATTGATCATTGAATGATCCATTCATAATATGAACCATAAGGACAGCTTTAGCTTGCTGTGGATTCTGTGAAGCTGAAGAGTGATTTTGGGCTGGATGGATGGATAATTAGAATTAGATTTAAAATTAAGAGGTGGTGGGAAATCATCCAAAAATTACAAAAAGCAGAGTATGATAACGTTGCTTGTTTTTTTTTTGACAATTAATTTTCAATATTTAAATCACATGGTAATAAGACTTTATTTAAAAAACTAAATCTGAATTAACCAATGTAGGGGAGCAAAATCTTCCTCTGAGTAAAATTTTCTCAGTGTGAGTTTGAAAATTCACCCTCACTGATTGCCGTCATTAATCTCTGAGAGCTGCGTGAGATGGTAAGTGGATTTGGAGGCCCCCCCCCCCCTTCAACCTCCATTAAAGGGGCCAGTCCTCCAGGGGTCTGGGCTGATGCAGCTTTGTGCAGATGAATTCTGTCACAATCAAAGAGCAGGTCATATGCAAACATAATGTCATTGAATTAATACACAATCCACAGTGAAGGCCATAATGGTGGCATTACCATGAGAATACTGCACAATATTGTGAGTTCATACAATGACACTTTGTAAGATTTTACAAGATTACATGGGCATGCATCTAATTATTATTTCAGAAATACAGGTTTTCTACAGCAAAGAAGCTCAGGACAGTTCTGCTGCTTTGCGGGACATATCAAGGGAGAACATTTTGCAGAACAATGCTTAAAGGGACAGTACCATACTGCCCAAAATGACCTGCAAATAATGTCTTTGCATAAATATTCCACAGTAAGTAGGTTACATTATAATTTATGAGTTAAATGTGCCAGTCACGAGACCAGCTGTTAACTGAATGGTCGGTGGCCCTGTAGTATGCAAAAGACATTTCAGTGGTTTTAGCTGCAGTACTGTAATAACACTAGGTCTGGTAAAGTGAGAGTATAACATAGATAGTGTTTGAATGCATTGAAAGCACATACTGATATAATGATTATCCTGGGAGCAGTGAGGAACCTCCCTGAAGGTCTACAGAGAACTTTTAACATCAATGAAAGTATATAAATATGATAAATAGTACATCATATCACTATTAAGAATCTGTAGAGAGAAATTAAGATATTTACTCGGGAATAAAAGCAAGCACTGAGTTAAATTGAGCACATTTTTAATTGGATTTTGAGTCATTTCTTCATAAATTTTCTCTCCTGTTTGTCATGGTAGTACACAAGCTTTTAGGGATGCCATAACTGAGCGAATTACTCCTTAATTTGAACATGCACTTTATTATTCAGGTATTAAATTATAGTTCATGGTTCTTAGTGGTCTTTGTCATTTGAAAACTGGGGATATGGATATACAGTTAATGTTGAAAATATTTGAATTGCAAATAACTCTTAATGTCTATACTTCACAACACTTCTCATTGAGATAAACGTCATGCTACGTTGCAGAGATTTTTCTAACAGCACTTTGGGCTATGTAGGATACACTGCACACTTGGCACCTGCTCCAGCTGCTGTATAGAGAAAACACCAGAGCTGAGCTGATCAGCACACTTGCACCTGGGACTATATCCACAGAGCTGCTCTTAAACAAATCCTTATTGGCAGCAGTACTGAAGACACACTTTAAATGGGCCTTCTATCTGCTGATATGGGGATACAATATAAGAAATAAGACTAAGCAAGACATCAAGGAAGGAAAAAAGGATGGAAAAAGGAAAGGAAAGGCAAGGGAATGGAAGGGGACAGAAAGAAAGCAAGCAAGCAAGCAGCAATTATGGGGCCAAGCATCACCATGACAACCACTGCACAACTGAAAGATCTCACAGAGCAAGCAGAGATCACATTGTCCCTGGATGGATTTGAACCCATGACTTTACATTCCACAGTTCAGTGTGCTATCCAGTACACCACACAGCAACAACATTTAAAATAATAAAGGGACATACCAGCCGAGCACAGCTCAACTTTATACAAATATGCAAAAAAACTTTTGATTTGGGAAAGGCCCAGACTCAATTCAGTAAGCACAATACAAAAATCTCCAGACCTACACACATTTCTAATGCATGACTTGCTGAGGTGGGTATAGAACCGGGAACCTTCCATTTTTTTTTTTTTTTTAATTTGTATTGATTCCATACAACAACTTAAATAAACATAACAGAAAATGTGGAATCAAATTATTTAAATTATAAATAATAAAAGTTAAATTGAAACTGACACACAAACATAAAAAAAAGAAACCTAAAAAGTATACTTCCAAAAAAAACAAAAAAAAAACAATAATGTTTTTTCTACAGAGATCAAATTCAGAATTTGATTGTGGAAAAACCCAGCAACTATTTAGTAGGGTGACCATACGTCCTCTTTTTCCCGGACATGTCCTCTTTTTTGGACCTTAAAAAAATATCCGGCCCGCCTGTGTTCGGCATCAAACAGTTGCTTGATAGTAGCCGCAAATGACAGCTGAGTGGAAACAATGCCCAAACGAAAGTGCAAATTTACAGAAGATTTGCCCAAAAATTGCCATGCTTTCATCCAGGTCGAGATCCGTGGGAAGCAGAATGTTTGAGAAAGCTGGCTCTTATGTGTTAGTTGCTAATAAAGGTGCAAGTGATTAAGAAGCACACATTAGCTCTGCGAAGCATAAAGGGTCAGCAAAAGGTGAAAGTACATCAGGTAAATTAACAGACTACTTTTTGCGGAAAATGTTATCACATTGCTTAATTTTCCTAGACCATGGAATGTTGGAAATTTTTATTTATTTATACATTTATGTTATGCTAATAGAGTGTATTTTTCAATGTATGAAAGTTTGCATTCATAGTAACACCGTTTTGAACCCCATTATTCCACCCCAACCCAATTCCCCCACCGAACAAAAAGTGCCGTCTTTTTTGGTAAACCAGAAAACGGTCACCTTACTATTTAGTAAGCACACTACAAAAATCAATTTTGGTCAAATAGCCTTATAAGACAGAAAACCCAACAGTTAGCATGCTAACCGATTAGCATGATAAGCCATCATAGCAGGTAGCATGATGACCATGTTCTATTTAACTACATATGAAGCTATCTCCAAACTTCTCAATCCTTATCACAAAAAAAGATATCACACCCATATACATGTATACCAGAAAAACTATACTAAGACAAATAAGAACAGGTATACCTTAAAACAGAAATGATATGTTATAAGCCCTGCAACTATTCAGTTAACAATACAAAGATCTCAAGTACAATATAACATCAACTAAACTATTAAACTGTTAAATTCCGTATTAATTTTTAAATTCTGTTAACTATGTACAAAGATTTGAATGGTCTAGCTCTGCAGTACTTAAGTGACCTTCTGACGTGCTATATTCCATCACGTTCATTATGATCGCAAAATTCTGGCCTGTTAATAGTTCCTAGAATATCAAAATCCACAAAAGGAGGAAAATACTTTTCATATTTCATAAAGTCTAGATCTTCTGTAAAGCTGCTTGGAAACTATGTGTGTTAAATGGCACTATACAAATTAAAATGACTTCACTTGACAATGTATTATAAAATGTCAATATGGTGGAGAGGCAGTATAGCTAATATGGGAAAAGCTGGTGTTGTTAAAATGACCCAAGGAATCCACAGACATCAACCCCATGATTTTAGGATATATGGTTCGAAAATTACATGGAAAAAAAGCACAAAAAAAAGTGTCACTGTCACTAAACTTTGTATGTGCCCTCATATCATGGTCCTAATGACACACACAAAGTTTTGTTTTGATAGGACAAAGTGTTGCCAAGATACAGCCTCATATCTGTTTTCACAGCCACCTCGTTAAAAATGTTTTTGTATAACTTTTCAACAGTCAAATATTAAAATTGTTTATTATTCATTCTGTGCGGCTCAGTCTGGAGATTTTTTTGAGCCATTTGTGTGCAAGATGGCAGCCACTGTAATGGCGCAGTTTTAATGTAAGGGGTCCATTAGGATCATCAGGAGGAGAGTAATCAGGCAAAATAAGAATTGTGTTTCTAGGACAAATGGTTCAAAAGATACACACAAAAGAAAAGTGAATTTTTGACATGATGGTGGCACTATAGGGTATGTCCAAGTAAGTCCATTTGGTATGGGGGCTATTCATGACCACCACTACCGGTGTGCTAAATTTTTATAATTTTCCTATGTACAATTCTATGGGCTGTCGTAGACTCCCATTGGGGAGGAATAATACAAATAAAATTAATATTAAAGAAAACAATAGGTGCCACAGCACCTTCATTGCTTGGACCCTAATAAAGAAGGAAAGAAAGAAAAAAATGAAAGGGAAAGGAGGAATGCAGGAATAATGGAAAAAGGAAGGGAATGGGAAAGAAAGAAAGAAAAAAGGAAGGAATGCAGGAAGGATTGAAAAACAAAGGGAAGGTAAAGGAAGGGAAAACAAAGAATGCAGGAAGAATGGAAAAAGAAGGAAAGGGAAAAGAAAGGAATATTGAAGGAAGGAAGGAAAATAAATAATGAGGAAAGTAATGAAGGATGGAAAAAAGAAAGTACAACTGACCACTTCGTACTCTCTAGTGACCTTCAACCAAGTGCCACAAATTCTAAATCCATGCATTGCCTATTGTACATTCGAGGATACTGCTCAAAGCATGCTTTCTGCCAAGGGCCATCCTGTGATCCTCCACCCCCCAACCATAGTGAAAAGCAAATTGCATCTATCTCAGCAGCAATGCAGCATTTGAGTCCTGCAGGCAATCTGACATATGAGCCAGGATCCAAGCAGAAGTGGATGCCTCCACTGCAGCACACATCCCAGAATTCACATGCCCCCAACCAGTACTGTTATGATTCACACGTTAAATACAACTAGCCCATTGCATGCACATGCAAGCGCATACACATTTACGCTCTCTTACTGTAGCTGCAGTGCTGTACTGATGTACTGGCTTTAGCCTAAAGCTTAGGTATCTGCTCTGGGCAAGCAGTTCCATCATCTGTAATTACCTCCACAATGCAGCACTGAGCACCGGCTCTATGTATTACTGAAGAACTTTGTCCTCCATCTGAAGGAAAAGGTTGTTTAAGGCTCTAACACCATCATTGAACAAAGAAATTCACTGCATACATCTCCTTTTTTTAAAATAAGCATTTTTGTCCTATTTTCCAGTAAAAAATAAATAAAAATAAAGCAATAAAAACAAAATTGTGTAAGATAATCGAAGATGTTTCTGGGATGTGATCATGTTGCAATATTGAATTAAATATATTTTTTCTTAACCATTTGGCACTTTTATTTTTTATTTAAGCTTTCATTGTTTTAAATCAAATTTGGGGAGGCTTACGGTTTTAAAACAAGAAAAAATTATTTGCGAATGGGTTTAGAAAAATTGACCCAATTTTGTTTAAGGATGTTTTGATATTTTTAATGGACAAGGCAAAAGTACTAAGATGTAAAAGTGCAGCGTAAATATGACCGGATAAATCTGGATTATTTCACTAAACTCTGTTAATTGGTTTCATCATGTGTTAAGCACAAGGCACTTCTGAAACATTTCTGCAGAGAGTCATCTCTACTTGCACAATATAAACAACACTATGGTGCACTCACTCCCCCATGGTCTAGGGTTGATAGTTTACTGTGGGCTGTCAAACTCCCTGTCAGTCGCACATGCTCTGCTATAGAGGGGGAGTGATTTGCGGGATGCCTGGTGGGAATCAGTATTGATTACTTTGAAATTACAGGTTTTAAAAGGCAAGCGAAAAAGACAAGGTGTAAGCTGCCTGCTCACAGCAGCATGCTCCCTGTCCGTAATCAGCATCTTCAGCATATTGTGCTAGCACTGCACAGGAAAATGTGAATTTCACTGAGAGACAGCTGAGTGCTGGGTAATTTAATTCAGGACTCTCTCTCTCTCTGCCAGCAGAGTAAAGTGAGCCATATAACCTTCAAAAACACTCCACCTTTCATCCCATCAAAAAGTATGACAGACAAATAAGGTCAGTAAGCATTTAAAGAAATGAAGTGTCTAATTAGTGAAAAAGAATATCTTCTAAAGCCATGCAAAGATCTGATCAGCAAATGACTGAATAAAAAGTTACAGCAAATATCTCTGAAATCAGTTATTACAGTAACTGTCTAAAACATTCCAATATTTTTTTTATTACATTTAGTTAAATAATTTTTTTTTGCATTGGGCCTTAAAGGGTTAGTTCGCCCCAAAATGACATCATGCCATCTCAGATGTGTATGACTTTCTTTCTTCTGCAGAACACAAAGATCTTTAGAAAAATATTTTTCTCTGTTTAATGGTTTAATCAATGTCTTCTGAAGTGATCCAGTTGGATTTGAGTGAGAACAGAGCAAAATAGAACTTTTTCACTGTACATCTTGACAAGCAGTCTCCTTCGCGATCATGATTTCAAGCTCGATTACACTTTCTATAGCGCCATCTAGAGCTCTGCGCATGTGTCAAGCGCTAGGAAGTGTAATCAAGCTTGAAATCCCAATTGTGCCAAGAGACTGCAATGACAAGATGTACAGTGAAAAGGGAGTTACTTTTTGGTCTGTTCTCACCCAAAACCAACTGGATCACTTCAGAAGACATTGATTAAGTCACTGGAGTCTTATGGATTACTTTTACGCTGCCTTTATGTGCTTTTTGGAGCTTATAGAGTTCTGGTCACCATTCACTTGCATTATATGGACCTACAGACTGGAGACATTCTTCTAAAAATCTTTGTGTTCAGCAGAAGAAAGAAAGTCATACACATCTGGGATGGCACGAGGATGAGAAAACGAGAGAATTTTCATTTTTGGGTGAACTGTCCCTTTAATAATTATGAAAAACTAGCTGAATGAATTTCTGTGATAAATCCCTTTTTTATGTAAATTCTTGCATTTAATTCAATGGAAAATTTACATATGCATAATTTTACACAGAATTTCTGCTTGTGTTTCATGTATATTATTTTTAGTTTTTATAAATTGTTTTACTTTAAAAATGAATTCAATTTAATCATGTCATCTAAATTAATTGGATGGTGTGTCATCTAAATTCACATTAATTTTTATTCATGTTTTTCAGAATAATTTAGGTTTCATTTTCCTGCAGTTGTGCCATACAATACTAAACACAAGGTGGCAGAAAAGGGCTTTCTCCAGCTCATACTGTCTTAAAACATCCCAGTAAATCATTGTAGTTCAAGTGCTCTTTTAGAAAACACATATTTTGGCAAATCACACAAAAAAAAAAACATCAAAATAATTTTGTTGGCAACTTGACATCACCTCCCATCACCTTCTGAAGCTGATTTGAATGTCAGAACCTCTGACTATTAAATAAAATAAATAATCTTTGATAAACAAAGCTGTAGTGACCTATTAAGATGCAGGGGAAACAATCAAGTCCACATACTTCACCTGCACTCCTTGACTGCTTACGTTGACCATAAAATATTTCAATTCATCCAAAGCTATCATTGAGCTACAGTGTCCATATATCCTAAAACTTTAAAACAATCTTGTGTAAAGAAAATGGAAAAGTACCAATATATGCAATAATCAGCACAAACATTTAAAAATGCACAAACTCTTCAGTCCAAGGTAAGTGAACCAACAATATGTCATAGCAACACATGTGTCTGGAGTAAAATATTAGCCTGTGAAATCTCTGTACTAATCTTTTGAGTGAAAAATAGAACCAAGACTGCAGTGGAATAAATACAATAAAAACTGGTGTTAAACATGTGCTTTTTAAGATAATCAGTAAACTTGTTTTAGAATGAATTCAGTATAGAATCACTAAATTACAATTTGTATGTATAACTTTTGTTTTGCTACGTTAGGCAACAATCCACAAAATATTTTAAAGGAAACTGTGTACTCCCTTACCACAGCTGGGAACATATTCTTAAAAAGAGCACAGCAACTTCTTCCACTACAGTCAGAGTCTAATTGTCTATGACATTTGTATAATTTAGTACGGGCACTGTGCCTTTCCGAGATGGAGATGAATGGGTTTTCTTTTTTCATATGAAAAGTACCAGGCTCTTGGTGAGTATCTGACTAAACAATAACAGTCAATGATGTTGTGCAACTCTGGTTGGCATGACACTATTCAACACTCTCTGTTTGCAAAGAGAACTGAGGCTAATTCTATAAAACAATTAAACTATTGAGAAGGAAAGCTGAAGTGACAGACAAAGGTCAATTAAGTTATAAGGAAAGAAAGGAGCTTTGAATGATTTAAGATATTTGATGGTAAATATGCCTTTCTGTTGAGTGGTGAATTCAAAGAAGTTTTGGGTCTGCGAGTAACCCAACTGAACACAAGAGGGCAGTAAAGACTTTTAAATTTTGCCACTAACTTAAAGGAATATTTCACCCAAAAAGTTAAATTATCTTATCATATACCTCATGCCATCCCAGATGTGTGACTATTTTTTCTGCAGAACACAAACATATGTTTTTAGAAGAATATCTCAGCTCTTTCTGTCCTTTCAATTAACGTGAATGGTGACCAAAACTTTGAAGCTCCAAAAAACAGATAAAGGCAGCATAAAAGTAATACATAAGACTCCAGTGGTTATATCCATGTCTTCTTAAGCAATCTAATCGATTTTAAGTTTGATTACACTTCCTACTGCTTGACGTATGTGCAGGGCACTAGGAAAAGTAATCGATGAGCAAATCCGATGGGATCACTTTAGAAGACACTGGAGTCATATGAATTACTTTTATGCTGCCTTTATCTGTTTTTTGGGATCTTCAAGTTTTAGTCACCATTCACTTGCATTGTATGGACCAAAACAGTGGAAATATTCTTTCAGAAATCTTAATTTGTGTTCTACATAAGAAAAAGTCACACATCTGGGATGGCATGAATGCGAGTAAATGCTAGCTTAATATAACTTGCTGCTTATATCTCCCATTGTCATTGAGGTCTACAACAGAGGGAAAGAATCCACCCCACACACCAACAGAAAGATTTGAGAGACACTTGTATCCAAAGAGATGGGCTCATTGTTCTGGCTATTACTCTGGGCTATTGTTTAATGTCTGTAGAGGAGTTACCGGGTTACAAGTGCCTGGTTGTCTGTTGAGCCATATAAGGAGCAGCCAGCCACACAAATCAGTAGTATCTTCAAGCATGTGTGTGCAGTCATGATAGAAAAGGGCATTTGCATGGTCAGAGTTCAATCAATCTGAAAGTGAATATGAAAAAGTGAGTATTACTTCTACAGTTGAAAGCAATAGACTATACCAAAATATATATCATACACCCACACATGGAGTTTTTTTGTATTATTATATGAAAAGAGACATACACCATTATTGGCTGACCCATTCACAAAGTGACCTGAAATTCTAATATGGTATCATCTTAATCCACTTGTTTGCATATTGACAATGTTGGTGGGTAGCTAACTATAACTAGCCACACGCTGGTTTAACTATTCCTTTTTTAGTACCATTGCAGTTGTTCAGCTGTTTTGTAGCTTGGCCAGTAACAAGCTACTTTTTTTCCCATGAGTAGCGGTGTAATGCTACAAAACAGTACGAACGAACTATTGTAATAACAAGTCCCTTTCGAGGCAAGTTAGTCCACACGGCGGCAATCGGGGAACACTTCCGGCAGATATTTTGCACCAAAACAAGTGGCATAAAATTACAGCTCCCATCTACTTGAATGGGGAAAGACCGAAATTTGTACAGTTGGTCAAAATTACGATCAAAGGACAAATTTCAAATCATCAGTACATTACAACAATTGTATGATAATTTGCGCTTCTATAGCATCGTGCTTGAAAACGCTATCAGGCTGGTCTAGCTAATGCGCATGCGTGTTCTCAAGTTGACTTACAGAAGATTTCCGTATCTGAAAAACATCTGCCATTTCTCCCATTCATTTTAATACTCCGTGTTTTAATAGAAGAGCTCTGTATCAGGATATATAGTCTCTGGTATTAAATTAAACGCACTCTCTGATTCGTTCACTGCGATTTAATCTAGAGAATCATTTCGTTCGGTTAAATCGGTTCATGTAAATTATCTGATTCAAAATAAGTTACAGCATTTTACAGCAAGTCTTCTTTTTATAGTAACATTTTAAATGCTGCTGTTTATTACTGTTTGTATTTAGAACAATGTTTATCAGTTAAATAATGTCCATAATTGGCAAATAATTTGAACCCATAATTGGCAAACCCTTATATTTTGTGCTATTATTATATTATGGTTCTAATTTATATTAAGGTTACATAAATTATAGTTTAATTATATAAGTAACATACATTGCCACTAGAAGTAGCCTCAGTTACTTTTTGTCAGAAGTGTGTAGTGTAGGTGACTACTTTGTTGTTTTTTTTACTCTTTTCAAAACAATACCTTGACTGTAGCTTAGCTACTTCAAATTGTGAGTAGAGTAGCTTGCAAAGCTTCAGCTTCAGGGTAAACTCCCCAACAACCTTTGTTAAACTACTTGGGTACTTTGTAATTCTAACTAATACGAATTAAAATTAAAGGGAGGTCTAGCTACTAAATGCATACCTGATTATGCTGTTTATCGTGTAGTCCAAAATTAGCACCGTATTTGAGGGGAAATAAGATAAACAACAACAGCTCAGCTCAATTGGGAGGGACGTTCAGCAGCAGCTGGTCGTTATTTGACCACGTGACAGGTGAGACGTTTCTGTCGCTGTAGCAGCCATCATTTCACTCTATACAAGCCTATCCTAAAACAGACACGGAGAGCATTTAGTCATGGATTTGCATCGGAATACCGATTAAAGTAAGATCCTCGCTTCACTCCTTCGCCTATGCTCTATTTTCCGGTGTGTCTCAGTCGCAGGTACGGTCAGATAGTCTAATCGTTTATCACATTTGTGCGTCTTTTTCCAATCGCCGTTCGTTCACATGCATACATTGATCGCGACAACCGTTTACAAATGCAAACATCCAGTTGAGGTGCTGCTTTCAACCAACCGAAGTTCTTAAACAGGAACTGAGATATAAATGTGCTACTTTGTGACACGTTTCTTAGTGCGTCTCCATGTAAATAATTAATAAGTATGCACTAAACAAGATCTACTTCCTGTGTTTGTTGAAGGGATCATAATTGCTCCTAAATTGGACAGTTTTAAACTAACAAAGCTGTATTGTGGTCGGACACTTTTAGTTTGCTACCCTGTTTTAGCTGGGCGGCATTAAGAGATTAGCGTGTCTGACTGTTTTGTTCTTTTGGCTACACTTAATTAACCTTTCTTCAACAGGCCAGGTAGCCGCATTAAAACCACTCGATGCACAAATTATTTTGTGGATGTAAATGTGAATTGTACTTTTGAACTCCATTATTTTCTAGTTTTATTACACGACAGTCCGAGACAATGCTGGAGAGGCTTTACTTTCGGTTTAAGATCTAGAGAGCATTAGGTGTGGGGGCCATCTGTTCTCGGTCTAAATCAAGAGCACTTTTCTCAGCATGTCATAATTCTTGTAGTAACACATTGACCCGTTGACCCGCCTCCCGCGATCAGTTTGATTCATAAATTGCAACTGTGAACGAATCCACCGCAGTGAACGTACTTTTCAAGACTTTAAAATATTTTTCACCGTCATCCCTAAAAAAAAATGGTAACCATGTTATCCAACTAAATAATATACAGTTTTTGTCACTACTGTAAAAGCTTAATGAATTAACAGGTTTCTTTTGCGAACAATGTAAGAACATTTCAGAATCCTTTTATATTTGTATGATGACAATGTTGGCTAATATTAAAGGGATGGATCACCCAAAAATGAAAATGCTTTCATCTTTTACTCACCCTTATGCCATCATGAGATGGTGTGTCTTCCTTTCTTCTGAAAACACAACGATTTTTAGAATGCTATCTTGGCTCTGTAGGTCCATACAATGCAAATGAACTGTGACAAACTTTGAAACTCTAAAAAGTACAAAGGATGCATCTACAAGACTCCAGTGGTTAAATCCATGTCATTAGAAGCGATATGATGCATGTTGTCAAAAAAGATCAATGTTTAAGTTCTTTTTTTTTTTTGCTTTAACTGGCAACTGTCACATCCACATTCTTCTCTTTTTTGATGTTTTAGTTTGTTGTTCTTATTGCCACCTACAGGGCACGGAGGAGAATTCATAATCAAAAATAACTTAAAAATGTAACTTTCTCACCCACACCTTTCATATCTCTTCTGAAGATATGGATTTAACCACTGGAATCCTATAGATTACTTCTACACTGCCTTTTTTGAGCTTCAGATTACTTGCATTGAATATACCAATAGAGCTGAGATATTCTAAAAATCTTCGTTTGTTTTCTGCAGAAGAAATTCATACACATGGGATGGAATGAGAGTAAATGAGAGCATTTTCATTTTTGTTACTACTACAATTTTATAGACTCATCTGTAACTTTAGTAATTTATTTTGGCTGTAACCATGGTAACTTTTGTAAGCCTTATCTTGTCGATAGGTAGAGACATTATCTTTGTGCTTGATGTATTTAATGTCAGATTACTCTGGTTGATATTTTAAAATCAGATTAACCTCTCTTTTGAGTTTGCTAGAGCAGTAGGACTGTATTTCCCATTTCAGGAAGCTATCTGTGTCAATAAGCCACCAGCTGAGCACAGATATTGTTGGGTCTGTGTGTGATAACTAACTTTCAGATATAGAGGACATCCCACTGAACTGACCTGGATTACAGCATGGGAATGTTTTCATTTATGCACAAGAAATATGCCAAGTTGTGGCTGGCTGCCTTGCCCAAATAAGAGGTTTGGTCTGGGTTGGGATTTCATTAATACAGAATGGCCTAGATTTTTAATATTGAGAGAAGCAGATGTTGAACCATTACCATCTCCGTTAAAAAGACCACATGCTTTCTTCCTTATAGTGACAGGTAAAGACTTGGGTGATCAGGCCTTTAAAGGAAGGCCTAAACCTAGCTCGATTTATACTTTCTAGTGCTTGTCTTGTCCTAGTGTTTGATGTGTAAAGAGCTAGAAAAGGGTAATCAAGCTTGAAGTCACGCTCCCAAAGGAGACTTGATGTCAATCTTGATGTCAAGATTTAAAGTGAAAAAACAGTTACATTTTAGTTCTAGTCTTACCCAAAACTGATTGGATGATTGGATTTTAGTTCTAGTCTTACCCAAAACTGATTGGATGGTTTAAGGGCAGAATTGTTTGTCAATTTTTTTTGTATTTTTTTTTTATGCTAGAGCCCTGCTCTGGTTGGACGCTAGGTGGTACTATGGGGTCATACCTACACAAATCAAGACACCTTTATTTCAAACTTTTGAACTCTTTTTATTTGAATTAAAAGTTTTAATGAAACTGGAAAAAAAATTAAAAGTGCAATTAAAATGTCTGTTCAACTTATTGAAAGATGGCTTTACAACAGTTGTGTAGGGCAGCATCTCTTTGGCAAAGAACCTGCTTAATATGTGCATTCTCTACTGGTCTGGTATTTCATTGTCTGGGAAAAAGCATTGTGTGTGAATTTTTGTTCCCTCATTATTTATATATATAATATCGATGTATTATTATACAACCGGGTTGAGGGATTGAAACCTACAATTACGTCAGTAACTGCCGGGAAAGCGCTAAAGCACATTCAGGACTTCTCACCAACACCAAAGAAATGGTATGTCATGTAGGCTAATGTGTTTAAGTTGCATGTTATGATTTGAATTATGTTTAAGGAAATATACCCAAAGGTTTGAAATATTCCACAATGTGACGTTTTAATATGTATACAAGTTGTTATTATTACCAGTAATTAATTAACAACAATAAAACAATTAATACTAAACATAGCCTAAGAATATCTCAAGAGGAAAATGCCAGTACTTGCATTTCTTATGTGTATAAAGAGAAGGCTACTTGCGCACAATATTTGGAGTCCTCCATGTGCGTTTTGTGGTAATAACGTTAACGATTATTTGATCATATCCCACGATCGGTTATGGATTATGAAAATGTCTGAAAATTGACATCTCTTCCTGATCTAGTCAGAGGCTACAGGTGAAGTTTAAATGTGTCACCTGATCATTGCTGCATAAACTTGATGTCTCTTGTTGCAAGCATAGGTTCCCTGTAAACCTGGACACTTTTCTGTTTGCTTGAGGATTATTTAAAATAATCATTCTCTTAGTGTTAAGTTGTGCAAGTCCTCTTTATTTAGAGTCTGAACTATCAAATTTAATGATCCTTTTAAAATTGCACAGTTCTTTGGAATGAATGTTTTGTCCAGAAAAGTATTTTACTGCAGTTTGTTTGCGGTAGATGTAAAAATAATTTTTTAAATTTAAGGTGGCTGATGGCATTTGGATAGCTTGTGTTGTTTTGTATTCTGCTGCAATCTAAAGCTCATAGCTCTGTCTGTTAAATGAGCATCTTAAGATGGTACTATTCTTTGGGAACAGCGTGGTGTTCTGTTGTTGCTTGTGCTTTGTTACACTGCACATTTAATGTGCTTGTGTGTCTTCACTAATTTGTTGAATAATTCATTAGGCTAACAATAAAGGCAGGTCTTGACACAGCAGTAAATGTAAACAAAAGGGCTAAACACAGATTTACAAAGGATCAGCTTATTTTAATTTAGTTTAGTTTTATGTCCAATAATTGGTCCAGTTGAGGGTTTGATTTCATTTTGATATATATAAATAAAACTGTTTGCAATTTCATTTACAACAGTGTGACCTTGCTAAGGATGTCATGACTAATATTAATTCTTATTCTGTATCTGTATTCTCAGAAAATTTTCTATGAAATGATCCTGGTGAATTCTGATTCATCTTGTTTCCTGGCTCCATTTCATATACAGTAGTGCTGCACGATTAATCATATCGCAATCGCGATGTCAGCCTGTGCAATTTTATTAAATAAGTGCATGTGTGGACGTGACAGCCCATTCTCTCTGAGAACTGTTTGCCCATTTTTCTACACCGCTAATAAAAAGATGACCAGTCTATAATGATGACGCGTGAGCCGAGAGTGTCTGATAGAAACACAGATTGGCGATGTATCTTTATTTCATCCTTAAAGTTCATATAATATGGGAGCGTGCCATGTAAATAAACACACACTCAAACTGTCATTCTCTGTGCGGTCAGAGCTGCTTCAACCAGTCGCGGAAGAGACTCAATCTGAGCGGGAGTCGAGACCGTGAGAGATTTAAAGTTCCGCCGGCTGATGCGCACTCTAACACGGAGACGCTCGTCTCTCACCCCCCGCTGTCTGCCATCATGAGATCATAAGATCAATCTTGTGTGAAAAATCACACTAAATTGACGACTGTGTGTGTGTGTGTGTGTGTGTGTGTTGGATAGACAAGACTGACAAATGCTTATCAATAATACTCTTATGGCTAAAATGTTTACAATGTTCAGTGACTAAAATGTCAAGTTTTCATTGACTAAAACTACATAAAAAATGCCCAGACTTTGTCAAACAAAACGACTAAAAACAATAAATAGAAATAGGATAAGGTTGACTAAATATGATAACTAAGAAGGACATTTGACATAGGATTAAGACTAAGATTAAATTAAAAAAAAAAACAAAAAAACATCTGACAAAATTAACACTAGTATTCAGTTGCCGGGTCATTAGTAGTGTATTAAAACAAAGCCAACGTTTACGTGTTTTTAACGTAATTTTTTTTTTTATCAGTATGGTTCCACCTCATTTTGAGCCAGGAAAAACCCCTGGTTTTATGGCGATATTTTGGCTTTAAGATAACCGAGAGAGGTACTGTGCAAAATTTGAAGAAGTTGCTACATCACGTGGCAACACAACAAATGTATATCAGCACCTGAAACGGCACAGAGAAAAGTAGAAAAGTGAGATTTCAGAAAATGATCCACACACTGGAGAAGAGATACCAGCGATAAGAAGAGGATTTTGAAATACCAGTTGTCATTAAAAAAAAACAAAAAAACAACAATAATTGTTTGTTTGAGTGAACCACACTTTTATAGAGTAAAAGTTTCCTTTTCAAACGAGTTTATACAAAGTACATTTTACTTCCTGCTTAAATGTCCCTGTTTGTTTGGACACTCTTATTTTCATGAAAATTTGTGTGGTCTTATTTATCGTTCTATTATATTTAGGTTTAATATTGAGAAAATAAGTTTGCAGTAATGCAAAGATGTTATTAATTTGTAAAAATATAATTTTAATTTGAAAAGACTTCATTTATAGTGGTTTTTGTTGCTAGTTTGAGTTGAGAAATACATATTTCAGCATTATCAGTAATCTATTTGTGCATTTTCCTTGATAACCAAGCAAGTAGACTCATGATACCATTTGTTTATTATATCGCTATCGCAATATTAGCCTCAATAATCGCAATGACGTTTGCAGCCCTAATACACAGTATTTCCCTGTGTTACACAAAGGTCAAGATGCAGGACGGGTTAATGTGAATTGTCCCACCTTTTACCTCTAATGTAAATTTATCCAGATGAACTGATTGTGGCAAATGAAATGCCACAGATCAAGTCAGCATAAATTGTATTATGTACCCTGGCTTAGGCCTTTATAAACATTGATGCAACAGGCTCAAATTAATGCAGAATTTATGGCTAGATGACACTAGGGGTGGGGGGAAAAATAGTTTCAGCGACGCATCGTGATTCATACTCAAATGTTTCTGAATCGATTTTCAAAAGAATCAGAATAAATTCTGAGTTAAGTTTAAATCACGGCAGAGCAGTGGTGCGTGCCAACGCCAGATGTAGAAACAATGACGTGAGTTAAGTGCATACTCTAAAGACAAGTGCACAAACACGACTGTTTGCAGATGCTGTATTAAACACATGACATTTGTGCCTGAATGAAACTACGACCCTGAAATTCTTTCACAAACCCTCGAACATAGCAAAGGGAGAGTATATTTGTGATGAGCCTTCTCAACCCCTTCTTCAAGCCTATATGAACTAAAACCAAGACACATCTGACCTTTTGGACTACTGATCAAACCATATTTTCAAAATCAAAGTAGATCTGAGCATACTGGAACAGACACACTTCAGAAAAATTCCCCCCTTGAACTTTAAACAACAAAAATAATCTTAGACCTAACAAGAAACAAAATCAGAAACCCAACCAAATGTCTTTCAACAACAACTTTTCATTAGAGAAATATTTCCATCGCATATCCCAATATATACAGATGGATCAAAATCTGAGGATCATTTGCATTCATGCATTTAGTAGACTTGCAGAGCCCTTATTACAGGGAAAATCCCCTCGGAGCAACCTGGAGTTAAGTGCCTTGCTCAAGGACACAATGGTGGTGGCTGTTGGGATCGAACCAGTGACCTGATTAACAGTTATGTGCTTTAGCCCACTACGCCGCCACCACTCCTAGATGTCATGTATCATCTGCATTTGTGATCAACCCATTCGTTATCAAGCACTGGACTTCATAAATTCACTATGCAACAGAGAAACTATCTAATCATTTCAGATTCAAACTCTTATCTTCAAGCAATGTCATCTTTAAAAAAATGATTTCCCAATGCTTGTAAATATTCTATGCAAACTGCTGGATTTAGAGGCCCAAAATGGTTGTATCTGCTTCTGCTGGGTACTTGGACATTGTGGAATCCCAGGAAATGAAGAAGCAGACACTGCTTCAAAAGAGGCTTTATCAGCAGTTTTCCAAAAGTGTCCAATACCTCCCACTGACCTAAAACCCATAATAAATTCATTTATTAAAAACAAATGGCAAACTGAGTGGGATCAATGCATCATGAATTAAATCAGCCCTATTGTTGGCAAAAGAAGTTCCTCTCTGTTTTCAAATCGCTGGAACCAGATTGTTTGCACCCGCTGTCGTATTGGTCACTTCAGGTTGACAAGTTTTTAATATTATGAGAAGATTCACCAACATGTACCTTCTGCCAGAATCCATTATCCCTGAAACATATTAGACTGTACTGCTCTTAACCCCGTGAGAAACCTTTTTTTATTCAGTCAGCACTCTGGAAGAAATGTTTAACAATATCAAACTGAACGCGTTTTTGGGAAACATAGATTTTTAAAACCTCTTCTCGCCATGGAAATAGCCATAGAAGATGGCATGGCAGTAAAAAGAAACAACAAACATTTGTGATAAGCCAACAAACAACATGAAAGATGAGCTTGCACCCATAATTGCAATGATTTGCACACAACGGGGGAAAACGGAAGAAAATAATGATGAGGCAGTGGTTCGGGAGATGTTGTTATTTTCATTTAATTATTTTTTTCTTCTCTGGCATGCTCCGTTTTATTGGCTTTTGCTTTATTGCAGGTCACTCGCTTGTTAGGACGGTGTGCACACCTGATGATAAAGGTTTGAAATCCATCATAGCATTTATGTTGGGGTCGTGCGATCCTATTTCTACTCTCAGAGCAAACGAATGGAACCGTGCATAAGAGACACTTGATACATTTCTGAAGCAACAACTGCGCTATTTTAACCGCTTTACTATCACCTTTGCAGGTGAGGAGAGGAGAAGCTGACAGCTGCACTCTCATAGAAGCAGATATATCTCTCCCTGGACCAGCAAATTCCAGTAAATAATTAAATTAAATACTATTAAACAGGGGCAGACTGGGAAGAGAAATCGGCCCTTAATTTTGCATAGAAACCATCCCGGGTGGGTTAGGGTTGTCCCCGTCTTTTTCTGCATATCGCGGCACAATTTTGTGACACCTGTTCGGCTTAACGACACCTGTTTGGCCCCATTTCATGGCTCGCCACTGGGAAGTCCCGGTTCTCCCTATGGCCAGTCTACCCCTGCTAATTAAATGATTTACAATGCTTAAAAAAAAACAAACATAATATATTTTATAGTGTATACTTTCAGCTCCCAGTCCCAGTTTTTCATTCCTCATTTGCATAAAGTAGTGGTATAGAGTGCAACTGTGTGGTTCTGGAAGTAAAAATCACATTAATTTATCCCATAGACTACTTGATTTTCAACGATAAATTAAACCTATAAAGACAGATCTACCATGAGCTCTGAGGTTGTTGATTGATTGTATATGCTTCCGTTGAAGCCATCTGCCTGCGTATCTCAACTTCATTATTTAAAAATTGTGTTTGATAGTGGAATTCATGGTAAACAACTACATTCCCCATGGTACAGCAGAGAAAGATCCACCAATCAGAAAACCGTGCACAACAAAACCACAAAGAGGTCACCCTTAAACTACTTGTATATTTTATCATATTGGGATATTTTTGCACTAAACATTAAATATATTGCTTCTAAAATTCTTATCAACCCAAAATCAATAGTTTTATATTTTTCCATTGTTTTTTCTCCCAATTTGGAATGCCCAATTCCACTACTTAGTAGGTCCTCGTGGTGGTGCGGTTAGTCACCTCAATCCGGGTGGCAGAGGACAAGTCTCAGTTGTCAATCCGCTCATCTTATCACGTGACTTATTGTGCATGACACCACGGAGGCTCCCAGCATGTGGAGGCTTATGCTACTCTCCGTAATCCACGCACAACTTACCATGCACCCCATTGAGAGCGAACCACTAATCGCAACCACGAGGAGGTTACCCCATGTTACTACTCTAGCAACCGAGACCATTTGGTTGCTTAGCAGACCTATCTGGAGTCACTCAGCACACCCTGGATTCAAACTTGTGACTCCAGGAGTGGTAGTCAGCATTTATACTCACTGAGCTATCCAGCCCTCTATTTCCATCGTTTTCTTTTATTCAATGACATCATTAATGCTTCATGGGATTGTAGTCCGTGCCCTCGTGAAAGACGATAAGTACACTGTGTTGTACCCTTGTCTTTGTCCAATTTTTTTAGTTTGTGATGTGTTTCTCCTCAGAGCTGGTTGGTTTGGTTCATGGCTTACAACTCTTATGAAGGATTTTATAAAAAGTCTATGGAATAAATGAATGGGGAAAATACTTGAGGAACCCAGATGGCTGAAAAAGTGTGCGTCATTGTTGCACTCTTTCAATGCTCTCGACTGCCCTCAATGCCTTCTCCATGCCGATGTCCCACAATCGACCTCGAGAGTGTGATGCTCAGCTTCCATTGGAATGCTTTTATAATGCTCGCTCAACTTCGCTCACAATGTGCCAGTTATTGGACACTTTTGCTCATGGATTAAATTAATCATGACTGATAGTGAATTTCTACAATGGCATTTATAACTGAAAACGTTTGTTTGTCTGAGCGCACCTTTAATTACATTGTGAAGCTTTCCAAATGAAAAGATTTCAAACGGACATCTCAGAGATGTGCGTGTGCTCTGAGTTTCCTCCCCTTATATCTGTTCTGAAATTTACAGGCTTTCTCACTGGAAAGGAAGAATGTTCTGTTTTCAAATATTTCTTAAAAGAAAGTTGTGCAAGTTATTTTCAGCTATTTTGTGTATATTTGCTTTAATTTCTCATGCATTAGCTCTTGAAAATCTATACTTGTTGCTATCATGCTGGGAATCACTTCTATGGGCCTATTGTGACTACAGGTGTTCAGTTTGCTTCAGCTATTATCACTTTCTGCAAAACTTGCATATGTGTGACAGCCGCATTCAGGAGATTCCTATCAGACTGAGTTATGGAATATATTTGTGGTTGAGTGTCATAAGGGTGTTGTCATTTTCTGTTTGTGTGGAATGAGTCTGCGCTGTCTTGATGGAACCTGCTGTGGATCAGCCTATAGGCACACAGAGCTGTTGAGCTTGTCTGCTGGTTGAGCTATAGATCAAAAAAATTGTTTTCTCATAACTGCTGTGTAGACAACTGTTAGCACCATGGAACCCTGTTGGACAACTGAATTATATTGCTTTATTCTTGGGTGAGTCCAAGTTCATTCTGACACTCCCTTCAAGAGGACACACTTGTCTCTTCTGATTTAATATTAGACCTTATGAATTTTTCCATAAGCTCTTTCCTCACAGTAGCTCATGCTTTTAACTATTTTATTGATGTGCTATGTTATTGAGAACCTTTTTAGCTGAGATTTGTTAAGTTAAAGTAACCATTTGTGTAATTATGAATGTCAAACATCTCGAAGCCATTTTGTAGTTACTAAAAAAAAACAACCCTAATCCTGTTAGCTAATATGAAATGTATCTGATTGTTATATAACAGTGGTTTTCAGCTGGGTTTGCACAGAAGTCTAGATTTTACATGAAACATCAAGTGATGAGCCAACATTGGATAGTTTAGCCAAAAGGGTTTGTCAGTGTTTACACACCTTGATCACCATGAGGGTGAGTAAGTCCACATATACACTAATGTATTTTCATTTTATAATTAATTGGTTTGAGGGATGCACTGATATGTACATTTTTGCCAATATAATCATTCATTATATTTGGAGGCCAATAGCTGATTATATTTGCTGATAAATCTAAATCTGGATACAAATCTACAGTGTGTGCCTAATTGCAAAAACTAAAGGGTCGGCGTATAAAGCCCTGTCCAGAGCACTTTAAATGAAATCAAACATGTAATGTGGATAATTGCTTATTTTAAAACGACTTAAAATGCAGAAAACAAGGAACCTGCAAGGAAATCTCAATCTTCTTTTTTTATTTTTTACAAAATGCAGCCTACTTTGAACCAGTTAAATATAGAATTATGGCTAACTTTTTTTAAAGTCTGTTGACTCCGCTATTTATAATTAATTTGAGTACTTTTATAAATGCAATGCATTGATTCAAACTTGCCAATAGACAACAATAAGGAATGCAGACAAGTCTCAAACTTACTATCAACATAATATGATTTTAATATACAAAAAGATTAAAGAAACAAAGTGCATGTGTGTCATCGATAAGTAAAATGGAGTGTTTACTTCGATCCAGTATGATCTTCAAAAGTAAGTCTGCTGCGTGCTGACATGTTG
Source organism: Moxostoma hubbsi (assembly GCA_032164185.1). Lineage (NCBI taxonomy): Eukaryota > Metazoa > Chordata > Actinopteri > Cypriniformes > Catostomidae > Moxostoma > Moxostoma hubbsi. The sequence continues at coordinate 21,418,050 of JAVLUX010000020.1, read as the reverse complement.
CGTCATGCAGAAGGCACCAATCAAACCCTAATGGTGAGGAGTGTGTGCCTGGAAAAAAAACTTATTTTATCAGCTTTAATATATCTGCCTAATGTTTTTTTTGGACTGAAAACTTTTAAAATATTGCTACATTATATGGCTGCTGATACATTGAGGATCCCTAATTGATTTAGTTAAGTTTACGCTAGGGATGTGCTAATCGACTAATCTAGCACTCATTCTGCACCAGCTAGTCGACTTTTAAAAACACTACTCGGACATTGCAAGTTGATTTTCCTTTGTGCATTTACCTGCTGTAGGCAACGCTGAATTACTGTACTTTCCCGCTGAATCTCTCAGCAAATCTTGCAGTTACACTTGAGTCCACTAGGGCTTGGTATTGATTCGAATTTCCTGATTCAATTCTGTTTCACAAAATTACATTTTGATATTGATTCATATGGGTATATTTTGGTTACAATGTCCATTTTTTTTTTTCTTGCATATGAAAGATTTTCTCTCAGCTAATGCTGTTAATTATAAAGGGACCTTACCTTCTAGGTAACCCATTACAGGTCAATTAGAAAATTATAATTTTACAAATGAAATTTTATCATTCGTTTTTCATAAAATTGGTTACATTTAACTTTTGAAATTTTTTTACAATTCAGTAAATTCCATCAATATGTCTTGAAGCATATTATATTACATGTTTTTTTGGTTACATGTTTAGTGTTTACATACACATTGTACTATTTACATGATATTTAGAACTCTTGCTAAATCAGTACTGTCCATTTTATAAAAAGCCATCATCCAGTGGGCCCATATAAACGTGAGATGCACACCGTTTCTTTACCGGGTCCATGCAATGTGTGACTAGAATTAAATGTTTTCTTTTTAATCAACAACTTACTGTAAAGAACAGAAATGGAATTTAAAGGTCAATATTTTTCAATGACTAAAGGATTGTGTGGATCTCGTCTATGGAAACATTACACAGAACAAGTAAAACAAATTTTTAACTCCCAACCGGCAGTGAAAGGATCTTTGTGCTAAACTTATTTGCCACTGTACTACTATATCCCTAGTGAGTAAAATCTTTACCAGCCAGTGGTCTCATGTGCAAGTGATTTACTCTCATTATAGAGGGCATAAAGTCAAAGATTGATATCAAGATCATTCAAACTAGATTGTGATGCATCAGAAAGTCAGTATATTTCCCAGTCCTGGAATACATCGAAGTCATCAGAAGGGGAGGTTGCTCTGTGTGTCATCGTGGTCATTGTTTCTCAGTCCTTTCCTGGAGGATCACTAAAGCTGTGCTCTCACAGATCGATACTTCCACATAATCTTGTAGTGTGAGTAATGCAACTACAAGGGCAAACTGCTCTAGCCAATCATATCTTTATATACAAGAACGAAAAGCCACAATGTGATCATAATTATGTTTTATTGTAATTAACAAGAATCATTAACAAATAAATGTATGGTCTGCACACTACTTGACATCTATGCTATTTTTCCCCATAACAGACACAGACAGCCATCCCACGTCTTTCCAAACATTGTTGCTTCTATATTTTCTTTTTTCATCTCTTGTTTTTCAGACAAATCAGTCAGCAGACAACTTTTTCGACTTTTATACAGCGAGCTAATCACAACCGTTTATTTCTGGTAAAATCTCATGGTCACTTTCATTTCTCGCATGATTTGTTTTAGAAAACATATTTTTTTAACTCTGTTGGTCCGGGGATGCCTCTTGGTCAAAGGTCTTTTAGTTTGTGCACCTTGTCTGCATTCTGTTGTGTAGTATGAGCACTACTATGACAAGATGACCGATGACAAGAAACCTTGTTGTGTAATGTGAGCATTGCAGCGATTCCATTAGACTGGCAGTCATGTTGTGAGAGTTTGACTTTACACATTTTGGATGCATACTATAACAAACCTGATTCTACTGATTTGCTTAAGTAGAGTGCTCCATGATTTGAAATGGGTGTGTCAAATAAGGGAGACATAAAAACATATGTGGTGTTAGTGTTCCTCCAGGAAAGGATTGAGAAAAACTGGTCTAGGTGTTGGTTGAGAAGATAAGTTAGTGCGGTCAGGTAAGTGTCAAGTGTAGCAATACTTGCAATATTCTAGTTATTAAATTCTACTCTTGGTGTTCGGGTCTTGTTAGTCAGGCATACCAATGGATGAGGATCTGCTTTAATAGTGGAAAGAAAATGTGAAGCATTATGAGTGTAACTGTAGTAGGGCTTAACGATTTAGACAAACATCTAATTACGATAAAATATTTCAGTATGTGCATTACACTTCAAAATGCCAGCAGAGTGCGTTTTCTGCAAACCCAACTTTTATCAATTGTTTTTCTGAACCAGAACATGTAAAACGCTAAAAATGCAATCGCATTTTTATAGGGTATATAGATGTGTAATATGCGATTTGCCATCTGTTTTTTTTTTTTTTCGTTAGCACCGGGTGCAAATGTTTTTGTGGCTCTTTTCTATTCATTTTTATTAGTGCATACTGTTTATTTTTCCAAAAAACATTCTCTGTCGAAGTTGGCTTATTTTGAAACCATTTTTTATATCGTTTGTGATTTAACACAATATAAATTATGTACGTGTCATAGCTGTTATTTTGATTTAGCATTTTGATTTTCAACTGACCGATTACTCATTTTCTTAAGGATTGGAGTACTCTAATACATAATTACTTGATAATGCCCATCCCTAGTTTACTCTGGACATCCACACTTGAACATTTCCTTGAACTTTGCATATTTTTTCAAGGATGAGGGCATGTCAAGCAACCTTTCCTGTTGGAATCTGTCTGTCTGTTATAAGGCTAATTTCTACCAAGTGTGCAAGAAGAATTTGCAATGGAATACTGTGGAGATGAATAAGAGATGCAGTCTATGATTCTTTGGGGGGTCATAACATGCAAGTTAAGAACCACTGTTTTTATAACTATAAATTGGATACACAGTTTGTGCAAAAATAACTGCTGAATTTTCAACCTTTCCTTCTCATTTCTTTGAATATCTTCAAGATTTTAGTCTGTCCTTTGGGTGAACGGTGTTGCCATTTCTTTAATCAACTAGTGCTCAAGTTCTGTTTGTCTGCCATTTTTACCCCGTCTGCCCACTGTCTGAATAGAACATCTGTGTGACATTTGGGTTGACACTATGATTTGTTGTCATCTACTTTCTCAGTTCTGCTTTGCCCCTCACTCACAGCTGCATGCCAGATGCCTCAGCTTCATGATTAAAACCTGTCAAAGATAATGTTCCCATTTCAGTGTGGTGTCTGCCATCATGCAAATACATTCTGCATATTTGGGGGCAAGTACAATGGCAGTGCTAGAGGTATAATTATAGCATCATCTGCTTGTTTAGTTATCTCTGAAGGCTGGCTTGTCACACTCGTCTTTCACCTGTTTGACAGAGGCAAGTCATGAGACAAAAATCCAAATGTAGTATTTTTACTTAATGAATGTTCCTGGTCTAATTTTGCACAATTCATCGGTGGACATTGTGTTCTTTTGGAATGTTTTATCAAAATGTAATTACTTGCGCTACCTCAAACAACTTTTTGGCTCACATCACAAGTCCTTCCCCTAAAACCACTTGAATACGTTCTGCTATCATGCCCATCACTTTTTATGATCCAACCAATTCCTGATGGATAAAATCTGATCTCGATCCGATCTCTGTTTCACTCTAAAATGCACCTACTTGCAGAAGTAAAATGAGTCATGAATGCTGTTTCACATTGACTTAAGGAAATTAAAGTTAGAGGTAATGATTTGTATCCAATTAGAGGAAAGTTTGGGACTTTGGCAGGTGACAGATTTTACAGGGGCGGGGAAAAGTCTTGGGGAGCCTAGTTTTGCATAAGTATTAAATGTGGACTCGATGGTCAAGACAAAAGCCACCACTGTTCCCCAGGCCTGACAAATCTCTAGAGCCCCCTCCGCATTTCAATCAGCTCTACACAGAGGGGGCCAGCTAACCAGCTGCAAAGTTCTGTTCTGTTCAGTCTATATTAAGTTAGTGTTTTCACTACTCAATCTCCACAAGATTGTGCTCCACAACTCAATCTCATGCTTGGAGGAACAGAAGTGCTCTGAGTTCGGTTCCGTTTGCTTACGTGTGCTAAACTTTATTTACACTAAACGAGCATCCTGCGTGAAGTGTTTTTTATTATTATCTGCGGTAGCAGCATCTCAGTCTCCGCAAGGCACAGGTATCATAATAACGCAGAATACAAGATGCTGTATTATTCAAACATCTTTATTAAATGATTGCTGAGCAAACAGCATTACGTAAACACCTGTAGAGTTCAGAAACATCTCTTCATTCTACCGTCATTTGTTTACCTCACAAGAGAATGTGTCGCCCTTATTAAACTCCCCGTGGAAACAAGTAAAAGCAGAACTAATTTTACCAACATTCAACAAAATGAAAAGAAACCTACATATATAATAAATCTATATAAAATATTTAGTTACTATAATATAGATATATAATGCAGTTGAACATGTGGAAAACATTACCATCATAATTGCAGTTCAAATCATAATCGCAATATTTTTTGAAATAATCGCAGTATGACTTTTTGTCCAAATCGTGCAGCCCTAAAAAAAATAAATATATATATATATATATATATATATATATATATATTTATTTATTTATTTATTTATTTATTTCTATTACATTAGTGCTGGGCGACATGGCAAAAATATTGTCACGTTATTCTTTTTCATATCATTCAATATTGAGTCACATTTGCACACTTTTTTTTTTTTTTGAATTTCCAAAAAATAGAGAAAACAAAATCCTCAAGTCTAAATGGTCTTTACAAAACTGTGTTGGGGGGCCAGACACGGCCAGTGCAGTGGCAGATCTTCATACCCATGTGCACTTGCAAACTGTAGCCTGTCTTTTTTGTGGTAGTTATGGTGCAGTGGTTCTTCCTTGCCAAGCAGCCTTTCACGTGATGTCGATATAGGACTCATTATACTGTGGATATAGATACTTTTTCTGTTTCCTCCAGCATCTTCACAAGGTCCTTTTGCTGCTGTTCCTGGATTGATTTGCACTTCACACCAAACTATGTTCTGTCTTCTAGAGATGAATGCTGCTTGAGCAGTATGAGGGCTGCATGGTCCAATGGTGTTTATGCTTGCATAGTATTGTTTGTACATACGAACATGGTGTATGGAAATTGCATTTGTGGAGTCTGGTCCACATTTAGTTTTTCTGAGGTCTTGTCTGATTTAATTTGATTTTCCCTTGATACCAAGCAAAGAAGCACTGAGATTGAAGGTAGGCCTTAAAATAATTCCACAGGCACACCTCCAATTGATTCAAATTAGCAATCGAATTGTCTAAATGCTTGACAACATTTTCTGGAATTTTTCACGATGCTTAAAGGCACAGTTAACTTATTGTATATAAAAATCTCACCCACTAGAATTGTGATGGTCAATAAAAAGTGAAACGATCTGTCTGCAAGCAATTGTTTCAAAAAGTACTTGTGTCATGCACAAAGGAGATGTCCTAAATGACTTGCCTAAACTATTGTTTGCTAATATGAAATCTGTGGAGTGGTAAATTAGTTTTAATTACTTCAAACGAAGTGTATATGAACTCCAAAATAAGTCAAAGCTGTTATTTTAGCATCTGCATAGTAGTCACCCTTTGCCTAGATTTTGCAGAAATGTACTCTTGGCATTTTCTCAACCAACTTCTTGAGGCATCACCCTGGGATGCTTTTTAAACCATATTGAAGGAGTTCTATGTTTGGCACTTATTGGCTGCTTTTATTTTTTGGTCCAAGTCATCAATTTAAAAATGTTTTTTTGTTTAAATTTTAGTTTTATAATGAAATTACTCTGGTGGCACAATTAAATTTAGTTTTGTAGACAAAAATATAAAACATTTAAGCCATACGCCTTCAGATCAAAAGATTTTTAAAATCACGAGAAACATTTCAGTCAAGTGTTTCAAAAGGTGTCTGTCTGTCTGTCTCACCATTTGACATGCTGGGTTTCATGCAAAACCACCAGACAAAGAGTGAACGCAATCCCAAAGAATGACATTGCCTCACCACAGTGCATCATGTGATATCTAATTTAAAATGGCCATGGATTTCTAACAGCTCTGTAAAAGGCTGTTGTCTGTTTGCGTTGGTCATTTGCCATGGAGCCTAATTGCTCCCTGCATAAAGAGTGTGCAAATTAACATGTTTCCTACTTCCTTGGACAGCCATTGAAACTATATTGGTTGGCATTTACAATTCTTGGTGTTTCTCTGCCTCGGGTTGGCTAGTGGCAGAGAGGCGTGACCCATTTAAAAGGTTGTTTACTTGTATGAGAGAAAGAGCTGATATGCACCTCAATGAACTCTTGTCTACAATTCAATTACCCTTCAGCCTCCTCAGCAGCTCATTATGAAACACTGTTTTTGATTAGCTGTTTCAGTCATTTCTGTACTGTATGGTAAGAACGCATGACTTTTTTTTTTTTTTTAATGCTAGCCCCAATTGTTGGATATCAGATTTAACAGTGACATAATTTAGGAGGAAAGGAATTACATTTGAGACCAGGGCATCAGCTGAGGATTTCACACACTACACTGGTATGTCTTGTCTCTACATATACAGTAATTATTTCTTTTCCTTCTCCCATCCTTTTAGCCACTGATCTTGTCTGGTGGAATATTGCCGCCCTAAATTTGTGGTTTATGCCAAAAACTCTGCTCCATATTATATACTTAAAAGCCAGAGTTTTATTGCTTTTCCTGTTATCTTCAGACTAGACATACTGAAGAGGAAATGGCCTGTCCTTCTCCCTCCCTTATTTCCTATTTTTAAAGGGTATTGTGTGAAGCAGTTGGTTGTGGTAAAGCTGAAGAGATTTATTTCTCTAACTTGTGATGTAATGGGACTCTGAAAACAGCCCTTGGACCAATAAACTGCATTGTAACACATACAAGTGAGGCATTGAGCATGTGAATGTCAGAATATATGGTTGCTGCATTATTAACAGTCCACTGCTGTCTAAAATAGTGTTGTCAAAAGTACCAGTACTTGGGTACCACGTTGGTACTGAAATAAAATATAATGATACCAGTGTTTCTACAGTACCAGTAGAACTGAGCACGGATTCAATCCGATGTCTGACTGACACGGCTGCTTTTAAATGCTCACACACTTATTTGAGCATGTGCTCTTACTCCTTTTAAAACTGCAATGCACAATTAATCAAATTAAAATCGTGAATGTCCTAGTGTGATAATTAAACCGTGAAGGCTGCAATCGATCACACTGAGCCATGTAGCGAACTGTTTATCTGTCAGAAGTGGTGAAGCTACTGTCAGAACTACATGTCAAAATAAGATTGCATCAAAATGAAAGCTAGACACCTGAAATTTTAAGGAATTGCAACAAATACATCACAACTGCACAGAAAAATGAATATTCAATGTAGTAATAATGTTGAATCAATTATAAAGAATTAAGCAATATATCAAGCAAGAGTTTTTATATATATATATATAAAAGTTGGGCTTTTATATCAGTTGGGCTCTACTTAAACGCAGCAATGAACACTAGCCTAAATTGAGAAACGCTTAAAGGAAACCTGTATTTCCTTTAGTTTATTTACATTTAAATTGGCTTAAGGTGTGGTATTGGCATACAAGCATATATTACATTTGCATATTTTTGCTGTGTTATTGAAATTGGTATAGAGAACTGTGCGATTTCACTGGTATGTGTACGGACTACTAAAATTGGGTATCGTGACATTGAGTGTTTATTTTGCTGTAACTGTGAGAAGACATTGAGTGCGTTGGCATTGAGTGCATAAATGTAGTTACTTGCATTTTAAAGTGCACACAAATGCTCTGACAAGGTGTGTTAATGAGTGAAGCAAAGGCCTTTTTGTCAAAAAGCATGTCATACGTTTTTGGAGGTAATGATATCCCATCAATGTAATGGAAAGGTTTGGATTCAGCTTTTCAGAAAGACCAGAGCAATATTTGAAATGCTACACAACCATATTGGTCCGCTGGTCAGTCAAGTTATGGGAAATTTTGGATGCACATCTAGGAATTTATTTAGTAACTTGTTTACATCACTGATTTTGTTGTATTACCGAATAAAACAATTATCCACATCACAAGTGAGCCTATACGTTTTGTACACATTTTAAAATGTAATCTGCATCTTTGTTTTCATCCAGCAAATGCGATTTGAGGGTGAAGCTTTCGAAGGGAATAAGGCACTGGAATGATCACTTCTGGAAAAACCCAATTAAAAGACGTTAGTCTTTACATTGTAGCTTTTTGCAGAAATTTGCAAAGCACAAAGTAGTGTTCTACTGACACATTTACAAAACCAAACATCAGCTTGTGTAACATATATGATACACGTGTACACCTTGGCTTTCATGTCCTACTTTGCTTGCTTGAGTTCATGGAGGGTTGGGAAGAGAAAGAAAAGTGGTTCTTTTTTGACAGTTTCTCCAATGTTACTTTTCTGTATATTTCATGTTTTCTAAATTGTTCCATTGTTTTGTGATTTAAAAAGGCTACAGTAGCCACATTCATTTGGCAGTCATTAACTGTTGTGTTTTTATTTCCCTCTAATCTCCCCAGGTGTTCTTAACTAGCAGCTGCTTTGACCTGGTTTCCCAGCAACCACTGACATAAAAACTGCCACCTTGGCCTCCTGATTGGTGGAGGGGCATAGGTGAAGGAGTGCACCCTGACTGCCCTCTCTCTTTCTGGTACTTGCTGTATTATTAAGGGAGGGAGAGCAAGGTACCATTAAAACCACCCAGAGCATGGGGCAGAAGGTTCCGGGAGGCATAAAGACTGTGGATATGCGGGACCCGGCGTTTCGGCCTCTTAAGCTAGAGCTGCAGGCCCTGGATTATACCAAGCCCTCCCGCCTGGATTTGCTGTTAGATATGCCACCAGCCATGCAGGATGTTCAGGTGCAGCACTCGTGGAACAATGATGATCGATCACTCAACATATTTGTTAAAGAGGACAATAAACTGATATTCCACCGGCACCCAGTAGCCCAGAGTACAGATGCTATCCGGGGCCAGGTGGGTTATACACGGGGACTGCATGTTTGGGAGATCAGTTGGACCATGCGCCAGCGGGGTACCCATGCCGTTGTTGGTGTGGCGACTGGAGAGGCCCCATTGCATTCTGTAGGATACACTGCTCTTGTAGGTAACAATAGTGAGTCTTGGGGCTGGGACCTGGGACGCAATAAGCTTCATCATGATGGCAAGAACCAGCCTAGTAGGACCTATCCAGCTTTTCTAGAGCCTGATGAGACCTTTATTGTCCCAGACTCGTTTCTGGTTGTCCTGGACATGGATGAGGGGACATTAAGTTTTATTGTCGATGGACAATATTTAGGGGTTGCTTTCAGAGGACTCAAAGGAAGAAAGCTATATCCTGTTGTGAGCGCTGTGTGGGGACACTGTGAAATCAAAATTCGGTACATCAATGGACTTGACCGTAAGTACCATCCTTTTATAAGTGTGCTAAATGCTACAATTGAAGTCAGAAGTTTACATACACTTGGTTGAATCATTAAAACTAATTTAACCACTCCACAGATTTCATATTAGCAAACTATAGTTTTGGGAAGTTGTTTAGGACATCTACTTTGTGCATGACACAAGTAATTTTTCCAACAATTGTTTACAGACAGATTGTTTCGCTTTTCATTGACTAAATCACAATTCCAGTGGGTTGGTCGCAATTGGCTCTTCCAAATGGACCATGACCCCAAGCAAACCTCAAGTTGTGGCAAGTTGGCTTAAGGACCACAATGTCAAGGTATTGGAGTGGCCATCACAAAGCCCTGACCTCAATCTGACTGAAAATTGTATGTGAGCAAGGAGGCCTAAAACCTGATTTAGTTACACTAGTTCTGTCTGGAGGATTGTGCCAAAATTCCAGCAACTTATTGTGAGAAGCTTGTGTAACGCTACCCAAAATGTTTGACCGAAGTTAAACAACTTAAAGGCAATGCTACCAAATACTAACATATTGTATGTTAAATTCTGACCCAATGGGAATGTCATCAAAGAAATAACCGAAATAATTAATGCGATCTACTATTATTCTGACCATTTCAGATTCTTAAAATAGTTATCCTAACTGATCTAAGACAGAATGTTTTCAACGATTAAATGTCAGGAATTGTGAAAAAACTGAGTTTAAATGTATTTGGATAAGGTGTATGTAGACTTCAACTGTACATGTCCATTATCTATGGGATTGGAACAGTGTTTAGTTTGGTACATGCAGGTGTGCTCTTAAATAACAAGGTTTACTTTGTGGTTTGTTAAACATTGAAAGTGTTCAGAGCTTGTGTGTCTATAGAAGGCTTTGTTCCTCATCCACTAACTATGTGCAGCCAGCACCATTTACCTGATAAAGACCATTATATCACCCATTCTCACCACTTTGCTCTCTCATTATGCCATGAGTAAATTCTGCTGTTGCCTGTGGAGCATTTAAACATGGTTGTTCCTGGTGGAGCATTTAAACATGATTGTTCCTGGTGGAGCATTTAAACATGGTTGTTCTTGGTGATATCATTATTTTACAAATTACTTCGAATCATCATACTATTATGATGGAGAAGAAAAGCTTTTTATTTTTTTAGAAAAATAGTAGTGATTCACAGATATGGAATTTCTGGGCCGATACGGATAACCGATAATTCGCTGCACATTGTGGCCAGTACAGACAAACGATAATTAAATAAAAGTGTGTGTGTGTGTGTGTGTGTGTGTGTGTGTGTGTGTGTGTGTATCCACACATACAGTGGATATAAAAAGTATACACACCCCTGTTAAAATGCCAGTTTTTGTGATGTAAAAGAATGAGACAAAGATAAATCATGTCAGAACTTTTTCCACCTTTAATGTGACCTATAACGTGAACAATTCAATTGAAAAACAAACTGAAATCTTTGTGGGGGAAAAAATTAAAAACCTTACAATAACCCTTATAACTGGGGATGTGGCTGTGTTCAGAATTAACCAATCACATTCAAACTCATGTTAAATAGTAGTAATTACACACCTGCCATCATTTAAAGTGACTCTGATTAATCACAAATAAAGTTCAGCTGTTCTAGTAGGATTTTCCTGACATTTTCTTAGTTGCATCTCAGAGCAAAAGCCATGGTCTGCAGAGAGCTTCCAATGCATTAGAGGGCTTGCATTGTTGAAAGATATCAGTCAGGAGAAGGGTACAAAAGAATTTCCAAAGCATTAGATATACCATGGAATACAGTGAAGACAGTCATCATCAAGTGGAGAAAATATGGCACAACAGAGACATTACTAAGAAAGCTGAAGATGAAGAGGATGTTCACCTTTCAGCACGACAATGACCCAAAGCACACATCCAAATCCACAAAAGCATGGCTTCACCAGAAGAAGATTAACATTTTGGAATGGCCCAGCCAGAGCCCAGACCTGAATCCAATTGAACATCTGTGGGGTGATCTGAAGAGGGCTGTGGACAGGAGATGTCCTCGCAATCTGACAGATTTGGAGCACTTTTGCAAAGAAGAGTGGGCACATATTGCCACTTCAAGATGTGCCATGCTAATAGACTCCTACCTAAAAAGAATGAGTGCTGTAATAAAATCAAAAGGTGCTTTTAAAGTAAAAGTTTAAGGGTATTTTTTTACCCTTAACAAAGGGTGTGTGTGTGTATATATGTGTGTGTGTGTATATGTGATATATATATATATATATATATATATATATATATATATATATATATATATATATATATATATATATATATATATATATACACACACACACACACGTAGATGTATAGATATAGCAAAGTAGCATTCAGCTGATCACAAAGTATAGTCGGGACATTTCTGATGTGTGTAAAAAAATAAATAAATAACCCCCCCCCCCCCCCCCCCAAAAAAAACAGCACAATCACTATTTGAAAGTCATTTTTGATCAAATCTAGACAGACTCAATTTCCATCAGCCATCACTCCAACACCTTATCCTTGTGTAATCATGCTAAATTGGTACTAGAAAATCCCTTGCCATTATATCAAACACAGCTGAAAGCTATTTGGTTCCTTGAATGAAGCTTATCATTGTCTTTGTGTTTGTTTTTGATTTGCCAAAGTATACAATAGACTGGCATGTCTTAAGGTCAATATTAGGTCAAAAATGGCAAAAAGAAACTGCTTTCTCTAGAAACTCGTCAGTCAATCATTGTTTTGAGGAATGAAGGCTATACAGTGCTTGAAAAACTGAAGATTTCATACAAAGTTGTACACTACAGTCTTCAAAGACAAAGGACAACCGGCTCTAACAAGGACAGAAAGAGATGTGGAAGACCAGATGTACAACTAAACAAGAGGAGAAGTACATCAGAGTCTCTAGTTTGAGAAATAGATGCCTCACATGTCCTCAGCTGACAGCCTCATTGAATTCTTCCCATTCAAGACCGGTTTCATGTACAACAGTAAAGAGAAGACTTAGGGGTGCAGGCCTTATGGAAAAATTGCAAAGAAAAAGCCACTTTTGAAACAAAAAACCAAAAAGAAAAGTTAATGTGGGCAAAGAAACACAGACATTGGACAACAGATAATTGGAAGTGTTTTATGGATCTTAACACCATTGAGCATTTGTGGGATCAGCTAGACTGTAAGGTGCGTGAGAAGTGCCCGACAAGACAGCCACATCTATGGCAAGTGTTACAGGGAGCGTGAGGTGAAATGTCAACTGAGTATCTGGACAAACTGACAGCTAGAATGCCAAGGATCTGCAAAGCTGTCATTGCTGCACATGGATTTTTTTTATGAACCCTTGAAGTAGTTTAAGTTCTGAAATTTCACATTTTAATTGTAATTTTTAACATTATTAATGTACTTTCTATACATTTTGATCAGCTGAATGCCACTTTGGTGAATAAAAGTACCAATTTCTTTCCATAAGAGCAAAATCTATCTTATTTTTTAATAACTGGAACTGCTAGCTAATAAATTAAAAGCTACTACTTGACAAAAAATGGGTGTCATTTAAAACCTCGGAATCTGGACCGTCTGACCAACTCTTAACTGCTGCTATTTGAAGTTTAGCAGATGTTACATGAAATTAAATCAGAAATTACAAATATTACAGATGTATGCTGAATTTAATAAATAATACACTTTTATATAAATGGTCAACACAATGTATGCAAGTATCTGTTCATCCATGTATGTGCCCATAATATTAAAATTTATGGTAATTCTTACCCTATCGCACTTAACGAACATTAAACAAAACACACGTTACATGTATCTAGAGGTTAGAGTTTGTATTTATGCAAGCAGCCAGACTCTGTGTGTGCGTGCGCACACATTTTGTATCTCTGCGTCTCATTCACAGACTCGTATCACAGCGTTCATCTTTGACTGTTCCATTGTATAACTTTTGAAATGTGATCACGGTAATCATGATGGCAACAAGTTAAAACGTCATACAGAACAAATAGTCATGAGTCATAATGTTAGAAAAGTCTCCGCTTGTAAAATACAACAAGCACATTAGATTCACTTACAAACTAGTGTTTTCAGCCATCTCATTTTATCTTTGAGGATTATTTCAAACTCTATGCACAGTGTTTGGGCCTGTTTTAATCGCAATCATTTAATGTGTCACAATATGCTATTTTCCATATTCAGTTTGTTTCATGAAGCAATACGTGAATGATTGACACCAAGAAACATTTCTGTTTATTGCTTCATGAAACAGAATATGGGAAATGGCATGTTACTTACAGATGATAATCCTGATTATAACCGACAATGAGCTACATGAGCTTGGCTTGCGTCTTTCAAATGTATCCCCTTGTGGCTGAACATTTAATTGAGAAAATATTTTCTATTAAAATTTGGCTGCTGCAATTCCTCCTGAAACACCCGTTAAGTCCATTTATTTGCCACACAATTTAAGTGGTTGTGCATCATGTCCTTTGAGTGTATTAAAGAAATGGCGAATCAGAGGCGTTTAAATTAGTCCGTCAGCAATGATGATCACTCCCAATGATACAAGGGTGCATTTTTTACATCTCATGAAAAATGCAACTTGTTTTAGATGTGTAGTCTAAAGAATATGGAATGCACTTGCCCTCCTAATCTATTTAATAGTTATTTATTGCAATTGCAATATGAAGGTGTAACGGTTAAAGGATGGACAGCGGGTACCAACTGAACAATCAACAAAGTTAATGCAAAACACAAATGGACACACAACTTGGCCATGTGCGTCTCGCTTTCTCAAACTGACATTTCCAGCTGCCCCTTATCTCACTCTCCTGCTGATCAGCTGATTCAGCACTGGCCATGCTCCATCATGACCCGGCCACACCCTCCTCGTCACAGAAGGTTGTCAATTATTATTTTTGTCAGAGTTGCGCTGCATTATATTCCCTTGAAAGCATCACAACTGTAGTCATACACATACAGATGGGCATCTTTGGCCGTTGCTTCATATATCGTAATGTGGGCTTTTAAAAAAATGTAATAAAATTTATGCTTGTCAAGTTAACAGGTCAAAACTTTTCACCTAGTTACCCTTCCATTTCATTCCATTTCACTCTTTCCAGCTGTTTATGAACGCATCTTATGTAAGCGGCCCTTAAGAAACTTGTTGGTAACCAGCCTAATTATACAAGGCATCCTTAAAACTGATTAGTTGTTCAGACAAACCACATCCTTGTGAAAAACTTTGCAGACTGTTTGAAAGCAAGCACTTTTTCACTTTTGGTTTTGAGCAGGTTGAGGGCTTTGAAAGATCAGCTTTGTGAAAATGCCTTCCCTTAATTTGTACAGACGTTACGGTTGCATTACATTTTGCTTTTGCGTGTCGCAAATCTGACTCATTTCCTCAACCCAGCATGCTGTAATGAGTCAGATTTGGAAGGCATTCTTTGTGATGTTATCACTCTGTGGTCAAATAATGAAAGGATGCAGGTGAGGGGTAGAGACTTGCAGCTGTCCGTGTTAAGGCCAGACATGACTGCTTTTCAGTAACCCACCCTGCTCTCAGTGGAAACTGTCTCCTGCTGCTAATGATGTCCTGTCCAATGCATAACACTTCAACCTGATGTTTTGCAAAGGCTACAGATGATGGAATGGCTCTTAAATATCTTCCCTGGTTTAGCTATGCGTTGGAGAATTTTTTTATGCAGGTCTGTCTTCGGAAGGTATTGGTACTGCAGGCTTAATGCATCACATCAGCTCAGTTCAGGACACAGGTGTTCCCATTTTTGGAGAAGTCTCATCTTCTGTGTGTGTGAGAGTAGTAGCCAGAAAATTACATCAGCGTAATGACTCCCCAAGTTCTCAGCTCGCCTTTTTGTATCTGTCTTGTGTCAGTGCCTTTAATGCATTCGTTGTCATGGTCGCAGTCGACAGAGGTGTAATTGTGCTGTTATTTATCCATTACATCATTCTGTTTTGTTTCCCTAGTGTCTCTTTTACAAAGTATGCATTTTATGATGTAATCTCAATATCTGAGCAGGTGGTGGTGGTGTGTGGAAACAATTCTGAAATGTGTTGCACTTTTTTGTGTGCGTTACACTGATCAGCCACAACATTAAAACCACCAACTGAAATGAATGGCATTTATTATCTTGTTACAATGGCACCTGTCTAGGGATGGGATATACAAGGCAGCAAGTGAATGGTCAGTTCTTGAATTTCATGTGTTTGAAGCAGGAAAAATGGGAACGCATAAGGAACTTTAACAAGGGCTGAATTGTCAGGGCTCGACGACTGGGTCAGAGCATCTCCCAATTGGCGGCAGGTCTTTTGGGGTGTTCCCTGTATGCAGTGGTTCGTACCTACCAAATGTGGTCCAATGAAAGACAACCGATGAACCGGCGTCCAAGGCTCATTGATTCATGTGGAAATGAAGGTTAGCCCTTCTGGTCTGATCCCACAGAAGAGCTACTGTAGCACAAATTGCAGGGCTTCAGACTTAAAAAATTACTTTGGAGCCTTTGGCTCCTAAACTGAAACATTAAGGAGCAAATGGCTGTTTTTTTCTTAGTTGCCAAATCACAGGTTTTCTCGATTTTAGATTGCTGTTCAGAAACAAGATATAAAGTCTTGCGTGCACTGCTCTTTTGAGGTCTATCCACAGATTTTCAATGATGTTTAGGTCGGGAGACTGTGAGGCCATGGCAAAACCTTCAGCTTGCGCCTCCTTGAGGTTGTCCATTTTGGATTTTGAGGTGTGTTTAGGGTCGTTATCCTGTTGTAGAAGCAGTCCTTTTCCGCTTTAATTACAGACGGTGTGATGTTTGCTTCCAGAATTTGGTGGAATTTAATTTAAATCTTTACCAGAGAAATGTTCCCCTGTGCCAATGGCATCAACACAAGCCCAAAGCATGAACGTTCCACCCCCTTGCTTAACAGTTGGAGAGGTGTTCTTTTCATTAAATTCTGCACCCTTTTTTTCTCCAAACATACCTTTTGGTCATTGCGGCCAAAAATGTATATTTAAACTAAAATTAATCAGGCTTGTTTAGATGTTCATTTGCAAACTTCTGATTTTTTTTTAAAAAAAAATTTTTTGTGGAGAGGATGCAGGAAAGGTTTTCTTATTACTCTTCCATGAAGGTCATATTTGTGCAGGTGTCGCTGCACAGTAGAACTGTGTGCACCACTACTCGAGTCTGCTAAATCTTCCTTAACCCCCTGTTTGACTGCAAAAGACCTTTTAATTTGCCTTTCTAGCAATCCTATGAGGAGTTCACTCAAAGTTTTCTTGGTCTTCCAGACCTCAACTTGAACTCCCACCTTTCCTGTTAACTGCCATTTCTTAGTTACATTACGAACTGAGGAAATGGCTTCCTGAAAACACTTTGCCATCTTATAGCCTCCTCCTGCTTTGTGGGCATAGTGCTAGGCAGCTGCTTGGAGGAGCCCATTGCTGCTGACTGTTGGGATAAGATTTTAGGAGTTGGAGTATGTATAAAAGCTTTGAAATTTGCGTAACCTGGCCTTTTCAAATAATTGTGAACCAGCTATAGCCAACTTGGGATACTAAAGAGGACTTTGAAAAACACCAAAAAATAAAGATGCCCAGGGTCCCTGCTCATCTGCATGAACATGCCTTAAGCACGCCGCATGGAGGTATGATGGCTGCAGATGTCGCCAGGGCAATAAATTGCAATGTCCGTAATGAGAGATGCCAAAGACGGCGCTACAGGGAGACAGGAAGGATCATCCTTGCAATAGCAGACGTGTAACAACACCTGCACAGGATCGGTACATCCGAATATCTCGCCTGCGGGACAGGTACAGGATGGCAACAACAACTGCCCGAGTTACACCAGGAATGCACAGTCCTTCCATCAGTGCTCAGACTGTCCGCCATAGGCTGAGAGAGGCTGAATCTCACAGCAAGAACTGGCAAATCTGGTGCCGTCCATGAGGAGATGCACTGCAGTATTAATGCAGCTGGTGGCCACACCAGATACTGACCGTTTACCCCCCCCCCAATTATTCCAATTATGTTAGACACATGTCTGTAAAACTTGTTCAGTGTATGTCTTAGTTGTTGAATCTTTGTTCTTACAATTATTTACTCATGTTAAGTTTGCTGAAAATAAAAGCAGTTGAAAGTGAGGGGATGTTTCTATGTAATGTAGATTCTGAAGGGCAGTACTAAAAAAAAAAAAAGGATCTCTTATATTTGTATACATTATGAAAGGGGTGTGAACAAAAGGGGATGCAAACTTGTATCTTCTCAACATTATTTACTGTTTATTAAACCAAAGATCAATGGGCTATCAGTGGTCTTCCTTCTCCATTCTCTGCCATTCAGAAACTAAATAGAAAATCTGAATCAAGCAATTATATGATTTGGTGACTAAAAAAGCCATTTGGCTCCTTAATGTTTCAATTAAGGAACCAATGGGCCCCAAGTAATCCTTTTTTTTTTTTTAGTCTGGAACCCTGATTAGCTGTCACATAAGACGAAGACCAGATCAGTTCCGGTAACCAGTTTGAATCACATGACCAGACCAGTTATCTCCGCAACAGCCTTATTATTGGACTCTTTAACTCATGGATCAAATGCATCATGGCTGACTGTGAATAGTGATTTTTTTTTTCTACAATAACAGATGTGAATGAAAACTTTTTAAATCATGCTACATTCACATCCTGAGGTGTCAGTGTTTGTCCAAGATGACATGTTAAATGGGCACTCAGTAATATTTTGAATAATGCATTTAAACGTTTCCTGTTGAACCTGTAGTGGTCTAATAGCATTGTTGGATACAATTCTTTAAAGACCCACTACATGGGAACGTAGGCACTGTATTATATAACTACTAACTGATGGCTGCAAAAAAGTATAAACTTTGGTAAAAAATAGTGGCCAACCAGTTATTTTTCTATCTCTACAGTAGATCCTAATGTATTTCTGTCTCTCTTTTTATTCCTGCAGCTGAACCTCTGCCATTAATGGACCTCTGTAGGCGCTCAGTGCGGGTCGCATTGGGGAGAGAGCGACTGTGTGAAATCCATGGACTGCCCTTACCAGCCTCCCTTAAGAACTACTTGCTCTACCAATGATGATAGTAGTGCTTTTATAAACCGTTTAAAGCATAGCTTTCGCCTCTGTGTCTCTCTGGGATTACTCTGTCTGGCAAGCCTATTTCATTACAATATAGTTTTGGTGCTATACTCAGGTCACTGGGTATGGTACCAAAAATATTTTTTACAAATCAGACCAAGGACACCTCACTCAAGTTTGATGCTTTTACAATTAAGTGGGAAATCCTTGGTACGAGTCTATCTTGTTTCACTGGACATTAAACTGAAGGCTTCCAGAATCCTCTGGCAGGTAATCGGCTGAAAACAAGAACCATTGTCCACTCTGCACATGGCTTAGTGAAACCTCAACTGTTTTCAAGGCCTCCTCCTTTTATAAGTTGTTTTTTATTCCGTCCTTGAATCAGTTTTTTTCAATGATATGTTGGCGTACCTTAAGCATTCTTGTATCCTGTCATTAATTTGAGGGCTTATATAGTGACTGTGGGCAATGCAAAAAACATTAGTTTATCAACACTTCAGGCTTAACACCAAGTAAGTTTTAATGGGTCCAATGATCACAAGGTACCTGGATAGTATAATCGAATCCATTTGTATGTTAAGTTTTTCCATTTAGGAGTCCTAATCCTTCATCGTGCAGTCATTGTAAAAGAAGATAGCTGAGTCAACTTTGGTGTAGTGGCTGCGGTCAGGTTTTAGCTGGTTAAAAACAAGCAACACGCTCTGAGGAAGGTGATTGCTTCCCTGCTCACAACTTGCAGGTTAAAAATAGCCTTGTTTTAGATGCGAGACTGACCATCTGGCCTGGAAAAACAGTCTTTGACGTCTGTGTCTGGGGGGTGTTGAGAGTCGCATTCTTGGAAACAACCAAAGCTAGTTTGTAATGCTAGCTTTTTTTTATCACTCATTAGTCAACAAGTCCCTCTACTCTGTTCTCACTGCAATGTCTGAAGTGCCTGGCTTATGATACTAGTATATTAAGAGAAGCCATGAATTGAAGTCCTTTTTATATTAAAATAAGATTGAATCACTGTGAGGCTATGTAGCATACATTAATAAGAGCATGTATAGCTTGATCTCTCTCTCTGTAATGGCCCCTAAATCCTGTTAACACCTACATAACTTGTACAAGTTCCTCTGGTTTAGCCTGTTTAATTCGTAAAATGACTGTTTTTAAACCTTTTAATGATTTGTTGGGCTAAGCGAGGATGGAAAATACGGTTGTGTGCCTTGTCTGAGTTAATCATGTTCTCCTGAGGTTTAGTCAAAAGTGATGCAAGAAAATGTCTGTTTTTTTCCCTTTGCTCTGCTCTTAAGACTTGATGGTAAGATTGCCAATTATTGTCATTTTGTTTAGTTTTTCCATGCTTGTCTTTTTAGATGTATGTTGTAGTTCATGTTTGGCATTCATCTTGCTAAATGTGAGGGAGATAGTTTGGATCCCTGTTTTTAAACCCTTTCTGCCTGCAGATCACCATTCTCTCTTTGTATTCAGTGATGTAGATAATTTTGGTTACTATCTAATAAAGTTTATTATAATTGACCTTTTCGCTAGTAGTTTTTGTGCTTTAAATTTGACTTTCTAATTGTATTAATTTTGCAGTGACAAACAGCATGGAAGATTCAAAAGGGTAGTTATACAACATTACAAGCCTAAAGGAGTTTTTGTCTGGTTGGGTAATATGTGCACTCTACAAATGTTTATCATCCAGGCACCACAGAACGTTCTGAAATTCATTTGGTGACACACAGGCCATGTACACACACAGTTTGGTTATACATGCAAGTGCCAACTGAATTCTTCAGCCGTATTCATGCCACAAAAATTCAGGTTTATTATAAATTCTAAATCTCATCATTTACTCACCCTTATATAGTCTCAAACTCGTGTGAGGTGACTTTCTTTTTGTGGAACACAAACGAAGATATTTGAATGGAAATAGGATTTCTGTTTGTACATACAATGCAAGTGAATTGTGACAGTTTTAAAGCTCCAAAAAGGACAAAGGGAGTATAAAGGTAATCCATAAAACCAGTGGTTTAATCAATGTCTTTTAAAGCGATTTAATTGGTTTTGGATGAGAACAGACCAAAATGTAACCATTTTCATTATAAAACTTGGCATCAGCAGTCTCCTTGGTGATCATGATTTCAAGCTCGATAATGCTTCCTAGAGCCATCCAGCACTCTGCACATGCGTCAAGCACTAGGAAGTGTAATCAAGCTTAAAATCATGATTGTGGCTAGAGACTACAATGGCAAGATGTACAGAGAAACAGTAGGAAGGCTATATTTTGTTCTGTTCTCACCCAAAACCGAGTGGATGTCTTGAAGACATGGATTAAACCACTGATTTTTGGATTAACTTTATGGTGTCTTTACGTCCCTTTTGGAGCTTGAAAATTTGGTCACCATTCACTTGCATTGTATGGACGAACAGACATCATATCTCCGTTCCACAGCAGATCAAAAGTCATACAATTTTAAGGCGACATGAGGGTGAATAAACCGTATGATGAGAGAATTATCACTTGGCTAAACTATTCCTTTGATTTGGTCCAAGGTATGCGTTTGATTAATTCACACATGTTGACTCTCCACAGTAGTTGCTTTGATCAACTTTGCAGTCTAGCTGCGTCTCCTACATTGTGGTCCAGAGAGAGCTAGCTGTTTAGAAGAATCGGATTAGAACATAAAACTGGCTATGGCCAATGTGTTCTGTATGCACGCAACTATTTTAGGGGATTCACAAGTGTATTTAAATGCAGTTGAAACAAAACACAAAACTATGTGACTGGTCACACTACCGACAGGCAACATCTTTACAACACATTTTCTACTTGAGATGCCAGTGAGCTTTTTATTTATTTCTCAAATACAAACATTGGAAAATTTATTGAAACTTTAGGTTGAAACAAGACAAATCTGTTTCAACAACAGCATCTCTGCTGAAAGCCCTCGCTGCCAGTTGTTTTAGGTTTTAAAGAAGCATTAGAGGTCTTCGGCTAGCTTAGCATGCAAGTTATGAATGAATCGCTGTTGGTAATTGAGTGGAAATTTATATCAATGTTTCCACTGTCATCCTGACTTCTTGGTTGCCATAGAGATGTGTTTGCATACACAAAGCGCTAGAGCTTTAGCATGAGGTCACTCATTTGAAATGTGTAGCTTGGCTGGAACAGTGTGCTTGTTTGGGTGTCTGGAACAGCACATTCCTGCCTGTAATATTCTTTCAAAATATGAAGGCTGAAAGTTTCTGTATATACTTTTATGAGAGAAATGGGTCCAAGTTGGCTTATAATTCTAGATATGTGCTATCAGTGAGGGAAACATTTTTCAATTTCAAGAGTGTATGTACTTTGCTGTGATAAATTGACGTCATGATTCCAGCAAATACTTGGTTTGTTTCTTTAAAATGTACTACTTTACTACATGTGCATTTCTGATTTTAGTCATTGTGAACACATGGTTCTTTGAACCAGATTTTATAAATAAACAAATGACATGCAAGGAAACAGGCACTTTAAACAGGATTCTCATAATTATAGGAAACCTGTTAATACTGTATAAGGGTGATAAAAATGCTTTTTTTCTAGGCCTGGAAGAGTCACAGAAATTGATGAAAGTAATGGGAATGTTTCTATAGAGTCTGAGTACAGTAGCTCATACATCTCTAAGGATTTTTACAAATAATAGTATAACCTATAATAAAGTCTGAAAGGAATGGATATTCATTGGACAAAAGGTTTGGCTAAAATTGGCTAAAAGGTGCATTCAGTCATTTTTTTATTAAAAAACTCCTCAAGACATGATTGTAATTTTGCAATATATGTAGGAAATTGTGAACTCTCACATTAAAATGAAGACTCAGTCATATCAGTAACCTTATAAAAGTTGTTTTATTCTACACAGAGAGGGTCCACACACGGGGCCTGCCATGTAAGAATCACATGACCAGCCGAATACTACTTGCTTAATCTCAGTTATTGTCTTGTTATTTGACACATTCACTCATTGATTAAAGTAATCATAGTTGATTGTGAACACTACATTCCTACAATGGCATCTGAAAATGAAAACTATTGATTTGAAACGATGCCGAATCCAAGCCGCTGGATGGCAGTGTAAGTCCAAGATGACACAAAGATAAAAGTTACTGAATGCACCTTTAAATGAATATTCCAGGTTCAATACAAGTAAAGTTTAATCAACATTGCATCATAATGTTGATAACAACAAAGCATTTTTTTTGGATTTGGCAAAAAAACTAAAAAATCAGTGACTGTGATGGACTTACTTCGGAAGTGAATGGGGCCCATTTTTGCAGTGTTTAAAGGCAGAAATGTGAAGCTTATAATTTTATAAAAGCACTTCCATCATTTCTTCTATTAAAACAATTATTCGAGCTATATAGTTGTTTAGATCGTAATTTTTAAAGTGATTTTAAGGTTTGTTGACATGACATTCACTTCTGTTGTAAGTGCCTCACTGTAACTCAGATTTTTGCTTTTTATAAAAAGGAGTGGCAAGTCAAAATCAATATTATGCCACAAATTCTGCCAATCTTAAATTCTATTGAACCAAGAATATTCCTTAAAGTTGGGCAGTTGCAGCTGGCCTGCAGTGTGGGCCACATTTGTCATATTATAAGGTTAAATCTCAACAAATTCTTCACCCAGAAAGTGAGATAACACCAACGCGACTGATGTGTGGATGACTTATGTGGGATATCTTTATTGTGTGTTTTACATGGGGGCAATACACAATCTTTTATAAGATCGTATAAATAGGAAAGGATTCTAACAAACAGCTCTAGTGACTGTGGGCATGCAGTATAAATCAGTTTGCAGCAGCCATACAGAGCAGTATAACAGCAACAAAGGAATTGAACTTCATTGATTGAAGCGGGTTTGAACAGTTTGGCTTTTTGTTGGGCTTTATTTGCCTTTGAGTGTAGGTCACAGAAAGCTAAAATTAAAGTTTAAAAAAATTTGAGTTTTTCCTGTTTTAACTCTAGAATCTCTGAATACAGGATCTCCCTTTGTGTGCCAGGCAGCTATTATGAACCATGTCTATAAGATGTAATAACTCCTACACACAAAATAGCACTTATATAATGGTGTTATTTCTGCTATTAGTAAGACCAATGTGTGCACATTTGTTGAGCTTCAATAGCCAAGCTATGGTATAGAAATTAAGCACAAATGGTGCTGACACTGGATGTTCTTTATTAGTTTGGTCTAGGAAGACAAAACAAAAACAGTTTAAAGGTCTCTGTCTTAAATAGCAATTGAACTAACAGCTACCCATTTGTATTGCAGAACAAGAGCTGTGTTGACATGTAAATGTTTGCATAAGTAAAGTCTGTAAGAAGTCTTGCTTAGGATCTCCCAACTTCATCTTTTGGTACTATTTATGTTGTAACTCTGTGGGGGTGCCATTTCCTTTAAATTCACTTCCAGTACTAATCTGATGTTTTCTGAGCAAGGCCTGTGACCTAGACTCTATTACACTCTAAACCACACAAATCTGAGTAAACTTAAAAAAGTAAAGTACCAGCTGCAAAGCATTTTTGAGTTTATTCAGTTTCAGGCAAATTATTTGTACCTTATTGTTATTGTTAATTGCTAACTTAACAATTCAAGTTGGATCGTAAGTTCCTTTTTAAGTACAGCTGACCATAATTTTCAATGTTATTGATATAAATAGTTATTCTTTATTAAGTAGATCAACATTTCTACATGAGATCATGTGTCAGGACCATCAAAGTACCATGTACTGTAGTTGGTCCAACTTTAAAAAAGTGGAGTACGTAACAATTATTCTAAACTTTTAGAAGTTGTCAACTTAAAAACTGATTTTATTGTAGTATAAGAAAAAGACCTTACAGACCTCATTCTTAGTATAATATCTTATTCTTCCACAAATGGCCTCCTCAGGATTGATCATCAGTGATCTAACTAAGCATTCTCGAATGCATTGTTACGTATATACTGATGACTTGATACTTTCAGTAGTTTATTTGGGAAAATTAAGGGTTTTACATAAATGTGCTTGGTAGAATGTAGAGGAAGTTATTGTACACAGCTGGACTAATTTTAGATCCTCTGGAATTGACAGAAGCGTGTGATGAGGAATATGATGCCTGAGTTTAAAGTTCCCTTGGAGTGAATACACTGTTGAGGTGTTACTTCAGGCACTAATCTGAAATGTCCTGCGGTCATGTGTGTAAATATTTTTGCTCCTCTGAGTGAAATTACATCAAACTCTTTTCATCGCAGCTATTGAATCTAGACTTCCCAGTAGTGAAATAAAATATTTTCTCACACTGTGTTGTGCTGCACTGTAGTGTATACACTGTAAATTGTTTATATGAAACTAGGACTTATGAAATGTAGACATTTAGTAGAGATTTTAAAAGCACTTACATTAATTCTTCTGTTAAAACTTGTGTATTACTTGAGCTGTAAAGTTGTTTAAATCATCATTTAAAGGTTTGTTGACATAACATTGTCATGGCAATGAAGTTGTAAAATTGGTTATATCTTTTAAAAGAAAAGGTTACTAAGCAATTTTATCACAGTAAAATCACGTAAACGTGCATTTTGTTTACGTCTTGTGGCTATAATTTTTGTTATAATTTTTAACGTTTACAGATTGGCCCCATTCTCTTCCATTGTAAGTGCCCCACTGTAATCAAGATTTTTGCCTTTTATAAAGTGTTTTGTGCATAATCTAACACCTTCTACCTTATTTTTATTATTCTTAGGCTTGGTAAAGTATATGTTATGCTTATAATTTAGGCCAGATTTGATTTACTTCACCTAACCTAAGAATAAAAGTTCATCATCCAAAGTTAAACACATACTCTACTAACTATCTTAATAATCTTATTTTTGAGCAGTATATATTTTGTTTTTTGTTTTAAAACCTTTTTAAAACCTTCCTTTAAAATAAATGCCATTTCCTCCCCCAAAAATTAGATATATTATATATAAGTATATATTGATATTTAATCAATACTTTTATGTGTGGCTAAAGTGTTCAAAATGTTTTGGTGCCACTGTAAATGAGCAACACCAAATGTATAGTGTTCTGAGGATTGAATCAAATAAAAAAAAACTCTCAGTTTTGACTAGACTGTTCCAGATGGCCCAAAGAGGTACCAGATCAAACCAGACACTGAAAATCATTTCCATGTGAAGGTTTATGGAGGTAAAGTGGAGAGACAGTGAAAAAGAAAACTGCCATCAACCACTTGCAGTGCTGAGAAATGGGGAATGAGCCATATCAGGGAGGGAAACTTCGTCATGGGGGCTGGCAGTAGATCTTTCCAGGTTGTTTCCAAACAATGATATATGCTGATAGAAATTTTAAAGAGAGAGTGAGGAAAAAATGGCAGGGAGTGATAGAATAAATGTGGACTTGTGTGTCTCAAAGTCTGCGTGAACAAGCCACTCCAGCTGCAGAAACAATGCCATAACTGACCTGTAACTATCGGCTGGGAATGTTGTTTATGGAAGAATTGCAATAAGTTACCCAGGAATCAGCTCTCTCTGGCCTGTTTGCAGTGACCTGCAGAAGAACAGAGAGGCCATCCCCTCCCAGAAGTTCAACAGTTAGAGGGGTCTATAAAATTAATGTACTCTACATTTGACATTTAAGCTTCCATAAGTTATGTAGAGAAGGAAGGTTTGAAAAAGGCAAATGTATAGAAGATTGAGGCTAGTTATCAAACTTTTTTCCACATTCACACTGGATTCCACATTCACATTCACTGAGCACTGGTATTATAATTGTATCACTCCACTTGTCTGTGTTTACTGTGATTAACAGTGACTTGAGTCTTTTATAATCCGTTCCACCAAAAAAGTTTTGTTCAATGAGCATTTCAAGAGATTTTCAAGGCAAGGCAGCTTTACGCCAGTGGGTTGCAACAAATCTTATTCATGTTATGATTCATTGAGTCGTTCACGACCAAAGCAATGGAAGTGAATTTGAATGATTTGTTCACTTAAAAGATTCAGTCAAAAACAGATTTATCACGTGATTAATTAGTACTAGTTCTAAACTAGACGGTGAAGTTGTGCTTGATGCTTTGGCACTACTTTGGAACAAATTTCACTGGCAGTCGGCCTCATATTGGCTAATGATATTTTTCTTGGCCTGAGAACACATTTCAACCTTTCAGTTACTATATACACTCACCGACCAATTTATTAGGTACACCTGTAAACCTAATTATTCAAGCGATTTTCTAATCAGCCAATCATGTGGCAGCGGTGCAATGGATAAAATAATGAAGATATGGGTCAGAGGCTTCAGTTAAAATTCAACCATCAGAATGGGGGAAATTTATTGTCTCAGTGATTTTGACCATGGAATGAACTATTGATCTTGATTTTCATGCAAACAGTCTCTATAGTTTACTAAGATTGATGCCAAATACAAAAAACATCCAGTGAGTGGCAGTTCTGCAGACGGACATGCCTTGTTGATGAAAGGGGTTAACGGAGAATGGCCAGACTGGTAGAAAGAATATGGTAACTCAGATAACCGCTCTGTACAATTGTAGAGAGCTTAATAGCATCTCAGAATGCAAAACATGTCAAACCTTGAGGCGGATTGGCTACAACAGCAAAACACCACATCGGGTTCCACTTCTGTCAGCCAAAAACAGAAAGCAGAGGCTGCAGTGGGCCTACCCTTTGTGTACCTCAGCAGAAACCAAAATTCATCAGACCAGGCTGTTTTTGCTGTCTTTAACTGTCCAGTTGTGGTGAGCCTGTGCCTACTGCAGCCTCAGCTTTCTGTTCTTTGCTGACAGAAGTAGAACCCTATGTGGCCTTCTGTTGTAGCCTATCCACCTCAAGGTTTGAAATGTTGTGCATTCTTAGATGCTATTCTGCTCACTACAATTGTACAGAGTGTTTATCTGAGTTACCATAGCTTTTTTGTCAGCTTGAACCAGTCTTGTCATTCTCTGTTGACCTCTCTCATCAACATGCGTTCCGTCCGCAGAAGTGCCCCTCATTGGATGTTTTTTGTTTTTGGCACCATTCTTAGTAAACTCTAAAGAATGTTGTGTGGGAAAATCCCAGGAGATCAGCATTTAAATATATACTCAAACACCCCGTCTGATGGTTAATGTGAACATTAACTGAAGCTCATGACCCATATCTGAATGATTTTATTCATTGCACTGCTGCTACACGATTGGCTGATTAGATAATTGCATGAATAATTAGGTGTACGTTATAAAGTGGACGGACAGTATACTTTCAACATAATTGAGCCTTGCCTTAATATTTGCTATTGTGGTTGTATTATGTTCAGTTGTTTGAGGGACTACAAAAATATGCTGTTAGTTTGGAGGATAAAATTCACAGAAATGATTCTATCTATGGGCAGAAATTATTTAGCAGAAATGGGCCTCTTTTATTAAAATGAATTGGGCAAATTGGAACACCTAAGAAAGGAGATCCCACTTTACACGTTAAAGACCCACCTTTAAGGTACAGACATTGCCTGTCAATCACATGTTTTAGCCTTTCAAGCAGTGCATTTTTTTTTTTGTGTAATCTTATGGAGTTTTGTGTAATCTTATGGAGTTTTGTGTTCCTTGCCACAGTCGCCTTTAGCTTGCTCACTGGGGTTATTAATACAATTATTATTTAATTACTTCTTTTTAAACACGATTAACATTCGTATTTTATCTAATTACACAATGATGATTCGTCAACATTATAGACATTACAGTTTTATCATCTGTTAATGCCTGATCTTCTGTAAAGCTGCTTTGAAATGATGTGTGTTGTGAAAGGCGCTATACAAATAAAATTTACTTGACTTGACTTAATCTAGAAGAAGCACAATTTATAATGACTGTGTTGTCAGATTTTGCTGCTGATTTGAAATATGTTCTTTGATAGTATTCTTGACCAACCGTTTTGAAGATTTCAGTCTTTCCCCATTCAAGTAAACAGAAGCTGAACTTTCATGACTGGAAATAGCTTCCCGAGAGTATTCCAAATATGGCCGCCTGTGGACTGACTTGAAAG
The DNA here is from genome assembly GCA_032164185.1 of Moxostoma hubbsi. Lineage (NCBI taxonomy): Eukaryota > Metazoa > Chordata > Actinopteri > Cypriniformes > Catostomidae > Moxostoma > Moxostoma hubbsi. Next base: position 21,389,352 of record JAVLUX010000020.1, on the reverse strand, counting down.
ACTGCTATGGGTCTGTTTTAAAGCCTATTGAACTTCCTTCAGAGACACCATTTTAAGACATCATAGGCATGCTCCCGATGTGAAGGCTATTCAAAAAGGTAGGTATCTTAATTATGCTGCCTCATAAGTGATCATGTTTAGGCCAAACTATAAGGTATCATCGTATGTCTCCTTCCTCGGGTAGGTGATCCCAGTATTCGCTGTGATGAGCTTGGTGGAAGTCAGTACCTTAACTCATCAGGCAAACACTTTTGTCTTTTTGTCACCTGTTATCATCTCTTACCATAAACAGAAACTCACTCTGAAACATCCTGAAAATATTAGGCCAAGCCTAGCGCGAGAATTGCTCTGCGTGTCTGATGCTTAATATGGACAGGCCAGAGATTAATTCAACTGACCTGTGCCAAAGAATGTCTCTTTTCTCTCGCACCCTCCTGTCTTTCAGGCACGCTATCCACATCCCTTACACCTGCCAAGTCCGTCATGGCTGCTGCCAGTGCCTGATGCTTCATAGTGGAGGGAGTAGTCATGGTGGCTGGGAAGGGTTTTAGATTCAAGCTGCCCTCTTGGCACACTTGAATTGAGCTCCATGCCAATGAATCTAGCAAGGACTTTGCCTCCTAAACAGGGATACCCTTCTAAAGGCCTGGGCCCCCAGAACAACTCCATCTACTCTCCCTGTGCTGGGCAAAGGATTTATCCAATGTCTTTATATGCTGCTTAAATAAATGTAACCTTGCCTATTTTTACATCATATGTGGAGAGTATGTGGATTGTTTACATGTTGTACAATTTAAAGTGATTGAGTGGAGTTATTTTATTGAGAACCTAATTAATTTAGCAACTTACAATTATTTTAAACTCAGCATATAGGTTTATGTGTTCTCATTGCATAGCCATCAGAGATTAAACAGAATGCTGGAAAATTAAGGGAATACATGATACTATATATTTATCATCAGCAAAGTCAGAGAGAGGGTTGCCTGAAAATCTCCTATTCCTTCGACCACACTATGACCTGCTTTATCAACATCTAGACGGCAGTGTTTGGTAGTAGCTAACTAAAAGTAGTAAACAGAAGTAGTAAACTAAATTTTTCTGTAGCTCAGCTGTTCTCACAATAGTGTGGTCACATTTCCAGTTACGAAATACATTTTCCATGAGCTGGGAATTCCAAATCATGTGAATTGGTTCTTTCATCAGGGCACAGAGGATGCAAAATGGTGAAGGGATTCTTGATATCTTAAATAGTGTTGCCATAGCAACGCATTAAATGTTATTATTCTTTTCTTGGTATATTCATGTGTTTTTGAGGGACTTGTCTTGCTTAAAATGTCTTGACATTTGACACACACATCAGAGTTGTCAGCCATTAGGCCTGGGAAATATTTGTAACACATGGGTGTGCAGGGGCGGCTCTGTAGTGTCAACTTTAACTAAAGAGGTGGGGTCAGTCACCAAACTTGGTACATACAATATATTGATCTCATCAAGCCGAGGTGAGGCAATAAAATAATGGCAAAAAATAAGAAATAGGAATTGACTCATATCTTCTTTGTGCAGTCCATGAAAATTAACCGGTCTCAATAACCAATTCTGTTATATTTAGCATTTAATACTTAGTTATTTACTATAAGGTGATAGGATTACATTCAAAACTTATTGCATAATTGACCTCCTACTCTGTTCAAGTAAAGTCACATACATTGCTGTTTGCAGTCATTTTTGACCGGACACAGTTCAGGTGTAAAAACTGAAGATTTCATACAAAGTTGTACACTACAGTCTTCAAAGACAAAGAACAACTGGCTCTAACAAGGACAGAAAGAGATGTGGAAGACCAGATGTACAACTAAACAAGAGGAGAAGTACATCAGAGTCTCTAGTTTGAGAAATAGACACCTCACATGTCCTCAGCTGACAGCTTCATTGAATTCTACCTGCTCAACACCAGTTTCATGTACAACAGTAAAGAGAAGACTCAGGTGTGCAGGCATTATGGAAATAATTGCAAAGAAAAAGCTTTTTAAACAGAAAATCTAAAAGAAAAGGTTTTAGCGGGCAAAGAAACACAGACATTGGACAACAGATAATTGGAAGTGTTTTATGGATCTTAACACCATTGAGATTTTGTGGGATCAGCTAGACTGTAAGGTGCGTGAGAAGTGCCCGACAGGACAGCCGCATCTATGGCAAGTGTTACAGGAAGCGTGAGGTGAAATGTCAACTGAGTATCTGGACAAACTGAAAGCTAGAATGCCAAGGATCTGCAAAGCTGTCATTGCTGCACATGGAGGATTTTTAGTAGTTTAAGTAAAAATTTTTTCAAATTGTAATAGTAATTTTTCACATTATTAATTTCTTTTTTCATGTCTTTTTTTCTTCCTACTTGCTTTTATGGGCTGAAAGACGAGCAGTATTTTTGCCTACATCAACATGTTATTTGTAATACCTTCAAGGTTTCATGAAAAAAATCAGTACTCCCTGTGACTCATCTCAAACCAGCAACTGATTCTTATCAGCCGTCGAGGGGACACAAGACATAGCTTGTCTGATCCGGAGGCTGATATTTCATATTATATATGGAATCTTATAATTGCAGTGCTATGATTACCATTGACTTGCCGCTCCATTAAGCTCTTACCCATATATACACACACACACTGAACCTATTAAGAGAAAAATTAATGCTTTAAAAGGTTAGAATTTTGTGATGTGCTAGGATGGCAGGAGCAGAGGTGGACTGGCCATCGGGAGAACCGGGACTTTTCCCAAAGTGCCGGCCACAAAACGTGGCCGAATGGGCAATGCAGAAGGGGGCAGCAATATGCACAAAAGGACCAGTCCAATTTGTCTTCCCAGTCCACTGCTGGGCAGGAGTGTCACAATTCCACTGCTAAAATGCAGAACATCAGTTACCATGCACTTTCATTCCATTGGGTTCTATGGTGGTTAACCGTAGGCAGTAGCTGTTCTTGCTTGGCGCCCTGGGCGAAACCACTTGAGCACCTCCCCCCCAACCCCCACTAACAAAAGTTGTTGACTGGGGGTGTCTGGGTGTTGTGGGTGGTTGGAGATGAGATCTTTGTGTATGGAAATAAAATGCTGTGATTTTAGTATGAGGTACAAATGGGCCAAATTTTGTCCTGGTGGTTGGAATGGTGACTGTCTGGAGCCAAACAGGAAGTGTGATAGAGTGTCAGTTCCACTGTGGCCTTGGTACCATCTGCTGTCCCTTTCTCCCTCCCTCTCCCTGGATGTCACGCAGTGGCACTGCTGCCAGGTATTAATGGTAAATGAGGTATTCTGAACCTATGACAAGTACACTCTGACCCTCTTTAGACAGGGTTGATTTGATTCAGAAACTGGGGCAGTAACGTGATTTTCGATGTCCTATATTGGACGTTTTCCCTCTTTTGTTTAAGTATGCACATTAACTACTCTTAAAGGTCCATTAAAGGTGGACTCAGTAACTTTTGTCTTTGTGTCATCTTGGAGTTACTCTGACACCTAGCAGCTTGGATGGAGCATCATTTAATTGTTAATAATAATTATGAAAACAATAGTTTTCGGTTTCAGAATCAGAATAAGCTTAATTGCCAAGTGCTCTCACGTACACAAGGAATTGTTTTTGGTTGTAGGCGAAATAAGTGCACATAGAACATTACAGTAGCCTAGTTTCCATCCACCTTTCGCGCTACTTTGTTATCGACAAAGTGAAAATGCAAAGAACATTTTTTTTTTAGACATTTGCCGCCTTCTGCCCGTTTCCATTTAAATGGCCTTTTATTGTGCGTGATGACGTCATGCCTAAAAAAACACTTTGTTGCATTGGTTTTGTTTTAGCGCAAAATAAATCATCCCTCTGAGAACATCATTCAGCCACTTTATTCATCTATAGGACAGGGTAAAGCTAATTTAATTTGAAAAAAGAAAAGGCATATATAGTTCTAAACATTTTTTTCATTTGGTAATTTATTTTATTTAAAACAGAGAATGTTTAAAACAGGCATTTTTTCAAAAGTAAAACTAAAAAATTATTTAATAGAATTGGGCTGTAAGTGTTTAAAATAAATAAAAAAAGCACTGATATTTTTCTCCTAGTATTGTGTATTCATTTTTAATTTAAAACATCTTTGTGCACAGAAATTATATGTTTTATGTTTTGTCGGCTAATTCTGTGACTGCCGTCTATTATTTTGAATGTGTGGAAAAGAAACTTGAATAAATAAACGGATGGATACTGCGATTAAATTAATCGCAAACAGTGGCCATTCATTTGTTCAATGTGCACAAGATATTTGTGTTGGCATTTCTGGAAGTGTCACATTTGCAGATCGGCTCTATATGCCATAAAGATCAATCCATAATCACGTACAATAAATTGTCGTCATGATTAACACAGGCTAACGACTTTGTGTTAATGCCAATTTTATCAGCAAAAAGTGTTTCCAAACCAGTTTTTCGCAACATTTGATGTATCGACATAGAGTTTGTGCGCTTGAGTTAAACGGAAAAATATTATTCCATTTAAATAAAAAAATATTATTTTCTTATATTATTTTGGTATGCCAACTTATTAAGCTGGCAGCAATAGTTGCTGTAATTTCACCCCCAAAATGATCAGCACTTTCCATGCACACTTACAGTGTTAATTGAGAACTTTAATCCTTTATATTATAATATTATTATATTATGAAATGCAAATGATGCCTTTTTGTTATTTTGAGTGCTGTTCTTGGCTAAAATGTGCTCTTTTCACAATTTAGCTCCTTAACGGCATGCTAAAATGTGGAGGATAATTTTGCCCAGATCAAGGTCACCAATGGAGGAGTACCACCCAGCAGAACCCGAGTGAACTCATGCCTGGTGCACCCCTGAGCGTTAAGTGGCAAATCCCAGTCATGGAAAAGAGTGTAATTACCACAAATGGCTACCAGAGCCCACTTGAAAGTGGAAAACAGCAAACACAAGACTGATTAATGAAGAGGCTGTTTATTTAAGTGTCCTGTTAAATTAGGAAGTCAATTTATCATAGTTAGCGGCAGTAATTACTCCACTTCTCCAATGTGTGTAGGGGCGAAGAGAGAAGGAGAGGGGAGTGAGTTAGATGTTGTCATGGTGAGGGTCAGGGCGTTTGGATGATAGCTGGAGCATGTGGAGAGGCTGTGGTCAGACAGCTTTAACTCTTCCACTGTGTTGCCCTGATTCATTGAGACTGACTCACTACAGGAACACACGTCTGACTGGTTAAATACAAGTTATGCAGTTTTCTGTTTTCAGGGCGTGTGCAAAATCAGGGGTGTAGCAGTAATTTTAAAAGTGTGTGTGTTGTGTGCTCACACAGACCCAACACTTACAGTGCAGTATTAATATATTACAGTATATATTCACATTTAAGTATGATGTACGTATCATATTAATATATACATATTATTTACTTTTAATAGGCCCTATTTGACAATGACAGCACACATGACAATACAAGACTGAACACAAGCTGGTCCTGATTAAATTATTTAATCAATTACGATAAAGAAAATAGTTTTTTTTACTCTGTACTTGTGCATTGTGGGATTTAAATGTATCCAAGTGGCTTGAGTGTTTTGACTACGTTCATCAAAGTTATTCAGATCCATTTAATGCCCAAGTCTGGTGATTCCAGGAGATGTTGACAAATGAGTGTCTTGGGGTTGAGGTTGTCAATGTCCTTTTCTGTATATTACGGCCCCCTTTGGCATATCGCGCCTACATTTTGTGACCCTCTTCAGCCAGTCGCAGCCTATTTGGCATAACGCTGCAGCCCGGTTCAGTTTATCACTGCCCGTTCGGCCACATTTCATGGCCAGCCCACCAGGAAAAGTCCCGGTTCTCCCTATGGCCAGTCTGCCCCTGTCTACAGACCTACATGAGAATTTAGTAGAGGTTTTAAGCATTATAAGAACAAAGCCAATCTAAAATTTCCCTACTGCTGAGCATAAATTATATCAAAAGACATCAATAAGAGTTTGAGTTTCAATAACGTCAATATGTTTTCATGTATAAAAAAGTGTGTCAACATATCTATTCACTTCAGTAAAAAGTTTTTTTTCCTACAGTTTGTCGACTGCACACCAACACAGACATAAAAAACAGGAGCTGATATTGAAAATAGCTTTACATATTTAACACAGATCTTGTAATCTTCTTAAATTGGCAAAAACAATGTAAAAATCATAACTTAATGAAGACTCAGGCGCTGATATAAATGTGTTGATTAGACTATCTGACTGACAGCCTATTACGTAAGGGTTGTTTCGTCTCATGAAACTCACCCGTGATTGGCTGGATGGCCACTCAATCAGCCAAAAGTAACAAAGCGCAAAGAATTCTGTATACAAATCCACCATTTGGACAATTTGGGTTTATCTTGGAAAAGTGCGAGGGACAAAAATCACCTTTTTATAGAGTGCGGGGGACGTGTCCCGCGGCTGCTATGCCCTTGTGCAAAGCATTTGTGTGGTGTGGTAAAACCGATGGTGGTACAGCATTTTTGACAACATCATGAGGTTTTGTAAGGACATTTATGGGAGTTTTTGGCTTAGGTTAGTCATATAACCTAATGTCTTTTAGAAATCTGTGTTAGTCTTGAAGATTTAGAGCAGAGAGCTGAGACAAGCCTTCACTGTTAGTTTTTAGATAAATAGATCACCCAAAAATGAAAACTGTGTCATTATTTAGTTACCCATATGTTGTTCCAAACCAGCATGCTCTAGAGTTTTGAAGCAGTTTTTTTTTTCTTCCATACGACGGTTCTTAGTGGCCAAAGTGACTGCAGTAATGACTTAAACTTGGGTCTTTTTCTTCACAAATCTATCGTATGGCTTCAGAAGGCTTGGAATGTACAGTAATGTCGTATGTAACTACGTTTATGGTGCTTTTTAACCTGGTGAACTGTCATGAAGATTCTTCAAATAAACTTCTACTTTTGTGAAAAAATAACTTCAAATGGGTTTGGACGGACATGAGGGTGAGTAAATTATGAAATAATTTTCATCTTTGTGTCAACTATCCCTTTAAGAGCATAAAGGAGTGGCTTGCTGTCTGTACAGCAGTAAAAATCCCCTCTTCTAAATCATGTCTCTGTGAAAGATTACTTCATAGAGCATGAAGGAGTGAGAGCTGATGACTGTGCAGCCATGCTACTGTGCAAAGTTCCTCTTCTGAATCATCTCCCAGTCAAACCAAATTGTCATGTTACCGGGTTATAAAAGCATTAAAGCATATTTTGACTTTATTATAGACAAATATTTGCACTCCTGGTGGAGTTCACATCAGCTGGCCTTGTCAATGATCATTGTTGTGCTAAGGTGAGGTTTTATATACTGTATATAGCTTAATTACAAACATGCGAGGCAAATCAATGTCCTGAAATGAACCCTGCAGATGCAATCATTTACTATTTTGCAAGGAAAATCATGTTTCTCCAAACCTGTAAACCGTTATGGAATACAAAAAGAGAATTTTACAAGAATATTGATGCTGTTCTTTTTCATTAAATGAAAGGGAAAGGTGACTCAGGCTAATGTTCTGCCTAGCATCTCCTTCTGTCTTCCATGGAAGAAAAAAAAAGTAATATGCATTTGGAAACAACACGAGGGGCGAATTAATTATGACCGTGAATAATTTTTGGGAGAACTACTGCTTTAATTGTTTTTCATATCTTTGTGAGTGGTGATTAAGAGCATATGCTCAAGAGGTAGAGGAAAGTGTCAGGAGGTGATGTGAACAGGCCTGCTTCCTGTGGCAGAATTATTCACAGCACTCTGCGGTTCACAGATCTCCCCGTCGGCTAGACATCACAACACCGAGCCAGACACCACAACATGCTGTTTTTCAGCTATTTTCACTGCATTGAATGCAAACTGTAATTTAGCTACATTAATCCATGTGGAAGAGTGTGACATAGGGAATGATGTGTGGGCAGGGTGTGCTGTATGCCTCTCTCTCCTGACTGGGTGGAAATTTGTCTGGTCTCCCCTGATCTTGGTCTGGAGCTGGTGGATATGACAGCATACAATATAAAGCCAAATTGTCAAATAAGGGACTGCATGCTGAGCCACTTAGCTCTCTGTATGGTAAGTTTGCTGAGGTCTGAAAAATCTTGATGGATTGTGTTGGTCAGTTATTCCACTGTCAAGAAGTAGGGACTCTCCTGGCTGGATAGTTTTGGTTCCCAAAACCTAAGTTTGCTCACGGTCTTGGTGTATGTCAGTTTCTGACATTTAGTCTATCTCATTTATTATTTACTAAATCTTCAAAGAATAGTTTGCTAGAAACAAACAGCAAAATTCTTATTACACCACAAAGACACAGTGTTTACAGATTTCGAGGAAAACAACATACGAATGGCATACTTGCACTGTGTACTGTGTGTCTCTGCATAGTAAGCAGATACAGGAGAAAATATTTTAACATTGAAAAAGTTAAACATGTCAGCTTTAAATATTTCTAAAATAAAACACCGTAAAGGGGTTAAGGGAAAGAAGGTTGCGAGAACTGGCTTGGCAATATAAATAATAGTTAATAATAAACTGAACCAAAAACACACAAACATAAACACACAGAGCAGCTGCCTGTAATTCTCTCTCTCCAACTGTCATCACCGGCCGCCTTTATTCCTCGCTCGCCCCCATCAGGCTGATTGGGGACCGGGCGTGCGTTGTTCCAGTCCAGCCCAGCCCTCCTCCGCTGTACAAACACACATAATGTTAATATATTAGGAATGTTATAAAATATTGATTATTGATCGGCATGTTATTTTATCAATATATATTTTGAGGTGTTGATATATTCAAATTAGCCAACATTTAAATTAGAAGACTAATTTGCGTGCTTTCCAAATCACTCAGTTGGACTTTCTGTTTAATATCTGGCGAAATAGCTTTGGGAGACCACAGGAGGTACTTCTGTACTTTTGTACTTCTTTAAGAATGGACTAATTGACATTTAAAGGAAAACTATGTGAGTTGTGCTCTTTGGTACTGCAGAAATTTGACGCTGAGTGTTGGCGGTATGTGCGTACATATCTTCGAAAATAATTGGCTTTCTAGTGGAAGAGTCATCCAGAAAACCTGATGCGATGCTTGCACAAAAGTTTGATTGATTTAGGTGGATGGTTAAACTTGCAATGAATTTTGATTATTTTATCAAGATATTTCTCATGGCACGCTGACACACACACACACACACACACACACACACACACACACACACACACACACACACACACACACACACATATATAGTATATATATGGCAATAAAAGAGGTGAATGAAGAGGAATCTTCATTTGTTTTCTGTGGATTTTTTTGGGAATGAGGATCTTAATTTGAGGAGTGCCTATGTTTTGCATGTTCTACATTTTATCGTAAGTGTGTCATGCAGTGTGGGACTCGCACTGGTCTGGTCTTGGTCTTGACTTGGTCTCGCCCTGCCTTGGTCTCAGTTTAGGTGGTCTTGACTAGAACACTGAAGTTTAGAACACGCCATGTCATCCTCTAGATGTGTCTGGTGTACACCCTTTAATTGACTGCCTCTCGCACTTAAGTTGAGTTGAAAAAGATGTTTGACAAGACAAAGACTATTGTACAATGATCAGTGCTATTTATATCTGAAAAAAAATTCCGATATATGTTGATGATCATCGGGAAAATATTCTGATTATTGATGCATGAAAAATATGTCACCAAGCCTGTGATATAGACACATGAACCAAAACATAATGACCACTCACAGGTGAAGCGAATATCATTGATCATATCCTAACAAGGCCACATGTCAAGGCCTGTGTAGATTAGATGGTAAGTGAATCAGTTTTCATAGTCAACATATTGAATGCAGGCGAAATGTCCTGGAATAAAGACCTGAGTGACTTTGACAAGGGCCAAATTGTTATGGCCAGACGACTGATTCAGAGCATCTTTAAAGTGGCAAGGCTTGTGAGGTGCTCCCAGTCAGCAATGTTGAGTACCTGCTGACAATGGTCCGAGTAGGGACAAACCACAAGGTTTTAGGACAGGGCGCCCAAGGCTCATTGTTGGGCAAGGGCAACATAGGCTATCCTGTCTGGTCCAAACTGATTCAAGGTCTACTGTGGCACAAGTCTCAGAAAATGTTAATGATGGTTGCGTGAGGAATGTTTTACAGCACACAGTACATTGCACCCTGATGTGAATGGGGTTGTGTAGCTGCAGACCGGTCAGAGTGCCCATGGTGACGCCTATTAGTCGAAAGCGCCTACAATGGGCATGTGAGTGTCGGAAATGGACCTTGGAGCAGTAGAAGAAAGTAGTCTGTTACGATGAGTAACGTTTCCTTTTATATCATGTGGTCAACCATGCTGCATTTACCTGGGAAAGTGATGGCACCACGATGCACTGTTGGAAGTTGACAAGCCAGTGGATGGAGTGGGATGCTCTGGGCAATATTCTGCTGGGAAACCCTGGGTCTGGCCATTCATATGGACATCAATTTGACACGTGCCACCTACCTAAACATTGTTGCAGACCAGGTACACCCCTTCGTGGCAATGGTATTCCCTGATGGCAGTGGCCTCATTCAGCAGGATAATGCGCCCTTGCCACACTGCACGCATTGTTGGAGAATGCTTTGAAGAACATGACAAAGTGTTCAAGGGGTTGTCCTGGCCTCCAAATTCCCCAGATTTAAATCCAGTTGAGCATCTGTGGGATGTGCTGGACCAACAAGTCCGATCCACGGCAGCTCCACCTTGCAACTTATAGGACTTGAAGGATCTACTGCCAATGTCTTAGTGATAGATACCACAGGACACCTTCAGGGGTCTCATAGAGTCCATGTTTTGGCAGCAGGCAGAGGACAAACAGCATAGTATTAGGCAGGTGGTCATAATTTTTCGGCTCATCAGTGTATATGATAATCAGTTGAGGTCTACGTTTTCCAATCCTGGTCTGCACTCTCAATTTGTGATGAGTCAGAATGGGCCTAAACACCAGATCGGAAGCAAAGATTGAATTTATCTGTATTCTGACCTATGTCTAGAATTGTTCAGTTTAATTAAAGTTTTTTAATATAGATCTTCCTCTGTGGTGCAATCTGAGCTTAATTTTGCCCGCAAGTGTTTTATTTTGAGAAGTGTGAGCTGTTCTGCCTCATATTTTCCTGAGAAAATGAAGGCAGAGGGTAACCCCAGACAGAAGGACTGTGTTTTGCAGTAAAATGTGTGGACAGATATGTGTGTAATGTGATACAGTATGCATGCAGGTGGGTTCCTGTAAGGGCTCTTAATGGACTTGGCAGCAATAGTTAAAGCTTTGTTATATTAGATGGTAAAGATTGACTGAAGTGTGCTTTCAATTCTCAATATTCACCTGAACTATAATTCTCTAACTGCTCTCATCCTGCCTTGTATTTATGCCATAGAACAGGAGGAAATGACATACATATATAGCAAAATGTACAATGCGGCTGGTAATGTTTGGTGACTAAAAAAAGTATGTTGATGTTGAAGCATGTAATTTCTGCACCACTACATCACCAAACAGAAATGTCAAATCCCAAAAAATGGTTTTCATCCTGGTTTCTCGAACACACTAATAACTTTAAATCGCTCTGTGTGTCGCTTTGTATAAGCATCTTTTAAATGATTGAATCTAAATCCAAACTCACCCATAGTAACACTATGACTTTTAATCACTACCAGCCAATTCCACTACTACACTGCCTCACACCCACTCAGAAGTGAACTTTAAGATTAAATATAAACATTTACAGGACTTGCAGGGTAAGATTTAAAACTGAAGTGTGATGACAATCATATTTATATAGCAGATGTTATAACAGACATGGAGATGTCCTTTTTAGGTTTATAGGGAAAATGCCATTTATCTCATAGCTGGGGTGGACTATGTCATGATGAGTTGTAAAAGTGTATTCATAAATTCCATTAATTAATGGAAAGAATGATAGTGGTTTCATGAAAACTAGCCTGGGTAAAATGAAAGATAAAAATGATTAATACATAGTGTAGGGATGTTTTATTTTGTCAAGTTCCTATGAGTCTAAAGGTTAAATAAAGAGGGTTATCCTTATCGTTTGTCTATGCTGCCTATATGATCCACTTTTCCCTTGCAATGAGAAATATTTTTGCTAATAGTTCTGTAATCCAGTGAGTCACACTTAAGAGAGAGACATTATCTGGTTGTACCATTTACACAGAGAGAGACAGTACAGTTACAGTCAATGTACAGTTGTTTATCCTATAATTCAATTATTTAAGTCTTTTTATATCATTGTATTGTTTTATTGTAATTGTACAGCACTTTTGGTTTGAAAGTGCTCTATAAATACATTTTGATTGATTGATTATCCTTCATTCCAGAATAATTCAATCCTATGACCAGACTATATCTAAACATCTTTGCTAATCACATGATTGACATTAAACTCTTGCCATCAAAACTTGCAGTATTTTGCTAAATATTGAATCAACATGGGAAATAAAATATTAGAAAAATATTGAAACTATTTTAAACTTTTGCATTTTAAAAGTATCACCCTTTGTGTAATCATTCCATCATGCTTTTTAAATAATATTCAAGTCACATGTATGCTGAGCACTTGTTAGCTTATTTTCCTTCACTATACTGTATTTAGGTACAACTACATAATTATATATATATATATATATATATATATATATATATATATATATATATATATATATTATAGCACTATTATCCATTATTTATGGCAGTACATCTCTCAAATGATAAATCACCCTGGCCCTTCTAGGTTCCACTCATTGAACCCAATAATTTTTAAGGAGCCTTTATTATGGGATGTTATAATTTATGACTACATTATTTATCAAACCACAATGTCCACATGTCCACAATGTGGACTTTAATACATTACAGAAATTACAGCTTCATTTTCATTTACAGCCTGATTTACTTTAAAGCTTCCTTGAAACGATGTGTGGTGTGAAAAGTGCTGTACAAATAAAAATGACTTGACTTGAACTTTGACACAGTTATTTCATTGGGTAGATTGATTACAAACACAGGATATGACATGATAGCACAGTGGAGTAGACTACCATCCAAAAAGTATATATACCTTTTTCAAAACTTAATAATTAATATCATGTGCAGCAGTATTCCATTAATCAAATGTGTAAAAATGTTTTATGAGAATTTAATGTTAAACTACTATCATCAAAAACAGTCAACTCTTGACTTGAAACATGTTTCGAGGACTGGCCAGCACTGGCCTTAATTCATGCTTTAGACCTCAAATCTGTTTTGCTATTTTCCCAAAACTGTTGGAAATTAACGTCATTTAAATTAAATTAAAGCTTTGGGATTAAAACATCATTGAAGGATTATGCACATACAGGTCATATACAGTACATTTTGTGATCTACATGTGCTCAAATGGCAGTCACGAATAGTAAACACCAAGTCTGAAGCAATTTTGGTATCATTTATTCAAGATAATATGCATTACTGAGAACCATCGAAGACAGTGTAAAAGAAGAAAGCTGTATAAGAGTCTTGGAAACTGTTCTCCCAGATAACATCTGCGTCTGCCATGTATATTAGTGCCTTAATTGGAACCCCTGCGACACATTCAACAATGCACCATGAATTCAGACTCTAAGATAAATGGATCAAATATCTTTAATCCACTGGTCTTACATAAAGTCATATTAAAGCACTGTAAAATTCATAAAAAAATTCATGATTTATGATTTAACTTCCCCAGTGTTCTAGGGCTAAGTCATGACTTATGGTGTGTTCACACTTGTAGGTCGGTTCTCTTGGTCCTCTTGGTCCGGACCAAAAATTAAAATGATACATTTAGTCCTGGTTCGTTTAGCGTTCACACTGGCATTTTTAACACAAAATGTATATTTTTTTGACAACTTACCGAACATCCAAAACAATGCTGGCTGCTGGCGAAATGCACGCGTTGGATGTACAGTATATGGTGGTATTTTTACCAGCTGAGAACAAACGAAGAGTTAATAAAATGTGTAAAGTGGTGGTGGTGTAGTAGGCTAAAGCACTAATCTGGTAAGCAGAAGGTTGTCGGTTCGATCCCCACAGCCACCACCATTGTGCCCTTAGGCAAGGCACTTAACTCCAGGTTGCTCCGGGGGGATTGTCCCTGTAATAAGAGCTCTGTAAGTCACTTTGGATAAAAGCGTCTGCCAAATGCATAAATGTGAAGGAGTCAAAACAATGCCAGGAATTCCTCCGTTGTACACACAAATGAAGATATGCTGCAAGGACAGCTGACAGCGTTTCCGAACTGTAATGGGAAAGATAACTCCTATGATGAGAAGAACAAGGTATGCTTTAGGACAGTATTAGGCAAGTTACTTACTGTTTTTGGTCTATTTAGACGTCTTTGGTTCATGTTGCGTTCATATATCAATCGAACCATACCAGAGTTCGTTTGGAAGCGTAACTTCTTTAGACTTGTAGTATTTTGAATGGCCAGGGAAAGTGAAGCAATGTGATAACAATTTTACCTGGTCGCAAATAGTAGTCCGTTAATTTACCTGATGAACTTTCACCTTTTGCGGACCCTTTATACTTTGCAGAGTTAATGTGTGCTTATAAATCACTTGCACCTTTATTATCAGCTTTACATGTCATACATTCTGCTTCTCACAGATCTCGACACGGACAAAAGCATGGGAATTGTTTGTGCAAATCTTTAGTGTATTTGCACTTTTGTTTGGGCATTGTTTCCACTCAGCTGTCATTTGCTGCTACTGTCAAGAAAATGTTTGATGCTGAACACAACAGCACGTTGCGTGTTTGCGGAGCGATTGACAGGTGGGGATTTGGCCAATAGTTGCTGCAAGCCTCTTAAAATCGACCAACTGGTGTGTGAGAAGGCGGGACTACAAAGCGAGGTAAAAGCAATGCAAATATACGTGGACACATGATGAAGTATTATACCAGATGCACATCATAATGCAACTAAAGCCGAAACCCGGACATTTTTGCAAATTTTTCAATCCCAGCCAGATGCTTTTTAAAGTTCAGAAAAAGAGGACATGTCCGGGAAAAAGAGGATGTATGGTCACCCTAAGTATGAACAGCTTGGGAAGTAGTTTAACCAACAGTGAACCTCAGTACCCACAAGCCCAAGCATTAAAATGCAGCATTTTCAAGTTAGAACATACTTTTTTTGACTCCACATTGTTTGTTTTTGTTTTGAACCATTTGCCTTATACTTTATATGAGTTTGGTGATGCATTCAATGAAACAGTGATACAGTAATTGAGTTGAACTCTACAACTTATCATTACAGTGATAAGTGTAAAAAAATCTGCCTTTGACCTTTTTAATTCATAAACAAGTGACAAAACATCATATGGTCTGGGGAAATTTTCGACTGATATGTTGTGTGACGGGCTGGTTAACAAATAAAGACGTCAGGATAAAGGAACTGAGAATAAGAAGTTGTCTCTGTTTTATTTAATAGGCATTAGAGTAAACAGCCTAATTTAATCAGCAATTATTGGCCAAGGGCAGGAAAACACATTTGTACACTTTCAGATAAACATGTAGTCGCAGAGGAACTGGTAACTGGTTTGGGTTGAGGCTTTGGGATTTCTGAAGAAGAACTTCAAGGAGATTTTCTTGAAATTATGGCTCCAGAAAGCAGACAGGATACAGTTATTTTCTCTTTCAGGATGAATATTACTCCATCCTCACACAATGGCTTTTATGTTGGGAATGTGGCCACATGGAATCCTGTACAGAGCCATGGGTTCACATAAAAGTAGGACAAAAGCCATTTTATTTAAGCGATGGGAAAACTACAGATCAGCAAATTATTTACAGGATGACAGTAAATGTTTGTGAATAGAAGCTATTGTGATGGTAATTAATTCAAGAGAATATGTGGCCAAGGTGAGATCATGTTTCTGAGGAGAGAGAATAGAGGGCATGTCACTGCAAACAGGATCACGGTTCACTGGGAAGGTTCATTTTGTGCTTTTCAAAAGGGGAACACAGTCTTCTTGGGACATGGAGCTTAAACAACATTAAGTGTTCAGTTCAAATCAGGCCAACAACAATAACAGCAAATGAGTACCTCTGAACAAGTTCATTTTAGGTATTTGCATTTAAACTCTAAAGGCCTGTGTCACTGTGTGTGAAAGCAGAGCATAGGTGGCACATATTTGTTTTGGCACCAATATTATCAGGCTGCAGCATTCACACTGCCAGGATAAGAAGCGCAGCGCAGCGTGGAAGAAGCGTTGCAGAAGTAGCACTGCAAGGGAGTTACAGCGCTGTGCATAACATGCTGAACTCAGAAAATAGAGAGAAAATGCTCTATACACATATTAATTAACACAGAATTTTGCAACATATACTTTAGGATTTTTAAGCTGCAAAAAATAATGGAGCAACCTACAGCACTCACTCATTGTTTGAAAAAATATATCTTGAAATATGCGAGTGCCATATGCAGTGATAAACACTCTCTATAAAGTAATTCTGACTAAACCCAGATGATTTGAGCAGCTTATACTGCACTTTGAGTATTGGATTCGATTCTGTGTAGATTACCATTTGGATGTTAATGTGATCCTCCTCCTTATATAAATTTGTTTTCATGACCATCAAATTTGTACAAGTTCTCAGTAGCTCACTACTGATAACCATTTTATAATGTATAGCTGTTATTAGAGAAAATAGTCCATGCACTGTAGTAACCCAGGAATCACTTTATTTTCTGTGTTGAGCTGCAGAAACACTGACTAGCCTTCTTCTGCTGTAACAGTATATTGTAGCAAGACTACACGTTGCTTGTGTGTGCTGTATGAAACAGACTGAAGTTGTGTCAGTGCTGAAGATTGCACGAAGGAAAATGGTAAAGTCATCATCTAGCTGAGATTCCCTCTACATGTGAAGTTGGAGAGATTTGTGTTCCTTTAGTATAAATTAAACTTGCATGAAAGAAGTCTTCACTATATAAGAAACCCCATATCCTGGTGTGCATCATGTGTTTGACACTGATGTGGTAGTAATAGAATTTATTGTATGTAAAATGAGATCATTTATGTCTAAAAATTAGCCATCAATTAATTACTCTTCTCAAATGCCATGCGCTGTACTACGTCAAAAATATTCATATACAGTAAATAATTATTTCGATTTAAATATACAGCATAAACATTATCTCCCACCATCTTGACTGCATTGCCTTGACACTGTCTTTAATAATGTTTGCAGACCTTCAGTCCTTAGTAAAATGATTTGTGTTTTAAAATAGTTGAATGTTACAGACATATTTACGAGAAACAAAAGGTTTCTTTTGGGAGCCGTTGTTTCCCAGAAGGCCTGTTGTGGTTTGGCCGCTAGTTGTAAATAAGATGGGCTTTCCCTTTTCTGAGTTCACACTGAACTGCACTCTCAAGAATCCTCTGCTGTGATTTTGTCAATATGATATTTATGAAACACAGTTTATTGCTACCAAAACTAACTTATGATTTGCAATACTGGACGTCAATGATGATTTTGTGTGTTATGAAAAAATGTGACCAATATTTGGAAATTAGTCCAAAGTATGTGTAAATGGCGAGCTTTGAGTGTGAAAAATTGCTGGCAGCAGCAAAAAAAGCCCCAGAGTTCATTAATCATAATTTTCACAAAAGTAAATTGTTAAAATGATTCTATTTTTCATTTTCCCCCATTCCAGATCATATTGCCAGCTAAATTTGAGTGAAAGGTTGTACTGAAAAATTACTGATCCATGTTATCCAGCATGATTTGCACTTCTATAACTGTCTGGTTTAGTTCAGCTAACAAGTCAGATATCAGAAGACTTTAAAGGATAGTTTGGACTGCTCAACAGATAATTGGTTCTCACCTTCCCATCCTCCAAGAACTGAACACATCCAGATTGACGAAAAGTGCATGTAAAATCACTCTGGACCCCATTCACCCAGCACATTTATACTTTGTACTGTTGACCTCTGACCGGAGCTACAGACCACTGAGCACTAGAACAGCCAGGAAAAGGAACAGTTATTTCCCTCAGGCTATCCACCTCATGAACAATTAAAAACTGCCCCAAATACTTTCCTCTTGTCAATACAACCATGTGCATTATTTAGTCCATCCATTCCTACTGATATCCACATTTCATTTATATTCTTTAACATGTCCTACCTCTTCATCAATACATTACATCACCTGCACATATCTGTATCTAAAATATTATAACAACATTATTACACTGCCGTGGGGTGGCTGTGGCTCAGGTGGTAGAGCGGGTCGACTGCCAATTGCAGGGTTGGTGGTTCGATTCCTGGCCCACACGACTCCACATGCCAAAGTGTCCTTGGGCAAGACACTGAACCCCAAGTTGCTCCCAATGGCAGGCTATAGCGCCTTGCATGGCAGCTCTGCCGTCATTGGTGTGTGGATGGGTGATTGGGACACAGTGTAACGTACTCTGAATACCATTAAGGTTAAAAAAAAATTGCTATATAAGTGCAGACCATTTACACTATTGTGTATTTATCATTTTTTTCAGTTATATCCTATTTTGTTATAACATTCTTTTATTTTTTTATGGAACAAAACACAAATTAACATGACATAGCAGCTTATACAAAGCTGACCAATGACACATATATATACACACACACACACATATAAGATTTTTTTATGTTATTTCTTTTATTTCACTATATGTATATATGTTTACTGTACGTTGCATTCTCTTGCACTGGAAGCTTCTGTCACCATGACAAATTTCTTGTGTGTGTAAGCATACATGGCAATCAAGCTCATTATGATTCTGATGATTTGAGAATGTTCCAAAGAGCATCTTGCAAGGATTTAACATGATCAAAGTCACATATTTGTTTATTTGAATTACCCCAAGAAATAATGTACAATCTTAAATATTTCATAATTTGGTCTGTTTCCTGGTTTAATATGTGGACTTTTGAACCCCACTGAAATCTTCCTTCACTCTGTAAAACATTATGATGACATTCTAATTTCTGTACAATCATTACATCAAAGCACAATTACCTGCTGGAAACAATTTCAGCTTACATGGCAGCAAACGTATCATCTTATCTACAGTATTATGACAGCATCACATTATAACAGTCATCTGACAGTAAGTTCCATCTCTGGGTCAACAGTATTATCCCTGGGACAACTGAAAAAACAGAGGGCACTCAGATCCATGCTGGTTGTGCAGTTTGTCTTGATAAACCCTGTTTGCATGGAGCCGGCATTATTATGGGATGCTCCATTGCTCACTGAAAACATTAGTCTGCTGTAACAGCAAACTCCAGATGCTTGTCAAACTGGTTGTGTTTAACAAGCAGGTGGTGAGGTCCTTCTCTCCAAAAGCTTAGTGTTCCTTCACTCTATTTGAGTCCCAGTCCCACAAACTA
Organism: Moxostoma hubbsi; assembly: GCA_032164185.1. Lineage (NCBI taxonomy): Eukaryota > Metazoa > Chordata > Actinopteri > Cypriniformes > Catostomidae > Moxostoma > Moxostoma hubbsi. Next base: position 21,369,881 of record JAVLUX010000020.1, on the reverse strand, counting down.
TCTCCCCAGCAACTTAGCATTACAGCCACCAAACAGTCAGAATATGCTTGAAAAAATAAATAATTATGTTAGCAGCCTCAATTTATGTGACAGATTTATGACAGTTATAAAACTGACTGTGACACTCTGTAAGTGGACTAAGAGCTCACTGTGACAATGTTCAGCAATTCCATGCCCATTTTTGACCAGAAAATGTCAGTGGGCCCTTTTGAATATGTGGGAATTCTACAAAATGGTGTTCTGAACTGATTCAATATGAGAAAAATGTCAGGCATATCAAGTCAAGTCAAGATTTATTTGGATAGTGCTTTACAAACTACAACAGATATTGTTTCAAAGAAGCTTTACAGAAACTAGTGCCTTACAAATTTCCCCAGTGAGCAAGCCAAGGGTGGCTGTGGCATGGAAAAAACTACCCAAAATATTTAGATGAGGGTGAAAACATTGGGAGTACTCTGATTCATTAGTGGGAGCCTATCCTCCACTGGCATGCATAAATGTAAATAGATGTACTTATGCCAGTTATGGTCTAATTACATAATATGTGTAATCATCACACTAGTAATATGTACTCTATAAATATATTGTTCCAAACCAGTATGATTGATTTTCATACTGACTTTCAAAAGGTGAGGTTGGGCAGAATGTTAATGACTTAACATTTAATTGACAAACTTTAACACACTAACATTCCCTTCCACTGACCAGATCTCCTTGCCTAAACTACCTGCAGTATCATCTTCAGAAGGAATTGGCAGATGTTATCCTACTCGAATGATTAAACAACCCAGTCGCCTGACATTGTAGCAATGCAGTTAACATTAAAGACAACAGTATTTAGTTAGTGTGCCTTTTCTGAATGGGGCAGAAAGACTCGAATGAAAATTATTTGTATGAAAGGCCTTTTGTACTAATATTTGAGGACTTTTTGAACTGATGTTTGAAGAGAATCGTTTGGTAATGTTTTGTTGCACTGACTGAAAATGTTTGTTGTTGGAAGTTAATGTTGGCTGCCTTTTCAATAAGGGAGGAGGAAATGTTGTATAGGGGATTTACATGCTATTGTTTGTATATGCCATTAGAGGAGCACTGTTGTTGTTGCGTGCATTCTTAATGAAAGCATAAAAGTTGGAGTAAAAATCTGCATCCCTTATATGTGAATGCATTAGTAAAGGTGTCATACTTTAGAGTATTTAGTGTTATGTTGGGCAGACATAACATATGTGATATGTTTGCTGCTGTCTTTTTTCATGGTCACTCAGTTTGGACACAATGGGTTTTAAGCTGAAAAGGCCATGTAACTAATAAATCAGCAGCCACTGTTTCTAAATTCATAACAGAGATAGAATAAAGGGTTTGAATTTCTCTAGTGGTATCTGGGGCTTTTGTAGTTCATAATACAGGCCACATGTTACTTCAGAGAAAACTAAGCCCTCAGTGTTTTTACTGTTCTCACAGACCAGACGTCCAAGCATAACTTTTCCATTGTGCCAAAAAGATTTTAGATGGACTTTGGTCCATTCTGGTAGGAAAGGTAGAGAGAGTGCAGGTCTGTTTGGTGTAATATATTATAGAGTTGTGACCCTGGCTGAGCAGGCAATGAAAGGACAATTTTCACACCTTTTTTTTTTCTTTCTTTCTTTCTTTCTTTCTTTCTTTCTCTCTCTCTCTCTCTCTCTCTCTCTCTCTCTCTCTCTCTCTCTCTCTCTCTCTCTCTCTCTCTCTCTCTCTCTCTCTCTGTGTCAGGGCTTGCAGCCTGCAGCTGTTCTCCCTTGTTTTTGTTCTGTATACTGAGGCAGTGCCGGTGCTGCAGGTTCTCATGATCTAATTGTTGGAGTGTTCAGACAGAGTTCACTCACTGCTGATTTTTAGGGGAGACCACATACATTTCCTTTGACTGCCTGCTCTCATGTCCTCAGCCGCTTTCCCTCTATGAACTCTAATGATTACTGAGAGTCATGAGAATTTAAACAAGTCATTGTGTAAAAAAAGTGTATGAAAAAAGTCATAAAATACCTTAAACAAAATAGTATATACTAAATTATATGTATGTATGTATGTATAGGCCAGAGCAAGTGTGCACTATAGGGGGTGGTTTTTGTGGTTGATTCATTTGAAAGTGTGAGTATTGCCCCTTTTTCTATCCCTAGTGTCCTTTAACCCTGTTGACAAAACAACTTAGAACAGCTTGAATTTTCATGCTGGTCTAGGCTGCTTTATGGTGGTTATAGCTGCTTTGGTGCTGGTGGACCAGCAATGTCCTGATTTTCACCAATAAATCTTTGTGAACCAAGCTGGTCTACCGGCATGATCTTTCTGGTTAAGCTAATCCCCCTACCTCCTCCTGCTCGGGACCAGCACACAAAACACAACACATATTGATGCCTTTTCATCAAGGCAGACACTCCCTGCTTTTACTGGCATAGAAACCACAACACCGCTCTCTGATGGCATCATGGACTCTCCCTCGTGTAAATGGTAAGCTTTTCCTGTCTGTCATGCAAACAGTATGGATGCAGTCTAGACATTCTCTAGTTAGAATGTGTCAAATAAGGAAGCCCTGTGGCAGACATTGCTGAATTCAGCCTAAATGGAAGTAACAATGGAAAAATCTCTGCCAGATGTTATAAAAAGTATTTTGTGAGAAAGGTGAATATTAGGGTTAACAACACACTGGTTTTAAGTCAATGTCAGTGGGGCCCACCTACTCTTTTGGCTCATGTACTAATGTATGAGAGGTGCTCTTATTAAAATGAACAGTTCTGACAGATGAGACAGTGTGGGTGTGCTTTTTAATACTTACTCAAACATGTCTGACGTAAAGAACATTATCTTGAATAGCACTTTTATTACTGCCTCTGCAACTTCCAATATTGTTCTCATGTAATGTATGATTATGGCTTATGTATTTGAACCATAACCCTCCTCTCCATTCCACTGTATTTTAATGTTACAACACTGAGGTTTAGACAAGTGATTTTCAACTGTTGGGTCACAACCCAAAATGGTTCCCAGGTGTGTTCTGATTGCGATACAAACAGCAGATGAAAATAATGCTAAATGCAAATAATACTACTATTATTTTTAAAATAATAAAACGATATACTGTAATTGTACATACAGCTGAAGTCAGAAGTTTACATACACCTTAGCTAAATACATTTAAACTCAGTTTTTCACAACTCCTGAAATGTAATCTTAGAAAAAATTCCCTGTCTTTGGTCAGTTAGGATCTCTACTTTATTTTAAGTATAACATTTAATATCAGAATAATAGTAGATACAGTAGAATTATTTATTTTGGCTTTTATTTCTTTCATCACATTCCCATTGGGTCAGAAGTTTACATACAATTTGTTAGTATTTGGTAGCATTGCCTTTAAATGGTTTAACTTTGGTCAAACTTTTTGGGTAGCCTTACACAAGCTTCTTTATAATCTAATTTTATCTTTTTTTTAATCAATATATACCTGTAAAGACCAAAAAGGGTAATAAAGATGATACATGGATCTTATCTTTGGACACACATTAAGGCAAACCAAACTTTTACTCTAAACACAATGAAAGGATGCTGAATGTGCTGAACTGGTGAGTGAAATCTGCAATATTACCAGGCAGTGGCTAATTGCAGACATTTAAGTTGCATATACGAGTTATATACTGTAAAGAGCTGAGAACAGAGTAAATGATCGGTTTTGTGATTTTTAGAACCATAACCAATTTAATTAAATAAATATAGCTAAACGCATGACAGAGGATCAGCGCGCCCGCAAAAGAATGAGTGTGTTTACATGCACGTTCTAACCAGTTATGCTCAAAAAGCACCAACATGTGTGGTCACAATAAATGGCGTTCCTTTATCGAGGTCATACAACAGCGTAATAAAACACTGGGAACATTTTGTCCATTACACCAATTGCACGTTAAATGCTACTGACCGCAGTAAAAAATACTTTGCGGTTCGATATGCAGACTTTGTTAGTCTGTAAATCTGCCATGTGCTGCCATAGACATGTATGTTACTGAACAATAGCTGACGTAAATTAGTTAACAACTTACCTCTGTCTGTGGATTTTCAGATGCCTCACATAATTGGACGTTGGCGACAAGGTGTCTGTAATTTTGGAACCACAGGTTCTACATGTTGCAATCCTTTTTTTGCCTTTAACGCTGTATTCAATGTATCCCAATTATATCACCTTTGGTATAATTTTTTTTGTGTCCTAGTCCTTAAATGCACGACGTGGTCTTCAAACTTGGTCCAGCTTTCGTGGAAGCTGATTGGTTGGTTGTCTGATTGGTTGAATATGGATTATTGAAATGCAGATTTGAAAATCAAATGAAACGTTTATTTGGGAAATTAATCGTTGATTTACTGCACATTTTTTTAATTATGCAACTCTTATCTTTGAGTTTTAAAAAGTACAAGTATTTCCAAGTCAGAGGGCTGAAGTCCAAGTCAAGTTGCAAGTCATTGCTGTCAAAGTCTAAGTCGAGTCGCAAGTCTTTTTTGATTCTATCGAGTCGAGTCGTGAGTCATCAAATTAGTGACTCGAGTCTGAGTCAAGACCAAGTCATGTGACTCGAGTCCACACCTCTGGTTTGTACTGTACTTGCATATTATTGTTTGCACAGATGAATGTGGTACCTTCAGGCATTTGGAAATTGCTCCCAAGTATGAAACAGACTTGTGGAGGTCCACAATTTTTTTTGAGGTCTTGGCTAATTTCTTTTGATTTTCCCATGATGTCAAGCAAAGAGGCACTGAGTTTGAAGGAAGGCCTTAAAATACATCCACAGGTACACCTCCAATTTAGTACACCTCCTATCAGAAGTTAATTGGCTAAAGTCTTTACATAATTTTCTGGAATTTTCCAAGCTTAAAGGCACAGTTAACTTAGTGTATGTAAACTTCTGACCCACTGGAATTGTGATAGTCAATTAAAAGTGAAACAATCTGTCTGTAAACAATTGTTGGAAAAATTACGTGTCATGCACTAAGTAAATGTCCAAAACAACTTGCCAAAACGATATTTTGCTAGAGTGGAGGGGTTGAAAAATGAGTTTTAAGTACTTCAACCTAAGTGTATGTAAATTTGACTTCAACTGCATGCTGGTGCAAATTTATCAGTTACTTGGCAAGATGGATATTGCTAATAAAATATTTGGCACAGTGTTTGTACCATGTCTTGGTAAATCAAACCCCTTTACGGACACATTGGAGAAAGAAACGCCATTCGCTAGTGCATTTTTGTTTTTACTCAGACTTTTAAAATGGCATTTAAGTGTACATGTATTGCAACTGAAAAACATATTAAGCAAACCTGGATGGGGTATCTTCACAAATACTTTTTTCCATAATTTAAATTTAATTAGAAATGTACAATTTCCACATCCTATCAATTTATATAATGTCATGAAATTACATAGTAATGATACAAGCTGTCACTTAACACAAAGCGTTCACAAAGTTGGAACCTAAAAATGAAGATCATGGTAGTATTAATACAATTCTTAATTTATATTAAAGGACACTTTTTGTTACTTTTGTATTATAAGCTATTTTTATTGTTAGGTCTGCACTTGATGTCCCTGGGTCCAGAAGCAAAACCAATTGAGAAACATTGCTTTAGACTGTCAGTTAATAGTTGTCTTCACAACAGTCTGGAAACTTCTGTGCAAAGACCTTGGCACAACAAGTACACCATTTTATCAGACCGGTGTATTTTAAACTACAAACTCTGCCCACGTCATCAGATTCTGTCTCTCACACGGTTGTCTGCAAGCTATTTATGTGGATTTTTTGACTGCTATAATATATTCTTCCATTAGTGAGGTGCTGTGTGAAGCTGCATGCTATTTTGTCCATTTGCTCAGATATGTGTCCAGTTCATTCCAGCTCATGCTTTACTGGACATACCACATGGAAATATGCTCCTGCATAAAAAACAAAACATGAATGACATAATCTCCCATTTGCTACATTTTAGCACACAGGGAGAACTTGTGGATTAAAGGAGCTAGGAAATGGACCTGATAAATGTATTACTGATGTCTCTTAGTGGAGCATATAATCTCTGTACTAATTCAAAGTGCTTATTTTTTTTTTCATCTCTGGATAAAGTGTACTTTATTAATTTTTTTCATGTACCCTGTATCATAACATTATTTATTACAGGCTCACAGTAAAATGAAATTCTTTGTGCTTCCTTCCAGAAGCTTAGCCGGAAATTCACAGATAGAAAAGCTAGATATTTTCAGAAGACACATAGAACAAATACAGATCATTTGGTAGTCTATGATGTGCAGAAAGTGTTAAAAATATCTGTTGCCCAAGTAATGCAACGGTACCAATGTATGCTCAATCCTTGTTGTCAAAAAATCATATATATATAAAAATAACTAAATAAAAAGAACAGCACTTTTTGAATAAAATACAATTATAGCCTTGGTACTTGGTGAAACTGTTGGAGAATCAGTTAGTAGTTGGTTCTAATGGAGCAGTTGACCTCTGTGTCAACTGGGTCCAGTGGTGAAGTGAGAAGCAAAATTATATTGTAATGAAAAAGAAACATTTTAAGCTTTTTAATTACTGGACAATCCTCCAGACTCTGTGAGGCATTAAGGAATGTATGAGTGACGTTTGAAGGTGTGAGGGGACAAATGAAGCACTAAATGTGGGCTGATGAAAGCAGAGTGAAATATTCATCATATTTTGGGACAAAGTGTGACATGATTCGCTCCATCCATTACAGTATTTTCACACTCATTCCCACCTGTTCACATTTAACCACTACACACCAAACACATGGGCTTGCTCAGACAATCAGCTCTGTAATGAAACACACATACAAACATAAATGTATGCTTCCTTTCTCTATTTTTTTGTCATTGCAGTCAAAAAAAAAAAGGATATAGGAAAAGATGGCGAATCTGTATGCTGAAGCTGTGTTTGGCCGGGAAGGATTTAACCTCCGGGCGCCTATTAGGAACCTGATGATTAAGTTGTGCTTACCCAAAGACTTGCCGTCTACTGCGTCGTGGTGGGCCGCGATAGCAGCCACATGCACCTTCAAGGTGGAAGGGGACAGCCTCCCCTCCAACCTCTCCTGCAGAATTAAGAGCACTGACCTAACTGCGCACCTCTGTGGGTCTTCAGCCCGGGAAGAACACCAATCTGCAAACAAGTGCCACTTCAGGGCGTAAAGTTGCCTGGTAAAGGGGGCTCTGGCTTGGTTGATCATGTCTACGATGGCAGGTGGTAGACCTGCTAGATCTTTCGCATCCCATCCAGGGGCCAGACGTGGAGGTTCCAGAGGTCTGGGTGCGGAGGCCAGAGCGTGCCCCGTCCCTGAGAAAGAAGGTCTTTCCTCAGGGGAAGTCGCCAGGGAGGGGCTGTCGCGAGGAGTACGAGATCCGAGAACCAGGCCTGAGTGGGCCAGTAGGGAGCCACTAGGGTGACTTGTTCCTTGTCCTCCCTGACCTTGCACAGCACCTGTGCAAGAAGGCTCACTGGGGGAAATGCGTACTTGTGCAGCCCTGAGGGCCAGCTGTGTGCCAGTGCGTATCTGTTCAGGCATACCAGAGCGGGCAGTGCGAGGTCTCTCGGGAGGCAAACAAGTCTACCTTGGCCTTGCCGAATCGTTCCCAAATCAGCTGGACCGACTAGGGGTGAAGCCTCCACTCACCACAGGGCAAGCGTTGTCATAACAGCACGTCCGCTACCACATTGAGGTTGCCTGGGATGTGAGTGGCGTGCAGCGACTTGAGTCTGGCTCTGGCTGGCTCCAAAGGAGGAAACGGCGGGCGAGTCGTGACACGTGGCGGGAGCGTACGCTGCCTTGGCGATTTATGTACACTACAGCGGTGGTGCTGTCTGATCTGAATAGGACATGTTTATCCCAAACTAACGGGAGAAACTTCCGCAGGGCAAAGAAAACAGTCAGCAACTCTAGGCAATTGATGTGCCAGCGCAGCGGGGCCCCTTTCCAATGGCCCGTGGCTGCGTGCCCATTGCACACGGTGCCCTAACCCAATTTGGATGCGTCGGTTGCGACCAGGACGCATCGGGACACCTGCTGCAAGGGGACTCCTGGTCTGTCCAGGGTTTTGACGTTTGGCAGCAGGCGGGGGTGATGATCACACGGTGCATGCCGTGGGGCCAGTGCTGAAGCGGTCTCATATGCATCAACTCCAGCGGCGCGGCCGCCGTGAAGGATGTCATATGCTCCAGGAGCTTCTGGAAAGTTTTTAAAGGGTCCACCATGCCCGGCCTGAAGGCAGCAAGGCACTTTTGCACTGACTGCGTGCACTCGTTGGCGAGGCGCGCTGACATTGAGACTGAGTCTAACTCCACGGCGAGAAAAGAGATGCTTTCAACCGGGCGAGCTAGCTCTTTTCCCGATTGACCTGAGACATACCTGGGACATGCCAAAGGGGGGGACCTTGTACTGATACACCTGGCCGTCGAATGCGAGCCGTAGAGAGGGTCGACATCGAGGCAAGATTGAGACGTGGAAGTATGCGTCCTTCAGGTCTGCCGCTGCAAACCAATCTAGATGCCAGACGCAAGTTAGGATGTGTTTTGCGTGAGCATTTTGAACGGGAGTTTGTGCAAGGCCCGGTTGAAAACTCGCAAGTCCAAGATCGGTCGTAAGTCGCTTTCTTGGGTACGATGAAGTAAGGGCTGTAGGGACCCTTCTTCATCTCGGTTGGAGGGACAGGCTCTATCGTGTCTTTGAGTAAGAGACGATTTCCACATGCAGGAATTTGGCGTATTCGCCGTGCACTGCGGTAATGCAGCATTGGGAGGCAAAGGAGTGTCCCAAGGCTCTGGTGCTGAGAAAAGACACAAAGCACTTACCTTGCTTTGCATACCCAGCAGGGGACGTGCTAGTGACTGAAGAGGAGGTCCGGTGGAGGCGTCCTCTGGACTCGTCAGAACCGGCCGGCCGGGGAACAGTCGTGGGGTTGAAGGCGAGAGGTTCGCGTCCAGCGTGCCGGGACTGTTGAGGTGTGGCGGCAGAGTGCCGTGAGAATGGCATTTGCGGGTCAGGTGACCCAGAAAGAACAAATTGCTCTATTATTGAACGTGCAAAAAATATCTTTAACTGTCCAGCCTCGCGCTCACAGTAGCCCGGGAAAGCATAGCGGACCTCTGTGTGTCAGGCTCAGACTGGGCGAGCAGACCCGAAGGTGGCGGCCCAGGCGAGTCATCAGCATCAGACGCCGCTGTAATGCTCTCCGATGCAGCGGCATGTCGTCATCCAATTCTGGAGCTCAAGGGACCAGCTGGCCGGCCGTGAAGCAGGCCGCACTCATCCCGACCTCGGACAGAAGCAAGCAAGCACCCCGGGGAGGCGGGTGGTTCGAGGGGATTTACCCGGCGAAACGGAACCCGTCATTATCCCCGAATCGCCTTCATCGCCCGTGGCGCCTGACAATCCCATAGGAAGGAGGCGAGGCGTGAGGGGCGGCTGAAGTGGCTTTCTCTCATGACAAAAGAAAAAAGACGTGTCCTGAAAAGGATGTTCAACGCCAGCTATGTATTTGCTCTTTTAGAGAAACTAACTCTTTTACAGAAAATAACTCTTTTAACTTCGCTGTCGAAGCACCCAGGGGCAAACTACACTGCCGTGCAGAGGAGAAAGCCGCTGAAGTGCGCCGTAGATCCAACAGCAGAATCAGCTCAGAGGAAGAGGAACAGGTGTGTGACTCGCAGCTGACTGCATACACGACCATCGCTCCGAAGAAAATTTCTGAATGAACTAGACGTATTTCCCTGCCTTTATACCCGTATGTCCGGGGCGGGGTATGCAAATACTGTTTGCCAACTTCTCATTGACCTTTATTCATAGATCAGAGGCATATTCGGCGCTCAATAGATACCCCTAGTGTCGCTTCTTCAACACAACGTCGAAGTGAGCGACAGACAGGGAACTATATATATATATATATATATATATATATATATATATATATATATATTTCCAAGGTGAGAATCGAACCCGGCCACCTGTGTGATAGTGCTGATTCTTAGACACTAGGCAAGCAGGGATGCTTACAGTGATGCTTACATTACGGAGTAAGTGTAATCCTCTCCAGAAATCCATTCCCCTATGGACAAAATGAGCGGGATTTTACTTCCGTAACCCAACTGTTGTGCTATATTTGGCTGGTTATATGATCAGCATGGCAGCACTCGTGAATGTTCATCCAGCACCATGTAAAATACTGTAATTGTTTTTTCTCTAAGACTGATATGACTTGAGACTTCATCTCAAAAGTTTAAAAGTTTAGCAATGAACAAAAAAATCTCTGAGTACCCCTTTAAAAATCATGTTTGCTCACTCAAGATGAAAACTCCAGTCATCAGTAGCTTAATAAAACGTATTTTACTTTACATAGAGCTGGGAAACCTCAAGGAAGCTGACATGTTGAGATCACATGAAAGCCATTTCCTGTTCACTTCATCTTTTAGTTACATCCCTGTCACTTTCACTCGCAGAACAATCATGGATGACTAAATAGTGTGTTTCTACAATGGCACCGGTAACTGAAAATGTTTACTTTTGCATTATGCTGAATTCACACCAACAGGTGTCAGTGTAAGTCCAAGACAACTGCCATATTTGCCAGCGGAACATAATGTAGCATCAGCATATGGTACTGTCAGTTCTTTAGTAGAGCGTAGAGTATGTGATTAACACAAAAGGGGTAGTAACTAATTACATAGACCTGCAGCTTTTATTTTTGTGTTCTCCTTCTAAGCTGTCATCAGCTCTGATCATCAGAGAAGAGTTGACAGCCTGCGCAAGTAAGTCTGTGTTCACAGTTGGGGGTATTGAGAGCACAGCCCCAGTTTACAAGAGCTGGAAAAGGTACTGGGTCTGCTCCAAGCTCAGATTCATGGCCACCCTCACACCTTCCCAGCTGTGTCTGACTTCAGTCCACATCATTCCTCCCACCTTTGACCCAATGGACAAGGAATCAAATGATCAACAAATCAATGGACAAGGAAACAAATCATCATTATATCAAATCAAATCACTCAAATCACTTTATTGTCACACTACTGTGTACACGAGTGCAACAGCAGGTGAAATTCTTGTGTGCAGTTCCGAGCAACATTGCAGTAATGACAGTGACGAGACATAAACCACTTTACAATAACAACATATTTACACAACACAATTTACATAACAAATGTACACATACCTACACAACAATTTACATATCAAATGTACACAATACACACAATGTAGAATACACATACACTAGGTAAGGGTATAAATATATATATACACTAACTGAATTGGGAGCGAGACTATATTGACAGAATGAGGATTAATAAAGTGCAGTGCTGATTGTTGATCGTGAGAGATCATGTGTTCAAAAGTCTTATTGCTTGTGGGAAGAAGCTGTCATGTAGTCGTGTGGTGCGGGTCCTGATGCTGCGATACCGCCTGCCTGATGGAAGCAGTGAGAGCAGCCCATGACTCGGGTGGCTGGAGTCTTTGATAATCCTCCGAGCTTTATTCACACACCGTCTGTTATATATATCCTGGAGGGAGGGAAGCTCACCTCCGATGATGTTTCTGGCCGTTCGCACCACCCTTTGCAGGTCTTTGCGGTTGTGGGCAGTGCTATTGCCGTACCAGGCGGTGATGCAGCCAGTCAGGATGCTCTCTACAGTGCTGGTGTAGAACCGTGTGAGGATGTGTTGGTTCATTCCAAACTTCCTCAGCCGTCTCAGGAAGAAGAGGCGCTGGTGAGCCTTCTTCACAACGGCCTCAGTGTGGACGGACCATGTGAGTTCCTCAGTAATGTGGACACCGAGGAACTTGAAGCTGCTGACTCTCTCCACCGGTGCTCCATTAATGGTGATGGGGCTGTGTTCTCTGTCTTTCTTCCTGAAGTCCACCACAAGCTCCTTGGTTTTACTGATGTTGAGGGAGAGGTTGTGCTCCTGACACCAGCGTGTCAGAGTGTGCACCTCCTCTCTGTAGGCTGTTTCATCATTGTCAGTGATCAGACCTACAACCGTCGTATCGTCAGCAAACTTAATGATGGCATTGGAGCTATGTGTCGCCACACAGTCATGTGTGTAAAGGGAATACAGGAGTGGGCTGAGAACACAGCCCTGCGGGGCTCCAGTGTTGAGGGTCAGTGATGAGGAGATGTTGCTGCCCATTCTAACCACCTGACGTCTGCCTGACAGGAAATCCAGGATCCAGCTGCACAGCGAGCTGTTTAAGCCCAGAGCCCGCAGTTTCACATCAAGCTTCGAAGGCATTATGGTGTTGAATGCTGAGCTGTAGTCTACAAACAGCATTCTCACATACGTGTTCCTTTTTTCCAGGTGGGATAGAGCAGTGTGTATTGTAGATGCAATGTCATCATCAGTGGAGCGGTTGTTATGGTAGGCAAACTGCAATGGGTCCAAGGTGGGCAGAACAAAGCAGATGTGATCTCTGATCAACCTCTCAAAGCATTTGCTGATGATGGGGGTGAGGGCAACAGGACGCCAGTCATTTAAGCAAGTGATTTTTGATTGCTTCGGTACAGGCACAATGGTTGATGTTTTGAAGCATGTGGGGACTACAGACAGGGAGAGGGACAGGTTGAAAATGTCCGTAAAAACACCAGCCAGTTGGTTCGCGCATGCTCTGATGACACGGCCCGGAATGCCGTCTGGACCCCTGGCTTTGCGAATGTTCACCCGTCGAAAGGATCGGGTTACATCCGCAACAGAGACGGAGAGTGAACCATCATCTGTAGTATCGGCCGCGAGTGCCCTCTCTGCGAGGGCGGTGTTGTTGTTTTCCTCGAAACAAGCATAAAAAGTATTAAGCTCGTCCGGGAGAGAGGCAACGGTGTTCATGGCGGAGTTTTTATTCTGTTTATAGTCCGTGATGGTGTTAATTCCCTGCCACATACTTCTGGAGTCAGTGGTGTTGAACTGTCCTTCAATTTTGTGCCTGTACTGGCGTTTGGCTGTACTGATGGAGTTACGGAGGGCATAACTGGCTTGTTTATGCTCCTCCGCGTTCCCGGAATTAAAAGCGGTGGTCCGCGCAGTAAGTGCCGCGCGAACATCGCCGTTAACCCATGGTTTCTGGTTGGGGTAGATCCGTATAGTTTTTGTCGGAACAACGTCCTCTACGCACTTCCTGATGAAACACGTTACGCTATCAGCGTAAACCTCGATGTCGTCATCGGAGGCAGACCGGAACATCTCCCAGTCCGCGTGATCAAAACAGTCCTGTAGCGCAGAGTCTGATTGGTCCGACCAGCACTGGATCATTCTGAGGGCGGGTGCTTCCCGTTTCAGTTTCTGCCTGTAAGCGGGCAGAAGCAGAATGGAGGAGTGGTCGGATTTGCCAAATGGTGGGCGGGGGAGGGATTTGTAGCCATCCTGGAAAGGAGAATAGCAATGATCCAAAACCCGGTCCCCTCGTGTGTTGAAGCTGATATGTTGGTGGTATTTTGGTGCTATTGTTTTAAAGTTGGCTTTGTTGAAGTCCCCGGCAACAATGAACGCAGCCTCAGGGTGCGCGGTTTCCTGCTCACTTATACTCCCATACAGTTCCCTAAGTGCCCGGTCTGTGTCGGCTTGTGGGGGGATGTACACAGCAGTGATAATGACCGCTGTGAATTCCCTCGGTAGCCAGAATGGTCGACACAGAAGCATGAGATATTCCAGATCAGGAGAGCAGAAAGACCTGATAAAATGTACATTCCTCTGATCACACCATGATTTGTTGATCATAAAACATACACCTCCACCTCTGCTTTTACCTGAGAGGTCTTTCGCTCTGTCCGCTCGGTGCACGGAGAAACCCGTGGGTTCGATGGCCGAGTCTGGAATCTCCGCGGACATCCAGGTTTCTGTAAGACAGATAACGCAGCATTCTCTCGTCTCTCGTTGGAAGGAGATCCGCGCTCTCAGCTCGCAGAGCTTGTTGTCCAGAGACTGAACATTTGCCAGTAGTATACTGGGTAGCGGGGGGCGATTTGCGCGACGTCTTAATCTGATGAGAACGCCGGCTCTTTTTCCTCTTTTCCTTCTGCGTTTCCGCGGCCGGGCAGCCCAAACAAAGGGCCCCGCTGGCGTGTTTGTAAACCGCGGGTCGGCATTGAGGAATGTGAAGTCCGGTTTTCGGTGTGTGATTGCCGAACCAATGTCCAAAAGCGTTTGTCTGTCGTACACAATAAGGCAGACAACATCCAAGACAAAAAAAACACAGAACTGTAAACAAAACAAACAATAAACTGCAGTGTTTTGACGGAGCTCGCGACGCATCAGCCATACTCGGCGCCATCTTGAGTTAAAGATATAGCTAACATATTCATAATAGTGAAAGCTACATTTGCTATAGTGAAATAGTGAAAGCTACATTTAGTTGACTACCATTTTGTTCAATAACTGTTGCATTCAAGACCAACTCAAGACCAGTTATACAAGTTCAGTTCAACGACTGCACATTTACAATTGCTCTGTAAAGACATTGAGATGAACTATTGTTAGCTTGCTCTTAACACACACTTGCTTGTCTAAAAGCTGGCAGAAAATATGTCTTAGCCCATCATTATGTTAAAAACAGTTAATAAAAAGTGAAGTATTGGGTTAGGTCAGGATAGACACTGTGTATCATACACAGTAAAAAATACTGTCGTCAGGCAGAGCTATGTTCCTTCTGCAATCAGAGCCACAATAATTTATTTATTTATTTTTATTTATTTTTTTTATAAGTATCCTCTGCCCATATATTCTGTCTGCTATCCATTATCGGACCCCTACAGCTCTTTCTGTAATCTCTTTGATATTTGATCCCATGTCTAGACTTGATTCAAAAAATTAGTTGGACATTTTTGTACAGTTTAGTGTTCTGATTTGTCTGTCATCAGTACAGTCAGAACAGAAAGATTATATTTTCTATCAAATAATTTAGTTTGATATGTACTCTATTTCTTACATTTTGCTTTTTGGTGACCTAAAAAGAAAGTTTATTGTCTAAATGGATCCTGGAATTATGGTACGAATCTTATCATGCAGTTGTTGCCCTCTGCTGGTGTGGAGAATGTAATGGCATGTTACATTTATATAAATCACAAGCATAGCATTTCAAGCTCTGTAATAATCACACAAAAAGAAAGATCTTGGTTAAGAAAGTTTTTTTTTTTTTTTTTTTTTTTTTTCTTTAAATCCCTACATTACTTAGTTAAAATGTTTTATGCTCACACACTTTCTCCAATTATGGAACTACATTACACATATGTTGGTTTTGTGAAAGCATATACAAAGTGTTTGGCTAAAAGTGTTCTCCTAGAAAGAATCAGGCAAATAATAGCTACCATGATGTACCTCCACTGTTATAATTAACGACATAAAACATGGGTAGAGCATTCTGTGAAGCCAAACCAAACCCTTACATCTTGCTAGGCTGAATCTTTGTACATAGGAATATCAACACAAAATAAACATTTTAATATCTTGCAGACAAGGAACATATATATATATATATATGGGGTTTAATGTCAATAAATTACAAACATTTAAAAATAGATGTGTTTCACAAAGGTGCTAGACGAATTGAGCTCTGTTGGACTATTGTACATGTGCTATTTCAATTTTATGAATTTTAGTTTCAGGATTATTCAAATGGCATTTAAGCTACCTGTGCTCCAGCCTTGTTA
Organism: Moxostoma hubbsi; assembly: GCA_032164185.1. Lineage (NCBI taxonomy): Eukaryota > Metazoa > Chordata > Actinopteri > Cypriniformes > Catostomidae > Moxostoma > Moxostoma hubbsi. The sequence goes on along the minus strand of JAVLUX010000020.1, from coordinate 21,354,183 downwards.
ATGTTGAAACTCTATTTTAGTGTTGTGTTCCTTTGCGTCGATGTCAAAGACATCATAATTCTTAACATGTTTGATTTTTGTATTGACATCTAATGTACAAACTGTATGCAGTAAAATATATTTAAAAAGTTGAAATCAGTCAGACTGTGCTCAATGAAACATCACACTTATGTTTATTTGTTTCAGACAAATTTTTTCTGGGCAGTATGTACAAAAAAAGCTGTATTTACAATGATGATTACACAGGAAAAGGTCACAAAAGCAGCTGCTAAAAGGAAAGCATACCCATGTCTAAAAATTCATACCCTGTTTTCAGCATGGATTTTGACCTGCATCTTTTTTCCTTCATAGTCTGCACAGCAATTACAGTCATTTACATACAGTATGGACACTTCAAAATAAATCATACGAGGGGGCTCACCACAAGAGGGCACAAAAGCCCTGCGCAGAGCAGACAGAAGTAGACTGAAATCCCAATTTCAAAAGGCTCTACTTTCTCAGAATCACTTTTCCCCACTCTGTTGTTTTAACATACACAACTAATCCTTATATATTTTGGGTGGAATTCTTTGTTTATAGTTATAGGGATGCTATCCAGCTTTTAGTCCCATACGATGAAAAAATAATCTGAAAAATAACCCAAGCCTTCTCAATGTTTTATTACGCAACATTTCACAATGTCTGAGCGTGCCATCAGAACAGATACATTATGGGAGCAATATAAAACAAACATTTATCAGGTAAGAGGACTAAAAACATAAAACATCTCAAATGGTGAAGGATGCGGGGCGGTCTAAAGGCAGTTTAATGGAAGCCAGTAAGGCCAATCATTTGTCATAATTACATTTAATTATGAAAAATAATGCAAATATTCAAAGGTTTCCCCTTCATACTGTATGATTTTGACACTTAAGAGTAAGGCAACCCCAAAACATTCTTCCATTTTTAAGTTCCATTCATTGTGTTTTGCCTTTAACAGAAAGAGCAAACATCACATTGACTGATTTTTGGCATTAATGATTGGTTTGAAGATATATGCAACACAGCATATTTGTTTAAATCAAAAGTCCTGATTAGAGTGTATGTGGTGGTAAAGTGAACCAGCAGAGTCATCTAGGCACACATTCTGTCTTATGACTCTTGTTAGCATTAATCAATAGAGACTTTGTGTCCAAACACAAAACAAAGAAGAGCTGGTTTGAATTCAGAAAAGACACAGATCCGACTCATCTCAACCATGGATTTTTTATACAGTCAGACAATTTAGAACAGCAACCATAAGGAACAATGCATTATAGACTAAACTCGAGACTCTTCAACGTTTACCACAAGCTGATTATATGGCAAATCGAATATAAACAATCAACATTTTCAATTAAAGCTGAGGAAAAAAACATGATGGTTTGAGACATGCAGTTAGTTCTGCTCTGTGTTAGCTGAACAGTGAAGAATTAATATATTAATTACATTTTTTTGTAACACTGACATAGTTGAATTTACTTTCTGTTTGTGGGATAAGATAAGGCATCTGCAATGTCTATTTGACTTTATTTTTTTTTCAAACTATTTAAAATGCCCCTGGGCCATTCTCCATGCGCAGGTGGAAATGACAGCTAGATGAACTATTTAAGAGTAACTGCACCCTCCAGTTTCTGCCATAATGTATAATTTTGTTTTTAATTTTAAAGTGAAAATTCACACAAAAATGATAAATCTCTCATCATTTCCTTACCCTCATGCTATCCCAGATGTGTATAACTTTTAGAAGAATATGTCAGCTCTTGATGTCTATACAATGCAAGCAAATGGTGATCAAATCTTTGGAGCTCCAAAAAGGAGGTAAAGTCAGCATAAAATAATACATATGACTCCTATGGTTTAATCAATGTCTTAAGTGATCTAATCTTTTTGGGGTGAGAACAGACCAAAAAATAATAACATTTTCACTGTACATATTGCCACTGCCGTCTCTACAATCATGATTTCAAGCTCGATTACACTTCCTTGTGCTTGACGCATGCACAGAGGAACTAGATGGCGCTATAGGAAGTGTCGAGCTATAGGATCGAGCGTGAAATCATGATTGCGGAGGAGATGCTGTCAAGATGTAAAGAGAAAAAGGGAGTTACATTTTGGTCTGTTTTCACCTAAAGCCAACTGGATCACTTCAGAAGACATTGATTAAACTACTTGAGTCAGATAGATTACTTTTATGCTACATTTATCTGATTTTTTGGAGCTTCAAAGTCCAAATCACCATTCACTTTCATTGTATGGACCCACAGAGCTGAGATATTCTTCGAGTTAATGATGAGAGAATTTTCATTTTGGGGCTAACTAACCCTTTACGCCAAAATGAACTTCACTACAACTATATTAAAACAATATCGAGAATCCATTTCAAGTGTTGGTAGACTCCATCTCTTGGATCATAAAGAGATTATACTGGCTACAAGAACTTTTAAAAGCCTACGCAATCACTGTACGATTCATATTCTCTTAACTCTTTACATATGACAAAGTATAACTTTTAAACAATGCCACAATTATTAAATCGAAATATAAATGGTCAACTGAATTTACTTGTTTAATGTTAAATTTAAAAGTACTCTTAACTGTATTCATGAAGGTGTTTGTACTATATCTGCTTGTACAAAAATAATGATACAAAAAACATACATAAATGGTAAAATAATATATTTTTTCTGTGACCTCCAGGTTAGCTCACAAGCTAATTGGTTAGCCTAATAGCTTAATATACTGCAAGCTTCTTCTCCTCTTCATTTTCATCACATTTTTACTCACTTTTGCCACCTAGCGATGTGGTGGATTTGACAAACTTAAAATGTTTTAAATCTTTGTGGTTATGGTTAGGTTTAGAGTTATGGATCAACTCCAAATAAACACAAAAACACAGTGTATTCCTTTTCCAGGAGTTCAGGATTTCTCTTGTTATTTGGAGGAGGGTGTAACTCGTAGTGGCCGTGTCTTGTAGCAGTCTTGCAGGACGCAGTCAGACACTTATTGAAATTTTTCAAAATTGTCCCCATAGTCACAGAAAATATTTGAGAGTGATGTAAATATAATTTCTTGCACAAACTACAGAAAAGAAAATATGTTAGCACAGACACAACATGAAGTTTGACCCATATAGTTGACTCAGAGCATGAAAAAAAAAAAATCCTGCACTGAAATGTTTATTGTTGAAATACAGCTATGGTGCTTTTTTTCTCTTCTTCTTTTTTTTTTTTTTTTTTTTTTTTTTAGCCAAATCTGATTGTTTTTCTCTGCAAAAATCTTCTGGAGTGATGTTACTCTTAAATTAAGACAAAACAGCTATTACAGTGCTGTAATAAACACAAGTTATTAAAAATAATATACATAATAAGGATTTCCAAACCTGATACTGGGGAAAAAAATAAACATCAATATTAGCATGAGAAATGGTCTCTATATCGTACCTGAAAAAAGCTCCTTTTACGCAAGGAGGTGAAATGTCCTTTATGAGACAAACTCTATGGAATTGAATTATAGCACAGTGTTAGGACCTTATACAGCCTGCTAGATTAGCCACTCACCAATGGATGTACTCACAAGGGTTTCAGGTGACAACACAGAGTAGACCAATACTGAGGCTGAAAGGGAGGTGAAGAAAAAGCCTGAAGGAATAGTGAAAAGTAACAGCCAGTCTCTGGCTGCCTCTAACCAACTCCTTCTTGGTTCTGGTCAAGCCTGCTAGGGTAGTAAGTGTCCTGATGGAGGCATGGTAACATGATAGTGGTCCAGGGCCATGTTGCGGTCACTCCTGCAGCCTGACTGGTGTCGTCCTCCTCTTCTTCATCATCAACAGTAACAGCATCAACCAGAGCTTGCCTTGTCTCTCTAAGATGGTGTTTCTTATGGAAATTCTGTTTGAATATATATATATATATATATATATATGGAATGGGATGTTGATAATCAGGTCACCGACACTGCATTAGCATGACCAACTATATATGTAAGGAATAATTGACGGCAGACAGTTGAATTATTGATAAATAATACACACCCGAGGTGGTAATGTGGTCATGACGTGCAGCGGAGTGACTGTTGCACCTCGGGTGTGCATTATTTATCAATAATTCAATGGGACGGAGTCAATTATTCCACTTGTACCATGGTTACAACACCTTAAGACATCATTAAGGGTTTTATCTCAAGATATTTTCTGGTTTTCGTTTCTAAAACGTTCTTGTGAGTGGAGCTACTTTCTTACACCACGGATTCAGCATCTTGCTCTGATACAACTCAAGCCTTCGTTTCTAATCGCACTCAGTGAGATGCAGGTGTGTGCTGATGTAGGGCCATATCACACTCTTGCTCGTGTGATATTGCTCAAATATATATTTATACCATTCTGATTGAACATTCTAAGGTGTGCAATTATTTTTCAAGTAAACGCACGGCAATGATGTAGTTCCAGGTCTTGACTGCATAACAGTTCCATCTCACTTACAGGCTACTACAACAAAATAACCAAATAAAACAAAGACATTGGTTAAGTACATCAGATAAGAATGACAAACAATGTCTATAATATCCTAAATTTATTTCAATTTCGATTGAAAATGTCCTTGGGCTCCCTCTCTTTCTCTCTCTCTCGTCTCACCCACACACATTGTACATCCTACCACAGCAAAATAACCTTATAGACTAAGACATTGGTTAAAGGAAATCTGTTAAGAATGTCTGTTTCATTTTATTTTTTAATTTGTTTATTTCAATTTAGGTTGAAAAGCTCCCTCGTCTCCCCTGCACTTACACACGTACACACACATACATACGCAAGCACACGTACACGCACACGCACACACACCGAAAAACAGCGCATCCTCCATTGTTCTAACATGTAACTTTTTCGAACTAGCAACAAAGGCTTGAGCTGTTATCAAAGCTAGATACACTTGATCAATACAACAGTTTCAATATTATCTGAAATATCTGTGGGAAGCACCTTCGCGCTTCCCCTCCCCCTCTCTTAAGATTTATCACACTCATTTACATATACACATTACGCACACACTTTCTCGCGAGCGAAAAACAGAGCCGCCAGGTCAGCACACACCTGCATCTCACTGAGTGCGACTGAGTAAACGCACATCTTGGTGATTTGGAATCGATCTTACCTCTGATGAAAGCTGCAACAAATAAAGCTAATCCCAGAGCTAATCTCTCAGTTTCTCAGCTTCTCTCTTTCGATCTCTCAAAAACAAACATACTAACTTCTCACTCCAGTAAGTGCTCCAGAAAAGCAGCGCAAACCCCGCTATCCTCCGTTGCTAGTTCTGAAGGGATTTTTTTCAAACTAGAAATGAAGGCTTGAGTTGTATCAGAGGAAGACGCTGAATCTGTGGAGGAAGAAAGTAGCTCCACTCACAAGAGTGATTTAGGGACGAAAAACAGAAAATGTCTTGATATAAAACCCTTAACGATGTCTTAAGGTGTGGTTTTATAAGCGGAATAATTGACTGTGGTAACGATGTACAGCGGAGTGACCATTGCACCTCGGGTGTGCATTATTTATCAGTAATTCAATGGCCATCGTCAATTATTCCTTACATATATAGTATATACTATAGGCAGTACATATACAGTACTCTGTATTTGTCACATACAATGCATATACTATGCAAAATTATATACATTACCTAAATAAATGTATGGGCTGCCATTAAATTTTGTAAAAATTGCAGAATATTGTATGGATTAATTGTCAAAATAGTACAAAGGTATCTTGAAATCACAGTTCAGCAATCAGAATCATTGTTCTTTCAAACAGCCTTACAACAAAGTTCCAGAATATGCATCTCTATTCTTCTTATACAAGGTTCAAATACTTAAAAAACTTAAAATGAATCTTTCCTCAAAATTACATCTTTTTTTTCCTTTCTCTTTTTTTTTTAATTGATGAAAAAAAGATTGCATTGTGTTATGACATATCTAACCTGTTGGAGGATGTCCATGAGGCATTCAAACAGGTGAGACTAGCAGTTCTGCAAAGGATACACAGAGGCACACAAAGCAACAGTGTTACAACAGGCACAGAAAGAGCTGAAGAGAAGGAGCATACACACCCTTGCCGAATAGAAGGTGCTATTTTCAATGTGCAAACCGCATTCAAAATGATATACATCCATAAATGCCCCAATACTAGCTATAACTTTATACAGAACAGATATTACTACAATTGACCATCTTTGGACTTGACTAACTCACCGATGAAGATTTGTGGTCATGCGGCCGCTCGAGCTTGATGCGGATATCTGTACGGTTCTGATCTTGGCTTTTTCCCCCATCTGTTTGCTGATTTTTGGCAGGGGCTGGAAAAATATGATTAAATAAGAAAATTAAGAAGTTAGTACATGCCAAGACATACAAACGCAAAGCAATAGTTCACTCAAAAATGAAAAATTTCTCATGATTGACACCTTTAAGCCATCCCAGATGTTCTTTCCTTCTTCAGCAGAACAAACTGAAGATTTTTATAAGCACATTTCAGCTCTTTTTGTCCATACAAACCTATCGATTTCGATAAGACATTCATTGCTGCCTAAATTTGCCTTGTGGACCTTCAAATAGCCAGCAGTCTAACGGCACCCATTATCTTGCATTGTATGGACAAAAAGAGCTGAAATGTGCTTATAAAAATCTTCACTTCAGTACTGCTGAAGAAGGAAAGTCATACACATCTAGGATGTCTTAAAGGTAAGTAAATCAAGAGAGAATTTTAATTTTCTCTGATATATTTAGTGTATGAGAGAAACTAGTTTGTAGGCTACTGCTATTACAAATACAACTCAACATATAAGTGTAAACAGTGGGCCTTTTCCCTTTAAATCGTATGAATGTGTGCTGTTAAAAGTCACGTCTTGAAGTGGTACAATATAATGACAAATATATTCCTCAATTCAAAGGGCACAGAAGAATGCTGTATGAGAAACAGCTTGTGTCTCTCACCAGGAGAGCTCCCCGTGCTGTTGCTGGCAGTGCTCATGTTGTCCTCCAGCCACATGCTGTATGCAAATGAATCACGCTTTTGAGGAGTACCCGCTGATGACAGACTCTCCTGATTTGGGACAAAAACAAAACATTGCTCTAAAAGACATACACGCTCCAAATGCACAGTGACATCTCAAACACCAATTCCAGTTTCCACAGTATTGCTAATGGAGTGCAAAGAAAAGTTTGTTTTCGTATAGCACATAAATGATAATCAGAAGCAGAGTTGGGGAACATTCCTTTATTGCATTTGAAACTATTTAAAGGGATAGTTCCCCCAAAATTTTAATTCTCTCATCATTAACTCATGCCATCCCAGATGTGTAAAACTTCTTTCTTCTGCAGAACACAAACACATATTTTTAGAAGAATATCTCTGCTCTGTAGGTTCATACAATGCAAGTGAATGGTGATCAGCACTTTAAAGCTCCAAAACGCACATAAAAGTAATCCATAAATCTCCACTCTGTAAATTACTGTATTCTAAAGCGATATGATCAGTTTGAATGAGAAACAGATTAATATTTAAGTCCTTTTAACTATAATTATTTACTTCTGGTTGCTCTCCGATGCATATTTATGAGCGGACGGAGTTCACGAAGCCCCTCGCATGACATAAGTGCGTTGGCATTTTCATGACAGCAAAACCAATGAAGCTTATGAACAGCATGCTGTTGTAAATGAACTGAGCTGCACTTCCAGTTGTATCGCATCAGTTCTCATGTGAATGTGCATGAACTCAGTCCTCTCATGAATGCGCATTGGAGAGAAACCAGAAACAAAAAATTCTTGCGAAAAAGACTTTAATGTATTTGATGTATCTTTGCAATATTGATCTGTTTCTCACCCAAAATTATCGTATCACTATAGAAGACATTAATTTAACCATTGAAGTAGAATGGATTACTACGACTGTCTGTGCTTTTTGGAGCTTTAAAGTGCTGATCGCCATACACTTGCATTGTTTGGACCTACAGAGCAGAGATATTCTCCTAAAACTATATGTATGTGTTCAGCAGATTAAATAATACACATGGCATGAGGGTGAGTAAATGAGGAAAATTCTAATTTTTGGGTGAACTATCCCTTTAAAGCTAAAACGCCACTAGTGTCACCAAACAGATTTGCAAAAATTATCAATAATAATAATAATAATAATAATAATAATAATAATAATAGGCCTATATATATATATATATAAACAGATTTCAGAAAACTCCCCCATTTTCCATTGGTTGTTCAAAAAGATAGTCCAACCCCAAACTCACACAAATGGTTGCTCCAATGTTGCTGAGTCAGGCTGGACGGACTGCTCTAACAGTGGAATGTTTGACAGAGCCATAGAGAAAGTGTTAGATTTTTTTTAGGTGAAATCAACCTACAAATGACTTATGGTTCACTCTACACATTAAGTTAGGATATGAGAGTTTTAACACACATCAGCTTTAAATTAGATATGCATTAGTTTTTTTTTTGTTACTTTTCAGTAGGCATATCATAAAATATCAATATATCAATTATTGATTGGAATGTTATTTTATTGATATATATTTTGATGCATCGATATTTTAACATCAGATGACATTTAAATTAGAAGACTAATTTGCATGCTTTCCAACTCACTCAGTTGGACTTCTGCTGACTGTCTGGCGTAATCGTGTTGGGAAACCACAAGGGGGTAATATAACATTTACTGAAGCAGTCACAGGTATCACAACATAGGATGAGTATTTTAGAGCGCCTTGCACAGGACGTACACACACAAAAGTTACAAAGGTTTTACTACTTCAAGTATGAATGTGACATTGATGAGTTTGCAGGTTAGTGTATGAAACAGGTTTAACTGCTCAAACTGAATGATGCAATTTCTCTGTATGTATCTTGGAAGAGGTTTCATTCAAACTGTCAAACCACAAAAAAGACATACTGGTAACTGCAAAAACATTGTGTAGGCTATGTGAATGATACATACAGTAGATACAATATATCATCCACTGATGGCAAGAGTAAATAATCTTTGTTCTTTGATAATGATTTAGTTTGAATTTAATGGAAAACTATGCAAGTTATGCTCCGTGGCACTGCATATTTTTGAGCAGCCTCGAGAATGCGAGACCACGCATGCCATGTCGTCTGACAGATGCGTCCGGTGTGCGACCCTGCCGCTTACACTTTACCAAAGCTGTGTTGAGAAATATGTTTGAAATCACAAAGACTATTGTGCAACATGTAGCCCTATTTATATCTAGAAAAAATCCATATTAATATGTATTGAAAATCATTGGGAAAATCTTCTGTTTATTGATGTGTGAAAAAGGCATCGATCCCAAGCCTTCTTTTCAGTTGGTTACATTTTTATGCTATTTGCCATTTACAGAAGTAACAGTTGGCATTGCTTATTAATTCCAAAAAGTAATCTGCTTACATAGTATATACTGTATCCCCCAGCACTGATCATGCGTGTACTGTGCTCACCATGCCAGTGTCATAGTCCTCTGTGGCTTCTGTTTCATTCTCCTCTACCACACTTGCGAAGCTGCTGGCATTAGAGGAGGAGCGGGACAGGTCATGAGCCTCAGGAATAGAAGGAGCTCGGCAATACATGGTTGAGCTACACACATACAAACAAAAGTTTTCCATGAAAATCCAATAGCTCTTGTCAGATTGATTATCTTGCATCCCCCCCATAAAACACATAACACAATACAGAAATGTGTAAGTCTACCACTCAAGGTAATGCTTTTTAATTTACCTGTTCTTAGTGTTGAGGGCCTCTGGTGAACTCTGATTAGAGGAATTTTCAGACTTGGGGTCCTGGGAGGCATGTCCACTGTCTGGTGTTTTCTGTATACTGGGAGAGCATTCCCTACTGTTGCAGAGAGAAACACTGACCATTAGATAGCAGCAAATATATTGTCTTTTAAACTCTAAAAGTCCAACAAGACTTGACAGAGTCCAAGCTCAACTGCAGACTACGCAGATTTACCAAGTAAGGTTAGATACAACAGTACATGCTAATTCACAACACTTTACTGAAACACACGTGAGTTCAAAGCAACACTTTACTAAGGGCTTGGAAATCTTTTAGCACATTTGACAAAAGGCCAGCTCATGTGAAATCAATAAAGCAGACACTGATTGGTGGAAAGTGTGCAGATTACCAATCAGCTATCATGCTGATTTTGCATGTGTGTCCATTTTAATAATGTGCTAAAGGCCCTTCTTTGAAGTATTTCAAAGATGCATTTCCATGGCCAGGTACGGTGAGCAGCTACTCTATGGTAAAAGAGTTGCATTCACTGGTGGCATTTATACTTGGAGGGATCCACGATGAGTCGCCCATTCTTGAGAGTGACGCTGGGCAGAGAGAGACAGAGCACTGTCTTGTCTTCTGACAACAGAGCAGCAATTCTTCATCAAACACATAAACACACAAAAGGGGGAAGATATCAGGTTTATTGCTCTGGCTATAATAATCCCAGGTTTTATCCTGATTCTGTACATTGTAATTCAAACTCACACACTCTCTCTCCTACATTCCAAACACCTTTCTACAGTGTGCTCCAGCACAAGAGCCACTATAGGAGTGTCTCATTTTGCATATTTCTGCACTACTATACAACATTTTGTTGTATAAAAGAGCAAGTAGTGCATTCACACCGATAAAACAGTGTAAAATAGTCTGCACTTACATAGCACCTTTTTAAACTTAGTGGTTTACACTGTGTCCCATTCACCCATTCACACACATACACAATGACGGCAGAGTTGCCATGCAAGGCGCTAGCCTGCCATTGGGAACAACTTTGGTATTCAGTGTCTTGCCCAAGGACACTTCGGCATGTGGAGTCATGTGGGCAACTCAAACTAACCCTGCGATTAGTGACTTCGACCCTTACGACCTGCTCAACCACCTGAGACACAGCCGCCCCAGAGTAAAATAGTAGGAAATTTATTTTTACAAAGTTTTTTCAAAAATTCTTCATACAAGAGTTCTAAGCCACCAACCAGCTCCGATGTGAATAACAAAATTACAAACTGTAATTTAAAGTAAAAAAATTATTTGAAAACTGCACAAAAAGACAAAGCTACAAGACTGTGTACTTAAAGTGTTTCATGAGGGATTTAAATGCAAACTCATGAAGCATTGTGCAATGCAATGCAATGCAACATAAATATAAAACTATTGATTTCAAGTTGTTTATTTGAACATTTTAAATCAAACTTCAGGTCTTTAGTAACCCGTGACTTTATTCCACACCTGTACCTCATAAATTTTTTGGGAGTTATGCCAACACCTCTTTAGGATTCCTCAACCTTTCTCTTTTGAATAGTGTAACAAAGAAAAATAAAAAAAGAGATAAGAAATGTACAAAAAAACTGCTTAATTACCAAAAGTGTATAGGGTCTTTATTTTCTTCCCTTTTCTCCCCAAACTGGAATGCCCAATTCCCAGAATGCTCCAAGACCTCATGGTGGTGTGGTGACTTGCCTCAATCCAGGTGGCAAAGGAAGAATCTCAGTTGCCTCCATGTCTGAGACTGCCAATCTGCGCATTTTATCATGTGGCTTGTTGAGCGAGTTATCACAGAGATGTAGCCGAGAGTGAGAACGACACATTATGTGACTCTACCCTCCCTAGCAACCGGGCCAATTTGGTTGCTTAGGAGACCAGGCTGGAGTCACTCACCACACCATGGAATCGAACTCGTGACTCCAGGGGTGGTAGTCAATGTCAATACTTGCTGAGCTACCCAGGCCTAGTATATAAGGTCATTAAAGTCCATAGACATGTAGTGTTGATGTTTTTACACTTCTATAAATTATATTTTTATGATTATTTTATATCTATATAAGTTTACTACTGTATCACAGGACATATATTTTTTTGTTTATTAATAGACAGACGAGTACTATATTCTCTCATGAATTACTCTGGTATATATATATATATATATATATATATACACACACACACAGGTGCTGGTCATATAATTAGAATATCATCAAAAAGTTGATTTATTTCAGTAATTCCATTCAAAAAGTGAAACTTGTATAATGTATACATTCATTACACACATACTGATATATTTCAAATGTTTATTTCATTTAATTGTGATGAATAAATCTGACAACTAATGAAAATCCCAAATTCAGTATCTCCGAAAATTAGAATATTACTTAAGACCAATACAAAAAAAGGATTTTTAGAAATGTTGGCCATCTGAAAAGTATGAACATGAGAAGTATGAGCATGTACAGCCCTCAATACTTAGTTGGGGCTCCTTTTGCCTGAATTACTGCAGCAATGCGGCGTGGCATGAAGTCAATCAGTCTGTGCATGGAGTCGATCAGTCTGTGGCACTGCTCAGGTGTTATGAGAGCCCAGGTTGCTCTGATAGTGGCCTTCAGCTCTTCTGCATTGTAGGGTCTGGTGTATCGCATCTTCCTCTTCACAATAGCCCATAGATTTTCTATAGGGTTAAGGTCAGGCGAGTTTGCTGGCCAATTAAGAACAGGGATACCATGGTCCTTAAACCAGGTACTGGTAGCTTTGGCACTGTGTGCAGGTGCCAAGTCCTGTTGGAAAATGAAATCTGCATCTCCATAAAATTGGTCAGCAGCAGGAAGCATGAAATGCTCTAAAACTTCCTGGTAGATGGCTGCGTTGACCTTGGACCTCAGAAAACACAGGGGACCAACACCAGCAGATGGCATGGCACCCCAAACCATCACTGACTGTGGAAACTTTACACTGGACTTCAAGCAACGTGGATTCTGTGCCTCTCCTCTCTTCCTCCAGACTCTGGGACCTTGATTTCCAAAGGAAATGCAAAATTTACTTTCATCAGAGAACATAACTTTGGACCACTCAGCAGCAGTCCAGTCCTTTTTTCTTTAGCCCAGGCGAGACACTTCTGACGCTGTGTCTTGTTCAAGAGTGGCTTGACACAAGGAATGCGACAGCTGAAACCCATGTCTTGCATACGTCTGTTCGTGGTGGTTCTTGAAGCACTGACTCCAGCTGCAGTCCACTCTTTGTGAATCTCCCCCACATTTTTGAATGGGTTTTGTTTCACAATCCTCTCCAGGGTGCGGTTATCCCTATTGCTTGTACACTTTTTTTCTACCACATCTTTTTCTTCCCTTCGCCTCTCTATTAATGTGCTTGGACACAGAGCTCTGTGAACAGCCAGCCTCTTTAGCAATGACCTTTTGTGTCTTGCCCTCCTTGTGCAAGATGTCAATGGTCGTCTTTTGGACAGCTGTCAAGTCAGCAGTCTTCCCCATGATTGTGTAGCCTACAGAACTAGACTGAGAGACCATTTAAAGGCCTTTGCAGGTGTTTGAGTTAATTAGCTGATTAGAGTGTGGCACCAGGTGTCTTCAATATTGAACCTTTTCACAATATTCAAATTTTCTGAGATACTGATTTTGGGGTTTTCATTAGTTGTCAGTTATAATCATCAAAATTAAAAGAAATGAACACTTGAAATATATCAGTCTGTGTGCAATGAATGTATACATTATACGAGTTTAACTTTTTGAATGGAATTACTGAAATAAATCAACTTTTTGATGATATTCTAATTATATGACCAGCACCTGTATATATATATCAGAGAATCGTGGCCAACAATGTGCTGTCTACCCTACACTATGAAAGCTACCCAGGCTATATATATATATATATATATATATATATATATATATATATATATATATATATATATATATATATATTTATATATATATATATATATATATATATTTACATACATATATACACTCTTTTTTAATTCCTATAATACATGGCAGAGTACATAATGTATAGTGTAAGTACACAGTCTGTTGTACATTATCTGAGACACAACTTTCATCTTGAATCCAATGCTGCTATGACCTGTGGCATTGTAACTCTAATGTTCCATAATTGCAGCTCATTAGGGACCAGAACTTTCCTCATCATCTTACCTCTTCTCTTGGACTTCTTGGATGTTCTCAATGCCAATAGCGCTGCTACGTCGAGAGCTGAAGGGTCCTGACTTTTTCCTGGTTGGGCTTTTTCCAGGAATGATCAAAGACTGCAGGAGGTAACAAGAAGAACAGTGAGCCAAAGATTCAAACTTATGACATCACCTTCCAATTTCTAATGTTTGGTTGATGCTTAACCATCAATAACATGTTTACTGTGGTCTCAAAGGTAACTTAGTATAAAAGGATAGTTTAGCCTATACCAGTAAGGTCTGCCTCTAACAGTATATATATATATAAATATATATATATGGCACACTCCAGTGTTTCTAAAAAAAAAAAGCCAGTGTTTTGTATCTTGACTGGTAGGAACTTGAGAGTTTGGCCTGAACTGAGTGAAAGATGAGAACAGGATATATTGAGCTTCCCAGGGCTGTACACACACAGGGGATACTTTGTTCTCTCCAAGCCTGTGCACTGGGATTTTACAGCTTTACACAACTTCAAATGAAAGGTCTTCAAAAAAGGCTTTTATCTAAAGTGGCTTCAAAGGCTTTGGGACAACTTTCTGAGCTGTTGCTTTTTTTCTTCATTTTCTATGCTGTCAGTATGAAATGAGTGTACAATTATCAGGGATATAAATACACTGAGTTATACATACTGTACTACACTAGTCAAGAAGTGACATTGGACATTAAAAACAGAGAAATGCATTATATGAGTGTGGCAGGGCGGAGGGCGGGGCTGGGTTGTGATTATTCACACCCAGTCCCTTATCAGGCTAATTAAGCCTCTGAGAGGGATAAAACCCGATGGCAGACGAGAGAGAGAACGTTTACGGACATGTCTGTCATGTGTGTGTGTTCGTCTTTTGTTTAAGTTTATAATTAAAATATTATTTATATTAACAAGCCGGTTCTCGCCTCCACCATTCCATTGAACTACCTTACAATAGTAAATAAGCTATGGGAATATGAAGGAAGTGATGCTGCATCTTTCCATTGTGAACAATAGAGCACAAACATCTGTAACGATACTGCTGAGCTTTGATGAATGCACAAGTGTATGAGTGATTTGAAGGACAAACACAAACAGTGCTAATGGCTCTCTGACTGAATAATGCCTACACTAGATGTACCTGGGTGATATTGCATGGATACTTGCATAGAACTAGAAATGAAAAAAGTAGAACTGATGAAATTATGAATTTTACACTTTGTCTACACTGGAAGTGTAGAATTTCTAAAATGTGTGAATGGAAATACATTGGCATATATTATATTCCAACTAGGGATGCAAAAATACAAAATGTGTGTGCCATTACCGATATACGATTATTTAGAAAAACATCTGTTAATTCCGATTGTTTGGTGGTTCTGCTTTTTTATACTACCTTGTTTTAAATCACTGATAATTAATTACTAGGGATACTCCGATACAAAATGTGTGTCGATACCGATACAGATTGTTTGGTGGTTCTGCTTTATAATGCTACCTTGTTTCAAATCACTCAAACTTAATTAATAGAGATACACAGATTTAAAATGTGTGTGCCCATACTAATATTGGATTATTTATATTTGCCAATGCCAATAGTTTGGTGGTTCTGCTTTTTTATGCTACCTTGTTTCAGATCATTGACAATTACAAAACTTCCAAAGAAATTTAAATGACTTTATTCTCTATATGTCTGCATGTTTTCCATGTATTTAGAGTAACTGGTCTCTGTTAAAAACAAAACACTGAAACAAAAATCACATCATAATTTATCTTATACTGATGCTTAGCCAATAAATCTGTGCATCTCTAGTTGCAACTAAATATTCATTTAGAGACATAATATTATTTAAATTAGTAGGACAGAGACCAAACATTTTACAAGTTGGGTTATACATGCAAATATATAACATATACATTTACAGCAACCAATTTACACATATGATAATAGTATTTTTTTATTTAAGAATTCCTGGGTGAATTTTTAAATGATGCTCCAGCAGACTGTATCTCTGCAGCCGTACTGTGTAAAAGTGATTGAAAGAAAAGCTCATGCGGTGAGTACAACAGATGCAGATGAGAGAGGAGTGAGAGTTTAACATGAACCTCTTCTATGGTTCCTATTCCTATGGCACTGCCACGGCGTCCATATTTACTGGGACTTTTGCCTGGGACAAGCAATGACTGCACAGAGCCCACAGACAGAGAGAGAGAGAGAGAGAGAGAGAGAGAGAGAGAGAGAGAGAGAGAGAGAGAGAGAGAGAGAAAATATGAGTTCAAGCAGCAGGTTATGTGTTTTACAAACATCAGCTAGAGAGACTTGTAATCAAAAAGCATGAACAGGAATTTAAAAGCTGTCATGAGCACAACAGAGTAGCCACATGAGGAGAGAAGGTCCTGAGAAATCATGGCAGGTACAGGGGCCTGTGAAGGACAAGAAAGCAGGTAGAAGCACACACAGCACACTATTAGAGACGACATGACAGTTCATATTTCAACACAGTTAAACAGTCAAGTTAACATTACTGAAAGAGATTAATCATACAAAAGTAAATTCATAGGTTACATGCCGTTACTGTCTCCTTAAGATGAACCACTTATGTTGTATTATTCCTCTTTTCAAGTGGCTTTGGATAAAAACGTCTGCCAAATGAATAATATAAATGTTTAAGAAACATTTACATTTATTCAACATTTTGGTAACTGAGCCAAAATATAAAATTTGCTCTCCTTATTTGGACCAGTTTCGTACAGTTGTTGTATGTTCCTGGTCATTAAAGGAGAATACCAATATTCACTTAGAAGTCACAATAGGTGACATACTGCAAATACTGCTAATGGTTAAGAAATGCATTTTTTTTTTTTAAATTCTCTATTGTATAACCATGCAAGGCCAGAATGTCTAATTCACTTACATGGCATATGTTAGTGCTATTAATAACTTAAAAACATTAACCGTGAGAGAGACACGGGTCAGTAACTCAGCAGTTTGTTCCAGAGTTAGTCCCTATGGGGAATGGGATTTCACTGAGCTCACATGATTTGTGCTCAAGAGGGGCACACTGGCATGACTTAGCATGGCTCTCAATGTGTCATAATTCCCAGGGCAGGTTGCAGCACCACAAAAACTGCTGTGCTTGATGGAGGTCTCTAGCTGTCTTAGCAGAGACTTCCAACCATACTTGTATCCTGAAGGATACAAACACACAATCATTATCTAAATATAACATGACAGCATTCTTTGTGAAGGCAGCTGACCTCGAGGAATATGTTCCAATATTCTAGTGTTATTTTCATAACTTCTACAAGCTGTAAATCTGAAAATAATTGCAATATTTTGAAGAGAAATTGGGTATTATTTGTGTACTAATATCAATAGAAAAAAGAGGTATCTTAATATTCTTTTTAGAGTATTGTGTGTTGAAATTAACATGATCCCATATATATATATATATATATATATATATATGTATGTAAATATGTATATATTTAATGCATTATGAACTAATTGTATTTTTATATTTTGTAATTTTGTAAATGAATGTTAACAAAGATGAATAAAATGCTGTAAATATAATGTAGTTCATGACACCTAATGCATTAACCAATGGAACCTGTTACCAACTTTCTTAGCAGGTCCTTATGTGATACTCATGTAAGTCTGACACTATGGGCGATGTGATAAAGTCCCATGGGGAATTAACCCAGCACTATGATTGGTCGAACTCTTCTTTTGCTGTTGCTTGATTTGAGTGCTGCGCATGCACAGAGGCGTCACCAGGTTTTTGCGTAGTTTGAATCGTACCAGCGTACTTTTAGGTCAAAATGCATACCTGCTATGCAAAATGCGTACAGGTTGGCAGGTCTGTTATTACACCATTTATATCATAAACCTCATACTGTATGCACCATAACACAATGACAGTGTTGGGTGAGTACAAAAAGTAATCCACTTCAAATTACTTACTACTTTCTACTTAAAACTGTAATCAGATTACTTAATTGAAAAAGTAATCACATTACTAATTCATTTACTTTAAAAAAAATTCTAAAGCACTTGTCACAAACATTGTTTTTCTTCTTAACAAATACAAAATAATGTCTATTTTCTCCTTTTTATATATTAATGTTTTATTTACCCTCTAGCTGCTATAGAATCGCAAACAGACATACATATGAACATATGAATTCACATTTAAATTTTATTACAAATAAAAAAAAATATATAATAATTTGTAACCCATGTAATGTCCTTATAAGTAATTACATTAAAATTCAGTGACTGTAATCTGAATTTTTGTGCCTAAAGTAATTATATTACAGTAACTAATTACTCTGTATTTCAATTACACCAAACACTGCATATTGTTCAGTACACATGTCTTGAAAGAACGCTGGGGTTAAACAAGTAACAGTCTGCTCTGTGGAAATCTCTGATTCATATGACATGCTTTCAACACAAGAAATGCTGATTGTCTCTAGACAAGCTACAGTAACATGAGCCAGGCGAGAAAATGCACTCAAGTAAAAGTTTCAAGAAATCTTCTTGAACTTTAATCAGAGAAAAATTCTTGTGAATATAGAATGAGAATTTTAGTGGCTGCAGAGATGACAGACAAAAGCAAGATGGGAATGAACCAAAAAATGTTAAGGGAAGAGTGAATAAGGGAAATTATTAATTGAACTGTGAGTGGCTGATTAATCATTAATTAGGGGCTGTATACATAGGACGCATTCTTGTATACAAAGACAGCTAGATGCAAGAAAATGGAATAGAATATAGCGGTCATGAAACATGTTTTTAAAAGTTTAACTTCTTTTAACTTGGAACATGTGGCGGTCATGGTGCGAGACACTAAAAACTTAGTCAAAAGCATCCATCTACTGCATGTTTACTAACAAATAAATAGTGTAGTGGAACTCAAGAATGTGTCTTGCGTGAACGTCCCCTATTTTGACTTTTGTGTTGTTTGCTCTTAGCTTGGAAATATTGACTGATGTGAAATCTGAACGAATGTGCTATATAGTCCCAAATTAGTAAGGTGTGTGTAACCAGGACAGGACTTTGATCACAGAGTGGGGGTAGTGAGGGGGTCATTTAACGACTCATAATTTGGCCTACTGGGAAGCCAGTAGGGGGTTACTTACTATACCAGGTATTTTGGGGGTCTCTGGTGAGTGGTTGTTGTTGTGGGTGAAACTGCCGCTGTGACTATTGGAGACTGTGTACTTCCTTATATTGAGGCCCATGGTGTCCAGAGACTGGCTTCTGCTGCGGATCACACGCTACAGCACAGGGAGAGATGGGGAGGAGACATGTTGAGTGGCAGCATGTCAGGGTGGGGCAATGGATTGGGTGTAGAAAGGGTCTATAGCCAATAAATCAAGGTGGGAGAAGCATCAGTTTCTAAAACCTTGGCCAATGAGAACACCTGAGAAAACCACAGATGAGAGCTGTTTTTGAATGCAGTTTTGTCCATAAAAGAAAAGAGCATGTGGCCAGATGGAGAATTGATGGAATGAAATGAAGCTTGTAGGCAGATTAGCTGAGCACATGAAGTCAATCAGAGCTTGGCTAAGCACTGCTGAAGCTTGCAACCATTAATGGCAGAACAGCTTGTGAGTGGGCTGCTCTCCAGAATCATAATGGATATTGATTAAATACATTACTACTAAAGTACTGCCTGTTTTCTAGGGAAAACTCCCAAATTGCCTCAACCACAGAACAGTTATGTCATAAAATATGTCACACTAGAGAACATCCTCTATTTTAATGAGTTTTGGCTATAGACAACCCAATAATGAAAACTGTGTGTTTGAGTGATTGTGGAAGGCAAAATAACAGTATAAAAGTGTGAAGATGAAAATTGTTTATGAGGACCCTTGACCAATTTTTATGTCTCTTTGACCACACTCAATGAATGAAGAAATTGAGCACCTTCAATTATGTGGTCAACTGCTGAGCACATGCAAACAGTCTATGAATAATAGGCGGTTATGTCTGCGGGCATAGAAAATCCACTCTGCTTGACCAATGACCTCAATGTACACCACAGATGTACAATAAAAATCTGAATGTTAAAGGGATACATTCTGTAATAATTTACTCACTCTTAAGTTGTTCCAAGCTTTTGTTCCATGGAACAAAAATGCCCCCCCACCCCCCATCTTTTTTCGATACAAAGAAAGGGAATGGTGACCAGTGTTGGGTGTAATCCAATAAAAAATAATTAGCCACTGTAATCAAATTACTTTTTAGTAAAAAATTAGAGTAATAAATTACATAAAAATTATTGTAATCAGATTACAGTTACTCTAATGTTCAATTGATTTAATTACTTATTAAGTACATTGTAGGGTTATGCCTATTTGTAATATATCATGTATGAAGAATACATAAATTAAGGCCCAAAGGTCATTGTGAAGGATAAATGTGAGGCGCTGATTGTATGACATGTTTGAAACAATGAGCAAGAAATAAATAAAAGTAAAATAATTAGTAATGTGATTACTTTTTCAATGAAGTAAATATGTAAGTACTCTGATTACAATTTTAGAGCAATAATATGTATTTAGTAGTTGATTACTATTTTTAAGCAACTTACCCGACACTGATGATGACTGAGATTAAGATTCTTCCTATTGTGTTCCACAGAAGAAAGAAAGCCTTATGGGTTTGGAACAACATGAGGATGTTGTTCCAAACCAAAAATCTAGAAACATTCATTTTCATTTGTTGGATGAATTGTCCCTCTAAATTATGTACATTACAGTGAAACATTTGGGTAAGATATATTGTGATTAATCATTTACAACTAACTAATTTGCTAAGAAACAAAATACTGTAGAGCACAGTATATCTTTAAGGCAATTCTCATGAGTGTATGACAATGTGCTAATAAAACTAATTAGTGCTAATTACAGAAATGTGTGATTTAATTTAGGCACTGCTACATCATCGGCAGATGGAGTCATATGGATGGCATCCAGATCCATCGTAAAGAACAATAGCACCAAGATCAAAAAAGACACTTAGTATAAACTACTTCATAAAAGACCCACTCTCTTCATAGCACAACAGTAAAAAATATATGAGCTCTAACATTTATATAGAGCACTCAGAATACACCACATCTACCATTCAAACATTCAGTGAGGTACATCACAGTCACAGAAAAGCTTTAAAACATTCCTGTCTTTTATGTTGTATTTACTGATAGTGCCCTCCGAGAGACCCAGCCACTCCTAGTGTATATAACTGTGTCCTGTGTCCGCCTGGATTACCTTGAAAGACTCAAAGAAGCCCCCTCCCCCTCCTCCTCCTCCTCCATTCTCCAGTTTGTCCTCTTCTCCTCCCAGACCCATCATGGCCTGACTGTTGATGTGCAGCTCCTCATACAGGGTCTCCAGTAGGGCAGATCGGGTGCGCTCCTGGTGACATAACCTTTGTTATAATAATTGAATTTAGATGGTACAACTGAATGTCTGACAAGCATTAAGCATTTAGAAGATTATTTTTATCCAAAGTGATTTACAGTTGCATTCAAGATATAAATTTGATCAGTCCATGTGTTTTGTTGGTAAGTAAACCCCTGGCCTTGGTGTTGTGACAGACATGCTCTAGTAGTTGAGCCACAGGAACATTTGTCATGTAACCATACACAATGTCTGTATTAGTATTCTGATATCTTCCAGTCACTCACCTCCAATTTGGCAAATTTCTCAGCTTTGTAGCAGGCATACTCAGCATTGATCAGCTTTGTAAGTAGAAATTCATGAAACTCGGCCCCCTGTCAGGGAGAGTGGACAGAAAAGTCATAAATGACAACAGAATGACAAACGGGCTAGTTGTCACACTTTTTAACGAGTTTTACATAGTTACTGAGAATTAGAATTAGTTACTGAGATAATTGTGACAACTAGGGCTTTTTCACACCTGGCTCATTTGGAGTGTTTGTTTTTTGGGACCTGGCATGTTTTCTCCCTTAGTTTGGTTCGTTTAGGCATATATGACTACGGCAATCACACTTGGATCTGCACGAAAACAATCGACTGCCTGAACAAGGTGGTCTCGGACCGATTGCAAATGAACCCTTGAAAGGTTCGCTTGTGGTGAGAATGCAATCCAACCCAATGGACCAACGAACAAAACAATATCCCTATAAAAACCATGAACATAACTGAATGACTTTTGGAGAAGACATCTGTAGATCAGCACTTCTCTGTAATTCATCATCAAAACATGGATATAGCCTTTTGGCACCCAAATTAAATGTAATTGCATGTTTAAAACAGGAGTTGTTTTATACTGTAATTCCTGAGGTAATTTTAGTACGATTGTTTCTCTCTTTTGGATAGCGGTAGAACACGGATAAGACGCCGTTAGCAACTTTTTGACGAATAATTTTTTTTTTTATTTGGCTTTTCTCTGCTGTTTGTGCATGTGTGACACATTTTTTACAGGCATATAATTTTAACCAGTATATGAATGTATGAGCTTAATCCTGGAACAGCGAACAAACATAGTGACTAATGAGGGGACAACTTGCTCACTTGTGACTTTTATTGACAGTTTTGGTCCGTTTTGAAATGTTGCCTTGTGAAAGTGAATCGAACCAAGAAGAAAATGCAACATTGTAACAATGTAGGTTGCTTTTACACTTGGTTCGATTGCTTTGACCGAACCCAAGTTCGTTTCCTACCCCTCCCCGCGCTGGTTATATTATATTTTTGTGTCCGAACCACAGTCCGATTACGTCATCAACGTAAGTTCAAGCGGCAGCTGTTTACTACTGTAACTAGGCAACAACTCAAGAAGACATCAGCTTCACTGTGTTACTGAAGTATTCATCTTTTTGGATATACCACCAAAACTTTACATGCACAACACCACAGTTATGCTTGTCTGCCACGGTTGCATTGAATGTGCAATGATGTTAAGAATATTAGCGTTTGTATGCCACGAGATCGCGGATGCGTTGCAAGAGATGTGAAGACTGTGAGCTGCTCTCAGAAGGGGATTTATTTGGACACAAACTAATATGAGAAAGTCTTTAAACCAGAATAATTGCGATCGGGAGCCTGCAAAGATGCAAATTATGGCTGTGTCTCGTTTGGAAGACTGCGTAAGAGGTCGAATTGGCTGCATACGTCATCGAGGCTGTCTCGTTTAAGAAAAGCGAGTAGGACACTTTGAATGCAGATTTCTTTTATGGGAATTCGGAGGATGCATGAGGCGCATCTGGGTGCAGAGTATATAATATGTATAATTATATTAATATATAATTAAAATAAAGTATTAGACTAAAAGTACACCTGTAAAATCTATTTACATTATTATAACTCTCCTAAAATGTACCTCATGCATTCCCTTCCAGAGGGACTTTGTTCTCTTCTCACTAAAAGCGCTCCCGCTTGTTAAAAAGTGGCGTACTGTCATAGCAACTATGTTATGTTCCGTTTCCGTTTGTCCTACTAAGGCCGTCTTGTTTAAACAAGGCTTTGCATTCATATCAGCAGCAAACCGCACCAGAGTTCACATGAACCAATCCCCAGACCACCTTTTCAAGTGGAGTTGGGTGTGGTTCGCAGGTGTGCACAAGAGTTTGGAAAATAGCGTTCACATCACCCAAACGAACCAAACTTTGACGTCATTCGAAAGCACCCAGTCCCTGTTTCGGAACAAAGCAAATGATCTACAGGTCTGAAAACACACTTCAGTCTCTCCCATTCTCCCCTATATATTTTATTTGAAGTCAGGACCACTTCCATTAAATGAATACTTGAATGAATACTTTATTCACTTATAGACAAATAAAGCAACCTTTTGCTGTTATCTGAATGGTTCTGTTCTGGGCAATCTCTCCAAACATTCAGAACAGATTCAGCAAAAATATTTCAACATTATAGAGCTGGGAAATTTGTTTGATTTTTTGATAAGCTGAACATGTGTGGAAATATGTGCGGCTTCGCCCTCCAACGTAACATAGGTTAACCCTCTGGGGTCAACGGACGCGCCGGCGCGTCATGCTAGATTCTTTCATCATTACAGCGGAAACAACATAAAATTCTCCTGCATTTTGGGGCATACAGATAAGTGTAAGACATCATTAGAGACTATAAAGGGTCTACTTGTATTTGTGTACACTCACCTTGTGCTTTTGTAAAATAAAGAAAATAAAAAGGCTGAGCTGTAATCAGTGTCTGGGTTTGCGAGCATATTTCTGAAACACGTCACAAAAATGAACTGAAACTCCGTAAATACTTGTCACACAAACATCTAAAGAAAACTTAAAATGTCTACTTTTAAATAAAACAATTCAAATTTAAAACAAATATTTTCCTGCAATGTAATCTGTATGAATCAAAGCTTCTCCTGGCTCAACTAATTATCCCTAATTTGATCACACCCACGGGCAGAGGATGCTATTCATACAGTAATATGCTGAGGCGATCAATGCAAATGGTAAACACCCCCGACTGTGCCATGAAAACAAAGTTCATTCACTTTTCTGTGTGTTTGAAAGACAGCACGATATACAAGTGAGAAAACTCCTGTATAGTGACGAAGAGTTAAAATTTTCCTCAGAAGAGGAGCAGGACTCCGATGAACATTTATATTTTGAAGAGAGTCTTGATCCTGACGAGGATACAATTTCGGACGAGTAAGTCATTTAGTTTTCATGCTATTTTATATAAACATGTACATATTTTACTAGTGGGACCGTTTCCAGACTTGCCAGCCAGGATTCAGAGTATTGAAATTTGAAATATGTCCTAATAAGCAAGTTTTAGTTACATTTAAATGCTGTTTAAGCTAAAGTTGGCATTTAAATGGTATGCTGTATGATATAAATATGATATGTAATATGATATAAAAATAATATGAATGTTTAGATTATATTTTAACTAGTGTTTATGCTGCCTCATTATCATCAACAAAGCTTCTGCTTGCAAATATGTGTTCAGGTTAAATGAGTAAAATGCAATTTAAATATGCCCATATTAGAAAATCAGCATATTATTATGATTTCTGAAGTATCATGTGACACTGAAGACTGCAGTAATGCTGCTGACAATTCAGCTTTGATAAAAAATAGAATTTTACAATATATTCAAATAGAAAACTGTTTACAATATCACTGTTTTTACTGTATTTTGGATCAAATAAATGTAGTCTTGTTGAGCAGAAGAGACTTCTTCTAAAACTTTTAAATGGTAGTGTAGGTCTAAAATTAAGTAAAGTCTTTATGTAAAGAATATATATATAGTCATATTACTTCTTTTAACTTAAAACTTGATTTTGATCATTAAGTCTGTCACATTCCTCAGTGATAGGCCCAAGGGAGGGTCTTTTGTCTCCTCAGGTGTGAATTACAATCAATATTCATGATAGTTCACGCCTCCTCTCATATGACCTTTCTAACACTAAAATTCTCTTAAAAAAGATCAATTACTATATTGTTTTGTATGAATGAGTGATCAGGATGGTTTTCACTTAATTTTGTAGCAAAAACTCTAGGCTTCAAGATCCAGTTCTCAAAAGGCTTGTGGACAAATGTTTAGTATGTGCTATATGGCTTTATTTCAATTACTTAAAAATTTAGTTTTTTCAAAAACCATGCATAAACATTATTTTCTCAAAAATAGAAAAAAGTACACACATGTTGCTCACATATTATTGTAGCCCAGTTTGTGCTGAATACAGTGTTATCAGACTTTAGCCATTAATGTGTTTTTAAGCAACTGAAAAAAGCAAAATGTCAAGGCATGTCAAAACATCTACAGGGCCAAAAAACACCCTCAGATCCCAGAGGGTTAACAACACAGAGACCGATATAAAAGCTGGTAATTTTTCCAGTACATTTGTATAGTGTAATTGTAGGTAGACTTTGTCCATCATGCTTGTTTACACCAGCTTAATCAAACAATAACTAAGTTCTGTGCACGTTGTATAAGTCATAAAGTACTAAGCTACATTTTCTGAGATGTCAACAGAAATGTATGTGTTTATAATAAAGTGTTATAACATAGCCTACAGCACGTGAGAGTTATGGGCGCTTGATTTCAAATCATATAATGTATAGGCTATAAATGGGAGAATCATCCACATCTCCTTTTACCATGATGATTCAGAAAGATTGCTAATTATTCCTTTGTTCTGTGACGTGTTTCAAATGTACTGTATTTATAGTCAACATTTAGGAAGTGAAGCGGTCATTTTGACAAACAGCGATATGATTTAATTTTGCTGCTCTTCTTAGCATGTACCACTAGAGGGCACCACATACTCACAGCACTGACTGACGTCATTATTTTAAACTGAGCTTTTTGATTCTTGCATTTTCAACTACACTGAAATTGGGGGCCTGGGTAGCTCACCGACTACCTGACTACCTTGACTCTGACTACCACCCTTTGAATCACGAGTTCAAATCCAGGGTGTGCTGAGTGACTCCAGCCAGGTCTCCTAAGTAAACAAATTGGCCCAGTTGCTAGGGAGTGTAGAGTCACATGGGGTAACCTCCTCGTGGTCATGATTAGTGGTTCTCGCTCTCAATAGGGCGAGTGGTAAATTGTGCATGGGTAAATTGTGCAGTAGCATGAGCCTCCACAAGCTGGGAGTCTCCTCTGCCACCCAGATTAACATGAGTCACTGCACCACCACTAGGACCTACTAAGTAGTGGGAATTGGGCATTCCAAATTGGGAGAAAAAACAATTAAATTTTTCTGATAGCTTATCTCTATCTACAGGTGTTTATGTTTATACATACAAATTGAATGATATACTAAAAATACTTTCTAGATCAACATGACTATTTCTAGATAATTTTTCTAGACTATTTCTAGAAATTACAAATATATACATTCTAGATTAGATACAAATAATACCTAAATTGGCTTTGAGGTATTTTATATTTTTGAGTTATTTTGTAGTTTTCTTATTTTATACTATTATTTCTGAACATCAGTTTTATTTTAAATAAAATTCAATTTTAATTCATTTTATTTTTACGCTGTTGCCAACTTTCTGTGTTGCACTTTTTCTATACTGATTTTTCTAACCAGGTTGCCTTGACTTTTTATAAGGAACATGTTATTTGAAAAATGTTGGAGTTAGTTTTTTGAAAAATACCTTTAAATGTAGGAAAATCGATTCAAGAATAATAAATCATCAATAAATCAATTTTTTTTGCCATATCGCCCCACCCTACAACATAGTACTTTTTTCTTCAAACATTATGACAGTTCAACAAGGTACAATCCTTCATTGCATCATAGATTAAATGGACACTTAAAGAACTTCAAATACAGTTTATCAAGTTGGTAAATCAAGAACAAGGTGCAACAACACATTGAATATAGGAATTCCAAACTGGCAGTCAGTTGTAGTCTTACAGTGCAGAACATAAGACAGTTGTAGAGAACACTAAAAAGCAAAGCTGCCATACGAGAGCTGGGTATGGGGGAGGGTGTTAAGTGGAGTTTGGATCCATGCAATGTAAAGGTAGCTTAGGCAATGAATAAATGGAGGGCTTAAATAGGATCGCTCTAATAAGGATCTGAATTGTTTTGTTAGACGTCATGGCCAGATGAGAATCAGCTGAGTGCTAGCTTGATTTGCGTAACCTGCCTGAACTGATACTGTGCTTGATTTGCATCCATATGTCAAGAGAACTGAACCCATGACCTTGGCCTTGCTAGCACTACATTCTATCAGCTGAGCTAAAGACATTTCTTTTATTAATTTACATCTAAATGTTCCATTTGTTTAGATTCTTACATCTTTAGGGAACACAATATTGACCAAGTATGTATTTCTATCTAACTTGTCACTAACTGGGTTTCCATTGAAATGTTTAAAATTTTAGATCATATTTCTAAAAATTAGACTAAAGAAAATACAAATCGTTGCGTGTTTCCATTCACTACGTCATATGCATTATCTTGAGGGAGCCTGCCTTGTCATGCTTGAGCAGCTGAATGACCTCATTGCTTCAGGGAATGTTTAATTTGCAGGATTGGAATAATTGTACATTGTTTCATTAAATGCTGCCAGGAGATGCAGCAGAATAAGTGTAATATCTGATATAATGAGGGCTGAAATGGCTGATATGCCCACATGCTGCCAGACTCTGCATACCTGGGAGTGCCCATGCTAAAAAATTGTTCTGGTGGGTTGTAAGGACCAGCTGTGGGTTAACACTTCTGAATGTCAAGTGCTATATTTGAATAATTATGTGCCAAGGTTGGACCTTTCGATGGGCCACTCACATCAAGCTATCGCACACATCTAACATGTGCAAGAATGGTCAAAACATATCATCGTTTTGTGAAAAAAATGTTTCCATCACCTTAATGCGCATTTTAACTAATGTGAAACTCTAGAAAATCCAACACCTTCTAGCTCATTACTGTCAGGAATGCAGAGAATGACAGAGGCTCAGGACCCAAGCCACACACTCTCACAAGACAACAAAACACCCAAATGGCATGAGCACACATCGACAAGATAATGAGGCAATGAACCTCAGCACATGAAGACAGCTCACGATCCGGGCGCACAACACACGATGCGCACCCGTGTTCACAAGGGACAGACAAACTATGGACGATAGTGCATACTGCCAAGATGACATAAGTATGATGCACCCACGTCATTAACAGACAGACATGGAGCACGAGTGTCCAGATCTCGACACAGACCGAAACCGAAACAGACAGGAAGTCAGGATCCAGACACCATGCTCCCAACATGAAACAAGACTGATGAAATGCACATGGCAGGGAATACGACTGAAACCGCATGCTTACACAAAGACAGACAACAAAATACAAGGCAGACTTGGGATGATAATACCGTGACAATTACATATTAAGCTCATTTTTAGAGTTGATTCCCATGTCAAGAATTTCCATTCAGGATTTCTTATGCGCAATTTGAAAATGTGCATAAAAATAGTTGGATGGAAACCCAGCTACTGACCATAACAATTGGTCACTGCTCTGTGTCAGCACAGGGTCAATGGGTTCAGGAAGAGCTCTGCAATCATTTAGAAAGCTTCTAAATACAACATGTACCTGTCCTTCAGCTGTCTACACAAGTCTATCTTCTTTGGAGTGCCAAGAAAAGCCTTTGAAGTGGTACAGTATGCTTGAAACTGTCTATTAATGGTACTCATCCTCAGAAAAAGCATTAGACGAGGACACATAGGAAGATATATGAAACATCAGCTAACAAAAAAAAAACTCAAGAATGCAACATAGAAACTCACTTTCTTAAAAATGGCTGGGTTCGGAAGGGGTGGCCCAAAGAATGGGACATCATCTCGTGCTGTTACTGAAACCTGCACAATGACAAATACATTTGGAATTTACCAACTCATAAAGGGGTGTTACAGAAGTGCTAGACTGCAGTATTACTGTGAAGCTGTACCTTATATAGGACATTGTCAGAACAAGCATTCTCCACTTGCACCACAACATAGGCATGAAGGAAGTTGGAGGCAATCATGTCTGGCACAAATGGAGTGCTCTCTTCTTGAAACACGATGGCCACAATGTCATTTCCTATATGCCTCTTCCTCTGCAGCTGTGATAACAGATGGGGATAGAGAGAAAGAGAGAGTTTATATTTATAATCCTTCATTTAAAATCTGCTCTTATGTAATAGTTGAACCTTCAATATACAAGCTCAAGTGATTTCATTTGCAAAATACAAAGTGGATTAGAAGAACTTTCAAGCCAATCATAAAAGATTATGAATGCAATGAGCCAGTCCAAACATATCTGGGGTATAAATAAACCACAGTGGTGATGAGTGCACACCTCTGGCAATGTGATGATAAATTCCATTGATTTTTGAGGTTTCCTTTCTGTCAATAATGCCAAGGTCATAAACAATGTTCTTTTTGTGTTTAAAGGAATGTTCAGGGTTCAAACAAGTTAAGCTCAATCAACAGCATTTGCGGTATAATACTGATTACCACAAAAAATATTTTCAACTCACATCTCGTTTCTTAAAAAAAGGCAAAAGTAAATCACGGTTACAGTTAGGCACTGTGAATGGGGCAAGTCCATAACTCTAAAATACACATAATTTCAAAAGTATAGCCATAACATATTACAGGTTAATATGACCAATACTGTAATAAAAAAAGTGTAATAAAACCACTTGCTAATCTTGTCTGTGTAAGGTTAGAAAAGGGTTCCTTATAAAATAAAGGGTTAGTTCACCTAAAAATGAAAATAATTTTCATGATGTTCTAAATACATGATTTTTTCTTCCATGTATGTTGCTCTTTTTCTATACAATTAAAGTGAATGTTGACTGAGGCTAACATTCAGCCAAACACCGCCATTTGTGATCCATAGGTGAAAGAAAGTCATATGGGTTTGGAAAAACATGAGGGTTATTAGATAATGACAGAATTTTCATTTCTGGATGAACCACCCCTTTAAGTGCATTGAAGTCTAAACAAGTGGCTGGCAGGGGATAACAGAGGTTTGAGGGCAGGAATTGGGCTTTTTCTGCTGTCCATTTAAACCTGGACATCGGTTCAACAACAAACCCTATCTGCTGTCAACTTCAAATTACTGCAGAGTGAGTGCACATATGACAGAGAGAGAGAGAGAGAGAGAGAGAGAGAGAGAGAGAGAGAGAGAGAGAGAGAGGATCTCTGTATATGTGTTCTAAATGTAGAAGATTCCCTGAGGAGTGAGCTCTAAAACACTGCTCCTCAGAGGCTGCAGTGCTGCCAGTGAAGGTGCAAAGTAAAGGTCACATTGTGAGTCAACAATCATCTGCCAGTGCAGTAAAAGTCTGTGGCTGCAGGAAACAGCATCTGCCCCACAGATTTCACCCCTCCTGTCAATCCAGATGGCTTACTACCTATCTGGCTTATTTCTCATTTCACATCAAGGCAAAAATCAAGCTAAGGCTGTCAATTTAATGTGCCAATTTAGTGCATTTAACTACAATTAACATTAGTACAGTAAACACTGTGAACCATGAACCATACCTGAGAAATTAAAAGCAATTTTTTGCTAGTCTACAGTCAGTGCAGTCCCAACTTTATACTCCATTATTTACTGAGGGCAGGCAGCACAGACAGTGAGGAGCAAATCACACAGGAAACATTCTTGTGTTTAAAGACTTTTCAAAATTCTTACATATTTTATGAGTTGGCTATTTCGTATGATTTTGTATGATTTCGTTCGAATGAATTCGTATAATTTCATTATGTGCAAATGCCCAGATGTTTAATGCATCACATGCCTTCCGCAGGCAAAGTGTCAAGGTCATGCTTATTAATATTATGCCCTTACCCAAACTCCTTATCTAAACCTAACAGATCTGTAGAGTGTGTATACATGATAGGAAGCTGTTGTGTGTGACAAAAGCGCAACATCTGCATTCTGTTCCATTCTTTGTGCTGTGTCTAGCTTTTTTTAACGCAAGAACGTAAACGGTCTGAACTACCTTGAACTATGACTATCTTGAAAATGTAATTTGCAAAATGGATTACAGTGGACTGCAGGCCAGTAATATGCATATAGTGACTATATGTAAATACAACACATATACTGTCTTTTAAAGCCACTTTTTGTAATGTCTTTTCAATGCTTTTGCCTGTCACATTAATATACTGGTAATGTATTTGAACTGTCTTCAACTGGGAGCTTTTCTCAGCAAATATTAAATTTGATAAATTGGCAACAATTCAACTAAAAAAAATTTAATCAATTAACAGCCATAGTATCTACAAAAACAGATAATCAGGGACTGCTGATTAAACTTCACTCCAATGCTTCCTACAAAGTCACTGAAATTAACAAGAGATTTATGATTCATAGTCTATTGATGATTGATTATAGTTAGTGTGGAACAACAGGCAAACATGATACAAATGACACCTCTCATTGCCTGAACTACAGCGAAGTTGGGTTGCGAATACCTGCTGTGTATCACCCTCTGTATAAGGCAGCATTGTTGACACATGGAACATGATCTCTTTGTTATGGAAGTTGTGGTACACAGACTCAGAGCCTGTCTGTCCATGCGTCACGTCCAACCCACCACGAAACCTAGCAGAAGACGACATACTGTATTTGAAGGGTTGTGCAAGGCTATCACTTACATAGAACTAAAAAATGACAGTCAATCCAAAATTAAGAATCCTTTATACAGTAATAGAGATATCTTTATGAAAATTGCTCAAGAACAATCAGTTGAGGAGGTACAGTAGGATCCCAAAAGCTGAGACCACTAGTGAAAATATTTAGCATTTTTCTTATTGAATACAAATGTATTCATGCAAAATGTATATTTGAACATTTTCAGAATTTCTTTGTAATTGGAATGCCCAAAAATTTAGCTTATTTGCTTATTTACAAGTGCATACGTTTAAATTCGGTTTTGAATCCCAGATTTTCAAAGTGGTCTCAGACTATTGGACCCCATTTTCTAAACCCAAATATTACCAACACTTTTCTTTTAATTCATGCAAGCTGTAAATCTATTAATCTGATTCTGTAATACAGACAGAGAGAAAGTGTAAAAGCAGTTCTGTTAATGTCTTTACCCTTTGAAGTCATGGAGCTCAATTTTCTGTCCCAGAAATTCTAAAAACTCCACAAATGCAGGACTCTCTTCGTTATTCTCAAATAACTCCTCCTCTGATGTCTGTACAGGTAAAAATACACTGAATGCGGATAGGTTTATCACAGACATCTACATTCAAGTGCCCTTAGCAGTAGACACATGAAGCTGACAGGTGTAGTGGATGGTTCTGCTGAGGTCTGTGCAATACAAAAGCCTCATTCATTTTTATTACTTGAATTATTGAACAAATAACATAGTAGTACAGCCTTTCAAAAAAAAAAAAAAACAGCAATATCACAATAACATGAACAGGGTACATTATATTAGAGCCCAAAGCCCAGTGTTCAATAAACTCCAAATTAGGGTACCTCAGCGAATATTGACGCTGACTACCACCCCTGGAGTAGCGAGTTCGAATCCAGGGCATGCTGAGTGACTTCAGCCAGGTCTCATCAGCAACTAAATTGGCCCCGTTGCTAGGGAGGTGCGTGGATCGCAGAGAGTAGCAAGAGACTCCACATGCAGAGTCTCTGCGGTGTCATGCACAACGAGTCATGTGATAAGATGCACGGATTGACAGTCTCAGAAGTGGAGGCAACTGAAACTTTTCCTCCGCCACCCAGATTGAGGCGATTAACCGTGCCACCACGAGGACCTACAAAGCAGTGGGAATTGGGCATTCCAAATTGGGGAGAAAATGGGATAAAAATATATTTTTTTAAATAAACCCCAAATTAAATGAACTTTCACAAAAAGGCAAGAGCATCTCAATGAGGACAAAAGTAGATTCTAAAATTAGCAAACCTAAATGGCTCATAATTAGTCAGTTAGCTTGATGAAAATTCTAATTGTTCCTCTGAATAAACATATTCTCCCATTTAGAGTCAAGGAGAGTGAAGCGGAAGTGCTGCTGAATAGTTTTGAGGACTAAACCATAAACATGCACATATCCCATCAAGGGCCTCTTTGCAGGGGCCAATGTTCTTGCTGCCCACACTGGAAAGGTTGTAAACACACAGATCTGTAAGATGAAGAGGCTCTTCAGAGGCAGTTTGAAGCCTCTTTTGTCATGCTAATATGCTGAGGGTACTGCAGGCAGGCTTTCTCAGAGAACCTCTCAGATTCCCAGCTTTGCTCCTATAAACAGCATTAAAGGTCAAGGAGCTGCCTTAATTCAATCAAACCTCTCATCTGGGTGCTCAGACAACAATAGCCTCATGATTTTAATACAAGACAAAAAAATAGGCAATGGTTTGTTTGTTGCCACTGTATAAACTGAGGAGCCACTGTGAGGTAGAGAGGGAAAAGGTCTACTTTGATAGTTTTTTGTTTAATAAAATCTTCCAGTGTGAGAGACATCTATGTGAAGGTGTTGTTGAGGAAATCTGAAGAAAGGTGACTTACAAAAATGAATTATAGCACCAATTAATCTCTGTGCATCAGATCAATAAGAGATTGTGAATAAGCTCAAGGAGATAAGACTCCCCATGTGACTTACCTGTCCAAACTTCTGATAAATAACTCCAAACTTGAAGTTATTGCTGATGACATGTTCATCAAAAGTGACAATGAGCCTGGAGGCCTGAGGGAGAGGTTAGATAATATAAATAAAGGGACCTGCTGGAAAATCCAGTTTAAGATGAAAACTGTTTTTGAAACATGGTAGCTGGTCTCTAACTGGTCCAAGTGGATTAATATCCGTTTCATGCAGGTCATTAGCTGGGTAAAGGTAGTGATTTGCTGGTCCAAACTGGTCATTATTGGTCTTTAGTTGGTCTTAGCTGGTAATTAGTTGTTTAAAGCTGCTCATTAGCTGGTCAAAGCTATTAGCTGGTTCAAGCTGGTCATTTGATGTTTCATGTTGGTCAATAACTGTTCCAAGCAAGTTGTTAGGTCATCCAAACTAGCTATTTGCTTGTCCAATGTGCTCATAATTTGTTCATTAGATGGTCAAAGTAGGTTTTTAGTTGGTCCAGGCTACACAATAGTTATTTCAAGCTGGTTATTAGTTAGTCCATTAGCTGGTTTATCCAAGCTAGTTTTTAGCTGGTCCAAAGTGGTCATTAGTTCTTCATTAGCTGGTCTTAGTTGGTTTATAGCTGGTCCAATCTGGTCAATTGTTGTTTCAAGCTGGCCATTAGCTGTTCCAAGCAAGTTATTTGGTGGTCCAAGCTGGTCAAAGTGGTCATTAGTTGTTCATTCCTTGGTCTAAATTGGGTTTATCTGGTCCAAGTTGGTCAATTGATCTTTAAAGCTGGCCATTAGCTGGTCCAAGCTAGTTAGTTATTAGATGGTCCAAAGTGGCCATTAGTTGTTCATTCCTTGGTCAAAGATGGTTTTTAGCCAGTCCAAGCTAGTCAATAGTTGTTTCAAGCAGGTCATTATCTGTCCAAAGCTAGTCATTAGTTTGGCCAAAGTGGCCATTAGTTGTTCATTCCTTGGTCAAAGTTGGTTTTAAACTGGTCCAGGCTAGACAATAATTGTTTCAAGCTAGTCATTAACTGGTCCAAGCTAGTTATTAGGTGGTCCAAGGTAGTTATTAACTGGTCTAAAATGGTCATTAGTTGTTCATTAATTGGTCGTTAGTTGTTCATTAGTTGGTCTAAGTTGGGTTTTAGCAGGTTCAAGCTGGTCATTAGTTGTTTAAAACTAGTCATTAGCTGTCCCAAGCTGGATATTAGCTGGTCCAATGTGGTCATTAGTTGTTCATTAGTTGGTCAAAGTTGTTTTTTTGCTGGTCCAAGCTAGTCAATAGTTGTTTCAAGCTAGTCATTAGCTGGTCCAAGGTAATTATTAGATGGTCAAAAGTGGTTGTTAGTTGTTTATTAGTTGGTCTAAGTTGGGTTTTAATTGGTTCAAGCTGGTCAATAGTTGTTTAAAGCTTGTCATTAGCTGGCCCAAGCTAGTTATTAGGTGGTCCAAGCTAGTTATTAGCTGGTCCAAAATGGCCATTATCTGTTGATCAGTTTGTCTAAGTTGGTTTTAGCTGGTCCAAGCTAGTTAATAGTTGTATCAAGCTGGTCATTAGCTAATCCAAGTTAGTATTAGGTGGTCCAAGCTGGATATTAGCTGGTCCAAAGTGGACATTAGTTGTTCATTAGTTAGTCTAAATTGAGTTTTAACTGGTTCAATCTGGTCAATAGTTGTTTCAAGCTGTTCTTTAGCTGGTCCAAGCTAGTTATTAGCTGGTCCAAACTGGTTATTAGTTTGATATTATTGTAGTTGGTCAAAGCTAGTTATTAGCTGATTTAAACTGGTCATTAGTTGTTCATTAGTTAGTCTGAGCTGGTTATTAGCTGGTTCAAAGTGGTCATTAATTTAATTTAATTTAATTGCCCAATTGTCTCACATTATACATACATTTCTGCATATATACAGTGAAATTATTTATTTTTCACATATCCCAGCTATGCTGGGGTCAGAGTGCAGGGTCAGCCATGATTCGGCACCCCTGGAGCAGATAGGATCAAGGGCCTTGCTCAAGGGCCACACAGTGGTGTCTTGGCGGTGCTGGGGCTTGAACCCCCAACCTTCTGGTCAGTAATCCAGAGCCTTAACCGCTGAGCCACCACTGCCCTTTACTTGGTTTAAGTTGGTAATTTTAGCTGTTCCAAACTGGTTATTAGTTGTTTCAAGTGCGTCATTAGCTGGTCAAAGCTATTTTTTAGCTGATTCAAACTGGTCATTAGTAGTTCATTAGTTGGTCTAAATTGGTAATTGGCTGTTTCAAGCTGGTTATTAATTGTTCATTAGTTGGTCTAAGCTGGTATTTGTTGGTCCAAAGTGGTCATACCTTTGTCTAAGTTGGTTATTAGCTGGCACAAGCTGGTCAATAGATGTTTCAAGCTGGTCATTAGCTTGTCCAATATAGTTATTACAGTAGCTAGTCCATACTGGTCATTAGATATTTCAAGCAGGTATTAGCTGGTCAAAGCTAGTTATTAAGTAGTCCAAACTTGTTATTAGATGGTCTGATTCTGAACTGGTCATTCGTTGTTTCAAGCAGGTCCAAGCTAGTTGTTCCAAGGTGGTTATTAGCTGGTCAGCCAGCTACCATGTTCCAAAAAAAATAAAAAAATAAAAAAAGACTATTTTGAGCTGGTATAACCAGCTGGTGGCTTTTCTTTTTCTTTTTTTTTTAAACAGTTATCGTGTTCCAAAATGCAGCTACCAGCTTTAGTAGAAACTTATTTCTGTGTCCTTCAAGAACTGTTCTGTTAACACAACATTGCAAACCCTTTAGAGGAGCAGAAAAAGACAGTGACCTCCTCTTAAACTGCCCCTATTTCCCAGTGTCTCACTTTAATTAACTAGTACAAATTATCCTGTATCATACATTGGTGAATTTTGCATATCACTTCAGTGCAGGCGGGTAATACAAAGAGAGAACACTAATGAAAATTGTGTTGTGTCAGGTTGCATACCTTTGGGTAAAGCACAGGAATAAAGCGGTCCACATTCACCTCCTCACAGACAAGCTGAGAATGATGAAAAGAGAAGGAACATATTGATTCTGTCCTCATTCTTATTTCATCTCGCAAAAGTGATGCACCATGGTCGTCTGTCCAGGCAGGTCAGGACAGGCTCATGGGGAAGTGAGACAATCAGTCATGTCACTCAGTGAGAATTGTGATAAACTGTAGGCTGTGAAAATAACAGTGCATACCCCTTACCCCTCCTCGCATGATTTACTCTCACCTTGGTCATCTGGACGATATTGGGGAATTCGGTCAGACAAGATATTGGAATCACATCATGATATGTTTTCATTTTAGTTCTGTAAAAACAGACATCCATTAGTTGACACAAGATACAAGCTGCAAAAATGCATTTCTTAATAAGTAATTTTGTATTATTTTCCAGTAAATATGTTTAAACATCAAGAACAAATCCATTTAATAATGTAAATGTAAATGTAAAATATAAAAGTATATTATGACAAGATACATTTACTTTAAGACACAAAATGACATAACACAAGATTAAATATTAATTTAAATGAAAATATTAGTTATTTATTAATATTAAAAAGCCTAAAAATATATCAAATTGTTTTCAGAGAATATATCATGAATTAAGTCTCTTTCTCTCACCCTATTGGCAAATTGGTGGTGGTGGGGGGGGGGTGTTAAGTATAAATCTGTCAAACTTTGTATGCTTTTAAAAATTTCCAAGGGGTAAGAAACATAAACTCTGTTTAAGATATCTTCCTTAAGTCTTCTTACACAATTTTGCCCTTTGTGTTTTAAAATTGTTTTGATTTTTTTAATGGAACACAATGATTAACATTAATTTAACATTTACCTCATTTAACGATTTCATTCTTAACAGCTCAAAAAAGAACATGCTTCATACTACACAACACACTATAGCCCCAACTTACAATTGTAACACTAACTGTATCAACAGCTCAGAACTATGCTTAGTGTCATTGTGGCATTGTTAAATGTGTCACATGGATTTGACAACAGGAACATCCTGCTGTCTTCCCTCCACCCACACGTATTTCCCTACATTATCCATCTGGTGCCTAATAAGGAAATGAGGGTGCCATATAAATTTGGCCTGTTTAATCTGTGTAAAAACATTTTTTTTTTATTGTGGATTCCAGGAAACACTCACTGTTGTTTTCAAGAAATTGGTATCACTGTGCACTGCTTAGTATCCACAATAAAAGGCAAAGCTCACAACAAAGTTATAGATCTGTGCCAGACACTAAGCCCATCATTAGCTGCTCTTGACTACATTATACAGACTTTGTGCAGGACATCAGCCAAAGAACAAAAAGACTAATTTAAAGCAGGTACACTACAATAAATATTTTTCTTAATCAGAATTTTGTCTTGTTTTATAGTAAACATTTCTAAAAATCCTTAAAACAGGATACTTTTACTTGAGAAACTAAATCACATTATATATCAAGTCTTGCTTTTAGAGAAATCTAATAAAATTTACTACAAAACAAGACAAAAATACTGAGTAAGAAAATATTTCTTTGCAGTTTATAAAGACAGGAGTAATCTAAGGATGGAAAAGTGGGATGGATGGAGAGGAGGAGACATATGGTCACACCTGAGCATGAGACGAAGATGCTCTTGGTCCCCGATAACATCATATTTCATGGAGAACACCAGGTGGCCCAGGGCGCTGTCCACTGTATAGTAATTAAAGTGTTCCTAATGACAGAGCAGAAGGCGAAGCTGTGAGAGCTCATTCATCTTCACACATACACAACCACACACATTTATTTTTTTGTCCAAACACTCCCCCACAGATCTAACAGCTAACTGGTCACTTCTTCATGCACATTAGTCTAATTCATAATGGATTTCAGATCTGAATACATTAAGCCTATTGAAGCTAAAATATAATGTATCTTAATTATGTCTAGCTGCTGAGGTGCCAGATTGGCTTAAGTAATTAGGTTACATTTGTTAAAAATTACATTACTGAAACCTATTCAAATGGATGTCCAAGCATCAGAGGGCTGCAAGTGGTCACACACTTAGTGGCAAATTCATGAAAAAGTTGCACCACTCTTAAGGTATTTCAGTGCAAAATTTTGTGCCTCAAGCCTTGTTAATACATTCGCCTGGCGAAAGTATTTGCAGCGTGACCTGCAAATGCAACTCTCAACTATCCGAGGAATTTATACTTCACGTGCATCGTGGTTGCACTCTTCTCCAAATGACAGACTGCAGTGCATAGAAAATATCAGCTAATCCAGAAAGAAATAAACAGTGAAGAAGCACTTTGCTGAGCTTTACATTTACCTTGCCAAGTATGATAATAATAGTTCATGTTCGCTGCCCATATATATGAGTAGTTCAACCTAAAATGAAAATTATCTCATCATTTACTCACCCTCATGCGTTCCCAGATGCGTATGAAATTTATTCTTCAGTTGAACAAAAACAAAGATTTTTAGAAAAATATCTCATCTCTGTAGGTCCATACAATGCAAGTTAATGGTGGCCAAACTTTGAAGATCCAAAAAAGCATATAAAGGCAGTATAAAAGTAATCCATAAGACTCCAGTGGTGTATTCCACATCTTCAGAAGAGATATGATAGTTGTGGGTTAGAAACAAATCAATATTTAAGTAATCTTTTACTATCTATATCCACTTTCACATTCTTCATTTTTGGCAATTCGCATTCTTTGTGCATATCGATATCTACTGGGCAGGTAGGAGAATGTATAGTAAAAAAGGACTTAAATATTGATCTTTTTCTTACACACACCTAATGTTTTGCTGGAGTCACCTGGATTTCTTTTATGCTGCATTTTTGTGCTTTTTGGACCTTCAAAGTTCAGGTCTCTATAAACTTGCAGTTTATGGACCTACAGAGCTGAGATATTCTTCTAAAATCTTCATTTGTGCTCAGCAGAAGAAAGTCTGGGATGGCATGAGGGTGAGTAAATGATGAGAGAATTTTCTTTTTTGGTGAACTATTCCTTTAATAACCAGTAGTCTGTCTTAATGTCTATGGATTATCTCAAGCACTTATTTTACAGTTTAGATACTAGTATTTTATATTTAAAATAATTGTCTGAACTCCAATTACATTTAAACACGTGAATAAAAAAGCTTTTATTTTACACAGGACTGTTCAATTATATATGACTGAAACCACATTAAGTGTATTGTTTAGAACTATTTATTCAGTGTGCAAAAGGTAATGGATTGTCTTTCTAAACAAGAACATCTGAGGAGATGCATCAGGTAATTTCACAGTGGAAACATTTTCCTTTTAATTCATGCTGGCTCAAAACTACAGGCACATCTGCCCTTCCCCTTTCCTCAAATTCCTCCAATGGGATTGATGCACTGTGCACGCAGCGCATGAAAAGATACAGAAATAGACCTTTTTCACAGACTGTTGATGCGTTTCCGCCTGATTTAGCAGTGTAAATCTCGCAACTTGTTTTATAGTATACATTTTTTAAATATTGAGTGTAAACTTATAACATTATGCTTATTGATATATTACCCTGGAATTTAAAAATGAATTTCTACAGCTTCGAGGGGGTTTGATAACAGCTGCTGAGAAAGTGACAGTAAATTTGGCATCTTCTCTCATTATTCCACTGCGCTCTATTTTATTTCCTCTTCTGGAAAGTCATTCAAACGTAATAGTGGATTTTTTCTTTTGGTCTTGGAGCAAATGTCTAAGTGAAAATAATATTTGCTATAATGATCTCGAAGTATACCCTGCAAACGTTTATTTATGCATTCCAAAACCCGGAGTGTGAAAAAGGTCAATTGGCATGTGCCCGAAAGCGCGAAATAGTGACGTTCAGATCGCATGCGAATCGTTCTTTTGAACCGGTTCTTTTTAGTGAACTAGTTGAACTAGTTTGGTGAACTAGTTCAACTAGTTCAACTAGTTCACCACATCGGACTGAATCATTTGAAACGGTTCACGTCTCGAGTCAACACTGATCCACAAGTTACTCTATTTTAACCAGTCTCTCGGATGTGTCTTACACTTCAAATCGGAATGAGCCGATAACTGGAAGTAATATGATCCTAGAATTGGTGATATCTGCTTTTGCCAACTCTTCTTTGCATTTAACCGCTCCAACTAGTTCACAAATCTGACTGAACGCTCGGGTCACAACAGCTCTCATGTCAACAGTACACTGAACTGTGAATTGCCTCTTTTGGAGGTGTCGACATACTGAGAACCGATGAGCTGCTGACACTGAGCATGTGTGTGATTAAGAGGCAAAATGTATGTTTAAGGTGTATTTGCTGAACAACAGAGTGTAACAAATAAAACATACTGGAAATATGTTTATGACTTGATTGTATTACTGTTTTATCAAGGTTTGAAAATTATCCAGTATACAGCTTTCGAGTCAACAGTACATTGAGTCGTTCGCAGCAGATCTTGAGTCAACAGTACACTGATACGAGGACAGCAGTTCTAGAGTCAACAGTACACTGATCCGAGGACAGAAGCTCTTGAGTCAACAGTACATTGAGTCGATCACAGCAGCACTTGAGTCAACAGTACACTGAACCGAGGACAGCAGTTCTCGAGTCAACAGTACACTGATCCGATGACAGCAGCTCTTGCATCAGCAGTACATTGAGTCGATCACAGCAATTTGCGAGTCACCAGTACACTGAACTGAGAATCGCCTCTTTCGGAGGTGTCCGACATACTGAGAACTGCTGAACTGCTAAGGGGGTGAAATGGTTCAGTCAAGAGTTGTAATCAAATTTACTATTGAGTATTGTGCATGCAGACTATATCTGAAGTTGTGATGAGCTGGATCAGGGTAAGACTAGTTTAATCACTTTTTATGCTTTAAACGTGTAGAACATCCACATTTGTATATCAGTGTCAGTATTGGGTGCTTTAGCTGCAAAAATTGAATGTAGGATATATTGTCAGATCACTGAATGAAACACAGATGACAATAAACACCCTTATTATTGTAACTTAATTCAATAAAAAGTTATAATCAGCAATATGCTCTTACATATGGCTTTATTGAATGCGTTTGTGCGTGTATTCTACGACACCAGCGTTTTAGCATTATATATATAGTGACGTCATTATGTGATGATGTAAATTAACTGGTGAATCGGTTTTTGAACCAGTTCATTGAAGCGAACTGTCAGAAAAAACCGGTTCGCGGAAAAGAATCTGACTTCCCATCACTAGCACAAAATGGAGCCTCACGAAGACTAGACGACAGCCACGATGATATCAGTTTGTGCACACAAGCCCTTTCGAGTATAAACCAGGCTTTATTCACTACTCGAAAAGCAGGTGTTAAATGTCATTGAGTCAAACACATAAAATTATTATTGATTCCTCTTTATTCACGAAACTCAGTGCTCTTGCATCTGTTACAAGTCCCAGGCATGAGTGACAGATTCATTTTGGCATGAGAAATCTGAGAAATGAAGACACAAATTAGAGCTTTCCTCAGACATGGCTTGTCAGCGTCTTTATTAAACTCATTTAATTTCTTTTTTCACCCTCTTAATGTAAAAAATATGTCTTCTTAACAATAAAAGCATATTCAACAGATATATCACTTTCTTTACAATATCACCATATGTGAACAATCATCATATTTTAATTACATATAGACACACATGCAAATATATATAATAAAGAAATTAAATAATAATAACATTTTTATTAATTATATATTCTACTTCTGGTAACGTATCACCATATAATTCATTCAAATGCTTTACTATTAAACAGTGACCCACAAAGTTAGTCATTTTTAGGGTTTCTTCTGTGAACAATGCTGACATATAACTGTGCAGGGTGTAAGTATGTAAAACTCTTTAACGTTTGACATCACAGTACATGATTTACACTATTAGTATTGCAATCTGAAATTGTTCATAAATAACCACTGGGAACTTAAATCAAACATGTGCTTTAAATAAACAACCTATTACAAGACATAAGTGACATACAATGGCTAAGGGGGCAGGTGCCATTTTGGCCCATTCACTTGCATTGAACGACCGATACAAACTTTAGAAAACTCTACATATCTATTAAACTAACCAATTATTGGACATGAAACCCAAAGTACAGTAAATGAAGCTTAATATGTTTTGAAATT
The DNA here is from genome assembly GCA_032164185.1 of Moxostoma hubbsi. Classification (NCBI taxonomy): domain Eukaryota; kingdom Metazoa; phylum Chordata; class Actinopteri; order Cypriniformes; family Catostomidae; genus Moxostoma; species Moxostoma hubbsi. The sequence goes on along the minus strand of JAVLUX010000020.1, from coordinate 21,310,957 downwards.
AGAAATGGTATTTTACAACTTTTCCATTTAACATACCTGAGAAATCAGGAGAAAAGAAGGCATGGCATGGTGTCTGAGGGATGAAAGTTTGCATGCCACTAACATACGTAAGCAGTACACTTTGGTCGCTGCAGCAGTACTGACTCATTGAAAACAGCATTTACATTGACAACATAAAAATGGCTCAGCTAAATAACTTATTTTTAATACAAAATAAACACAAAAATGGCTCCTGATTAAATTCTGAAATTCAACCTTAATCTAGGGGTGAAATGTGATAAGGTACAATAAGGTGAGGTGGAAATTGGTAAGGTGACATTCCCCAAAATGATATCTGATCCATCCCATAAGCTCCTAAACTGTTTACTGTTGGATATGGCTGTACTGTAAGCTGACCTATCATATGGTAAGTGAAAATCTGAGCTGGCCGTCTATCACGTATGGATCTCCTAACTCGGCCAGTGGGACTGTCAGTATTGGGGGTCAAGTCTCCTTGAACTCCCTTCTCGTTAAAGTTGGCTGGGCCAGGAGCCTGGCTACACTCAACTTCTGACAGTTCTTGCTCTGTTGCAGGATATTCCAGTTCATGTCTCTCTTCAGGTTCATCAGATTTACAGTGTTGTTCTGCAGGTGCCTCTATGCAGATAGGTTGCTTTTCCCTTACAGGTTTTTCACAGGGTCGTTGTCATGAAAGATCGCAGGAAGGTACATTACAGGTAGGATGATTGCAGGTAATAAGGTAGTTCATGGTCATTTATTTGGATACTTGGCTTTCGTAGCCAGTTGTAATGCCTGTCACTCTCATCTCCATCAATATCTGTGTCAGCGTCTTATGCTTGTTTGTCATGTGGTTTTGTCTGTTTATGCTTTCCTCATGTTTTTAGGTACTGCTGTTGGAACATAAACAGGTAAGTTATTGACTTTATGTAAAAGATTTTGTGTAGGACTCTTGATTTTGTCTGTCTCAGCTACCACTCTGTACATTGGACTGTCATTCACTTTTTTCACAGTGTAGATGGTCTTCTCCCAGTATGGCCAAAATTTTCCTGGTCCTCCCTTCTCACTTACGTTTCTACCAAGTACTCGGTCACCAGGCTGAAGGACAACTCCTTTCAAGTTTTGGTCATAATAATTCTTCCCATGTGCGCTTGACTTTTTGCTGTTTTCAGAAAAAATTCTGTATGCTCCTGTCATTCGCTCAGCCCATTTTTCTGCATAACTTCTTTGAGTCTTATTTTACTCTCTAGGCATTAGTCTGAACAACAGGTCAACTGGCAAGCGTCGATGATGACCGTACAGTAAATAAAAGGGTGAGTATCCGGTTGCTTTATGTTGTTTTTCTTTTTCTTCCAATATCAGTAACAATGTCTTATTGAACCATTCAGCTGGATTGCCCTGTGGATGATATGAGGAAATTCTAGAATGTCCCATTCCAGCAAACTGTTGCAGCATCTTGAAGAGATCGGTGTCAAATTCTCAACCTTGGTCATGATGTAATTTGGACAGAAAACCAAACAGGGGGATAAAATCATTAAAGATCCTCTCTGTCGCACTTATTTTTGGTCGCATAGGCTTGAGCATGCCTTGTAAAGCGATCTACAACAACAAGAATGTACTCATAGCCACCTCTGCCACATTTCAGAAGCAAGTAGTCAATAGACACAAGCTCGAGGGGTGAACTGATGGTTATGCTAACCATTGTAAGGCTGGCTTCTTCTGTTTATACATGGGCACTGTCTAGTGACATACACCTCTATGTCCCTTCTCATGAACAGCCAATAGAACCTTTCTATTGCAAGGCTAAGGGGCCCTTTCTATTCCAACATGGCCCATGTGGTCATGTAGGTTCTTGAAGACTGTTTGTTTATACTTTGCAGGCAAAATGAACTGCCGTCTTTGTGCGGTTTTATAATACAAGAGCCTTCATCTAAGTGCAACTTTCTCAATTTGTGCATCAGTTTTTTGCAGCACCTCTGCCTCCTTGTCTCATTTTACTTGTAAGAGTTTCATTGGATTAACTTAGATTGATGATTTCAGCAATAGCTGGATCTGTTCTTTGTGATTTCTCAACTCATCAGGCACTTTATCTTCCAGGCATTTTCAGGTACTGTATTAGGGTGAATGGTTCTGTGACAGGTTTAGGACTGTGACCCAGGCAAAAACTTGTCGCTCAGCAGCTCTTCTCCCTTCCCAGGTGGCCTTGACTGCTTCACTAGATAGTTCTTCTGTGCATTCCATGATGTATTGATTTATATCAAGTGGAAATCGGGAGAGGGTGTCTGCATCCATGCTCACTTTTCCAGGTTGGTACTTCATGACAAATCTGAAGTCTGAGAGCTCTCTGACCCATCTGTAGCCCACTGTGTTTTGTTTAGCTGTGCTTATGATGTACAGCAGGGGGTTATTACGTGTGCAGACTGAAGTGAGGCACATAGAACAAGAAGTCCCTACACTTCTCGCAGACAAGCCAGTTCAGTGCAATGATCTCGTTTCCCAGAATGTAGTCTGTAATTTTGTTCGGCAGGTGTCAGAGTCCTTGACCCATATCTGATGACTTATAGTCTCCCATTCTGTTACTGATGCTCCGAATCCTTGCTCTGAGGCATCTGTGTGGAGAGTAAAGGGCAGGTCAAAGTCGGGATGGGCAAGGAATGATGGAGTAGTTAATGCATCAACCAATCTACACAAAGTTTTTGGTCCAATCTACTGGTGTTTGAGATGGTAACTGGACACTTATTCCTCCTCCTCTCTTTGTTCTTCCTTGGACTGTTTCTGTTGCACTCTACTTCACTTGCAGTAGGTCGTAGATGGGCTTTGCGATTCAAGAGAAGTCCTGGACATATGAGCGATAGTAGCTCAAGAAACCCAGCATTTTGCTGACCTCTCCAACAGTAGTGGGTGTTTTAGTTCTCAATGCATCGCCTGCATCTAGGTTTTTCAGATCAATGCAAACTCCGTCGGCAGAGACTAGTCTTCCAAAATACTGCACTTCCTTTTTAAACATCTCACACTTGGTCGGTCTCAGTTTAACGGCATGCCACTGGAGTGCTCGTGGTACTTTTCAAAGTACTTAAACATGTTCTTCAAATGTTTTGCTGTAACACAGGATGTCGTCTAGGTATGGGATGCAGCATTCATCTCTCAATGTATCTAACATTTCCACCATACGTCTTTGAAATACAGCCGGCTTTGGTTCCCTAACCAAAGGGAATACGGACCCATTCATAGAGATCCCATGGAGTACTGAAGGCTCTTAAGTGTCATGATTCCTCTGCTATGAAGCCTTGGTGATAGGCTTTACCTTAGCCTATAGTCTTAGCCTTAGCCATAGTCTTGCTGCTGTTTTTGGTATTGTTTGTATTGTTGTACACTGGAAGCTCCTGTCACCAAGACAAATTCCTTGTATGTGTAAGCATACTTGGCAATAAAGATGATTCTGATTCTGATTAATCCAAGATGGGAAACCAACTATATCCACCCAGGGTATCTGTGAGGTCTTGGATTCGAGGAAGAGGGTGCCTGTCAGGAACAGTCTTCTGGTTCAACAACCTGTAGTCAATGCAAAGTCGAAGCGTTCCATCCCTTTTATGGACACAGACAACTGGTGCTGAATAAGGTGATTTGGTCTTGACAATACACCATCTTGCAAGAAGATCCTTAATTTTTTATTTTACTTCTTTGTACTGGGGCTCCAGAATTGTGGTGTATGATCGCTGAACAGGGATATCATCTGCGAGATTGATGGTCATTTCTAAGTTCGGAATGCAGCCCACATCTTCAGCAGTATGTGCAAATGCCAGTGATTCTTCATAGACCATTTTCCTTGCTATGCTTTGTTGTTCCTCTGTCAAGTAACTTACATCCATGTGAGGATCCCATCGTAATGTGGCCTCAGCTCTACTGTTGCTGTTGAGGTCTTCAGGAGTTTTAGCACAGTTGACTTCAACAGTGACAGGTTCAACACTTGTTTGGTCATCTATTTCCATCAAGCAGAGTAGTGATAGTAGACAGGATCTTTGTTCCACTTGTCTGTCCCTTAAGCAGCTGTTCAATGACATTGAAACCAAGCGGGTGTCATTCTAGGGCCATGCTATCCACCAAAAAGGGGACTTGAATTGCCAGGTTAGGGTTGCTGTTGCCTGGAAGGTTTACAGTCACCTTGACCCAACCATCGATTGGCAAAATGTCTCTGTTGGCAGCCAGTACATTGAGGGTGCTGGTCCCTATCAGCTCACTCAAGGGTCATAGTCTGTGATCAGGTAAGTATGTTTTCATCAAATTGTGGTCAAGGACACTGACTTGAGCATCAGTGTAGAGCAAAACAGTCACAGCACAACCATTTATGTTAAATTTCAGTAGGCATTTGCTTCCAACTAAATCTGCTACTTTTTCTTGTGTCGAATTTGGCTCTTTTGAGGTGTGAGAACAGACTGCACTGTTGGCATTGGCGTTTGATCTCTGTTTTCTGACATGTTTTCTTCAACTTGGAAAAGTTTGCTTGCTGGCTGCCCCTTTACCCAATACAGAAACTATTGCGGGGTCTCATGCTTGCGTGGTCTGGTGCTCATCAGCTCTTGGAAAAGCTCACTACTGCTCTTTTCACTTAGATGTGAATGTAGGAAACTTCTCAGTTCAGTCACAGTTAGATCATCTTTGTTAATGAGCATATCTTTGAATTTTCCTGGTTTAATTATGCACAGAACATCTTGAATGATCTCACTTTCTGTGTGGTTTGATTTGAGGCCTTCGTCGATCTGCTTGCACAAACTATTGTAACTGATGTCCGAAGTGCTGTCACCTACCTGATCACAGTGTACTTTGAATTCTTTGCACTGTAAGTATGACAAGTCTCTCATGTACATCCTGCCATCAGTCATGGTGTGTGTTAAGCATTCAGTGTAAGGTAAGTACTTTGAATTTTATGCTGCTCTGTGAAGGGTGCCTTTTCTGTCTTGATATTTTGTACTCTGTCAGCTTCTTACCAAATTCTTCATAGCTAGAGGGTAGCTTTTAATACTCCAAAAACTGTGTGTCTGCATTTATGCCTGCAGATGTGGACGATGAAAATGTCTGCATGTGTGTGGTTGCTGACAGTGTCTGTGTATGTGCAACTAGTGAGGGTTTGTTTGTGCATATATTTTTCAATCAAATTAGACACAGGCTGGTCATTCACAACAATAGTTACACGATTTTGGAGGACCTCATCAATAATGTCTTTCAAAAACAGTAACTGTGCATACCCTTAATCTTCTGATTCAGTTATAATGTGTTGCTTTGCATGTAGGGAGAAATTAAATTAAAACAACTTTCCACATCATCCCTGCAGGCGGTGGAGGAATCGAGACCTGAAGCTGGTGTGATGCTATCAGCAATTTGGAAGAGTTCATCAGCAATCTGTGTATTAAGTCTTTTCTGTATTTTCCAGATCAGTCCTTTTCTTTCGTCTGCCATCTTGCTCAATTCCAGACACCTTGGATTTGAAGTTATGTACAACTTCTCAGCCAGGTCAGTACTTTCACTTGATGGCAACCTTGCTCAGTCCCGGACACCTTTGGACATGCAGTGATGTACTCCCTCTCAGCCAGGTCCCCTTTATCTCCCTGGCCACCTGCAGTTGCTTCAGATTCACACAAGTAAACCCGCTGTTTCGTTCATGGGCCTTGTTGTCGTGGAAGTATAGAGTTCAAGATCAGTCTTGCAGTCTGGCATGGATCTCGGTGGGACCTCCAATAATCTGTTACAAGTCCCATGCATAGGACCTGAGTGACAGATTATTTTTTGCCTGAGAAATCTGAGAAAAGACAATGCACAAATTAGAGGCATGGCTTGTCAGCATCTTTATTAAACTCGTTTAATATTTTTCCCCCCTATTAATGTGAAAAATACGTCTTCTTAATAATAAAAGCATATTCAACAGATATATCACTCTGTAATATCACTTTCTTTACAATATCACCATCTGTGAACAATCATCATATTTGTAATTACATATAGACACACATGCAAATATATATAATAAAGAAATTAAATAATAATAACATTTTATTAATTATATATTCTACTTCTGGTAACGTATCACCATATAATTCACTCAAATGCTTTAATATTAAACAGTGACCCACAAAGTTAGTCATTTTTAGGGTTTCTTCTGTGAACAATGCTGACATATAACTGTGCAGGGTGTAAGTATGTAAAACTCTTTAACGTTTGACGTCACAGTACATGATTTACACCATTAGTATTGCAATCTGAAATTGTTCATATATACCCACTGGGAACTTAAATCAAACATGTTCTTTAAATAAACAACCTATTACAAGACATAAGTGACATACAATGGCTAAGGGGGCAGGTGCCATTTTGGCCCATTCACTTGCACTGAACGACTGTTACAAACTTTAGAAAACTCTACATATCTATTAAACTAACCAATTATTGGACATGAAACCCAAAGTACAGTAGATGAAGCTTAATATGTTTTGACATGAGAAATGTTTTATTTTACAACTTTTCCATTGAACATACCTGAGAAATCAGGAGAAAAGTAGGCGTGGCTTGTCAGCATCTGAGGGCTGAATTTTCACGTAAGCAGTACACTCTTGTGGTTGCAGCAGTACTGACTCATTGAAAACAGCATTAACATTGACAACATAAAAATAGCTCATGCAAATAAATTATTTTTAATACAAAATAAACACTCCTTTTTAAAAAAAAATCTGACCATACATTTGTGTGTCACGCATGCCATAATTACAGTTGCACTAATACTACTGAAATTGCACCATGCAAATTGCAGTGTATACAAATAAATGGCACTTTTAGCATTCTTAGTGAATTTTCCATAAAATTGTCAGTTTTTTCAAATCAAAATAGATCTCTCTCTCTCTCTCTCTCTCTCTCTCTCTCTCTCTCTCTCTCTCTCTCTCTGTGTGTGTGTGTGTTACTGTATATAAAATTGCAGTTATCAGTGCTGGATTTAAGCTTATCCTCACCTTGCCTAGAAAATGCTTCCTGTAGATTTTAGCAGTGGTGTTGCACTCCAGTTTGAAGCGTGAGGTGGGAGAGAGGAGCTGCTCTGGGACAGTCCCATTGCTAAGCTCGTGATTGGTCCCTTCAATCCAATAACCCCCAAACTGGGGCAGCAGGATCAAGGGAAATGGACTACTTCTGCCGAGAACCTGACAGAGAAAACAAAACAAAAAAGATAAATAAATTATGGTGCCATTCATTCAAGCATGCACATAATAAATTCCACTGAGATATTGACAGAAAAAACAATTTATGTCAGCCATTTATTTAGAAGTGTTTTACCTCATGGACGCTGGGGTAAGGGATGTAGTCTTCCTCGGTCTGTAACAAGAAGACACAAAGCCACATTCTTTGATTGTATGCCAAAGATCTTAGCTTTAGGATTCGTCTTTAAATACTCAAAAAAAGCTCCTTCAGCTTGACAATGGGTGAAAATCAGTATCACAATATTTCATCTCACAATATTGTATCAATACCTTAAGGACAAGAATCAATGTTAATTACATTTTTCACATTAATATTTGGTGGAAACAGAATATTGACCTCTCAGAGCAAAACATACAGTGGAATTAGATCATCAAACACTCACTGTATTTATTTTACCAAAATGAAAACTCATAATGAGCTAAGAATATAAGTTGAAAACTTGTCCATACAGATCTTATATATACAGATATATACAGACATAATAATTAAATCTGTCGATTTAACATGTTAAATCAGTACGATTATGTCTATAAAAATATCACACTAAATAAATAACAATTAATCATGCCACAGTAATAATAAATCTTCCTGTCAATGGAAAATTTAAGCTTGAAGTACCACCTTAAGAGTTTTTGCGAGTCTCAGTCAGCAGAGGCAGCAAACGCAGCTCCAGCTGTACAAGCAATGTGCAGCTATACTGACAACAAACCAACAGCTTGCTTTTTACATTTTCAAAGTATATTTAAATTCAAACAGCATCCAAAAAATTTGGCATTTATGGCCAAAGACACTGAAAACCAGTGAAATGCAACTCAATAAACTCATGTGTACATAATGGATGCAAGTGCATCTCCTAAGAGAACATCTCTTATGTCTACCTCAGACATATTGATGAACTTAATGGTAAACAGATCTCTTTGGACTATAGGCCAGTGATAGGTCTATGTTCAATTATATGGAAATAAACCAAACAACATATTAACTTCTAAAGTCACTTTTCTAATCAATGTTAACTTGACTGCCACTAAAATGTAATAAGTTATTCTATGAATTTTATTATATTTATAATTATTTTGATTATTATACATTAAATTATATTTATTTTGTGGTCTTTTTAGCAAATATTACTATGCAATTAATTGCGATTATCTAATACTCCCTCGTGTCATTTGTTCCCTGTCTGTCGCTCACTTCGATGTCGTGTCTAAGAAGCGACAAAGGGGTCTCTCTTGAGCGCCGAATATGCCTCTGATCTATGAAAAAAGGCCAATGAGAGTTGGATCTACGGCGCACTTCAGAGGCTTTTCTCTTCTCTGCACGGCATGCAGTTTGCCCCTGGGTGCTTCGACAGCGCAGAGTTAAAAGAGTTTTTCCTATAAAGAGTAATTTTCTCTGTAAAAGAGTTTAATTCTCTGAAAGAGCAATACACAGCAGCGTTGAACGTCCTTTTCAGGACGCGTCTTTTTAAAGATGCCATTCAACTCCTGTGTAGTTCCTGGATGCGGTAGAGTGCTCTCCGCTTCAGACGGCCACAGGCGCTGTCTCGTGTGTCTGGGCACCGATCACACCGAGGCAGCACTTGTGGATGGTTCATGCTCTCACGGCATTGTTATGTTTAAGTAACTGCAAAAGGGGCCAGTGGGAGTAAAATGTTTTGATTTGGTATGATTGTTTTCACCACTCTGTTATTTTTAAGATATTTTAGTTTCATTTGAAGTGAACTTTGAATGTAGAAATATTTTTGATTTATTTTTTTCATGTATCAATAAATGAATTACATTTTTAAAAATCAATGTCGACCGGTAGAAGTAAAGTGCGTACTGATATCTCTGTTAATACTATCCATGATTTAGTGTCAGTAGTTGAAAATTATTAATAATAATTAATAAAACTTACATTCTCTGTAATTTAACGGAGCCTACATCCATATCCTGAACCAAATTTTCCATGCATCTTAATGGAATTTGTCAATGATGATGAGGAGGAAAACGTGGCCGGGCAATGAGGATGCACACCCTATCCTGAAATGTTCTATTCCGCCAGGAAGGGATAAAGACAAGCTAGAGGTACCAGTTAGAGAGAGAGAGAGAGAGAGAGAGAGAGAGAGAGAGAGAGAGATGTGGCCGCTGTGTGTCTGTGTTTAAGCTGATTTAAGTAATTAAAAGTTTAGTTGACTGCTCAGCCGGTTCCTGCCTCCTTGCCCACCCTCACCCATTACAGTGTCCCATTTAACAAGGATGCACAAAATAATGTAAATCCATATTTTTATTCTTCCAATTCATTGCATACAGTCAATATACACTATCAACTTCTTATGAATGTCTTGTTTTTATTTATATCGCTGGTGCTTGACAGGGGATGGACTGTATAATAGGAAGAAGACGTTGCTGGAAAAACATTCATTGACCCTATTAACACCTTGCATGCGTGATTTCACCAAACCCACTTGCGTCTAAACTTACACGAAAATACCAACACTTCATTGACATTCCCATTGACTTTGCACTTATGAGTTAAGGCATTGTGCTGCACTTAGCACTTGCAAGCTTAAAATAAGGCTCCATATCACAATCCAGATATTGATATAATATTTTATCATCATGTCCCTATTGATTGCCACCCCTGGCATACTGTAGCTCAGCACCTTTTAATATTTTCCTGTCAGATTAAGCAGTAAGTAAACATCAGTGGCTTAGGATATCCCAAGGAATTGGCAAAAACAGACAACTTGATCTGATGTATAGTATTTAACAGAACTAACTAACTCATTATGTGGAGACTGTGATCAGTTGGATTCTTTACAGGCAGTTTGGCCTCAGACCAGAGTATACGGTTCAACATAAACTAATCTTATTTTATTGCAGCTCCATTAGTGCAAGTGAAAGTGGGCTAGGGATGTCTTTGAAAACTGGGTGTGTGAGCTTGACTGATAACTACTAGCTCTTCCATTTGAAGCTTTCTGCCTGCAGATAAACATGGCAGCCCATGGCCCTTTAGACAATACGTGTTTTGTATTTTGTGTGTGTGTGTACACAAAGGGAACTGGTGAGGTGAACGTACTTTGAGAGGAGGAGGAAGAGTGCATCGTTGCTCATCCATTCTGTTGCTCTGAAAGATAAAAAGAAAGAGGCTGTCAGCCCTGTGTAAAAGCAAAAATAACACTTATGATACTGCCGAGATCAGCTGAGGAATGCTTTTATGCAGGTGAAATGAAAAATGTTTTTTTTTTTAAATATAAAATAATAAAAAGACATAAAAAGCTATAATTAAATTGTACAAAGCCTACATTGTACTACACATTTATAAATTAATATTGCATTCTTATTTTAAAAATAATAATAATAATAATAATAATACAGTTCATATAAACATAAGCAATCAAAAACTTATTCATAAGAGATATATTCAAAATATAATTTAATTGAAGGAAAAAAAGCAAAAGCCAAGAAAACAAAGGCAAAACATGGTGTGGAAAAGAACACTGGGACATTCACTAAACTTTCCTTTTGGCAAAAACAGTTCTCAAGCACATAAACAGTATCAGAACAGCAGTTTATTGTTAGAAAAAAAAAAAAAAAAAGCAAGACAGAAAGCACTATCAGCCCTTGCATCAATCATACACAATGAAATTTTCTTCATTCTCTTTAATTGAATTTTATGAAAATGCCAGACATTGGAGTATTAAATCAAAGTGGCATTGTAAGCAAGCAGGGAGAGGACATTCAAATATTTACAAAGCTATTTACAACCATTACACAAAATATAACATCATTAAGTTGCTATGTATAAAACCATTTGTCCAGTTCTTCAATGTAAATTAAAATTAAATAAAAAAATAAACCCTTTTAGTGGCATAATCGACTAGGACTTTCAGTGAATGTGAAAATAATTTTGACTTGTTTCATCATATTCTACAGTTAGCTGTTACTGTCAGTCAAAAAACGCTGCAATGCACAGAGATACAAAGGAGTAGGAAAGTTTGAACTATCTGATGACAGATTCAAGGGATCTTTTTCAGCATACTGTCTCCTTTATGGCAGGACAACAGTGATATACAGTACATACCAGCCTTTATGTAATTTAAAACATCTTAGGCATCTAACCAAGACTCATTTAGAGAAGATACAGACCTTTGGTCTGCAGAAACCCTAAAATAAACCAGATCTAATGTCAATGTCATGCTGTTCCTATGCATTATAGTGCACTTATCATTGTAAGTCAGTCCGGTGGTGTGGCCGGGACGTGATTATGTACGGCCGGCGCTGAATCAGCTGATAAGTGGGAGAGTGAGATAAAGGGGAGCTGGAGAAGCCAGTTCGAGAGAGACACTCGCGGCCACGCTGCAAGTGTTTCTGTTTGTTTAATGTATTTTTAAGTTCATTTATATCATTAAACCTTTATGTTGACTGTTCAGCTGGTTCCTGCCTCCTCTTTGCCCATCCTTGAACTGTTACAGTGTGAAATTTGGATGTTCGAATACTTTTTATTTATCCCAGCCTAATCTGCAGAGCCAACTAAGCCATTTATAGGTTGATTTACCTAAAAATTGTTAACACTGTGGCTCTGTGGCACTATCAAAACATTGCTAATTTTGTTTGTTGCTATGTCGGGCTCGTTGGGATGCTCACTGGCTCAACAAATGGCATCAGTGTGGGGTGGGACAATCAGTTTGAACAACCAATTCAGAAGAGTTTAGTAAACCTGATTTAAATAGTCTTTATTTTTGCTATTCCATTTAGTGACACCAGAGACAGAAATGACACCCTACACCTTTAAATGAGTCCTCTCTGTGTGGTCAACATCAAGATCCTCCTGCATTTAACCACCAGAGGCAACAACTTTTGGCAACCACAGGCCAATGATAATAAATAAAAGTCCTCACTACATACAAGGATGACCTTCAACTAGAGCAAAAAGACATGCAAATGCAACTAGTTAGCCAGTTAAGTGAAGAGGGTTAATGGAAGACATCTACTGTAGACCAAAGATGAGGCAGAGGGGTGAAAAAGAATATAAAAAGAAAAACATTACCTGCATTTTCTCAATCATTTCAAATAAATCAGTAGTCTGGAAGAGAGGAGATGAGATGAGATCAAATGAAATGAGATGAGTTTTAAGTTGACCCCTAGATTACATTCTCATGATTTGAGTATAGGGAGTGGCTAAGAACACAGAAAACACATTGCTTTGCTGCAGGATACATCTAAGTTGCAGCTGTCTCTACTAAATAAACCGAGATAGCACACGTACATCTCTGATATGTTTGTTTTATATCTTTTCAACTCACATCACAAGCATCACAAGCTAATAAACATCTGTTAAATATCTGCATAAACAATGTAGATTGTTGAAACAACATTGTAAACATAAATGTCTCAAAGAGATCTGATGTCTTATTGACATTCAAAAGGAAACATCTTATAGACGTGTATTGCAGATGAGCAAATAACCTAAAAAATACGTCTTCCAGGTAATTTAGGTATGCTAACTGGGAATCTTTTAGACTGTATATAGAAAACAAGGTGATTTGGAGTTCTTACAATTATACAGTATCATAATGCAATTTATATATAGATCATTTCATATACAGGATATATGAAATTATCCTGTATATGAAATTAGATTAGATTAGATATAAACATATCTAAAAAACGTTCAAAAATTTGATCAAGGAGAATGTTTTTTCCCATAAAGAAGACTAAAGGGATATTTCATCCAAAAATTTAAATGTCATAATTTACTCTCCCTCATGTTGTTACAAACCCCTTTGGAACACATAAGGAAATGGTAGGCAGAAGGTTAGGGAGGGTGTCAGTCCCTAACCTTCTTTCTACCATTCACTTTCATTGCATCTTTGTTTCATACAATGAAAGTCAATAGTGACTGAGACTGAACATTCTGGATTCCTGTATTCGGGTCTGGAACAACATGAGAGTGATTAAATAAATGCAGAATTTTCATTTGTGAGTGAACTATTCCTTTAATACCAGATAACAGCAAAGCACAACCTTCTTTAGGTAAACTTTGTAGTGCTTTTGGATCAATTCATGCTACCAGGTTACTAGGGCAAAATATAATCATTAATGGCTGGAGACAATGTTAGCTTTGGCCTAACACATAGGCAGGATACAAAGGATCTTTCCTCGCTTGCCTAATGGCAGCATGCGATTTATAAGTTGTGGAGAGTGAGCTTTGAGAGACATCTTTGATAAAATTGCTTGTAGTTGGTCCTTCTTAGCCATTAAGTTGGTTGCAATAGGTTACATTTAAAATGGTTTATATTTGTTATTCATGGCAGTTAATGCAGTTTGTTTTCATTTCTCTTGTTTTCATGTTCCAATTTAAAAAATGACATGTAAAGCATTTATAAATTAGACAAATTATTGAAATTCAAGACTTGAGAGTAACATTTAGCTTCTACAGTTACTTTAAACAATTCAAGTACATTTGTTTTGTCAGTTAAAAAAGGAATCGTCTCATTATTCATCTTGATTGATTGCCATTAACATGCACTTATCTTCTGACAGCTGATGGCTGCAGTTTATTCAAGTGAGTTGCAACATGGATAATCTCCAAAGAACAGTGTTCTGTCCAGCATTTGGGACTGACCCAAAGATAACGTTAGAGACAGAGGAAACAATTATCTACAATGTGTGGAAAATGAAGCCTGGATGAATTTCTCACAGTCTTGAACAAATACTTTGTATACTGTACCACACTGTTTGAGTACATTGTGTGAGTCCTCCACCATAGACAAACAAAACGCTATTGCTACCTTGAAAAACAAACTTTAGTGAAATTTAACCATGGCAAAATACCCCTGACATGAGGTCGCTGGGACTGAAGAGTAGTACTGTACCACAAACACATTACTTATGAACCTCTTCAGCTTCTTTAAAATATCAAATGAATGAACTAAAACACCAGCAAATAAAGTCATCAAATAATACTATACAACTCTAAACCATGTGCACTAGAATACATGCTTCACATCCTCCCTAAACAAACACTGTACATTGCTCAACTATCTAAGCCATTTTGATTACAGTAATACTATATATTAAAATAATATAACACAGTAATATGTACTGTATATATGTAACTATAGCAATATTTTTAAAAAACTATGAAAATAAGTAATACATTATTTACAGTAGAAACAATATATTCAATTAAAAATATGCCAAAACCACTGAATTAAAATCTTTCTTTTTTTTCAGTCTCTGTATGATACTGCAGAGGTACAGTATGGATGTGAGAACAGTTTTTAGGGCATAATCTGTTTGATTGTAGGACAAAATTACAGGTAATCGAACATGGCTGACAGTGATTCGTGCAGCAAATGAATGTGCTGCACCTTTAGTGTAAAATTTAAGAGAATGTCAGTCTACACTGATTTCTGCTCTGAAAATGATGGGCAAAAATCCATATCACACTCAACTGAAAACCTTTTAACATTTTGAGCTAAGAACATGTATATGGATTAGGTGCCTCTGAGGTGGGAAAATGTGCACATTCTGTTTTTTTAATTTCTTTTACATTATTTGCTGTTGGTTTCAGCAATATTGTGTTGAATACTGAACCATCATCATTTTTATCTGCTAAAATAGCTCTGTTTTTAATTGAATAGTTAGATTATATTGAATAAAATGTTTAGCTCTGTTTTTACTTAATGCTGAACTCAATGGCACAAAACTCCTTCTACTGTAAAAATACATTTTTAGCTACATATAACTGAAAACTTTCATTTAATTGCTGCCTTAAAGTTCTGCTGAAGTCCATGAAATGTTTTGACCACTTTTAATGTAATAGTTGATGAATAAAACTCATAAAATTAAGCAGAAATGATAGAAAATATTGTGAATCATTCATTTAAATGTATAAAAAATGTCAGTTTACAGTTTAATTCCCAGTCATAAAGAACAATTTTCTTTTAGGGTGAAATTTCAAATACTTACACATTTAGGTCTTTTCCAGTGAGCAACAGTCACCAGCAGTGGACTGAGATGTGCATACCGACTTTTAGCCATGTTTAAAAAGTAAAAGTCCACAACCTCTTGTATACACGTTCTACTTCAAAAGTCAAAAAGAACCATATGATCTGGAGGATGCAGTTACAAAGTGACCATTAGATATATCTGCCTCTCTCTTTATAAGTGAGAAGAAATCTCTTGCCCAATGTGCTACAGCAAATTCCATGTCAAGAAAGTGAGAAAACTCCAGCTGGGTAGCACTGTTCTTGTATAATATCCTGAAGTGTGTACTCTAGGAGGTGTGTGCATGTCTGTAACCTGAAGTCTAACTGTGTTTTTAAGCATAAAGTTCCATGTGCTCATACTTGTGCTCACAGATGTGCAGGGGAGGATGCATTCCAACAGAATTACACTCTCTTCCTCTTTTACTCTTTCTTGCTCTATTTCTTTTCACTTTCACTGGCAAAGTTTCTGAGTCTGAATCTGCACTCTTTCAGACAGATAAGCCTATGCAGAGTCTGCCCTGAATAAGCTCTCATAAATCTGTAATGCAACACGAGTCATCAATATTTTTGGACACTGGCATATAGATGTCCTCAAAGCAAACAAACAAATCTTTAAACAGTCTATGTAAATCACCTTTATATATTCAGCTTCCGATGCAGCTTTGGTGCTGCCATTGCAGTTTAAAGACTGCAAAAGAAATGTGAATATTTCCCTTATTATGCTGATCTCAGAATAGTTCAAAAAAGATAAAGCTGATCAGCATGGAGAAATTGTCCTGTAGTTTGACTGCTGTTTGAGTCTTTGGACAAAGCATGATGTCACCAACAAGTGGAATCAATGTAGGCTTGCAGGAAAGGAGGTTGACAGAGTTTAAGAGGACGAGAAGGAGAGATACACAGAGAGGGAGCAGATTGTGATGCAAGACTAACTGTTTATTATACCAGCTTAATAGGTCTGTCATTAGTTTGATTGGCATCATTATTAGAGCTATATGTCCAGTTTAAACCAGGTGTATCAGGCTGTAATTACCCTTTAACCTTACAACTCTTTCTTTCTGCCACATATCTTTAATTACTTCCATTTGAAAAGCAATTACAGAACAATTCCAAGAACCAGGAAGTTGGTTTGTTATTGACAAATGTTTTTTTTTTCTCCAAGTAACTTCACTGTATTGATTTGACACATTGAAATGTCAAAATTCCATTTACAATTTAACAACCTTTTCTGATTATGCAACTTCCTTATGTTATGTTATGATCACATATAATATTTACTTTATATTAGACCAACGTCCAAATGCAATGTCTTTCTATGAAAGAGAAAACGACAATGAATTTGAAAAGAGATTTGTAATTTGTAAATGTGTACATAGAGGTGTGTTCTGAATCACACATTCGTGCGCGCACACACATACAGACACATGCGCAAATTATATTCTCTCCAGAAAGAACAGCTTGAAAAGAGCCATACTGTATATTAACCTCATTACTTGGGAAACAGTCCTTCAGAGCTCTTATTAGAGCAGAAGTGGACCTGTAAGAGAGCTTGGTTCTACTTATTGACTAATGAGTCGCAATGTATATTTATATATATTATATGACAAATATTGATGGCAGGGCTTATTTGAAGCTTTGTCATTCTGCTAAATAAACTTCTCAAATATTTTATAATAGGTGGTCAATAAAGAAAAAAAAAATATAAAAAATAATTGGGTACATTATATTTATGGTTTATGGGTGTTTCTGCAATTTTTTATGTTGAAGGGCAATTTTAATAAAACTGACATAAAACTAACTTTTTACCATCCATTCATTTATATTTTGCACCTTTCAAATGCCTTTTATGTTTTACAGATTAAGCCTTGTACCAGAACCAGATTTTCAATATTAAGCTATGACAATCCATTATAAAAATACAAGTTATTACATGTTTAAACTATGATATTCTAAACAAAGAGTCAAATAAACAAACCATTTCAAAATGTATTCAAGTAAAATTATTTCTATCAATACTATAAAAAATTATGACTATCCCAATTTTGCCCTAAATACATTTTTTTTTTTTTTTTTTTTAATCGACAAAAGTGTCAGTGAAGAGCATGTTTGATATAAAATATGAGAAGGTAAAAATCAAGGTAAAAATAACCTGTGAGCAGAGTATTTTGCATCTTCGACACAACAAGAGTGACAGACGGGGAAGTGAAAATATTATTAAATTGTGTATATTTAGGATACATAAAATATTAGCTATGAAATAAGTCTTTGTAAGACAAAAGAAGTTTGGACAATTCATTTTAATTTAATAACATTTTTCATCACCATGATTTCCACCACAGAATTCTATTAAACACAATACAGAATTAGAGATGTGATAGAAATTGTGTGAGAAAGATGTTTTAAGGAGAATTTTCTTTCCAAAAGTTTTCAAGAAACACCAATTTTCAAGAAACACCAATATATAGTTTAAAATATAGTTGCTCTGAATGGTACAGCCAACAATCTCAGGGCTATGCACTCAGATGAATAATGTTTTTTTATCAGACTAGGGTAACAGAGGAGTGCTTCGAGAAAGGAGAATTTACGTAAATGTTCCAAAACCATTCATTGTTATCTATGATTCATGCAAACATGGTGGAGTGTCTGTTCTAATAAAGCTTCATGCCTGCAAGTGGATTTGGAAATGGAATTTCCCCAGGGCTGAGCAGAAATGTGCAAATCTATTTAGCTGGTCAAAAAAATACATTCTGACTAAATTGTCAAGTAAATGATAATGCACTTGTACGGTTATCTCTGTTTTAGCCCCAGCACAGTGTTTGAAATAAACACAATTCTTGTGCATTGTGCACTTAATAGGAAGACGTGAAATTTAAGGCACAATTTCCATAAATGACACATAAGGCCCTTTCAAACAGCAGGAACTAAAGCCTGTTTTAGGTACTTTTACTCTGAACTACTTTTACGTAGTTTTCACACATATGGAACTATAGTTCTTCTTAGCCATTTAGAGGGACTTTTGTAGCTCCTACTCTGGGGTAGGTACTTTTTGGGAGAAGAGGGACTGTGGGAGGGTGCAGCAACCTGTGATTAGTCAAAGCAAAAAAAAGCAAAAAAAAAAAAAAAAAGAGAGAAACAAGAAGTGTCGGCAGCTGACATGAGTAAACAAACCTGCAGCTGCTAGCCTTCTGCTCAGAAGATTGTGCTAATTTTCCAACTCCTTGAACAGAAATAAAACCAACAAAGTAGCCAAAGAGTATAGCTTGTTCCCTTTACAAAAAGCTTCACTATGATGCTGCGCTTTGCTAAGCGCTATGGGGAACAATCTTATTGTGAGCAGCTTTGAATATGTGTGTAACACGTCAATGAAAATTGACTGGAATTTATAGCCTCATATTATAGAGCATATTATGACCGTGTGTCTCACAAACTGCTAAAAACCTCTTTCTTCCCTTTTTTTAGGAGTTAGAAATTGTTAGGCAGTGCGCAGAACTTTCCTTTCTTTCTAAAAAAAAGAAAAGAAGAGTCTTCTCTCTCTCTCTCTCATACATATATATATATATATATATATATATATATATATATATATATATATATATATATATATATATATATAAAAAAGAAAAAAGAGAGAGAAAATGACGTCAGACCCCGGTTTTCTGCCTTGGGTCCCACACTAGGTGCGTCTTGTCACGGGTTGCTAATGACAGACGCCTCCCTGACGGGCGGGGTAGCGGCCTTAAGTGGTCGTCCAGCTTAAGGGGATAGGAGGGTCGTCAGCTTGGTTGTCACAGTCACTGTCTCGGGTTGATGGCTGTATTTCTGGCCCTGAAATACCTCCTCCTGAGGCTGCCATGTCTTGGTGTGGGTGGACAATGCAGTGGTAGCCTCTTACATAAATCATCAGGGAGATCCACATTCTTGTCAGCTGTACTTCTGACGCGTGGGGTTCTCCTTTGGGCCCAGGGCAAGCTCCTGTTACTCAGGGCTATCTATGTCCCTGGACGCCTAAACGTGGGAGCAGATTTTCTGTCCAGACACAACCTGCCGACGAGCGAGTGGAAACTCCACCCCGAGGTAGTGGAATAAATTTGGGAGAAATTTTACAGTGCAGAAGTGGACCTCTATGCCTCTCAAGAGACTGCGCAATGTCCCCTCTACTTCTCTCTGAGTCACCCAGCCCCCCCCCCCCCCCGGGTCTGGACGCAATGGCACATACATGGCCCAGAATGCGCCTGTATGCATTTCCCCTGGTTTCTCTGCTCCCGGGGGTCTTAGCCAGAGTTCGCCAACAAGGGTCTTGCCTCTTGCTGATAGCGCCTTATTGGCCGAACAGGACTTGGTTCTCAGAACTGATGCTCCTCCTCGACGGCTCGCCTTGGGCGATTCCGATCAGGAAGGATCTTCTGTCTCAGGCACAGGGGATGATACTTCATCCCCGTCTCGAACTGTGGAATCTTCATGTTTGGCCCCTGAAGGGTACCAACTGAGGAACACAGGGCTGTCGCCTGAGGTTATCGAAACCATTCTTAGTGCAAGTCCCCTTCCACTAGAAGAATTTACGCCAATAAGTGGGGTGTCTTTGAAAAGTGGTGCAGTTCACATGATGCAGATCCAGTTAACTGCCAAATTGTTTCAGTTCTGGGTTTTCTGCAAGGAAAACTGTCAGCAGGCATATGCCCCGCCACTCTCAGGGTCTATGTGGCCGCCATTTCGGCTTGCCACGCCCTGATCGATGGGGCGCCTGTAGGGAGACATCCTCTGCTCGCTCGCTTCATTCGTGGAGCCATGCGGTTGAGGCCCCCCTGTCAGGACTAGAACTCCTTCCTGGGACTTGGCAATAGTCCTGGAGGGTCTAGTTGAGACCCCCTTTGAACCTCTAGAGTCAGCATCTGACAGACTTCTGACTCTAAAGATGGTCTTTCTTATGGCGATTACCTCTCTCAAGAGGGTTGGGAATCTACAGGCTTGTCTGTTTTGCCGGCCTGTTTAGAATTTGCCCCAGGTACAGCTAAAAGCTATTCTATATCCGCATCCAGTCTATCTCCCCAAGGTGCCTTTTTCGACAGTACATCCTGTCACTCTGGAAGCCTTCTGCTCCCCGCCGTTTTTAATGCCGGAGCAAGAAAAACTTCACCGACTCTGTCCTGTCTGTGCCCTTCAGACTTATGTCCACCGCACTAGCCAGTGGCGTAAGTCAGGGCAGTTGTTTGTCTGTTTTGGGGGCCGCAACAAAGGGGCTAACAATGTCACATTGGGTGATGGATGCTGTTGCCCTGTCCTACGAGGCGCGCAGTCAAGCTTCGCCAGTAGGTATCAGGGCTCACTCCACCAGAGGTGTCGCTTCCTCTAAAGCCTTGGCTAGAGGTGTCCCTCTGCAGCAAGTTTGTGATGCGGCAGGCTGGTCCTTTCCGCACACATTCATCAAGTTCTATAGTTTAGATGTTCACGCTACTCCAGGCTCTTACGTCCTCGAGTTGACATCTCAACCCCATGCCTCTACAAGTTTGTGATGCAGCAGGCTGGCCCTCTCCGCACACATTCCTGTGTTCTCATGGTCTAGGTGTTCAAGCTACCCCGGGCCCTTAGGTCCGGGGGTAGGAGTTTTAGTTGGGTTTGTGTTGCGGCAGGCTAGTTCCTTTCCGCGCACAGTCTCAGACTTTATTGGCTAAACTCTTTTTATGCCTGAACAAGTTTGTGATGCGGCAGGCTGGTCCTTTCTGCACACATGCTTCAGGCCCTATGTCTGGGCTCTCATGCCCCTGAGTTCATTTCTGATCTCAAGTTTAAGATGGTCTGTGTACGGCAGGCTGGTCTTTTCCGTACACATTCCTAAAATCTTACGATTCATGCCTGAACAAGTTTGTGATGTGGCAGGCTGGTCCTTCCCACACACATTCTTCAGGCCCCATATCTGGATTCCCTTGTGTTCATTTATGATCTCAAGTCTAAGAAGGTTTTGTGTACAGCAGGCGGGTCCTTTTCGTACACATTCCAAAATCTTGCGATTAAGATCCTTATGTCTGAACAAGTTTGTGATGCGGCAGGCTGGTCCTTTCCGCACACGTTCATCAAATTTTTTTGGTGTAGATGTTTTAGCTACCCCGGGCTGTTTGCCCTTGGGTCGATGTCTCAAGCCCATGTCTGAACATGTTTGTGATGCGGCAGGCTGGTCCTTTCTGCACACATTCATCAAATTTTATGGTTTAGATGTTTTAGCTACTCCGGGCTCTTACGCCCTTGAGTCAACATCTCAAGCTCATGTCTTAGACCTCTCGTGTTTTTTGTGAGCTCACTTCACAACTGTAGGGGTCCGGACAGCCCCAGTGTGGCGGCGTGGGTATTCCGTTCCCCATAGCGCTTAGCAAAGCGCAGCATCATAGTGAAGCTTTTTGTAAAGGGAACGTCTCGGGTTACATGTGTAACCCTTGTTCCCTGAAAAAAGCAGAACGAGATGCTGCGCTTCTTTGCCGCACTGGGACGTCCCAGGACTGCTCTTCAGAAAAATATCTGACGACACTCTGGTGACGCCTCTATTTATAGCCTAGTCACAGGTGCATTCAATGATCTCACCAGCCGAGGCTATAAATTCCAGTCAATTTTCATTGACGTGTTACACACATATTCAAAGCTGCTCACAATAAGATTGTTCCCCATAGCGCTTAGCAAAGCGCAGCATCTCGTTCCGCTTTTTTCCAGGGAACAAGGGTTACACATGTAACCCGAGACGTTTCACATATTTTGTGTGTGCGAGGGGGAGCAATGTGGCTGCGTGACTTCAAAGAGAGACACAGTTTGAATTTTCATTGCATCTTGTACTGTGTGACTATACATAGTGATTTCTGGATTAATTCAATAAATTTTTCCTGGGATAACAGATAGAAATAATAAGATCCTCACTGAGAGTTGATAATTGAAATCTATTATGAACTTAACAGTCATGAAATCTAGTTTACCAGAGGGAAGTATTGCTGTTACTGCGTTTTTTACTTGCAATAAGACGTCTTTTTTTTTAAGTCAATGGGTGAGTAGTTCAGTACAGTATTTTTTGCTAAGCCATAAAAGCCTTTATTGTAAAAGATTGTGCTGATTTATACTGTAGGTCTACAGTGCATTTCAACATGTTTTCCACCAAGTGATTAAAATAGGCTAAGGCCTCAACTCTCCTCTCATTGCGGCTTCAGGGATGCAGCACCACGTGGCTCACATGCCCAGTGTAAAGACTGTAACCTGAAGAGACAGTTTGTGTAAAACAGCCCTAACAAAAGTGTAGCTCAGATTCTGGTGTCCTCCATCCATGTTGTTAATTTTGTTGTTGCTGTTGAATCGCTTTTGCATACAACGTAAGGACAAAAATATCGACACTAGATGGCATCACTATGGAGGTTGCTTTTGTGTATGTGAATGTAAGACTTAAAAGTCTTCTTGGGTGTGACGTCCCACCTAAGGGGAAAGTACCAGGACTGTATGTGGGAAAGACCCTATTTTTAGACACTTCCCATGTCTGTTCAATCTAAAATCAAATCAAATTAGATTTACTGAAAACTAACTTTGTTAGATAAGCATGTGGAGACAAATCTGGTAGAGAGAGAGAGAGAGAGAGGCTGATGGGCTTATTGGAGTGATGCACATGGATGTTTGTGGCATAATCCCGACTGTGAAATCAGGCCAATCCTTAATTAATGATCCCCTTCATGTGATTCTCAAGTCAGTCTCTCTCTCTCTATCTGTCTCTCTCTCTGCTTGTCTGTCTCTCACTCATCCTGGCTGTGGCCATCGTCAGCTTAGCACAAATGAAATCAAATCTAACTTTAGAAGACACTGCCTTAACATTAAAAGAAGGCAGAGCATCAGCGCTTTTCTCTGTTATTCGTGGGTAATGAGGCAGAGGCCTACAGCCTTGTGTATGGGTTCAAATTTAGTTTACGCTCCTCAGCACTACAAAGAGGCCCAGAGCAGCTCTATCTTCTAAACACACTTTCTTTAATTTTCTTGGGGGACCTTTTTGACATTTTTATGAGATCAGATCAGATAGACCAGTACAACAGGATATTATAGGAGAGACAGAGGGGGACCATGACATAACACAGGCCTAATTCAAACGTGCGTCCCTGCAACCACTATAGCCTTTAAACATCATGAACTCATGCCTTGCCAATGCACCATAGATATGACAACACACTTTAAGCCATCATCCTGGTTATTAATTTTTTTTTTTTTTTTATGATTAAATTATTAGTAGTAATATACATTAACTGAGCACTATGGTCCTAATAAAGTGCCCAACATTGTCTTCTGCTGTTGTAGCCCATCCGCCTGAAGGTTCGATGTGTTGTGCATTCTGAGATGCTATTTTACTCACTACAATTGTACAGAGTTGTTATCCGAGTTACCGTAGCCTTTCTCTCAGCTCGAACAAGTCTGAGCTGCATTTCTCAAAACCATCTTAAGCCTATGTACATCAGTAATAGAAGCCATTGGTTTCAATGTTCTCTATGATCTACTGAGGCTTACGATGCCTTTGGAAAACACAGCCCTGGCAATTCTTCGTTGACCTCTCTCGTCAACAAGGCATTTCCATCTGCAGAACTGCTGCTCACTAGATGTTTTTTTGTTTTTGGCACCATTCTGAGTAAAATATAGAAATATTTCATAATTTTTTATCTTTGATGATAATTAAAGTCAGCTATACTGTACAGAGATTGCAAATAACAATACTTTTTTAGTCCTATCTGGATGTTACCTACATATTCACTTCACTTCAAATAAGATTCTCCAACATTTACTGATAATTAAGAGAGTCCCACTATGGGATTGTGTGAATATTAAACTTTTTCGCCTGCAGCGGTATCCTCAAAGGTTCACTCAGTAATATTTTTCCTCATTAAAAAACTTTTACTTCTAAAGAAATGAATAGTAATTTTGAAACATATGCATAAAACCATTACCACTCATGTGAGGAGACATGTTCAGTCACATCAGTAACCTTATGAAAGCTCTTTTATTCTACATGGGGCAGGGGTGCCTCATGGGGGCTGCCATGTTAGCTGAATGTGACCAGCTGTATACTACTCACTTAATCTAGTAACTGCCCTGTTATTGGATACTTTTATACATGGATTAAATTAATCATGGTTTACTGTGCATAGTGAATTTCTACAATGGCACTGATAACTGAAAACTATTGTGTTTGAATGTTGCAGCATTCAGGCCATTAAGTGTCAGTATAAGCCAATGTAGGACACTTCGACATAAAAAATGACAAAAAGACCTTTAAAGGTTCTGGGAATTCCCTAGGAATTTAACACCTGTAGGGGTATTTTTAGAAGCTTCTTACATGCTCTCTGTCTGTGTACTGTAATTAAAGATGTTTGGTTACAATTGAACTGATAATAGTGATGCACCTCATAAATGTAATGCGCGTCGCGGCAAGAGCGCAACCCTCACTCTCGAACAGTGAAATATGCAAATGAGCGTGAAGGAGGTGCACCGCTTCAAAATTTGGACCAGCGATCTGAAGACTAGACTCGCTCAAGAGACTGTGTCAGCAACAAGGGAAAAGAAAATAGTGACAACACTGGCTGCGTTAGAACAGGTAAGTGTATTTTTGGAAAATGTTAAGTAAAATAAAAAGGGAAAAAACAATAAAAAAATAAAACTGAAATTCAAAACATCACCACATAACACAAAAGAGAAATGACCAGGATGACAGTAAAATTTGCTCTAGAAAAATTAAAGTGTGACCTTCTTACACCCCTTATTTATATAGATTTATATTTCCTATTTAGGTTCAAGCTAATACGTCTAATTGGTTCTTACTCTAGTAATATATATATGCAATCTAATTTTACCTATTTATTCGAATTGTTTCTAATTGACTTATTTGGCATAAAGATATTTTTTTATATTTTATGATAACTCTTTGAATCACCCTTTTAACTCTCGTTCTCCAGAAAAATAGAAAATAAATATATATATATAACCAAATAATTAAAAGAAATAATATACAATAGGACTTGAAACAAAAACACAAAAAAAACACAACAGTAGGGAAAATGAAATCACACTTAATTCAATTTACTGCTTAAACAACAGTCTCAATGTGACTCAGGTTTTACCAAATCTCAGCTCCAGTTCACTGCTGCTTGCACGAGATCCTTCTTCCGCAATTTAGTTCCAATTAACACAGTCAGAAAAGGAGGAAAACGTGCACAATCCTACCACTTCGTTCATTCCTTGATCCACAACTCGGTCCTTATATGGGCATGGCTCGCCAGTTCCTGCTTGCAATAGGTTTCTTTTTTCCCGATGTGAAGCAGGGACAATACACGTGCAAAATCTCCGTTGAAAATCATCCAGTGTCCAGGAATGTGCAGCATCCAACAAGAGAACTCAATTTCTCATTTATGAAACTTTCAAAAGGCAAAAACTCCCAACTGTAGGCCCGAATCCTCTGCAACCTTCGTGTAATCAGTCACACATTCACCCGTAATCATTTACTGATGATTTCGTTCCCAATCTACACTTCCATTTCAAAGTCTCTCTCTGTTATTTCTCTAATACAACTATTAGTTTGTTCATTCTAATTCAATTTTTTCTTCTCTTTTTAGGATCGCGCCAGTTGCTTCTCTCTCTCGCAAGGAGTGTTGCATCATCTCCCGCCTGGCTTCACCTAACCCATTAGGGCGGGGCTAACTCCCCACTTGTCTAATTGGACCAGTCTTCATCCTATTAGATGGAATAACTTTTCTAAATGAGTTTTATGGATTTAATTTATACATTTTCTTATTTTCTCTTCACAGATATTAATAAAATAATGTTATATATTCATGTTAGTGTGTTAGTCTTTTTTCTTCTTTACATCAACAAGGTCTCTTTAGTAACCTGGGTTACACCCTCCCCTCTTGAATACATGCACGTCCCGCTGCATCTGCATATTTTTGGGGTTGAGTCACGACCACAGGCACATCATCAACAGAAGAAGCATTCACCTCCTCCAAAGAAGTACTGAATGCCACACTCAGACCTTGCAACAGAGATTGAATCACTACAGTAAGTGGATTTACAGTAAGCCTTTTTGCAGGCCGTCGCTCTCTTTGCGAACGCCTGGGAATAACTCCTTCCTCGAACTCTGTGTCATTCTCTCGTTCACTCCGATCACCTCCAGTATTCATAGTTTCACTCAAAGCTGGATTCTCTTTACTTCTGCTCTCAACCTCACAATCAACTTCTGTTTCAGCCTCCTGAGAAGGAAACTCATCAGACTTAGAACAGAGATCCAACCTTGACTCTTCCCTCACCGGAACCCCTGAATCAGTATGACCAGATTCCAGCTCAACAGAAGGAGTTTCTACTTCTCCAGACTCAGGTAAGCTCTCCCTTACAGGTCTCGCTGGATTCTCCTCTGACAACTCACAGGTAGGTATGCTCTCTCTTGCAGGTTCAACAACAGGTAAGTCAATTGGGACATTCTGAGGGTTTTGGCAGGGTAATTGCTCAGGACTCACCAGAACTCGTGTTTCAAAGTCCAGCGTATCCCCAAGTACAGGACTAACGAACTGATCAGCCTCAGACTCATACTCACACCCAGACTCTGGCTCTTGTGAATCATCATTATTTGCACAGGCTCTAGTTCTGGGCCTGCGAACCCTTTGCTTAGGCTGCTTCTCATATCGACCCGACTGCAAAAATCCACAGGGCAACAACAAATCACGATGTAACGTCCTGAGAGGACCACTCTGCCCAACTGATCGGACAGTGTACACCGGTAAGTCTCCCGCTCTCTTGACTACTACTTGGACACCTTGCTCCCATTTGTCTGCGAGCTTATGCTTCCCTCGCAGCCTAACATTGCGCACAAGGACTCGGTCACCCTGCTCCAAAGTAGAAACAACCACGCGTTTATCGAACCTTCCTTTGTTACGCTCTGCTAATTTAACAGAGTTCTTCTTAGCTATCTCGTAGCTCTCTCGCAGGCGATCTTTCAAATCTTTCATGAATTGGGAGTGAGACTTGGCCGGAGCTTCTGCTGGCAGCCCAAAAGCTAAATCTACTGGCAAGCGGGGCAGTCGCCCAAACATGAGCTCATAAGGAGCATATCCAGTTGTATCGTTGCGCGTACAATTGTATGCGTGTACTAAGGGCTTCACAAACTCCTTCCACCTGGACTTTTTCTCGTTCTCTAACGTTCCCAGCATTTGGAGAAGTGTCCGGTTGAAACGCTCTACCGGGTTACCTCTGGGGTGATAAGGCGTGGTACGAATCTTATGAATACCCGCAACATGACACAACTCCTTAATTGTGTGGGATTCGAAATCGGACCCTTGGTCACTATGTAGCTTCTCAGGAAACCCGTAGTGTACCAAGAAATTTTCCCACAGACATCTTGCGACCGTACGAGCTGTTTGGTTCTGGGTCGGTATTGCCACGGCGTATTTCGTGAAATGGTCTGTGATAACCAATATGTTTTTAGTATTGTTTTAGGCCTACTGGTTTGAATGTTGACCAGAGGAGCTGCTCTGTCTGGAGGCCTCTTTCTGCGCATGCAGCATTCACATGTCTTGATCTTCTCCTCAACTGCCTGGGACATCCTGGGCCAGAAGAACCTGGACCTCACCAAGTCCAGGGTTCTCTCAATACCCAAATGCCCCATATCATCATGGAGACTGCACAACACTATTCCCCTTAACCCAGCTGGTAACACTAGCTGATAGTGAAATACCCCATTCTCCTGCCTCCTCCTATACAGTACCCCATTCTTCAGCTCAAGTCGACTCCACTCCCTCAACCACG
The DNA here is from genome assembly GCA_032164185.1 of Moxostoma hubbsi. Classification (NCBI taxonomy): domain Eukaryota; kingdom Metazoa; phylum Chordata; class Actinopteri; order Cypriniformes; family Catostomidae; genus Moxostoma; species Moxostoma hubbsi. Next base: position 21,282,957 of record JAVLUX010000020.1, on the reverse strand, counting down.
GTACTATGTCAGGTGGCTGGCCCCTCAGGGTACCTGGCTTAGTCCCACTCCTCATCCACTCAATTATTACCTCAAGCTCTGGATCTTTCCCTTGCCATTCTGCTAATGCGGTCTCTGAGAGATTGGGGAGATCAGGTAGACCATGCTCAGCCTCGTGTTGCAACTCATTCGGCAAAGCATTAACACAGTGAGTGAGGGACTCGACCAATGTAATTGAAGAGTGTGCCAAACCAGGGCCTTCAGGCAAACCAATCACCTGATGCCTCTCACAAATGGCTTTCACTACATCCGCCATGAGAACATCAGACCCGTTTCCAGGATCCGCAAGGTGGTGAAGTGTAAACTGCTCGATCCTTTCTCTTTCTTTCTGAGAGATTAGATCATCCAAGAGCTCACCATGCGGATGGCGGGAAAGACCGTCTGCGTCCTGATTCTGACTCCCAGCCCTATACTGGAGCTTAAAGGTGTAGGCCGACAAGCTAGACAACCAGCGGTAGCTGGTAGCATCAAGTTTTGCAGATGTCAAAACATAAGTCAGGGGATTACTGTCTGTTACGACAGTGAAGTCTGTGCCATACAAATAATCACTGAATTTAGCTGTGACAGCCCACTTTAATGCTAAAAATTCAAGTTTATGTGCAGGGTATTTTGCCTCACTCTTTGTCAGTCCTCTGCTGGCGAACGCTATCGCCCGCATCTGCCCGTCCTGCTCCTGGTACAATGCCGCACCAAGCCCCGTAGTACTGGCATCGGTGTGAAGCGTATACGGGAGCCTGGGGTCAGCAAATCCCAGGACAGGAGCAGAGGTCAGCTTAGAAATGATGACATCAAAGGCATTCTGACATGCAATAGTCCACCGATCACCGAACTGCTCTTTGGTATTGAAATACTCGCCCCTCTCTCGTTTCCCACTGCGGCCCCTATGAAGTGGAGGGTACCCTTCAGTGAGTCCCGTGAGAGGTTTGACTATCTTCGAGTAGTCACACACAAACCTTCTATAGTACCCCGCAAAGCCTAAGAAAGCTCTTAGCTCTTTTAAATTTGTGGGTCTTGGCCAAGTTTTTAGAGCTTCAATCTTAGCCGGATCAGTCTTTACCCCGTCCCTCGAGACAACATGCCCCAAATACTTGACCGATGTCTGAAAGAAACGGCATTTTTCAGGCGCTAACTTTAACCCATACTCTCTAAGTCGATTTAGGACCTGTACTAACCGCGACTCGTGCTCTTCCAAGGTCTTTGAAAAGACTATTAAGTCGTAAATAAAGACTAGTACCTGTTTCCTGTGAAGATCACCCATACACCGCTCCATTAGTCTTTGGAACGTACTTGGCGCATTCGTGATTCCCTGGGGCATTCTATTGAATTCCCAGAATCCAAGAGGGCATACGAAAGCAGTCTTGCACTTATCGGCCTCATCCATCTCAATATGGTAGAACCCAGACTTTAAATCAAGTACCGAGAATCATTTTGAGCCTGTAAGTACAGAAAAAACTTCTTCTAGATTGGGCAGAGCGTATGCGTCTTTGATCGTCTGGGAATTCAACTTCCGAAAGTCGATACAGAGCCGTACCGAGCCATCTTTCTTTCGGACTACCACTATGGGTGAAGAAAAGGGGGATTCAGACTCACGAATAACTCCAGCAGTCATTAGTTCCTGAAGATGCTTTCGAACCGCATCAACGTCTTGGGGGTGGATCGGACGCGCCCTATGCTTAAAGGGTGTCTCGTCAGCTAATCTGATTTGATGTTTCACTTGACCTGTACAGCCATAATCAAGATCATGTAAAGAGAAAACCTCAGGCATAGAATTCAACAAGTTTGATATCCGCTCCCTCCAGTCTGAAGACAAAGGAGAGTCTCCGAAATCAAAGGTAAGGTTAGCAGGGATAGGTGCTGGTGATTCAACTTCGCTTGGGTTCTGGGCTGTTTTCTCTATTACCCTCTGTACAGCGTGGATCTCAGCAAGTACAGCTTTAGGGGGAATCTTTATATCTGTTTGAGTACCATTTTTGAGCAAAACCGAAAGCTGAGAAGATCGTCTTGAAGGCAATGTGTGCACACAGTTTGCAACTAAGAGACCACTTAGGAGTGGGGCTGATGGCGGCTCAAGAGTCACCCACTTCTCTGTACAAGGTTCCCGAAGCTGAACATAGCCATTCAGGACCACTGTGTTCCCAGCAGGCACAACCTCGGAAAACTCCCCACTAGTTTCACGTGCCCTAATGGTTCACTACTAGTTTGCCTCCATCTTGCCTCAAGGACTTTAAGCACTGCCTGATATCCATGCAGGCTCGAACAAGGGTTACTCTGCTTCTCCCTAATGCAGTGGCTGTAAAGCACATCCAGGGAGTTGGTACCGACAAGAACTTGCAACATATTTTTAGATCCGGAACTACTAAAGCTAAAGTGGGGACTTCGACTTCAACGCCTACAAACTCTTTTGGGAACCTCAAGGCCAACTCGATGTAACCCAAATATGGCACGGCTTGCCCATTGGCCCCCTCCACCTCTAACAGATTTTCTAACGACTTCAGCGGGTGATCAGACAGATGTACCTCGTAGAACGACTGGGGAACCGTAGAAACCTGAGACCCTGTGTCTAGGAGACAACCTACCTCTTTACCGCCGATAATGACCTGCGCAGTGCACTTTACTCCTACTAACCCCTTCGGCAGATTCCTTAAGGGTGACTTATGATGATTGCTTGTGACAGGCATTTGCCTATAACACTTAGGGTGGCTACTTTTACCCCTTGTCTCTGTATGCCCCGCTACAGAGACATCCCTTAGTTTAAAGGCAAAGAGGAATTCCTATGCAGAGAGTCCCACTGGGCCTGCTGCTCCCTCAACTTACGGCGCTTTTCCTCAACTTTTGGGGGGTTTACAGGATTATCGCAGGTGACAGCCAAATGGCCATCCTCTCCGCATTGGAAACAATACCCAGGACGAGGTCGATTGGCCATTGGTTGGGCCCTTCTAACAACTCTACCAGTATCTGTCTCAAACAAATTCTGAGTCGAAAAAACTCGGGGACCAACAGTCTCCCGGGAGTAGTCTCTATAACTCTTTTGAGCAGCATTCTGAGCTTGCAGTTCAGCAACTTGTCGTCGCAGGTTAGCGACTTCTGAGTCTTCTAAATTTTCGCGCTTCACCTCTTGTGTCATAGATGCTTTCATAGTGGCAACCTGGGTGCGCAACTCTTCCACTACTTTCCTCAAAGTGTTCAACTCTGCCTTCTCAGAGCACCCACTCTGGCGCTTCTGGCCTGGGGTTTGACCTAGAGTAGCAACTTGGGCCTGGACTTCTGCAAGTTGTTTCCTTAGAAGGTCAGTTTCAGAAGTGTCTGATTTTGGAGTCTCATGTGAATAGACAGACACTTGCTGAGTGGCAGCTCGTGGTCTCGGGTAACTAACAGGAGTTTTTGACAACCCAAGGTGCTTTTTCATCCGCTCTTCCTTGGAGGCACGCTTACCCTCCTCTGTTCGAATTAACACAACCAATTCAGCAAAAGTGGGTGGCTGGGCCTCGCTCTTTCCTAACTGAAGGCTGTCAATCAGACCATTGTCCCAACACCCTCTCATAAACCGTTTCAAGAGGCAACGATCATGATCTCTCTCCGCAATGCCTCCCCTCCTAATCGTTGAACTCAGAAGAACTTGCAACCGGTGCAAGAAATCTGATGACTTTTCACCCTGGTTCTGTAAGGTGTCCATGAACTTGGCCAACAGTTCATCACCATCCTCTACAGAACCGTACACTGACTCTAGTAACTCAAGGTATACCGCAGGCAAAGCGCCAGCTGCTTCTCTCTCTCGCAAGGAGTGTTGCATCATCTCCCGCCTGGCTTCACCTAACCCATTAGGGCGGGGCTAACTCCCCACTTGTCTAATTGGACCAATCTTCATCCTATTAGATGGAATAACTTTTCTAAATGAGTTTTATGGATTTAACTTATACATTTTCTTATTTTCTCTTCACAGATATTAATAAAATAATGTTATATATTCATGTTAGTGTGTTAGTCTTTTTTTTTCTTCTTTACATCAACAAGGTCTCTTTAGTAACCTGGGTTACATAAACTTTCGATGTAAACAAAAGCAGTGATTCACAACAGATTTTGTTTCAGGATCCAGATCAGTATGATACTCAAAGTAATTCAATACAAATGACTAATTACTTCTCTAAAATGGTATTCAAATGAATGATTCTTTTATTGAAATAGTAATCACATTACTAATAACTTTATTTTTAATTCACTTTGATATTTTAAATAACCTACTTAATATCATTAGTTGAAAACACTTAATTGTTATGGTTAAATATTGTATGTATTATCTTGAGTAATCTCTACAAGTCTTTATAGGCATGTTGATTTTTTATATAGTATTTAAATTACATTACTTAAAAGACAATTTGGTTTAAACAGCAGGAAACACGTTTTAACAATACACTTTTTACAATAAAAGACTTAATTATGATGGAGTTTATTGTTGTAACGCCAAGTGATTGTGCACAGTGTTTGTGTGAGGTATGTGGGCAGCCCAGTGGAGAGTTGCAACATGTGCTGCAACAAATAAATGTTGGAGAAGTTCTGTTTAAACTTCAACTTGTTTCTGTTCCTTATTGTTACAAATGTTTAGGCGAACCCGATACGAATGCTCGGTTACATTTCCTATGACAAAACAAAGTTCTCGTCACGGTGGAGTCAAAACAACAGGGGGAAAAAAGGTAAGATTCAAAATAGATAAGAACTCATTTTCTTAAGAATTATTTAATGTTGCTACATAAGTTAGGTCGAGGCAAAATGCTTGTGAAATGAGCTGATTTATAAATTTATGATGAGCCATGTATTGCACTTGTTAAAGCTAGTCCTGGCATAAATCAATGATTAACTGCCACTTGATTTCTGTAAGCAATTTAATTTTGCTTGAGTTTTATGTGAATTCAGCCTAGAGCTTTAGTTGTGGACTCATTGATATAGCTTTGTTTGTTCTCTGTCATTTGGATTCATAATATGCTCAATATGTTCTTGTGTGTGTTTGTGTCAACGGTTTGGAATGCAGACGTGAAAGAACCTATGTACGTTTTACATGACTATATTCAATTTCAAATCTTTGTTAAGACTTCCATGCGAGAGAGAGCACCAAACTGAGAGAGGAAACTGGAAGATGTGAGATATAAGTTGTTATATTATTAATTTATTTTGATATTTTTGAACATAAAGGAATAATTGACATTAGAATTATTGAAAATAAATGGACACTCGAGGTGGTTCGACTGTTACACCACAGGTGTGCGTTAACTTTCAAATCTTATATGATTTTGATTACGTTTTTTCCACTTTTGTCTGTTTACTCAACACATTTTCAAGTTTTCTTCTTGGGTTGATCACTTTCTGTATACCTGTAACTGAGTGATGCTGTGTTGCAGATGCGGGCATGAGAGAGATATGCCGCTTAAAATATTCAAACATCTGTGAAGGCTGAACCATGAGAGACGAAAGTCGTTGGGGACCTGTAACTGTAATTATTTAAACAATTTTTATAATGTTAAATAAGCAATATTTGATGGCAGACCAATGTCAATATTTCTGCTCATCCAAATATTATCACATACATTTCTTTTAGCACATCTTTTAGATTTTCATTCTCACAACGTTCTTTCATGTAAAACTAATTTCTTACATAAATATTAAAATTTTAATTATCTATTTTTTGCACCCTAGACACCTAGACATGCTTCTGGTTACCCTTATGAAATTCAAATCAGGGTATTAATTGTACTATAGGGATAGGTGGGTCGATACTAAAGTACCGATACTTCCGATACTGATGTGGTATCAAGAATATTGATCCTGACATAAAAATATAGATTACAAATTATTATTATTATTTAGATTAAATTAATATTAATGCATCTCATAAGCTTCATAGTGGAAAAAAAAATATTAAGTGAGTGAATACACCAGAATTTTTTTTTTTTTCTTCCACTTATCATGACATGCAGAATTGCTAAATTACAACAGCAGTCACAGACAGCTCTCACCCTTTCAGTCATAGCACTCATTCAGTGCTTTACTGAGGTAATGACAGAAAAACTGCATCTGGAGTTATTCACACTAAGTAATGGCAAATCTAGACATGATATTTATTATAATGAGCTTGTGTGACCATTTTTACAGGTTTATTTCAATTCAGGTGTTAAAACATTGATAATGATCTTTAATCCTCGTTAATAAATGATACCCTTATGAAAACTACCCATGGATGTACTGTAGTAATATTTTATTGTCAATGACTAGTAACCACGACTGTAGTAACCATGTTTTCTTTTTGGCAGTAACCAAGGTTTTGATACAGTTAGGCCTACCCATGGTTTTGCCACAGCATTACTGTAGTATCCATATTGTAACTTTGTTATAGTAATAGTATATAATAATATCTACGCTTAAATATGTGGATTTATATGTTGATTATGCTTACAAATTTTTAAAAGGTAAACAAAGCAGTCTAATAATTTTCTGTTTAAGCCCATAAATATATATACAAAAATGTAAGTAATAATAAAGTTAATAATTGTATCCAAAGAATTTATAAAAAATCTATTTAATAGAGGTATAGGTATTGGTATCGATATCGGTGATATTAGCTTAAAAGTACATGGTATCGGATCGAAAAGAAAATATGTGATCTCGCCATCCCTATTGTACTATCCTTGTCTTTAGTTTTGTTTGTTTTTGGGGTGAATTTTTTTACTTTAATAAAATTGCAAAAACAATGTAGTATCCTTATAGTAATAGTGTAGTTTAATAAAGTCATATTTTAATAACTATGATGTAATAATCACGGTTAATTTGTGTTTAACTATGATTAACTAAAACCTTAGGTAGTTTTTGCAAATATCTGATAGTGTTTGTCTTTTTTTCTTTAATTTGATATCTAAAGACTTCTCAGTTTTGAATCCTGACTCCTTTACATTTCACTTAACCCATAATTTCTCATCACACACCCAAATGTCATAGCAGTCAAATTTGCTCAAGACTTCAACTTTTTATGTTTACATTTACAGATTGTACATTCTCATTTTATTTTAGACAAACAGGTGACATCGCCTTTCTGGTCCTTATTGTGCTCTCTACACTGATACACAATTGGAAGGAAAATGTTCAGACCAAGCTTCACAGGAAAAAGGAAAGCCTTCATTGACATGCAACCTGTAAATTAATACAGACATTCCTAAAATCATAGGATTAAATACTTACACGTGTACACATGTGCACAGACACATACTGACGAAAAGTTGCATGATGCCCCACCATCAAAACTGCCCTTAGATCTAGCAATATCCTGAAAAATGCATTGTATGTGCAGGCTTGGAGGGAAGATTATAAAAGAACTTCTCTGTGAGTATGCCAGGGCCTTCATGGAAGTCCTCAGAAGCAAATACAGTAACGCTAAAATAAGGTTCTAGGCCTATTTCTTAACATTAGTAAATGCATTCCATGCCCTTGGCCCATCTGCAGAGCACTGTACATGCTCTACTCATGTAAACACACTGTATAAATGATGAGAATTATAATTTTTTAGGTGAACGATTTTAACCTCTGTTTGTTAACATAAATGCATTATGAACTAACAATGAGTACATTTCATAAATTAACATTAACCCATTGGTACTTTAATGTAGTTATCGTCTCGGTTACGTATATATAACCTCAGTTCCCTGATGGAGGGAACGAGACGTCGTGTCGAAGAAGCAACACTAGGGGTCTCTCTTGAGCGCCGAATATGCCTCTGATCTATGAAAAAAAGCCAATGAGAGTTGGCGAACAGTATTTGCATACCCCGCCCCCGAACATACGGGTATAAAGGCTAGGGAAATACGCACGTTCATTCAGGATTTTTCTGGCCACCTCAGTGTCTCGGCTCAGCGATGTGGCCGGGAGGACACGACGTCTTGTTCCCTCCATCAGGGAACGGAGGGTCTTAGGATCACATATGTGTCTGCCGGACCGAACTCCAGGCAAGTGTCGTTAATAGAGAACGCTTCCAGGTCCCTGACCCTCTTGATGGAGGCGAGCGCGATCAGCAGGGCCGTCTTTAGGGAGAGGGCCCTGAGTCCAGCTGATTCCAGCGGCTCGAAGGGGGATCTCTGCAGACTGGTGAGGACCACCGAGAGATCCCAGGTGGGGAACAGGTTTGGCCCGGGAGGGATTTAACCTCCGGGCACCTCTTAGGAACCTGACGATTAAGTCGTGCTTACCAAGAGACTTGCTGTCTACTGGGTCGTGGTGAGCTGCAATAGCGGCAACATACACCTTCAAGGTGGAAGGGGACAGCCTCTCCTCCAACCTCTCCTGTAGGAACAGGAGCACTGACCTAACTGCGCACCTCTGTGGGTCTTCTGCCCAGGAAGAACCCCAATTCACGAACAAACGCCATTACGCCACAGAGGACAACATATGCCCCAGGAGCCTCTGGAAAAGTTTTAAGGGGACCATTGTGCCTGGCCTGAAGGCAGCGAGGCTCCTCAACACTGACTGGGCATGCTCGTTGGTGAGGCGTGCTGACATTGAGACAGAGTCTAACTCCATACCGAGAAAAGAGATGCTCTGGACTGGAGTAAGCTTGCTCTTTTCCCAGTTGACCTGAAGCCCCAAACGGCTGAGGTGCCTGAGCACCTGGTCTCTGTGAGCGCATAGTATCTCTCGCGAGTGGGCCAGGATAAGCCAGTCATCGAGGTAATTGAGTATGCAGATGCCGGCTTCTCAGAGCGGGGCAAGAGCTGCCTCTGAGACTTTCGTGAAGACGTGAGGGGACAGAGACAGGCCGAAGGGGAGGACTTTGTACTGATACGCCTGGCCATCGAACGTGAACCGCAGGAAGGGGTGGTGTTGAGGCAGAATAGAGACGTGGAAGTACGCGTCCTTCAGGTCTACCACTGCGAACCAATCTAGATGCCGGACACAGGTTAAGATGTGTTTCTACGTACCAGGCGGAGCTTCGCAGTGGGGCGGAGCAGGTAGGGCAGCGTCAGGAGGCGATAGGGCGACCTGAGGCTGGGGTACTGAGAAAAGACTCAAAGCACTTACCTTGCTCCGCACACCTGGCAGGGGGTGGGTTAGCGACTGAGGAGGAAGTCCAGGGTAGGCGTCCTCTAGACTCGAACTGGCTGGCCGGGGGACAGTCATGGGGCTGGAGACGGGTGGTCCATGTCCAGGAAGCTGGGACTGTTGAGATCTGGCGGCAGAGTGCCGTGAGAACGGCATTTGCGGGCCAGATGACCCAGAGACTCTTTTATTGATAATGTGGGTACCGCAGCCCCATCTAAGGGGGCGGCATATGAAAATTGCTTTTTAAGCACAAAAGATTCTCCTCCCGGCCCCCCACCGGGGGACAGAGTGGTCTTACCACCTCCGGAGCTAACATCTCGGTCGCTGGGCCGTCCGTTTCAGGAGCGCCTGGGAGCCTTATGGGTCCTCGAGGGGGTCCGAGAGACGGGGGTGTCTGCTTCCTGTGGTGTGCTCGACGCTGGGGCTGAGAGCTGGGCCCGGGTTGAGGCGTAGCAGATTTCTTAGCCGCAGGGGGACGCCCTCGGCGAGCAGACGGGGCAGTGCCCGTTGCGGCAGGTTTGCGGCAGGGCAGGATGTGTGAGATGGCCTCCGTCTGCTTTTTCACCGCGGAGAACTGCTGGGCGAAGTCCTCGACGGTGTCGCCAAAGAGGTCAAACTGGGAGACAGGGGCGTTGAGGAAGCGAACTTTGTCAGCCTTGCGCATCTCGACCAGGTTGAGCCACAGATGATGTTCCTGAACTACAAGGGTGGCCATCGCCTGTCCGAGTGCCTGTGCGGTGACCTTCGTGGCTCTGGGGGCGAGGTCGGTCGCTGAGTGCAGTTCCTGCAGTACATCGGGGTCAGGGCTACCCTCGTGCAGATCCCTGAGCGCCTTGGCCTGGTGACTTGTAGGATGGCCATGGCGTGCATGGCGGAAGTGGCCTGTCCCGCGGTGCTGTAGGCTTTGGAGTTAAACGAGGACATAGATGGAGCGCAACAGGCCTATTCACCTGGGGAATTGCCGTATACCCGTGGGCCGCTCCGCCGTCGAGGGTAGCAAGAGCGGACGAGCAGGGCTTTTGATGAGTGGAGAGGGGCGCTCTCCACAAAGACATCAGCTCGTCATGCACCTCCGGGAAAAACGGGACCGGGGGTGGGGGGTGGGTGAGGCTATGAGCGGCACCCAGACCCCAGGAACCTGTCATCCAACCGTGACGGTGTGGGGAGGACGGAGGGTTCCAATCCAACCCCACACTGACGGCGGCCCGGGCAAGCATGTCGTAAATCTGCGCGTCAGCCTCAACCTGGGCGTGCTGGCCCGAAGGCGGCAGCCCAGGGGAGGTATCAGCATCAGACACCGTGCTCATGCACCTCGAGCTCCAGAGGATAGGCAGACTGGCCGTGAGGCGAGCCTCTGTTGCCTCGAGCACGGACGGGAGTCAACAAGCGTGCTGGGGGGTAGATGGTCCGAGGGGGCGTACCCGGCGGAGCTGCACCTGCTGCCGTCCCCAAATCGCCTCCATCGCCAGCCGTATCGTCCTCAATCCCGAGGGAAGGAGCAGCGACACGGGGGGGGTGGCTGGAGTGGCGTGCTTTCTGTTGAAAGCAAGCCACGACCGCAACGTTGCCATGGTCATGCTCTCGCAGTGAGAGCATGAACCATCCACAAATGCTGCCTCGGTGTGATCGGTGCCCAGACACACGAGACGATGCCTGTGGCCGTCTGAAGCGGAGAGCACTCTACCGAATCCAGGAACTACACAGGGGTGGAATGGCATCTTTAAAAAGACGCGTCCTGAAAAGGACATTCAACGCCGCTGTGTATTGCTCTTTTAGAGAAATAAACTCTTTTATAGAGAAAATTGCTCTTTATAAATAAACTCTTTCAAAACTCTGCCCAGGGGCAAACTGCACGCCTTGCAGAGAAGGAGAAAAGCCGCTGAAGTGCGCCGTAGATCCAACAGCAAAGCAGAGCGTCAGAGGATAGAAGCAGGATTCTGGTGTGTCACTCACAGCTGGCTGCATACACGACCATCGGCTCCGAAGAAAATTTCTGAATGAACGTGTGTATTTCCCTCGCCTTTATACCCGTATGTCTGGGTCGGGGTATGCAAATACTGTTCGCCAACTCTCATTGGCCTTTTTTCATAGATCAGAGGCATATTCGGTGCTCAAGAGAGACCCCTAGTGTCGCTTCTTTGACACAACGTCGAAGTGAGTGACAGACGGGGAACTATTGTTAACGAAAACAAAGCTATTGAAAAGTGTTACTGAAATACTAAATACTTTAAAAGAAATACTAGTAAGAGTACTGTATCAGATGCATAATGATTTTACTGCTACTAAATGTGTACTTAAAGGTTTTAAACTTAGTCTTCATGCATTGATGCAATCTTTCTGTTTTTCCAGGTTGGTACCAGTGGCTGATTATCTGCACCATGCAAAAGACAACATCAAATTTCCATACACACTGATGCTTGCTGAAAACATTCAATGCTGTCAAGTATTTGTTGTCATTCACTTAGAAGCACAGTGGACATTTGCTTCAAAGCGTTCTTTGTCTTGAATATGAATTACCCCTAACAGCAAATTTGAGTGAATGTCAACAGACTGGAAACATGCTTACCCAAACAGACAATACATTTCTACCTTTTAAAATGTTATTGTAGTCTGTCTGCCTCTCTCTCTCACTGTGTGGTTTTGGTAAAGTGATTTTGATGACCAATTTTCAACCCAATTTGGGTATATTTTAACCCAGCATGCTGCAATGACTTTGCAGCAAAGTTACTGAAAACAACAGTCCAACGGTTGGTATAGCCATTAAGAGGAGCAGAGGTTTATTCTGATGTTCAGTATAAACTAGGGTGCAGAAAGCCTCTGGGTACCCTGAATACCTCTGACCAAGTATGATTTTACAAGCCCGTTTGCACGCCTTCCAGTCTTTTGGCCTGGTCTACAGTCAAGGAACTGTGCCATACAGGGACAGGGAACCGGATGTAAATAGCCTGTATATTTGGAAACCAATTCTGGGTCTCGGACACCAAATTTCTTCAGGCAACGCAGAGCAAACAGCTTCCTGTTCGCTGAGGTCAACATATGGTCCACCTGACTGTCCCATCTCAAGATAACACTGGATGGTGATCCCCAGGACTTTGACTGTGTCACAGACTTCCAATATGTTCTGTTAAATGGAGAGAGTTGGCCTGGCTGGTGTTTCATGCCGGTGACATGTAAAACATAAAAATGTTTTTTTGGGTTGCTTTTTTTTTTTTTTTGCTCATCTAACCAAGTGTCAAGACCATTCAGTGTCTGTTGGATGGTACAAGGTAGTTGGGGCATCCACATCTGGGCCAGTGTCATATCATCCACATATTTCCATTGATCTGTTCCATCCTGAGGAGCACTGTTAATCAGTGCTAAGAAGAATATAGGCCCCAGTACGGTTCCCTTCACAACTCCACAAGTGGAGAATTCCCAGTCAGAGAGTTGCCCCTGGTAGCGCACTTTCTGGCAATGTTCAGTCATGAAGCTGCAGATCCATGGAATGAGGCCCGGTCTCACTCCAAGATCGAGGAAGCAATGTACTGCCACTGTGTGATCTACAGTATCAAAGACCTTGTCAAAATCCATAGTAATTAGTGTCACAATCCTTGTATACAAAGTCCATCAAACAAACTAAATTGTGTGTAGTGGAACAGTTCTGTCGACTGCCAAACTGCATAGGATCTAGATGTGGCGGGATGCCATACAGAATCCCTTGTGCAGCAAACTTTTCACAAATGTTCAAGAGCTTAGCTGTTAATGAGATCGGCCTCAATTCGTCAATGTTTGGAAGGGAACATTTAGTTATGGGGACAACAGTAGCCTCTTTCCATTGTCTAGGAACAACCCCTTCATCAAACAATCTATTGATGATGTCACAAAGAGGGATATTGATCTCACATGCAAAATCCTTCAATAGTCATGGGGGAATCATGTCTGGGCCAGGCGATTTGTAGAAATTAATGGAAGACAATATGCTATACACATCCCACACTGGAATAAAAGGCAGTGGGCGGGATGGTAAAAAGGAGGTAAAGATGAACGTTCAAAAGGTGGAAGTGACAGGGACACTTTTACAGCCTTTGTGTTGATTGAATTCTGTTGTGCCAAGCACTAGAACTCACTTTTTCCATGACTTCCACTTTTGATTTGTAAAAGTGATTTTTAGCCTTATGTATTTCCTTTTGGACCTTGTTGGATTAGTTCAAAATGTTTATGTTAAAACCACTTTTTGCATATTCATGCGTCTTTGCTGCTGTAATGTTTTGTTTTTAAATTAGTATGTGATGTTGCTGCAACATTTTAAATTTTACAGGTAATAATTTCTAAACTTTATTTAGTGGTTAACATTAAGACCAAGTGTAAATGTAGTTCATGTTGAAATAATAGGTACTATTCCCGTCTTGCACATATTTGGACAAACCTGTTTCTTTGTACTCACATTTGTGTTATATATATAGTCTATATAAGAAGGTGTGGTTTTGTATTTCTTAAGAGCCTCTTGGATACATTTACAAATGTAATGCTGTTGAAATGTTTAATGAATTTGTAACATTGTAATACGAACACATATTTTGAATTACTTTTGAAACAATAAAAAAAAAAAAAAAAAAAAAAAAAAAAAGGCTATATTAGGAACCTTGGAATATATATTAAATGCATCTGAAAATCAAGTGTAACTAACTTAAAAATCTGTTTAGCCTATCAGAAAAAATAAGTAAATATTACTTGATAATGGTAGTTCGTCTTTGCAACTTAAAAAAAAATGGCCAGTAAATGTATAAATTTGAGTTGGCATTACAAGTGAAGTCTTATATTTTAAACAAAAATTTGTTAGGATAAAATTCTAAAAAAAGCTGATGCAAATAGTTAGTAAAACCAGCACACTATTTTTTACAGTGATCAGAACAGACCAGTGACAAGTTGAGAACCACTTTAAAGGGATGATAGTTCACCCAAAAATGAAAATACTTTCATCCTTTACTAACTCTCATGCCATCCCAGATATGAATGACTTACATTCTTCTGCTGAACTCAAACAATATCTCAGCTCTGTAGGTCCACTCAATGCAAGTGAATGGTAACCAGAACTTTGAAGCTCCAAAAAGCATATTAAATATAAATGTATAAAGAATAAAAGTAATCCATTACTCAAGTGGTTAAATCCATATTTAAGTCCATTTTTGCTATAAATGTCCAAGTTCACTTTCACTCTCATCTCTTCTAAGAGTTCATGTTTTTTTTTTGTTGTTTTCATACATATCACCACCTACTGGGCAGGAAGGACAAAAAAAAAGATTTCTAAGTTTCAAACCCACACCCATCATATCGCTTCTGAAGAAATTGATTTAACCACTGGAGTCTTATGGATTACTATTGTGCTGCCTTTATGTGCTTTTTGGAGCTTCTGGTCACCATTCACTTGTTTTGTGTGGACCTACAGAGCTGAGATAATCTCCTAAAAATGTTTGTTTGTGTTCAGCAGAAGAAAGAAAGTCATACACATCTGGGATGGCTACTCATGAGGGTGAGTTTTTGGCTGACAGCTAAAAAAAAAAACGTTCCTTATCACCGTTAATTTGAAAGGCGTAAGTTTGTCTCATGGAATGAGGGGCGTGACTGAGAAACCGGCCTGACATTTCTTAATTAATAGCATCTGGCATTTAATTACATCACTCTCATTTAACTACATGGCATGTCAATCATGTGTATTTATAACAAACAGAAATGTCCATAAGCACCCTGCCAAAGTTAACACTGGCCTTATGAAAATTAGAATTAGTTCTGCATAGCCTCAGTAACGGAGCAGATGGGTTAGGAGAGCGAGACAGACACAGCAAGCAGAGGTCAAACACTGGCAGGATGAAAGGATGCTTAGCATGCAGAAAGGAGTTAAGTGGGGGTTGGGGGTGATTGAGCTATGTGGTACCTTGAGGAATGGAGGGCCAGTGTAGGGCAGTGACGGCTGGAACAGTGATGGGTCTAGCGGGTTAGAGATGCAGGGATCTCCTCCATCTTGTTTCCTTCAACGAAAGATACAGTTCAGTCCAGCAGCAAATGCACGTGCACAAAAATCAACACCAAAACACACTCTCTACACCTTGAAAAGACCAGCATTGTTATCCAGGCTGTCTTTCTTCTGTGGAGCACAAAAGGAGATGTTAGGCAGAATGACAGCTCAGTCACTATTCACTTTCATTATGTGGCAAAAAAAAAAAAAGATGCAATGAAAGTGAATGGTGACTAAAACTAACACAGTCTCCTGCCTAAAGTTTCCTTTTGTGTTCCACAGAAGAAAGGAGGCCATATGCATTTGGAACAAAATTTGGGATCGTGAACGATAACAGAATTTTTGGAGAACATCACCTTAAGTATGTTGGTAATTTGAGTTTGAGACCAATGCGCTAAATGAACAAAGACTGTGAGGATTCAGCAGAGTAAGCATTAGCATTGTGATAGCCTGAGTAAGGACAATAGTTTCACTACCATATGGCTATATAGACACCACCACCAAGCAAGCTTTGTATTTTGATTAGCAGGTTTCTCTGTCTGTGAAAAGGTCCATGGAGTTTAATAGGTGATGTGCAATATGTGGGGGTTGGTGTAATCTAATTTGTTTTCCTCTCTTTTCAGACTTCTATTGTTATGACATGAGGCCATTATTAGATTCCCCATTATACTTCATCTGAAGAGAAACAGATTGTATTACATTGCAGGCTAAATAAGGCTCGGGGCAATGTAAGTGAGCTAAAGAATGATCTCAAATGTCCCATAATAGGGCAACTGGTTGATTTTGTCATTACTAGAAGTTTTCATAAAAACGAATCCTGACAGACTCTGCAGCACAAACTTCAAAGAGCTAAGTTACGTTGATGTGAATCATACCCTCCATGGCAAGTTTAGAAATGGAAAGCTTGAGAACAATTATGAAATTGCACACAACAAACGGACAGTGCATGCTGCATTTGTATCCAAAAAGTTACTTAAAGGAATAGTTCACCCAAAAAGGTAAAATTCTGTCATTACTTAATCACCCTCATTTGGTGTCAACCCCATTTGACATTCCTCCATGGTATACAAATAGAGAAATTAATGTAGTGGTCACTCTTTTTCTTCCAGTCAGAATAAATTGGGACTGGAGATTTGACTGGAGTATAAGATTAGAACATTTGGAATATAGCAAACAAATCACACAGACCACATTTCTGATACATTTATGGTGGGTTTGCATCCTTTTTGAAGCTTGAAATGTTCTAGTCCCCATTAGACATGTGATGGTATTCAGTAATATGGTATATAATGGTAATTAACATGCACAATATTGTTATTGTAGGCACTTTTCAAGTATTGTAAATAATTCTAGATTGAAACAAATTGTTTCGATTTTTCTGATTGCACAGTGTTTTTTTTTTTTTTCCATCAACGAATCAAGATTCATAACACTGCATGTATGCAGCATTAATCGCACATGCGCACTCTGGTGTAAACAAAACCAACATTGGTGAGAAGCGTGGCTGAAGGAGGAATGCAGCCAACCCTTTATCCGCCTTCCAAACGGGTAAGTCGGAAGTGTGGAAGTATTTTGGGTTCCCATGAAAATGCAGAGGAATTGTAGGTCTAAGATTTTTTCCTCTTTGTGTAAAACATTGTGGCAGAAAAGTGGCAGTGAAACACAGGAACACTTGCAACATGTTCGCTCATCTGCGGCGGGACAGGTAAGTTGTGACAGTTCTGCTAATTTATCCGAAACTGTTTTGGAAAACTGAGAGACAGCACTGTGAGAGACAACTAGTTTAATGACAACTGAGATGACAAAGAAATTGAACTGTTGTTGGCATTTGCAGATAATGTGTAGCTTGCTTTCATGTGGCCAAAGAGTAGTTCGCTAAAACACTGCTAGCTCCACAATAACTTTGTGTCTTAACAGCTAAAATACAGTTGTATTGTGGCACAATGAAGATTTCAATATTAAGTTCAAGTCGGAACACAATGCAATCGTGCGTTGCCATACAGTGTTACTGAACTTGTGGTTATTAAATTTGTAGCTAGGGCCTAGCTATATATTAGCAACTGGCTTGCGATCCAGTAAAAACATGCATACTATTGCTGTAGCCAATTAGTTGCACATTCAGGGTTCTTTTCAAAGTTGTTTGTTATCTGCTCATTTAAAAGGCCAGTTTGGTATTGAAAAAAGTAATTTAACTTGTTTTAAAGAGAATGACAATTAAGTTTCAATCGTTTTGTGATACAATTCAATATCGTGATAATACTGTGATAAAAGCTTCAGCAATTATTATGATGTGAAAATTGTATACAGTCACAAGCCTCCCCAACCAGTGCATTCTTCTCCTTTTGGGTTCCACAGAAGAAAAAAACTTTTTTTGGTCTTTTTAGTTTTAGATTGGACTTTTACTGTATGCCCTTTTTCAATCATATCAGTAAAAAATACAGCTTCTCCTGACATAAAGGAGGGTATGCTATAGTTTCATTAAAATGGAGAAATATTTCATATCTGTGCTGGTGATGTCCCTCTGGCTTGTAAGAGACTAGGGAGGCTTGTGATGAATCGCTCAAACAGAGTGCTGAACTTCACAACTGCTCTCACGTCAAACTCTTCAATGCTCACGCTGGTTGTTCTGAGAAATTTAAACCTGATATAGGCCACACGGCAGCAGCATTCTATTCCCTCCACCAACACCATCAATCAAAATCAGACAGCCACTTTAAAGATAAATTAGATTTTTAAGACATGTCCCTTTAGCTTTTAGAGTTTACCACGAATGCATTACCGCAAATCATCATGAGGCATGTTTTAAGTCCTGTACACCCAGGCACCTCCATAACCCACAAAGGGGAGTTTGAATGAATTTATGCCATTAACTCAGCTAAAGAGACTTAGTTTTCTGCTGTGGATTAGAATAATGTAATGTGGAAATGAGTGCTAGAGCATCATCAGCACTTAAAAACAGACCTCGAATTAATCGCAGGTCAGCACAAAAATTTTTTTTTTAAAAATGTTGGCCTACATCCTCTGCAAGCTGTGCAGTATCATACTGTTTTAGCCATAAGCTGATAGCCTTAAATAATTAGACTATTCTCCATTAACTGATAATCCTTTAAATTAAATTCAATGAGCAGATCTTGGAAGTGCTTCTTCCCTTTTAGCTATAAAGAAATGTATTAATAAAGACTCTGAATGTGCTGGTGAATTACTGTAATGCATCTTAAATTACTGTTTAATTTACACAGAATTATTTGTCTACACTCAAAAAAATATTTTAGCCTATTTTCAAGATGTATCCATTTCAATTGAATAACAAATTTCCATCTAATTGAATTGCCCAATTGCCTAAAATAAAATGTACAAATCTTACAAAATGCAAGTTTTATTAATTACATTTTCTTCAAGACTATTCAATTTGTTATTCAATTGAAATGGATACATCTTAAAAATAGGCTAAAATATCTTTTTTGAGTGTAGTTTAATATAGTATAGAGTAATTAGAATTCCAGCCTACTAACTCTCTTCCCAAACATGAAAGAAATACACACTGGGCTGCTGAGGGAATGCTCTGCATTCACAACTGGGATCATTATTTCACTCCCTACAGCTAAGCAGCCCAGAAACCAATAAGCAATAAGAAAATCTCATGCACCACATAGACACAATATCCTCAGTAAAGTATTCAGGCATCAGAGCCCTGTGAAACTACTCTCCTTGTGTCAAGGCATTTGATCCATTATACTGTATGTCCTAACACAACCTGTGCATAAAAATTATTTATAAATGTAACACATAATGGAAAAAATATACAAATATTAGTGCCATAATGATTTCTATGTCTTATTGATGTAGTTCACACAATTATAGAGTTCAACCTAAAATGAAAATTCTGTCATCATTTATCACCCCCATGTTGCTCCAAACCTGTGTGACTTTCATGTGGAACACAAAAGGAGATGTTAGGCATAATATTAGCCTCAGTCAACATTCACTTTCATTGTTTGGAAAAAAGATGCAATGTAAGTAAATGGTGACTGAGGCTAACATTCTACATAACATCTCCTTTTGTGTTCCACAGAAGAAATTCATACATGTCTGGAAAATTAACTTCTTTCCAAAATGTATTAGCCAGTATAATTAAAGAAGGGTATCATTAACTCAACATGCAGATCTGTGAAAGTGTCCTCAATGCTAATAGTCAGGATATGAATTTAAAATACTCACCTCTTTATCTCTAATTTGTGTTTAATTAACCAGCATCTAAGTGCATACTAATCAGCTATTTGGTGAAGACAAGAAAGCTTTTACCTCCAGGCCACAAAATCAAAAAATTCAAATGAAACCTATTCTGTCTGAACCTCTCAACTCCTACCCAACTCTTTCTCTCGCTTTGCTGAGCAAGTTCATTTGAGAACAAATAAGATATTTAGAGTACTCCACAGCAGTCTGAGAATGAGCAGAATGGAGATACGTGTGAAATTACATAAACCAAACACTCCTGGGGTTCTGCAGCCCTGCAGTAATGTTGCATTACCACCTAGGGTATCTCTCTCAGAGTAATGCAGTATGTTTTTGTAACCACAGCAAATACAGGATGAAATGCAAAAAAGGAATACGAAAAGGTCAGAGGTACAACCCTGCTGAAAAAATACATTTCAATGAAGGTCCAGGCTGGTTTGGTGCCATTCACCCACAAAACCTGGTGAAGCTGGTTGACCAACATGGTTGCATTGATGAAGCTGGTTGACCAATTAACTTTTGCTGGTTTAGCTAGCTAAGAAGCATCTCATTCTGGGGACTTGCATCTAAAACAGAACATAGTACAGTATGTTGCCTTTTTGTTTTGTTTTTTCAGCTGGAGATAAAATGCAGAATGTAAATCTTATTTATTTCCATTGCATCTTCTTTCTATAAGGGATGTCATAAAATATATTGATCATTGATCGGCACGTTATTTTATCAAAACATTTTTGAGTAATCGATAAAACATCAGCTGACATTTAAATTAAAACCTAATTTGTGTACTTTCAATTCACTGCCAGTTGCCTTTCATTCAACGTAGTCTGGCGTAATAGCTTTAGGAGACCACAAGGGGGCGACATAACATTTATTAAAGTCGGTAGCGGCATGGACAAGGCACAGATATCACACACACACACACACACACACACACACACACACACATACAAACTACAGCTGATGGCAGTACTTTTTCAAGAATGAACAAAGTGACGTTGATGAGTTTGCAGATTAGTGTATGAAACTGGTGTAACTGTGACAACTGAATGATTAGAAATGGTGACAATTATTATGCAATTTCCCTCTATGTAGTATTGAATAGATCTTTTATCAACCTGTCAAACCCAAAAAAGATGTACTGAAACTGAAAATACATTGTGTAGGCTCTATGAAAGATATTTATTCACAATATATTAACCAGTAATGACTAGAGTAAATAATCAATGTCATTTGATAATGATATGTGTCTAATTTAATGGAAAACTATGCGAGTTGAGCTCCGTGGCACAGCAAAATTTTAAATCGCCTCCGGAGATCGTAAGCGTACCTTGGTGTGTGTACGTACCTTCATAGAAAATAATTGTTACGAATTTTAGAATGCGCTATGTCATCCTCCAGATGTGTCCGGTGCACAAATCACTTTAATTAACCACTCACACTTTACCAAAGTTGTGTTGAGAAATATGTTTGAAAAGACAAAGACAACGAGCAGCCCTATATATATATCTTAAAAAAATCCTGGATATATATTGACAATCATATGAAAAATCTTCTGATTATTGATACATGAAAACAGCAATCAATCCCAAGCCTACTTTCTATACAGTGAAAGTGAATGGTGAATGAGGTTTACATCTCCTGTTGTGTTCCATGGAAGAAAGTCATATATGCTTGTCACAACATGAAGGACAATAAATAATGACAGAATTGGTCTTTTTGCATGAACTATCCCTTTAATAAAAAAAAAGTAAAAAAGCGGTAAAAGTTCACAGGTCAATTCCTGGGTCCCATGACACTAAGGATTGTAGCCCCACCAAATAGACTGATTGATAAACCCCTTAAGAGGTTAATTGCGAACAATGAGCCATGACCAAATCTCGGTAATTGTGCACAGACCCACTTATCTCCGTCTCACTCCAGTGAAATTGTGGGGGCTGCTCTAGAAAATCACCTGGTAGCTTTCTACATTATTTGTTAATGAATCTAAGTGAAGCTTGTCTCATCAGCAAACTGCTTATCTTTAAAAAAGCACCATTCAACAAGACACCACTTATCTGCTGCACACCTGCCAGCTGCTCTGGGTGTCCTGCCAACTTGCTAATCCAGCACACCAAATGCCTATGTACAACTGTCACACTTTATATTCCAGTAAACAGACAAAGTGTGATTACTCACTGTGCGTAGACAGATGCAGGATCACCTCTCCGGTTGTGTCAGCAGAGACCCAAGCACTGGTGATCTGCTCTTCAAGTTAGTCACCACACATGCTAGATGCACTGATCCTCCCACTATCTATCCCCACTTCTCTTGCTCATACTCTTCTGCTCTTTTTTACTCTCTTCTCTCTTTATGTGTCTTTTACCCTCCCGTTTACACTCTTAAATGCTCCCTCTCTCTCTCTCTCTCTCTCTCTATCTCTCTCTCTCTCTCTCTCTCTCTCTCTCTGTCTCTCTCAAACGCCTGTCCCCTCCCCCGCTCACTCAAACACTGAAGTCTGTCCATCAATGCTGATGTCTGATGGTGCTGTAATTTGCATTCATCGTGCTATGCCTTAATTAAACATACGCCTCCCCATTGTGGACTGTTGCTCAGGCAACCAAATTACTAACAAGTGATGTCCCATATCCCATAAAGAAAATTGTAATCCTCATTTAACATGTTTTTTTTTTTTTTTTTTTATACAAATACCCCTTTGCCTGCTACTGTCATCTTCACACAAGCTTCCTTAAAATCTTAATATTTAAGTGTTATTTCCTCATAACTTTTAAGAACCCATTAAAAAAAAAAATATCCATTAATGCAAAGGAAGTGGATTAGATGAGTGCGGAACCAAGGAAACGGGATGGTAATTTCCTTACAAATACAATATGTGAATTCAATATAAAAAACATCTTGACACAGCATCTAGGCTTCCTACACAGTAGGGGTGACCGCACAGAAGAATGAACAGTTAGGGCGGGGGAACAAGCTTTGCCTTTGAACCCACACGGGTTAGGGGTGTTGAAGGAACATTCAAGGTGGTCCTACAGAGACATTTGTCCCAATTGATCTCAGAACAGTTTGACCACTCTACAGTTTAGTTAGTGTCCCACTATTATGCACAATTTAGCTAGCATATACAACCGACCCTCTTTTGACACACTCCAGAGGGTTGTGAAATTACACATGTGGATTTTGTCCCACAAATGCCCTTTTTTTTTCAGCGTTAATGGAGCTAAATGAGTAAATCCTGCTGAAAATATCTGACCAGCATTAATTTCCATTTATTGGTTTATGCTGGTTAGTGAAGGATAGCTGGTTCAATATACTGTATCTACATTATCTACATAATACTATAGATACTAACAATCGAGAGGTCAACCTGGTATCACGTAATAGACACGCTGGTCCACCAGCGGATGCGTGTCAGTGTCACGCTTTGCCTCCTCTAGGCGTGTACATGACACGCACGTGTGTAGTTACAATACCAGCAGGGGGCAATCATTTCCTCAATGCCAACAACTCTCCACGCACCAAAGAGAAAGCGATATATTGCATTCTCCAATTCCCGCGTCGTTCAGGACATATTTGTTCATTATAGTGCTGTCATTAAGAAATCCTAACGTTGCTGTAGCCTAACGTTATATTTGTGTGTGGGCTGTGGAGATGTTTAATCTGTGGTGCTGTTAACGTTACTGTGGTCAATAACGTTAATGGAAATTAATCACAGAAAGCAGCGTTCGATCCTGAAATATCGATGTTATATCGACAGGATCGATCCTCACGTAAAAAATAAGCTTATAAATGAAAAAAAAAAAAAAAAACTATTTTTGCGAATAATTGTTTTGGAAATAACTTTCTCCTGCTAATCGGAATTGGAGAATGCAATATATCGCTTTCTCTTTGGTGCGTGGAGAGTTGTTGGCAATTGTTTACTGGTGACCAGCAATGCTGGTCTTTTCAACAAAGCAGGTATTCCACAAAGAGAGCATCTTACTGCAATAGACGTCTACAAGACATGCGTACTATATGACAGAAAAATAGTGCTGTCCACAGCATAACTCAGAGATAACACAGGATTAGAAGAAAATCTCTAACCCCTTTGAGAGACATGTATTGTAGTAATCAGTGAGCACAATCTCCTGGTTTTGTGCAGACCTCACATGGATACAGCATGGAAATGCGTTGCAGGAGCGGTGCAGAAGCAGCAGTGCATGACCATTTCTGCACCATCTACATTTGCTCTGCTGCACACGCTGAATTAAAGTGATAGTGCATTGTTCATGGTCAAAATGAACATGGATTGACACGAAAATATATCAATTTCACCATAAATGCATATAATTAAAGTCTACTGTGTTTCACAGTCACCATATGACTTTCAGCCCCAGGCAAAGCAAAGAAAAACAAAACACTCCAGGAGTTGCACAAATAACAAATATATCTAAAGATTTTTTTCATGCGAAATACACTACACAGCCTGTTAAACTGTGTGTGTGGGAGGGGAGACACTCACATGTCAGCAGAAAGAGGCAATCACGTGACAGGCCGGTGAAAAACAAGACATCATGGAGGACACTCGTCTACTCGTGGAGGTGGAAAAACTAAGTTCTCTATGACCCGCAGGATTTCTTGTATAAAGATTTAAATTCAAAAGAAAAGGCATGGGAGGCAGCTTCCTTGGCTGTTTGTGTGGATGGAGTTTTAAATTAAACCGTTTGTGATACTACATTTTCACCTAAGAGAAGTACCAAGTTTAAAAGTTTAAAATCACAATAATGGTGAAAACGGATCTTATGTGAAAGCACAATCAAGTGTGTGCTGCTTCTGCACCGCGTATGCACTGCATACATACTGCAGATGTACTGCAAATGGATCATGTGTGAAACGGGTTTTCTATTGAAGGGCATCCTTCAATATGTAAGAACTTAGAAAGAGGGAGCTATAAAATCCAACTGTACCACGGATTTCAAAAGAAAATAGTAAAAAGGTCAACCAAATCTACAGCATTGGTTTTTTCTGCACTGTAAATTTTATTTTATTTTTTTCCAGTCCAAACCCAGGTTAAATGTGTAATCCCATAGTGTTTGTTTTCTTTCAGACTTGCCAGAAGCTGTCCTGTATTTGAAGAGGATCTGATTTTCTCTATGATAAGCTAAACCGGTTATAATAGCCTTGCAGGTGTTCAGCATCTCTATCTGTCCTCTGAGAGGCAGAGAGCTGCACAGTCTGCACAAAAATGATCTTCAAACCAGGATGGGGTAGTAAGTCTATATCATACGTATATATATATATATATATATATATATATATATATATATATATATATATATATATACACACACACACACACACACACACACACACACACACACTAATACATTGTGCTGTTCTGATGAACTAAAGACTTACTAAAAGCCTCCTGGAGTACATGCCTGAATATCCCCAAGAATATTAATCTATTCAAATGATAATCCAAAATGTCTTGGAATATATGAATACTAATGTGACAAGTCAAACTTAAGCACAAGGGTGTGTGTGTGGGGGGGGGGGGGGGGGGGGGGGGTTACATACACAAATATCAAATCGACACAGCCACAAACTCATCAGCATGCATACTAAGCCAAACCCCCACTCCCCCACCCCCAATCTGTCCGTCTCCAATTCCCCTATGCATTTGTGAAGACAACATTACTCAGATTAGCGCCAGCTCCTTTAGAGCCAAACTGAGTCATGTTAAAAACATTTACATAACAGGATCACAACTGCTGTCACTGACCTCATCTCCTGTGTGGATGGTTAGCTTTAAACACATTTCCTCATAGAAAATGCATCTCACCTCTGTACAATTTGCATGATCCAGCTGTTAGGCAAGTCTGATGATGGCTTTTCAGTTTAAGTCATAACAAAATCATAGTATTGCATCTCCCACTGGGGTCATGTACAGTAATGTATGGTTGTTGTAGAGGTGCAGAATGACATGGGTATCACATGACACAATGACTTGTCTTCATCCTCTCAGGGTAGAATGATGTAACTTGCGAGGTCTGACGTTGTGTGACCAGGAAATGACCTCTAGAAATGCACAGAGTTTGAAGGTCCCATTGGCATGGAAACTGAGGAAAGAGGATACCTATTTATGTTGGGCTCCACCTGCCAAATGAGCAGGTGCAGTCAGCCCAAGTACTTAATTATCTGTAAATATTGATTTTGCTTTAGTAAAAAGGCTTGTACATATTAGTCCATGTTGTAAATCCCTCCCAAAGCATCATGGAGGAATCAATCACAGCTATTCATCAATCCGCTGATCAGCCTATTCAGTTCCAATCAACTGCAGTAAAATGAACTTGGGATTTCTAAATAAAAATGCTGTCTAGCTTTCAGATTCTCTGTTTGATCTTATTGATCTTTTGTACTGCATTAGGGTAATTCACAACAATAAGGCAATTAGGACTAAACCACTGGAAAAATTCCTCTGTAAGCTGGTCAAATTAGATAGGTGCCATGACATTCCCTCATCCTTGAAAATCATGAACAAAACTATGCAAGGTGAAAGACAATATGACCCAGACTATGTTAAACATGGCTTTACTTGCGGCGAGGATAGACATAGTCTGTACTGACCACAGTGTGCTATGTGCAGTGAATTTTTGGCCAAGAACACTAAACCATAAAAATTCAAGAGAATTTCAATACATTTCAATCTTTGATTTAAAGGGATAGTTCTCTCATAGTTTACTCACCCTCATGCCACCCCAGACTTTCTTTTTTCTGCAGAACAAAAAATATTTTTTGAAGAATAGCTCAGCTTTGTATGTCCATACAATGCAAGTGAATGGTGGCCAGAAATTGTAATCTTCCAAAATCACATAAAGTCAGCATAAAAGTAATCCATAAGACTCAATTAGTTAAATCCATATCATATGAAGCACTATGATAGGTGTGGGTAAGAAACAGATAAATATATATAAAAAAAAAAAAATTAATCTTTGACCAGCCCAATCAGAAGGTGGCGTTATGCACAAAGAATGTGAATTGCCAAAAAACAGGTAAAAAATAATATAAAAGTTAAAGTGGAGATTTATAGTAAAAATGACTGAGTGATATGGATTATTTTTATGCTGCCTTTATGTGCTTTATGGATCTTCAAATTTCTGGCCACCATTCACTTGGTTTGTATGGGCCTACACAGTGATATTCTGAGATATTATTGTGTTCTGCTGAAGATAGAAAGTCACATATCTGGGATGGCATGAGGGTGCGTAAATGATGAGATAAATTTCATTTTGGGGTGAACTATCCCTTTAAGGACATTTTTGATTACTTCTGTACAATATACAATTCTGGTACTGTGTTGGGAGTAAAATCTGAGTTACGAAGCAAAACCAGTTGAGCACCACTGTTTTTAAGTATGCACCATGACTCATTACCTCTCTCTTTCTGACAGAAAGAAAGAGAGAGAAAATGTGGTTTTAGGTGAGGTGGTCTCATGAACCCATGAACCAAAACCATAATTTCCAGCATTTTAAAGCCTCTAATGAATGCTATATCACTCTCCGGCTTGGAGGAAGAGAACCAGAATAACCTGACATTGAGGACACAGATGGTCAATGGCTGTACATCACCTGCCCCTAGCTGCCCTGATAAACACACAAACAACAACATAATCTCAGATTAACTCCTAATTCCTTCATCTGGACAACAATCACCATTTAAAAACACATTCTTGTGCTA
Organism: Moxostoma hubbsi; assembly: GCA_032164185.1. Taxonomy (NCBI): domain Eukaryota; kingdom Metazoa; phylum Chordata; class Actinopteri; order Cypriniformes; family Catostomidae; genus Moxostoma; species Moxostoma hubbsi. The sequence goes on along the minus strand of JAVLUX010000020.1, from coordinate 21,255,908 downwards.
ATTCTGATTTAAATTCAATGTTTTATAAAAATCTATTTTGAACTTTCAAGAGTAAATCTGCTCTTAAGTGACTAATTACTAAGGGTCTATTATGTCAGATCATAGCCTTACAATAGAAGGATACTGTAATATTACAGATTAAAAAGAAAATAAAAAATTCCTAGAGGATAAAAGTTGTTATACTAATATTAAGACATCTACTATTATCAGTGATGTTTCTCAATTTCTCAATTTGGCAAGGCAAGAAGCAGCGACATTCTTGCGACCTGAAAGGTTTTGTACCCAGAGGCCTTGGATGAACTTCCCGTGCCCAGTGCTGCCTCCTCTAAGTTTCTTTTCTACCTCAAAATAGTCTACTGTGGTAGAATTCGGTGGTAGAAATTATTTTAAGGAACCCCAAACACTTCAACCCCATTCCATCAAATTTCAGATTTTTTTCCTTCTATAGAAAATGTCCATAGAATTTAGTGGATGCACAGTCCATTCAGCACAACTGCTTCATTAGGAGCAGATCCCTGTAACATTAAAATCAATGCTGGAAAAGATCAATGACTTACGCCCAATAATTGAACTGATCACTCAAATAAATGATTTTTGCAGGTTGTTCAGTTTACTTAAAGTGAACTAAAGCTACACAACTTTAAAATTGCATTCAATCCAATGCAATATTAAAAATTGTAATTTTACTTAATCTATTTGAGTTGGGACTACATAATACTTTTTTTTTTAGCATTGATGAAACCGGGCATGGGACTTACTAACCAGCAGCTTTGATTTGGAATACATGTGGTGACCAAATTTTGAAATAAAGTGCTATTTTTATTTCTAATATTTTATTTATTTATTATTGTGCAAAATGAGAATAGGAAGAGATTCTTAAGAGAATAAAAAGGCTGGAGTTCCCCATCTGTCATTCACTCGATGTTGTGTTGATGAGTTGACACTAGGGGTCGCTCCTGCGGAGCCCAGACATCTCTGATCTTGAGAAAAGGCCAATGAGAATTGGCATGTGGAATTTGCATGCCACTCCCCCAGACATACGGGTATAAAAGTAGTGATGCTGCAAATACACATCAGAGAGCAGTCACAGAGCTGAATTCCTCTGCCGTCTTCATTCATCTCTCCAAGCTGTTGGTTCTACGGCACCTTCCAGCGGTTCTCCCCCTCGCACACTACGTTGTGCTGAGCACACACCCCTGGGCGCTTCAGCAGCAGAAAAAGAGCTCACAGAGTAAATAACTTAGTTATATATATATATATATAAAAAAAAAAAACACAAATAAAAGAGTATATTTCTCTAAAAGAGTGGTGCAAACAGAGAGCGTCTTTTTCTCGGTGATCGATCCCGGGCAATCGCAGTGCACCGCAGAATGGCGCCACCTGGCGGAGCCGTCCGAGTCTCCCGTCCAGGGCCCGTGGGTTTACGTCGTGAGTGCACTCACGACTGAGCCGACGGTGCCACTGGACAGGCCGCCTTCACCCTGCACGCCACGGCCCTCCTGCAAGTGCACCCAGCCGTGGTGCTCAAAGAACTGCACAAGGGTAGTTCTGACCCGAGATTTATGCAGGAGCTGCGTTCAGTGACTGGTCTCACCCTCCAAGAGATGATGGTCGAGGCGTGGTCTCTTGGGCTGGCGATGTCCACCTTAGTGGTCCAGGAGCGCCACCTTTGGCCCTATTCGGCGGCACCGTAGAGGATTACGCCCAGCAATCCTCAGTGGTTAAAAGGCAGACGGGGGCCATTCAACACATACCATTCAACACAGACGCAACGTCTCGCACCCCTTCGGCAACAACATTGGCTCCGCCACAGCCCGCCCCAGTAGGCTGGCCCTGGCATCGAGGCTCCCGCAGAAAGAAGACACCACCCGTCTCATGACCGGTCGCTAAGAACCCAAGAAAGGCTTCAAAGCGTTCCCCAAGACGGGCAGCCCAGGAAGTAGGAGACCCACTGCACAGGAGCTGGTAAGAACACCACTCCTTCCCCCGGTGGAGGGCTGGGTGGAGGTTCTTTATTTCCTTTTCTTACCTCACCACATGCCCCAAGGGCCGTGGTACCCACATTTTAAGAAAAAAGCAGTCTTCTAATTTCCTGGGCCTCACATTCGGTGTCCCCGGCCGTCGTTATCACGATCACCGGGCGCTGTTGTTCTCTCTGGCAGGCATGGCGCCTCGGAGGCGGGCCTCCTGCCCCCGCGCGCCCAGTTGTGGCAAAAATCCGCCCCGATGTGATGGTCTCCGCGGGCTACGAGGACGAAAATTTTCCTCCCCCGTCCCAGGCTGTTCCGGGAGCGGTCACAAGGAGCCAGGTAAGTGCTTTGATGTCTCTAGACTCAGCACCTGGAGTACGTCCGACACTGTAGTTCCCTTGGTCCCTCTTGTGCGGCGCTTGGGGCATGACTCGTGGGAAGCGCTGTCTCCAAACAGAGGATCGCCCACTGGGTCGTCGATGCAATCACTATTCTACCAGGGGTGTTGCGGCTTCTTGGGCGTTGTCCCACGGCACCTCTCTAGCAGACATATGTAGAGCCGTGGGCTGGGCATCACCTAACACCTTTGCGAGGTTCTATAAACTCAGAGTTGAGCCAGTTTCGTCCCGTGTGTTATCAGGTGACACAAACAGGTAATTTCTGGTCAGCTGGCTGGGTGTATAACTTGTGCATAGCGCCTTTCCCCTCCCTTGAGGCGAAGACGTGCTCTCTTTCCCCAGTTGCGTTCGCAGGAAGTGTGAACCTTGGACATTCTTCCTCCCTAGCAGGTACGGGCGTCACTAGGCCCACGTACTGAGGTAAGTGCTCCAAATGTGTGTCCCTCTGGCCACAACACTGAACCAACCGCTGGAAGTGCCGGGTCTTTGGCTCGGCTCCTCAGTGCGATACCTGATGTGTATTTGCAGCGTCACTCCTTTTATACCCGTATGTCCGGCAGAGTGGCATGCAAATTCCACACGGCAATTCTCATTGGCATTTTCTCAAGATCAGAGATGTCTGGGCTCCGCAGGAGCGACCACTAGTGTCAACTCATCGACACAATATCTTGTTCCCTCCATCAGGGAACGCAGGTTAGGTCAGTAACCGGGTTACCATTGTGGTGAAGACTGGCGCTTGTGCTTAGATTGAGGATGGAGTTTCACATTCAAGAGATGTTTGATTTCAGAGCTGCTTAGCTTCTTAAGCATTTACATTTACATTTATGTATTTGGCAAACGCTTTTATCCAAATTAAATCACAGTGCATTCAAGGTATGACAGTTTCACTGTCCTTACACTTGTTCACCTGGCATATTTTAATGATTAATAAAATAAGTTGGACCAACATAAGAAAATGTAGTTTGACTAACCTAATGAAGTTGAGTTATAACTACTTTAGTACATTGACCCAATTTAACTAAATTATGTTGGCTCAATGAACAAAATGTAATTATTTGTAAAAACTTTTTCAAATTAAATTAAGAAAGGGTAATGATTAGATTTTTTTAAAGTAATTAACAGCATATGAAATGTAAAAGCACCGCTGTCAGCTCGGAGGTACACAAGAAGTTATTTTCAATCTGACGAAACATTTATTTTAGCTTTCAAAAATGAAAGATGTTTTGCCTATGTTTTTTTTTTGTTGTTGTTTTTTTTTTGTGGCAAAATTTTTACACTTAGTTAATCATTTGTTTTAAGAAATTTCCCCATTTGATTAACTTTTGGGAGCAACATTGCAGACTGTGTTTCCCACTTTTGAAAAGCACCAGCTGCAAATGTTCATTTGATATTAAAATTAGTTACAAAATATAGTTTGTTTGTTTGATTAGTATTTAGGAATACCTGTGTGGAACACAAAAAGAATTGTCACGAAATCATAAAGGAACCAGAGTCGTAAAGTGGAATCTGAATCAGAACTACTTCTTCATCTTTCAGCTGCTCCCATTAGGGGTTGCCACAGTGGACCATCCGTGATCCTTCCCGATGCAACCCCACTCACACTCTCACTCACATATATGGGACAATTTAGAGTCGAATCTGAATATGAACCAAAATCATTAAATTACTTACGATTCCATACAGTGGGTACAGAAAATGCCCTCTAATAAGTGGTCTAGATATGTTTCTGCCAGTTAGAACCTCTATAACTGAACTTGGACTGAGTTTTAATATGTGGCACATTAATCTGACATACATCTTGCTATCAGATTGTCCCATAATGCCTCTGCTGCCCTGAAGGTATTTTGGTTAAATAAACCCAAATGGACAACTTCAGTTATGTAAGTTGTACATGTAATGAGAATGAGCATAGCATGTTTGATATTTTCTAATATCTGTCTAATATTTTAATTTGTGCATGGTAACTAACTTTGGTAAACTTGCTGAGCTCTCCCAGGCTGTCATCATTTTAATGACTTTAACAATTCCACACCTAAAGAGATCTCAGTATGTGTTGGTTTCTGTTGAATTCAGAATGCTGTTCCTTCATGCCTGCAGAATTGGTACCTATAAGCGCGCACACACACACACACACACACACACACACAAACGCACGCACGCACACACACACACAAACGCACGCACGCACGCACGCACACACACACACACAAAACACACACAACTTCAATCTCTCTCTCAGTTAGTAGAGTAAAAAAAAATCTTGCTGAAGATGTAAATACTGTGTTATCAAAAGAAAGTGCAAAAGGCTAAAACATGTGAGTTATTGCCCATTACAGATGTAGGAGGATGTTAGAGAAATGCTGACTATGGTTCTTCACTAATGTTCTCTATAAATTTAAATGCTGTTCCTTTAACAAAATAATTGCAGAAAACACTGATAACACACTGTGACTCCATTAAGCTACAGCCCCCAAACTGCAAAAATAGTGCATAATCACATTTTTAGGACTTGTGGGAGGTTAGTCTTTCTGGTTAGTCTTATAATTGTTTAAAAATGCAGGTGCATGAATAAACTGAGTTAAGACCCTCATCCTTCTCAGAACAAATAAGAGATACTCTAAAGCTCCCTTGAATTAAAAATTGCCACCATTGCAAATAGTATTTGGTTGTTTGTGGAAAGGTGTGTGTGGTTCAAGTTGTGCTTACAATCTGGTAAACACATGGATAGTAAAACTTCAGCTTGTGCGGATCTGCCAAAGTTCCGCAACAAAATAGGTTACTAAGCATACTAAATAGTGTCTTAACAAAATCTAAAATGCAAACAGATTTATGTGCAGGTCAGGTTTAGGGGTAGGGGTTAGGAGACATAAATTGTCACTAGCGCAGTAAAATAAAAAACAGAAGTCAATGGAAAGTCCCCACAAAGATAGAAAATCAATATGTGTGTATTACACATTATGACTTATCTAATCAGTGCTGTTCCCCCTCACTGTCAATCTGATAACAGCCATTATGCATAGATTCTCATTATACATAGTAGATGTGGATTAAACCTCTGAACTTCTGTAAAGCTGCTTTGAAACGATGTGTGTTGTGAAAGGCGCTATACAAATAAAATTGACTTGACTTGACTTGACTTAAACCTGCAGAAATGTTTACAAGGACATTTTAATTCCCTGACTAGAATATGTTACTTATAATAGACAGGACTTAACCAGGGCGTATTCTTCATCAAAATAGCCTTTTCATGTACCTGGGAGGTTGGAAATGTGCTCAAGGTTTTATTTTTGCAAATCTTCGCCTGCCGTGACAGTTGTTTTCAATATGTGCTTTTTGTACCGTGTGATTTCGATGGGTTTCCATTTTGAAATGTAAGAGTAAGGGAATAGCTTGTCACATCAGTGCTATATTTAGTCAGACAGTTGCATGTAAGTGACACACAGGGACAGTCTGGGCTGATTAAGAATGACAGCTCTCTCCCCCCTTCTTCTTGAAACTCTACCCAATACACACACAAACACACAAAAATAGTCCCCCTGCCGAAAAAAAAAAAAAAAAAAAAAAAAAAAAAAAAAACACACACATTTCCAGCCTCAATGACTATCGGCCAGTAGCACTGACGCCAGTGGTGATGTGCTTTGAAAAACTAGTCCGGATTCAAATCATTGCAACATTGCCACGAAGCCTTGACCCCCACCAGTTTGCTTACAGAGCGAACCGATCCACGGAGGACGCCATGGCTACAGCACTACATGCTGCACTGTCACATCTGGAGCAGCAGGGGAGCTATGTGCGGATGCTCTTCGTGGATTACAGTTCTGCGTTTAACACCATCCTTCCACACAAACTGGTGGTAAAACTGGGCGACCTGGGGCTTCCACATTCCACCTGTATGTGGATACATAGCTTCATCTCGGGTCGCAGACAGAGGGTTAGAGTGGGGCATCATACATCCACAGCCCTGAGCCTCAGTACTGGGTCACCCCAGGGCTGTGTACTGAGCCCCATGCTCTACTCCCTCTACACATATGACTGATGACACCACAGTGGTGGGGCTCATCTCTGGGGGGGGTGAGTCTGCCTACAGGGACGAGGTGGAGCGGCTGACAGCATGGTGTAGGGGCAACAACTTGCTCCTTAACACCACAAAGACCAAAGAGCTCGTAATAGATTACAGGAGAAAGAAAATGGACACTCCACCACTAATCATTAACGGGGACTGTGTGGAGAGGGTGGTAGATTTCCGCTTCCTGGGAGACCACATTGGGGAGGGCCTGACCTGGAGCGCCAATACCTCTGAGCTACTGAAAAAGGCCCAGCAGAGACTTTACTTCCTGAGAATACTCAGGAAGAATAACATCACACAGAAACTGCTGGTGTCCTTCTACCGAGCCTCCATCGAGAGCATTCTTACATACTGCATCTGTGTATGGTACACCAGCTGTACAGTGGCTCAGAGGAAAGTGCTGCAGAGGGTTATCAACACAGCCCAAAAAAAAAAAAAATCAAATCGCTGGATGCCCCCTCCCTACACTGGAAGAACTACACAGCTCCAGTTGTATCAAAAAAGCACAGAACATTATAAAGGATTCTTCACACCCTGGACATTCTCTGTTTGAGCTGTTGCCATCAGGCAGACGATTCAGATTAGTTAAAACAAGGACAAATAGATTCAAACACAGCTTTTATCCTACAGTAATTACCACATTCAATACTGCTAATTAATCATGAAGTAATACGGTTACAATTGATTGTAAAAAGGGATGTGCAATGATAAAATGTACTTTTATGTGTGTATACTTGGGCAGTTTTTTTTATAAATTTATGAATGATGTACTGACTGGTGAGCACTTTAAAATTCATTGTACTAGTGACAATGACAATAAAAGGATCTAATCTAAAACACATAATGTACACAGGAGTGTATGCATGAAAAAGATCAGGCATGCTCATCTGTGGATGTTGTTAATAGCACAGAGCCTACTTCTAAGAACTACGACTAGCTCACAGAGTAAAGAAAAAAATCCCAGCTAGATTTCCACTCTTATCACAGGAAAGAATCAATCACCTACTCTACAAAATCTCGAAGGTTTTAAAAACATTCTGCATCTTAGAGTCTCATCTACAGGAAATAAAGATAGTCCACACAAATATTAAAATTCTCTCATGTCACTCAAAGCCTGCATATTTTTTTTTATTTAGCACATAAAATAAGATGTTTAGCAGAATGTCCAAGCTGCTTTTTTTGCATCCAATGGATGTTACTTTAAGAAGAACTGCTGCTGTCAAAATCCAAAGTATACTTTAAGACAAAGATGACAAAGGACCATAAAAAGTTTCAGTGATTGTCAGACAATAATAAGTTAGATTTCAGTCTGTTCCACAAACAAAGGAATTATATGCTTTTAGAAAACTTGGAATATTGCACCTGATTCCTTAGGCCACGTCCACTTTATTTTTTCTTTTGAGAACACATTGATTTTTGCTACGTTTACGCCTTTCATCCACATAGGAATGATGAAGAATAATATCACTCTGAGAAGAATATCATCTTAGAATGCTATTCTGAGATGTTTTGGAGGCACAAGGGGGGCCTACACAATATTAGGCAGGTGGTTTTAATGTTGTGGCTCATCGGTGTATACATAAAATCAAGCTTTTGACAATTAGGACAATTGAGGGACTTGTACACAACTATCACACAAGGTGCAAACATTCATTGATGCTCAAGAAGACAACACACTAATATATGCATACTACACTTCATGTAAATATCTCTAATGTAGATTGTGAAGAGCAGTACTAAAAAATAAAATCTTTTATCTCATATTTTGTATAAATTATTAAAAGGGTGTGAACATTTACGAGACAAAAGTGAATGAAAACTTATCTTCTCAACTAGATACTGACCTGTATACTGTTTATTAAACCTTCAATTAATGGGTTTTCAGCTGTCTTCCTTTCTTCTGCTTTCCATCTTGTTTCTGAACAGCAATCTAAATCGAGCAATTCTGTGATTTGGCGACTAGAAACAGCCATTTGGCTCCTTAATGTTAACAGTACATTGATCTGAGGACAGCAACTCTCACATCAACAGTACATTGAGTCATTCGCAGCAGTTCTCGAGTCCAAAGTACACTGATTCGAGGACAGCAGCTCTCGCGTCAGCAGTACATGGAGTCTTTCGCAGCAGTTCTCCAGTCAACAGTACACTAATCTGAGGAAAGCAGCTCTCACGTCAGCAGTATTTCAAATCTTTTGCAGCAGTTCTCGAGTCAATGGCACACTGATCCGAGGACAGCAGCTCTTGCGTCAGCAGTACACTGAACTGAGAATAGCCTCTTTTGGACATCAGTGAGCAGCAGATGAGCATGCGTGAACCGAGGACTTGAAACGTTTCAGTCAAGAGATGTAAACAAATTTTACTATTGAGTATTGTGCATGCAGATTATATCTGAAGTTGTGATGAGCTGGATCATGGTTTCTGTAAAAAAAGGGTGAGTTGATTAAGACTAGTCATGGCAGCGGGGGCGTGGTTGAGTGTCCATCGGGAGAGAGAAAGTACGGTAAGGGTGCATACACCTGAGCCAAATTATGACATACACCTGTCTCTAATTGTAGTGAGAATGGGGAGAGTGGCTTAAAAGCACCACGCCAGCACCAGATCGAGAGAGAGAGACTGGGTCGAGAGCATTACTGTGAAGCTGATGTGGTATTGTGAAGCTGTAAACCAGAGAAGTGGTTAATTAAAAGTTCCCCTACCTGTGTCTGAAGAATCCAGCTCCCAGTGTCCTTCAATGTTACACTAGTTTAATCACTTTTTATGCTTTAAACGTGTAGAACATCCACATTTGTATATCAGTGTCATTTTAGCTGCAAAACTTTAATGTAGGATATATTGTCAGATCACTGAATGAAACACAGATGACAATAAACGCCCTTATTATTGTAACTTAATTAAATAAAATGTTATGATCAGCAATATGCCCTTACATATGGCTTTATTGAATGTGTTTGTGCGTGTATTCTACGACGCCGGCGTATTAGCATTATATATATAGTGACGTCATTACGTGATGACGTAAATGAACAGGTGAATCGGTTTTTGAACCAGTTCATTGAAACGAACCGTCTGAAAGAACTGGTTCGCAGAAAAGATCCAGCCGTGTTGCTTCACTGCAGTGTTTTATGCATCCATTTGTGGTTGTTTTTTCAAAAATGTAAACACTTTAACTTCTGTTATTTCCAGGCATCCAGGAGCATTCAGCCAACAAACAACATGGAATACATTTCAATAATTACATTATATTACAATCATATTAATGTTATTAATGCTGATTATGTTGAAGTCACTGATTGAAGCGCCTCCCATTGCAACTAGCCAGAAATGTTCAAGGGAAAAAGACGTCACTTCCTTAAACCAACGAATAGTCTTTCAAATTGTCTATAAATTAAGCTTTGATTGAATAAAAATATGTTTCTAATATTTTTTCAAGCTGTTGACCACTTAAAGTTTATTATAATTAATTGTGAAAGATTAATTGATTTTAATTTATTATCTTTGAAGACTGTCAATTTAGGTAATTTCCTATAATTTGCAACTATTTCAAATGAGAATAGATTAGAGTGTATGAAGCCATTGTCATATGGAATACTTTTACTCTATTTTTGGAGCTTGACAGCCCCATTCTCTTTAATTTTATTGGGGGGTGGAACTATCCACTAAGATGACATCATGCAAGCATATTCCAAAACTAAATTACATACAGGGGCCATTTATCCCACCCAACCTATATTTCATCACTTTCTGAACTCCTGAATTCCTCAATTCTTGTTCCAAATGTAAATGCTCGGTTTGAAGGCATACAGTAGGTGTATGTATGATTGTGTGTGGCTGTTGGAACCGGCTGACATCAATCAACTCAATGACGTAACACACAATCTATTTTCCAGTGGCTGCCTTTGACAATATGTGTCTCCTAATTTCTCGTTTAATAACACCAGACAGACTGGTGGAACTCATCTCTACATAGGTTATTAGAATCTCTACAAACTATAAAGAAAGTCTAATAGACAAATGTAATCAGTTATATAAAGTGAATCAGGAAAAGACAACAACATACTTCCAGAGGAAAAGGAAGAACAGCTTTCCTCATTGTGACACCTGCACATTGTGATGAAAGAAGCTCCTTTGGAGTCAAAAAGAACAACTGGTATCACTCCTGGCCACATTGATATGGCATTTTTCGGCATTTTGCAGAGGTACTTAATCAAAGCCTTGGGTGTCTCATTGATGTTAAGGAAGTAAAAATAGAGTAACAGGAAAGACACCTGATTGATTTCAAACATCATGTCACTGCAGCCTTCTTATAGCCCCAGGTTATTCAGAGATTAATGAAAGCAAGTCACTCAAGTCCAAAGAGTTAATAGGAGAAGTATACACAGTGTGTATCATTTCTGCTAACGGATGAGAGGTGAGTCTCCCTGTTCCTTGAATGGGTTTAATTGACCTAAGATGAGGTTAGATAGACTGTGGGACCAGCAGTCTGTAATCCGAGTGCCGTATTGTTCTCTAAGTGCTTCCGGATTTAGCGCTGGTCTGGCATTAGGCTGGGATGCTGTTGTGAGAGAGAGGACTATATGATACAGAGTTAAAAAACATGTAGCTAGAGCCATAGAATTCAATATAATGCTTTAGAGGGAGAAAGAGGGAAAAAAAGAGAAAGAAGGTATTAAGTATTATATGAGTTGTGATGTAGGGAAACTGGGCATCAAGCTTACTGTTCATCTCACATTATATAGGATATTGTACATTTTATCCTAATATGCCTAGAACCCAAGCTAAAACAAATAATGCAAATCAAAGTATTATTTTAATCTGGGAAGTTCTGACTCTAAATTCTGATTTGATGAGCCATGTTCGAAACTGGAATAAAAACTATACATACTATAAACACACTCCTCAGTGCTATGTGGGTTAGGGAGACGGGTCCCGCTCTGCTCTTGCGCTGCATCGGATACGCTGTGCTGTTTAATCAGGTAGCACTGTTTCGTCACACTTTCAATTTTTTGAGTAGCCCACTACTTGACCATCCCACCGGGAAAAGGTCTGGTGCTCCTGATGGCCAGTCCATCCCTGGGGTTTGGGTTAGGGTATAAGGTAAATAAAATATGCATTCCTGTTGTCTGTATCACATAATTTACCATGAAAAACATCTCTCTTCTGGCACAACTCTTTGGACACTTCCATGGATACTGGAGCTAACACATGCTCATACATTTAACAACACTTCCAGCATCGGCAACTGTGGCAGTGGTTCAAATTTCGGTAAGTACAGACCGATTTTAGCTTAAACACTTTCGACCTACTGATTTTACTTTTATAATGTGAAACTGGATATTAAACAAGATTGATTGGACTGCAAAAATGGGCTTATATCCTTGAATCGTTTACAGTATGACCAGGGATGTGTATCAAGAAAATAAATAGGGTCAATTTCGATTTCATGTTGACTTTAAAATCCAACTCCAATTGCAATTCAACACAAAATCAGCATATTTATGGATCAACAGATTTCATACTTTCAGATCTTCCCTATACATGACATCACACTATATAGTCAAAGCTGCACTAAAAACCAACAAAATGGCTGCTGAACACTGGACTAAATGCTTACAGCATGCTGCTATATGCAGGTGATGACAGTGACTCAAATGTTTTTAAGAGAGAAAATGAGTGAATGTGAGAGAATGACAATTGTGAGAGAGACAGGCAGATGAAGATGCCTTATTAACGGATAAAAGTGTCTTGATTTACTTTCAATAGGGATCTCCCATTCACCATTCCTCTAATGTAGCATCATTGCAGAATATTGAAACATTCCTGCTTCATCTGTGCACAGATTGCTTTTGAGATGCTAAGCAAGGTGCCTAAGTAAGCAAACCAATCTGAATCCATTCATCGTGTTAATGTATCCCAAGTCCAGGAGAACAATAACTCGTAATGACCACTAAATGAACGCTAATTTAAAAAAACGATGTGCTTCTGGCACAATAATTGTACATTTTATTCATATTCTGATAGGCCATCATTGAAAGATCAGACTGAAATCAAACTCACCAGAACTTCTTTGGCCTTCTTATTCGGAAGGGAGAGCAAGGCATTGTGGTTCTCTGTTTTCAGGCTTACAGAGATCTGCTGTTTTAAAGTCCTCTTAACTGAAGATCTCACTTGCACAGTTGGAAGGCAAAGGGGCCTACAGATGAGATTATGGCCTAATTCTGGATCACAGAGTATAAGATCCTGATTTACTCTGACAAGATAATGTGGCTTCTTCCTCTAATGTGTCTTCTTCCTTCCAGACAGATTAAACTGATGGTAAATATTGTATCTGTATCTCATACATACAGTTGGGTTTAAAAGTTTGAGTTCACACTGAAAATCTGGGATTCCAATCCAACTTAATTATTAAACATTTTTAAACAAAGAAATATGACATCAAATAAATAAGATATACTTTAGATACTCTGCACTATTTCTAGGTCACTTATCAAATTTGTGACATTGAACGTGTTAACTCCTTTGCACAAAAACACAGATTTCCTTGTTTCTACTGATGCACACAAGATGCTCATTGGAACATTTACAGATCATGCTGGGTTAAAATGGGTCACCAGGTTTTGCACAAACTTGTGGAGTACACGCCAACTTGAGTGAATGCTGAAATTCGTGTACATTTTACATTTGTAACTTTTCACACAAATTGTTATGCAAATAATACAATTTCCAATTTAAAAACAAAACTATGTAAAAATTTTAAATGGAAGCATTTTCACATATGGATTCAGACTTTTTTAAAGAACACTTCTATATTTCTCCATTTCTTTTTGTTGATCGGAATTTTCAGCAATTATTTACACTATGCTAACATTACTTTGAATAAGAATCAGTCCTTCAGTGATAATATATTTTCTATCTTGGTGAATTCTCCACCTAACTTTAGCCACTGTTTAGCTGGTGATGACTAAGCATTTTTTACATCCTGCACCAAACACAAAGCAATATTAACAGGCTCCAAAATATACAACTTTACCGCAACTCCAGCAATAGACTGTCAAACTCCTGTCATAAAGCCAATGATTCTTGCCAGTAAATGTTGCAACCTCCATGAAAAGTTAGCTTGAAGAAGCAGATCAGATGCTCCTGAGAGGCAGATCTATCCTCAAACGTGGTTTGTTCAATCAGACAGCAAAAAATACATAAAAAAAAATAGTTGAGGATGGATCCAGCTGGGTTCCTTTCTTTGCACCCAGAAAAGCTGTTTGCTGGAGAGGCAGAGATCAATGCAGGCCAGTCCTGAGATAGAGCACAAGGCCGTGTGAAGGGATGGATACTGCTGGAGCTGGGAAGATCTGGTTTATCCCACAAGAGATTTCATCAAACCTGACAATCAAAAATGTCCATTTGCGCCTGGCAGACCTTTACACACTGCTTGCCAGTATACCCACACTTTCATTTACAAAAACACAGGAGTGAGAGCGTCGCCTGTGTGCTTCAGCCACTCTGTCCTGCCAACACTGCAGAGCTGTCTGCGGTCGCTGTGGCAACAAGGCAGCAGGACTGCAGCATGTCCTCTATGCACAGGACCTTTCTCATTCCAACACCACTGGCCAAATAAAACACATGGGGCTCTGAATCTTTCCACACCTCTTGACATTTAAGATACAGAGTTAAAGGTAAAGCATGTCATTTCTGCATGGCTTGTATTACCAAAAACAATTGCAAAAAAAAGCAGGTTTCCTGAACACGCTTCCTGTCTTCCATTGGTGGTCAAACAGACAGTCCCAACCCCAAACTCAATGTTGCTATGCCAGGCTGGTTGGGATGCTCAAACAAACAGAAAAATATTTTGATAGCGATACAGAGCCACTATGTTTACAATTAGAAGAAAATCAGTCTACAGATGCCGTACTTATAGCTAATGATATAATTTTATAATCAACTGTCTAATCTATAATCTATAGTCTTCCTGTCTGATTCCCTGCCCATTCCCCTTCCTTAAACACTGTCTGTCATTTCTGATCCAATTTCACCTTTGGTAAACACATGACTTGCCTCTCAGATATTGGAATCACTGGAACAAGTCTGTCCTGGTTTTCTTCCTACCTCACCAACAGACAGTATTTGATCTCAATTAACTTAAATCCCCTATTGCTCCTCTCACTCAAGGTGTCCCCCAAAGTTCTGTCCTGGGTCATCTTCAGTTTATAGTTCACAGACCCCTTGGTCTAATCATTTGTCGTCATGGTTTCAGATATCACTGCTTCACTGACTGAATGGTGTAAAAAATGCATTAAACAGCAATTTTCTCATATATAATGGTGATAAAACAGAGATAATGGTTTTAGGACCACAAACACTCACAATAAATATTTACATTTGTATTGATGTTGATGAAAATCCCATCAAACCCTCCAAAACCATTAAGAATATTGGCATCAAGTTTTATCCATCTCTCACTTTTGAAACTCATACCAAAACCATCACCAAAACTGATTTTTCCATCTACGCCACATTGCACGACTTCGACCCATGTTTAGTTTGAAGGATGCTGAATCAATACTCCATGCCTTCATAACATTACTTCTTGACTACTGCCTCTTCATCGGCCTACCCAATAAAAGCATCACCAGATTGCAATATATCCAAAACTGTGGCAAAAAGGTCCTCTCAAACACCAAGCGTTCTGCACATTTCTCTCCAAATTTGTTCAGTCTTCACTGGTTGCCTGTCTCAAGTCATACACTGTTCAAAATAATTGTCTTAACTTTCAAAATTCTTCATGAACTTGTACATCTATATTTATGTAACCTGGTACATCCATACACAGCTGCACGCTGTCTATGTTCTTCTGATTCTAGATTGCTCTCTATCCCCAGATTTCGTCTCTCAAATTTTGTTGGAAGATCCTTCAGTGCAATTGCACCTAAAATGTGGAATTTATCCCCTATGAGTCTCCGTAACATCTCCACAATCTCCATCTAAAAGTCTCAGCTTCAAACGTATATTTTCTCACAGTACTATTGATTTATCTTTGATCTATTTTTTTATGTAATTGTATTCTTTGACCATTGTAATTTGTTGGTATAATTGAATGTACACTGATTGTAAAGCGACCTTGAGCTTATTGGAAAGGTGCTAAATAAATAAAACATATTATTATTATTATTATTATTATTATAGGTGAAAGTATTTTAACATAACAAAATATGCTTTAATAATTTTGTCACGATTCACTGTTGTCTACCCTGTGATTTGCCTCTGTCATCTGTTCCCCATGGACTACACTTCCCATCATCCCTTGCTCTGATCACCTCCAGCTGTTTCCCATTGTTCCTCACCCATGTTTCATTTAATCATTACCCTTTGTGTATTTAAACCCTGTTGTTCGATCATTCGTTGTCAGTTATTGAATGTATTCAGTCCTGTGTCTTGACCCAGAGCCTGATCCTGATCCTGATCCTGATCCTGATCCTGATCCTGATCCTGATCCTGATCCTGATCCTGAGCCTGAGCCTGAGCCTGTTTTCCCATCGTGGTTGTTTTATTTGTTCCTGTGTTTCCGTTTATATTCCTAGTTACCTGTTACATCTTTTGTTTTTCTATTAAACGCTGCATTTAGATCCTCATCCCTCGTCTGCCTTGTTACAACTTTACATTTTTGGCAATAACAAATATATGAATCCTAAACAGTTTAACTAAAGAAAAAGCCTGCCACAACAATGAAGAGCCTGAGAATTGTTTTCTTCCTAGTCACTTCAAGCAGACAGAAAATTGCCTTTCTTCAGTGACTGTGTCCAGGCTGATACCCTGCAGCCAAACAGCATAAAAGCTTGTGGTTCTGCAATGGCTGATTCAGGCTCTGGTTAAGTAAAATGAAAAAGACAGTACTTACCACATACTTCTGGCTCTGGAAAATGTCTTGTCAACTCTGAAAGGACAAAGACAATATCAGTTAAAGACAATTTCTTGCACCTGTTTCATCTACAGAGTGCAGCCTGTGGTCTAAATAGCCAAAATACTGTCCTCACATCACAGTTGGCTGTTAGTGTTTGGTTAAACTCTCATGTTCTATTTAGGGACATTTTAATATCTCAAAAATAAATTGAACATTGAAGTTTTTGGTTAATATATTACATGACTTTTCCAAAGCTTATGTTATAAACAAAATGTAAATGTTATAACACACTGCAAATTCAATGAAAAATGTCACAATACTGGTGTTTGGGCTCTCACATACTAACATTATCTGACTGGTGTACTGTGCACAGAATAGCAGCGCATTTCCATTGCCAGTTGTTTATTTTGATTTGTTTTAAGTTACTAAATTAAATAACGTTTTGTTTTTACAATATCTGTCACATTTCTGAAAAGTATAATTTGTTATAAATCTGTTTACTAGTTTTCAATCATTTACTAGTTTTGATTAAGTCAGATGACAGGTTCAATGTCAACAATCCATCTGCTAAATTTCTTAGATACATTTTTTTTTTTTTTACTATACACAATATATTTCAATACAGCTACCATAGTGTTTAAAAAATATATATTTTCAAGAAATGTCAAATGGAAATCCAACAGTGTGGTTCTCAGTCTTTATTAAAAATAGTAATCATACTTTTTCTTTAGGAGTAAAATCTTTTTACAATGGAAAATCAATTCTGTGCACTTATATGCAAATTGTTTTCCCATTTCTCTTCAGCCATCTGTTGAAAGCAATTAAGTTGCATAAAACCACATGAAAAACACTGTAACAGATGATAATATTTAAATTAATGACATTTTTCCTTACGCTATGAAAAAGCCACCAAGTATTGTGTAGGAAAAATGTTGACTCAAACATGATCTTGGCAACCAGCAGATGGAGTTAATGCAACACTCACTTGTCAATAAAATAATTATAGTTTAAACTCCTTACATGTATAACAGGATATATATATGTATATATAAACTGGCTTTCAACATGGCATAGGATGAATATTCAAACACTAGCAGAAACACTTCAAACACTAACAGAAAAAGCAAATAACTTGTGGTCAAGAGCAGATATTCAGACCTCTGCTGAACTGCTACAGTAGATAAGGATATGCAAAATAATCTTTACAATATTTACCAGGCAGCTCAGTTGTTCACTGTGTGCTTTCCCTGCTGCTGTTTAGATACTCTCATATTTCCAGAGTGGTTCACTTTAAGTGCATAGCCCCCTGTTCACCCAGACAGGCGATGGTGTCTATAGCTTTAGAGCAGTGCCATGGGAATCCATCTTTCCAAGAACCTGTCTGTCCTGGATTAGGCGGCATACTATCAGGACTCATACTATACCACCTAACATTCATAGTATACCCGACAGCCAGAAAAAGAGACAAGGTTGTTTGTCTTGGACAGTAAAGCACTAACAGAATGTCACAGCACTAATACTGAAAACATTAGTGCTGTCAGATTTTGCCTACATTGTTCCCCTAACTAAAACACTAAATAATGTCTTAATGAAAATGTTAATATGCATAAAGGTTTGTGTAAGGGTAAAACAACATAAGTCAATGGAAAGTCTCCACAAAAATAGAAAAACTAATGTGTTATGTTGACAGCTGTGCACATTGGACAGTGGATTTTGAACTGGCTATCCTGCCTCACTTCTTTATAATAGACAGAGGACAATCGATGTCACAGATTTTGATTTTCCTCTGACAGACACAGATAACGTTAAACGCTGACCACTTTAGTGGCACTCAGAATCAGGTACATCATTGCATGTTTCCACAAAGGGTAGAGATCAAAAATAAACTACATTACCTGGTTATTTATAACATATCCTCCCCTCAAGTCCATACATGTTTGATGTTATTGAGGGAGCAGACACTGTGGCGGTTACAAACCATACAAAGATTATTTGTCATTATATGTCATTATTTCCATTTAATGTTTTTCAGGCAGAATACTCACTGTGAATGGGGGTTCACATTGACCATGGCTTTATAATTTAGGGGAAGGAGACTTTCTTATTCTAGATAGCATTTAATTGTTCATAATTTATCTAGACCATGATGAGACATAAATATCTTCCATTTACCCATAAGAGAAAGATGTGTATACTATGTGTGCTAATAGCTAAATTTGTAAATGTTTTGGAATACTACACTTGCATATAGACCTCAAAGCTAAAAGACATGAACTAAAAGTTACAATTTGATTTCACAGAGTCTTTAAAAATACAGTCTGCACATTGCTGAAAATGTGTGAAATGTTTTGTAATTTTGCCTTGATAATGCTGATCATGTATTAAAAATCTGTATTTGCTTACTTTTGTGATTTACTGTTTCTAATTAATAATACAACCAGTCACAAGATACAGGTCTCATTACACAAAGATGGCCTAAAAACAGCACCGCTCTTTGGAAAGGAAGAGTCTCAAACCAAAAGTGTAACACAGATACCTGTTCATTCATAGCTTGTTTTTGTCTTGTTTTGCATTGTTTCTTTATTGCAAAGAGAGTTTTTTGGTAAAGCCTTACAATAAGGTTCCATTCGTTATTATATTTGTTAATGCATTAGATATCATGAACAAACAATGAACGATATATATTTTTTTATACTTATCTTCGTTAATGTTAGTTAAAGAACACACCTTATTGTAAAGAGTTACATGTATTTTTTTGTTTTTTTTAATGATTCGTTTGACAGATGGAGGTTTCTAATTAATTAAACAAACATACAAATGAACATCGATAATAGCAGGTACAGTCATAAATCTTTACACCACTCTTTATTCACTTAACCAATGTGAACAATGTGTCAATTTTTCAATTGATAACAATGTAGGGGACCTAAAGAACAGTGAACACCTTGGCCTTGTTAAGAATGCGTCTTCAGTTCACATTGTTTTTATTGATGATTTATATTTGATATTGCTATCCATTCAAAATTTAGTGCACAAATCCACACAATTGCAGGAAAAACACCATTGGTTTTCTACATCAAATGGTCACAGAATTTCAGAGCCCTGACTTCAACCTGATTTAGGAGCTTTGGCATGACCCTCAAGAGAGCGATTCACACCAGATATCCCAAGCCAATTGCTGATGTCAAACCATTTTTTAAAGACAAATGGTGTGAAATTATTCCTGACTGTGCTCTAAAATTACAGGACATCTTTAGTGGAGGTTATGCAGCCAAAGAAGGGTAAACCAGTTGTTAAATCCAATGGTGTAGAATTACTGTTAAGGGGGTGATATGTCCACCCCAATCATGCATCTGTCCTTGTTTATATATTTTTATCAACGTTGAAATTTTTTTAGTTTGAGATACCTTGCAATTGCGTGACTTCATGATCAGACAAAAAGCATCAAGCATCAAGGGCCCCCTGAATAAAAAGATCTTTGTGTCTCACAAGACACAGTCAGTGGCTGACAACATGTGCAATTTCAATCTGTAGGTCTGTTACCCACACAAAACTTTTATGAGTTTAGAAAATATTAAATAAATCACACGAGTCATATGTGGAGTCAATGAAGATGTTAAAGCCATCCATAGAATTTATCAGTTGTTTTTCAGGGTGAGGCAGATGAGCAGTTAAGAATTGTAATTTTGTAATTTTCTGAAAGGGTTAATGTTTTTCTGATACATTAATCCCCAGGCCTGAATGTTTAACATGATATACAGTGTATACATATTCAAGAGTACACAGTAAAAAAATTCTGTAATTTTAACAGTAAAATACAGAAATAAAATTTTAACTGTAAAATATACAGTAACAATTTTTATATATTTTAAAAGACAGAGTTTTTAATGATAAAATGTTGTAAAAATATATTTTTTTAATATAAAAAGTACGATTTTCCTGTATAATTACTGGTACAAATGTACATGTTTAACAAGAGAGTACATGTACTTTTTACAGTAAATGATTCTTAAAATTACAGTAAAAACGTAATCAGGCATTCCCAGAATTCCCTGCGTGACCCATTACATTTCATTACATTTTATAGGAATAGTCATGCTTCATCTTATTTTTAATATCAGTTTCGTACACTGGGGTGTTCTGTTATATTTGATGAAAAACATGTAATTTATTTAATGTTTACTGCATTATTTAAATCTCACATGTGCTACCCTGATGGTGTTTAGTGTTCCCCGTCTGTCGCTCACTTCGACATTGTGTCGAAGAAGCGATACTAGGAGTCTCTCGAGCGCCAAATATGCCTCTGATCTATGATAAAAGGCAAATATTTGCATACCCCGCCCCCGGACATATGGGTATAAAAGCGGGGAAATACGTCGCGTTCATTCAGAAATTTTCTTCAGAGCCAATGGTTGTACTGCAGCGAGCTGCGAGTCACACACCCGTTCCTGTTCCTCTGACGCTCTCTGCTGTTGGATCTACGGCGCACTACAGCGGCTTTCTCCTTCCTTGCACGGCAGTGCAGTTTGCCCCTGGGTGCTTCGACAGCCCAGACCATATTAAAAGAGTGATATTTCTTTTAAAAGAGTGCTTTTTTTCTATTAGAGCAATACACAGCGGCGTTGAATGTCCTTTTCAGGATGCGTCTTTATAAAGATCCCATTCCGCCCCTGTGTACGTCCTAGATGCGGTAGAGTGCTCTCCGCTTCAGACGGCCACAGGCGTTGTCTCGTGTGTCTGGGTAGCGATCACACTGAGGCAGCGTTTGTGGATGGTTCATGCTTTCACTGCGAGGGCATGACCATGGCAACATTGCGGTCGCGGCTCGCTTTCAATAGAAAGCACGCCAATCCAGCCGGCCCCCGCATTGCTCCAACTTCCAACGAGATTGAGGACGATGTGGCTGGCGATGGAGGCGATCTGGGGATGGCAGTGGGTGCAGCTCCGCCAGGTACGCCCCCTCGGACCACCCGCCCCCCAGCACGCTCGTTGACTTCCGTCAGCTCGAGGCAATAGCGGCTCGCCTCACAGCCAGCCTGCTTATCCTCTAGAGCTCGAAGTGGATGAGCACGCCGCTGCATCGGAGAGCGCGGCATCTGATGTGGATGTCTCCCCTGGGCTGCTGCCTTTGGGCCAGCACGCCCAGGCTGAGGCTGACGCTCATGCTTTCCCGGGCCGCCGCCAGCGTGGGCTTGGACTGGAACACTCCGTCATCCTCACAGCCATCGCGGTTGGATGACTGGTTCACCGCTCACAGCCTCGCCCCCCACCCCCCGGTCCAGTTTTTCCCAGAGGTGCATGATGAACGGACGTCATGGAAAGCACCGAAGCAGACGCCCCCCGTCTCACGGACCCCCTCGAGGACCCGGAATTACCTCGACGACTGGCTTATCCTGGACCACTCGCGAGAGTTACTATGCGCCCACAGAGACCAGATGCTCAGTCACCTCAGCCGCTTAGGGCTTCAGGTCAACTGGGAAAAGAGCAAGCTCTTCTCAGCATGGAGTTAGACTTGGTCTCAGTGTCAGCATGTCTCACCAACGAGCACAGTCGGTGCTGAGATGTCTCGCCACTCTCAGGCCAGGCACATCAGTCCCTTTAAAATTTTTCCAGAGGCTCCTGGGGCATATGGCATCCTCTGCGGCGGTCGCGCCGCTGGGGTTGATGCATATGAGACTGCTTCAGCACTGGCTTCAGACCTGAGTCCCGAGACGAGCATGGCGCCGTGGCACGCACCGTGTGACGATCACCCCCGCCTGCCACCAAACATTCAAACCCTGGCCCCCAGACCTCTGCTTTTTACGGGCAGGAGTACCCTTCCAACAGGTGTCCCTACGCGTCCTGGTCACGACCGACGCATCCAGATTGGGTTGGGGTGCCGTGTGCAACGGGCACGCAGCCGCGGGCCATTGGAGAGGGGCCCCGCTGCACTGGCACATCAACTGCCTAGAGTTTCTGACCGTTTTCTTTGCCCTGCGGAAGTTCCTCCTGTTAGTTCGGGACAAACATGTCCTAGTCAGGTCAGACAGCACCACCGTTGTAGCGTACATAAATCGCCATGGCGGTGTATGCTCTCAACACATGTCACGACTCGCCCGTCGTCTCCTCCTTTGGAGCCAGCAGCGACTCGGGTCAAGTCACTGCGTACCACTCACATCCCCGGCAACCTCAATGTGGTAGCGGACGCGCTGTCACGACAATACTTGCCCAGTGGAGAGTGGAGGCTTCACCCCCAGTCGATCCAGCTGATTTGGGAAAGGTTCGGCAAGGCCCAGGTAGACCGGTTTGCCTCCCCAGAGATCTCCCAATGCCTGCTCTGGTACGCCCGAACAGAGGCTCCCCTCGGGGCAGACACATTGGCACACAGCTGGCCTGCAGGGCTGTGCAAGTACGCATTTCCCCCAGTGAGCCTTCTTGCACAGGTGCTGTGCAAGGTCAGGGAGGACGAGGAACAAGTCACTCTAGTGGCTCCCTATTGGCCCACCCGGCTTGGTTCTCAGACCTCGTACTCCACGTGACAGCCCCTCTCTGGCAAATTCCCCTGAGGAAAGACCTTCTTTCTCTGGGATGGGGCACACTCTGGCATCCGCACCCAGACCTTTGGAACCTCCACGTCTGGACCCTGGATGGGACGCGGAAGATCTAGCTGGTCTACCACCTGCCGTCGTAGACAAAATTAGCCAGGCCAGAGCCCCTTCTATCAGGCATCTTTACGCCCTCAAGTGCCGCCTGTTTGCAAATTGGTGTTCTTCCCGGGCTGAAGACCCACAGAAGTTCGCAGTTAGGTCAGTGCTCTTATTTCTGCAGGAGAGGCTGGAGGGGAGGCTGTACCCTTCCACCTTAAAGGTGTATGTCGCTGCCACCATGGCCCACCACGATGCAGTAAACGGCAAGTCTCTGGGTAAGCACAACTTAATTATCAGGTTCCTAAGAGGCGCCGGAGATTAAATCCCTCCCGGCCAAGCCAGTTCCCCTCATGGGACATCTCAGTGGTCCTCTTGGGCCTTCAGAGACCTCCCTTCGAGCCACTAGAATCAGCTGGACTTAGGGCCCTCTCTCTAAAGTTGGCCCTGCTGATCGCGCACGCCTCCTTCAAGAGGGTCGGGGACCTGCAAGCGTTTTCTGTTAGCGACACTTGCCTGGAGTTCGGTCCGGCAGACATGTTTGTGATCCTAAGACCGCGACCGTGCTACGTGCCCAAGGTTCCTGCCATGCCCTTTAGAGACCAGGTAGTGAACCTGCAAGCGCTGCCCCGGGAGGAGGCAGACCCAGCCCCTTCGTTGCTGTGTCCGGTTTAGATGTTCTGAGCAGCTCTTTGTCTGCTTTGGCGGGTGAGCGGAAAGGGAACGCTGTCTCCAAACAGAGGCTTTCCCACTGGGTAGTGGACACCATTTCATTGGCCTATCACACCCAGGCCGTGCCCCCCCTTTTACGGGTCCGAGCATACTCCACAAGGAGTGTTGCATCCTTGTGGGCACTGACCAGGGGTACCTCCCTAGCAGACATATGTAGAGCAGCGGGTTGGGCAACACCTAATACCTTCGTGAGATTTTACAATCTCTGCGTTGAGTCAGTATCGTCCTGTGTTTTCTCAGGTCCGAGCCGGTAGAACTAGACTTTTGTGGGGCATTGGGGAAGGGTACGTGCAGTCTGACACAGCTGGTCGCCTTTGCACTTAAAATACCTGCCCGCAGAGCATGTACACGGCTCAGTGCATGGCGTGATTTAAATTGAACCCCTAGTGTTAACACCCTAATACGTTAAGACGCTGAGCCGAGCCACTGTAGTGGCCGGACCATTTCCGGCTCCTCAGAAAAATCTTGAATGAACTTGACGTATTTCCCCGCTTTTATATGCAAATACTCTCTGACAACTTCTCATTGGCCTTTTTTCATAGATCAGAGGCATAGTCGGCGCTCAAGAGGGACCCCTAGTGCCTAGTTCTTCGACACAGCGTCTCGTTCCCTCCATCAGGCTCCTGGAAAAGCCACTATTGATGAACTTCATGTCATAATGTGCCCTTCTGTAGTTACTACAGTGATTACAAATACCTTATAAAGTAAAAAGCAGATTTGTACAGTTTCAGAAGGCTTCATCAAGTTCATGACATTTTTTACTGTAAATTTCACAGAATTTATTTATTTATTTACAGAGCCAGCATGGTCAGGTAAATTACAACCATTTTAAACTGTAAAATGTACAGGTTGTTCTGTAAAGTTGTTTAAATTTTACTCTATTTTCTACATAATTATTCTGGCAACCATAGCTGCCAGTTTTTTTTTTGTAAAAACAACAGGATTTTTTTTTTTACAGTGTATGCAATGTATATAATTTCCTATTTATTTGTGCATTAATTTGAATTGGTTAAATACAAGGGATCGCGGACTGTAGATTTTTCATTGTATGTTGTACTTTCAAATTTATACAGAAATCCAGGAAAACCCATAGTCTTCATACTGTATACTTTTTTCAACTGTATTTGTTTGGCAAGAGGAGATTCCCTTCCTTTTTGTAACTTATAAAACATGTTTGTTGTCAGGCCTGACAATTTTACAGATGGAATGTGCTCACGGTCTTAAGCTTTACTTCATATCCACAAATAAACACCAAAAGCCCCAGTTGCTCAGATACCTAAATGGTACATCACTGAAATGTGCTCAAAAGATTACAAGATATACAATATACAAACTACTGATGCCTGCAGGGATGCCATCCACCTGAATGTAAATAATGCAGTGACAGATCTATACATTGTCAACAATATTTATGAGCACTTATATTTATGATGTATTCAAGACCTTGTCAGATGGCCACAAATCAGTGTTGACAGTACAACAACAAGGATGTGTTAGAACTACAGTCATTTGGCACTCTTTTAGGGTGTTAGCAGCCCACATGAGAACCATAAACATAATATTTTTTCAACCTTGGACTGAACTTCACCTCCTCTCTTGTTACACTGATTCTTATAAAAGGGAAATTGAGTCTGGGTGTGGTGGTAAACTCTGAAGTGAAGCCTTGACTGAGCCAAAATAGCCATAGGGGATAACTGCGTGCTGGATAGCCTTAAGTAATTAGCCAACTAATATTAGCGGCCAGCTAATGCACACTAAGCCAAATATTTGCCTCATTAGAACTGAATGTATGAACGATCTTCTGACACGGCAGTTCTTTTACAAATATTCTAAATGAAATATCTTTGTCTATAAATTAATTAAAATGGGACTCAACGATTCATACAGAATGCATACTGAGGCTGTTTCCTCCCTTGTGTTGTCATGGTAAAATGCCACAATATGCATTGTGGATTAAATGAATGTTACCCAGGTTAATTGGATGGACTGCTTGTAAGTAAGTGCACACCATGAACAACACAGGTAATGCATATCTTAATGAATATATCAGTCCCTGGAAGGGTTTGTAAGTGTGTTCTTTCATATTATACAAACGTCTTTTTTTTTAAATTCAGCATAATGTGTTGAATTGGAATCGAACAGGAACAGTTCCAAACCAATTTTACTTTATTTTTTTAAGTGGAACCAAACGAGATGTTAGGTAGAATGTTAGCCACAGTTACCATTCACTTTCATTGAATGAAAAAGATGCAATACAAGTGAATGGTGACTGAGGCTAACTTTTGTGTTTCATAAACAAATTAATGTCTTGCAGGTTTGGAACGACTAGTTTTCAGAGAATATTGAATTAGGTAAAAAAAAAAGAAAAAAGAATTACCACTGGCAAATTGTTTCTTTCTTTAAGCATAAACCACACTAAATTGAGTTAGATTTTGCTTAAAACAGTAGGGTGTTTAGGCAGTACAAAAACATGAAACAAAGAAAGAGAGAAACTTTTACATACACATGTTCCACGAGACTGCATGCCTCGGAACAGTGCGACAGACATGCCCATAGATGGCTTTTCTGTCATCTGTTCTTAAAAATAGAATTAAGTGAGTTTCTTTGCTGCCTGTGTAATTTGATATGTTGGTAAAGAACATCTGTGGGGCTGGGCAGGTGGGGTGGAGCAATGACGGTCCTGAGTAAGGCTGAGATGCACACCTGGGGCTAATAATCTATCCCAGCTGTTACTGATTACGGCGATGGCAGGCGAGGGATAAAACCGTGACCAGAACTGCAGTCAGGAGCGAGACACTGGGATAGAGAGAAACAATGATGCTATGTATGTGCACCAATGTTTTATATCTGTGTTTTGTTTAATAAATGTAAAATGTTGGATGCGCCCCCGCTCCCAATTCCTTCTTACCCAGACAAGTGGAGATCAGTTACACTGGTGCCAAAACCCAGGAAGGAGGAAGAGCAAACTGTCCTGGGAGTACTCGCCACTGCCGTCAGCCCGGAGGCGGAGTAGCCCACTGCCATCCGGCAAGAGATGGAGGAGCCGCTGCCATTCGCCAGAGGAGCCATTGCCATCTGCCAGGGGACGGAGTCGCCACTGCTGTCCGCCAGGGGACAGAGGAACCATTGCCATCTGCCAGGAGATGGAGGAACCATTGCCGTCCCCCAGAGGAACCACTGCAGGCAAGGGAGAAAGCCGTGACACAGCTGTAGTCGGGAGAGAGACACCGGGCAGGTGGGGCGGAGTGATGATGGCGTGTAGCAAGGACGAGATGTTCACCTGGGGCGAATTATCTCGCCCAGCTGTTAGTGATTACGACGATGGCGGGCAAGGGATATAGCTACGACCAGAGCTGCAGTCGGGAGAGAGACACTGGGAGTCAGAAACAATGACGCTGTGTATGTGAGTCATTGTTTAATGTCTGTGTTCTGTTTAATAAAATGTCAAACATTGGTTGTGCACCCGGCTCCTGCTTCCTCTTATCCAGAGAAGTAGAGATCCGTTACAATCTGGGTTAATTTATCATGGGTCGCAAACTCTTCATTAGGCAACTCTTCTTTATTTAAGGCTATTCTATTCGTTAGCCTATTTTATTGATATTGGAAGCTCCATTCATAATTTTTCCCCCTTTTACCCATTATAAAATTTCACACCGGTGTTGTCCCGTATACAGAGTAAATACGCTAACACCGTGGCAACCCTACTCCTGAAATACAGGCATTACAGCTGATTTAGTCCTAACACCAGCTTGCTGACTATCACATGGCTAAGTTTAATTATGATCCCTCTGGCAAGGTAACAGGGTGCAGGTGCCTCATAAATCATGTCTTGAACACTTCAGGGCTGCTAGGCTAGAGAGCACAATGAACATGCTGCATCTAATATATAATTTAGAAATACTCTTTCACAAGCATCATCTGTTTATGGTTCATTTCCTCTGCAAAGAAATGAGAATATGTTTTTTTTTTAAGAAAGAAAAGGTCTGGGAAGAGCTGACTGTTTCAAAGCAGGAGGACACTTTGCATTGATTGTATACATGCACAATAAAAGTCAACAAATTTAGAGCATGAAAATTTATGCTGTTTTCAAAATGGTTTCCCAAACAAGTTTAAGTCTCCCATACGTTTCCAACAGACTGCCTAGGACAGTACAGTCAATTGCATTATTATTTCTAATTTATTTTTCCAAATATGTCTTCGTCTATAGTACTAAAATAATTGTTAATAGAACTGTCAAGGAACCTAAATCATTAAGAGGTCTTTGAATCTTTAAATTCCTTGCAATTCTTCTGCGTGAGAGTGATTTGAGAGAGAGAGTTGGTATACAGTATACTGGTAGTGGCCCCCTTTTTGGAGTTTGACAGGCTGAGAACAGCTGATATAAGCAATGATAGTTCCTAACATCTTCTACAAGTCTCTGTGGCAATGGCACAAAGTGTGATCAAAGATACTGTCAAATTAAAAGGAACTCTAGCGGTGTTGGTTTTCCTCACAGAACACTTTTTTAGGAAGACTATGATCCTAATAAAATTCCTGACATGGCCTTCTGTTGTTTAGCCCATCTGTCTGAAGGTTTGACGTGTTGTGCATTCTGAGATTCTTTTCTGCTCATTACAATTGCACAGAGTGGTTATGGGAGTTACTGTAGCCTTTCTGTCAATTCAAACCAATCTGGTCATTCTCCATTGACCACTCTCATCAACAAGGATCCGCAGATCTGCTGCTCACCGGAAGTTTTTTGTTTTTGGCACCATTCTGAATAAACTTTAGACTGTTGTGCGTGAAAATTCCAGGAGATCAGCAGTTGAGAAATACTCAAACCATCCTGTCTGGCACCAACAATCATGCCACAGTTGAAATCACGAAGAGATGGTTGATGTGAACGTTAACTGAAACACCTGACCTGTATATGTATGATTTTATGCATTACACTGCTGCCATTGGCTGATTAGATAAATCACATGAATAAGTAGGTGTACAGGTGTTAATAATAAAGTGCTCAGTGAGTGTATATTGTATGCAGTATACAAACAAAAAAGAGATTTGTGCACTCTGAAAACTTCTAGATTACTATTGTAACCCCCGTTCCCTGAGGGAGGAAACGAGACTTTGTGTCGATTTAAGTGACACTAGGGGCTTCTTTTGCTATGGTTACCTCTAATTTTGAGAAAAGGCCAATGAGAAATTGGCAAACAGAATTTGCATGTTCCTCCCCCGGACATACGGGTATAAAAGGAGGGAATTGTACATCTGTTAGTTATGTTTTATTCTGAGGAGCCGAGAATAAGGTTCAGCCATTAAAGCGGTTTGGTACAGTGTCGTGGCAATAGGGACACAACGTCTTGTTCCCTCCATAGGGATTGGGGGTTACAATAGTAACCTAGACGTTCCCTGTCTGTCACTCACTCGTCTATGTGTTGATTGAAGTGACAATAGGGGTCCCATTCAATAACACCACGACACTGAACCGTGTTACGTGAACTGCTGATGCAGGTGCAAAGCAAACTGTTGCGAGCCAAAGTAGCAGGTGCATCAGACTGAACGTAACCTTCGCCAACGCCCCATAAGACAACATTTTTGGTTCCGGCATCCCTGGGGGGGGCAAGTGACGTGACAAGCATGGTAGCAGGTCGCGCCAGCCGCAGCTTTTTCTCTCTCCATGTTCTCTCTCATAGAGTGTTAGATGCGGCTGGGGCCATTTACGCTATAATACGCATCGGGAAAGATGTTCTTTTCCAATCCTATTCTTTCAGGGGGAAAAGATCCCACGGAGACCATGACCTGCCCAGGCTTGGGTGGTCAAACATAAGGCAAATACGGCACAGTGGTAGGTCCTGCCTAATGAGGGAGGAGCTCTTCAAGCACGACGACCAGGGGCAGTGGGGACTGCCCAAAGGAGACACGGGTCCGCCTGACAGGGGGACTGTATCACGGAAAACCAGCACCTATGGAGTACCTATTCCAGTACAGAGCAATCAGTACCCATAGTGGGTCTGGTCAGGAATTTGCGTGCCAGAGGGCTAGGAGGAAGAACATCCAGTGAGCATGAGTTTGAGGGCTCATCTGGGAGTAAGAGCGCACATATTCGCCTCAGTGGAGGGGAAAGGTGCTATGTGCAAGCAGTACACCCGATCAGCTGTACCGTATTACCGAGTTCTACGTGCTCGAACCTAACAAAACACAGGACGAGACCGACTCAACCCAGAGATTATAAAATCTTGCAAGGTATTGGGTGTTGCCCAGTCTGCCGCTCTATAGATGTCTGCTAGGGAGGTGCCGTTGGCCAATGCCCACGAGGATGCCAAACTCCTCGTGGAGTGTGCTCGAAGCCGCAAGGGGGCGGGCATGGCCTGGGTATGATAGGCCAATGCAATGGCATCAACGACCCAGTGGGCAAGCCTCTGTTTGGAGACAGTTTTCCCTTTCTGCTGTCTGCCAAAGCAAACAAAGAACTGCTCAGAGAGTCTAAAGCTCTGTGTGCGGTCTATATAGGTACCCAAAGCATGTACCGGACACAGCACGATAAGGCTGGGTCTGCCTCCTCCCAGGGCAGCTTCACTAGGTCGTTGGAACCTTGGGCACATAGACTGGTAAATGTCTTAGGATAACATGAGAATCTGCAGAAAGAAGTGTCGCTGACAGAGAATGCTTGAAGATCTTCAACCCTCTTGAAGTGAGTTCAATCAGGAGGGCCGTCTTCTGGGAGAGGGCACTTAGCTCGACTGACTCTAGCGGGCTCGGAAGGGGGCTCTCTGAAGGCCCGTGAGGACCATGGAGCGATCCCATGAGGGAACAGGCATGGCCTGGGAGGATTCAACCTCCAGGCGCCTCTTAGAAACCTGATAATCAAGTCTTGCTTCCCTATGGACTTACCATACTCTGCATCATGTTGGGCCACAATAGCGGCTACATACACCTTCAAGGTTGGAGGGGGAAAGCCGCCCCAGCTGGCAAACTGAATTGTGTAGCCGAGTCGGATGGTCCTGGCCAGAACACATGACGGGTTGGAGAGCGAAAGCCATGCATCCAAGCTCCGTGCGAGGGGCACTAAGGAGACAATCACATTTGACGTACCTGGTGGGGCTTTGCAGTGGTGGGGAGCAGGTAGTGTTGTGTCGGGAGGCAAAGTTGCATCCCGAGACATGTGTGCTGATGGAAGCCTCAAAGCACTTATCTTGCACCATGTACCCGGCAGGGGGCGGGTTGATGACTGCAGAGGAGGTCCTATGAATGCATCATCTAGACTCATCAGAACCGGCCAGCCAGGATCCCATGAGCGATGTAGTCGCGGTCGTGGAGGCAAAGGGTCTGCATCCAAGGTGGCGTGATTGTAAGTATTCAGTGCTAGGGTGCAGTGAGAATGGCATGGGCCAGCTAGGTGACCCAAGGAATGAGGAAAAAAGGTATGGGGTGCGGCAAATGAAATAATGAAAAGCATGATTCTCCACCCGGCCCTCCACCAGGGGATGGAGTGGTCTCTTCACCACCTCCAACCTCTAAATCCTTGGGTCACCGTCTCAGGAACACTTAGGAGCCATCCAGGTCTTCGAAGAAGTTCTGGAGATGGAATGAATAGGCCAAACTGGGAGATGAGGGCATTGAGGAAATGCGCCTTGGCGGTGTCCCGCGTCTCGACCAAGTTCAGCCACAGATGGTGTTCCTGGACCACGAGGGTGGCCACTGGCTGTCCGAGTGCCTGTGCTGTGACCTTCGTGGCCCGGAGGGCTAGGTCAGTTGCTGAGCACAGTTGCTGCATTACATTAGGATCAGGACTACCCAAGTGCAGATCTTTCAGTGCTTTGGCCTAGTGGACTTACAGGAGAGCCATAGCATGCAAGGCTGAGGTGGCCTGTCCGGAGGCTTTGTAGGCTTTAGCCATCAGGGACCACGCCATCCTACAGGCCTTGGAGGGGAGTGCAGGGTGATTCCGGCAAGTGGCCGCGCTTTGCGGGCACAGGTGCACCGCAACAGCTTTGTCCGCCTGGGGAACCTCCGTGTACACGTGGGCCGCCCCATCATCGAGGGTAGTGAGAGCGGATGAGCTCAAGGGGAGGACGGAGGGTTCCTGTCCAGCCCCACACTCACAACGCAAGCATGTCGGACATCTGCGCATCAGCCTCAGACTGGGTGGGCAGACCTGAAGGTGGCAGCCCAGTCGAGTCCTCTGCATCAGACGCCGCACCGCTCTCCAATGCAGCAGCAACAATGTCATAATCCACCTGGGGAGGTCCGAAGGAGAACTCAGATTGGCCGTGAGGCGAGCCGGTCTCACATCGGGCTCAGACAGAATCAATCAAGCGTGGGGTGGTTCGTGGGGATGTACCGCTGAAGTCCCCAAAATGCCACCAACATCAACCTCAATCCTGTGGGAAGAAGGTGCAACAAGGGGGATGGCTGGAGTGGCATTTCCTTTTAGCACCACAATGATGCCATAGTCAAGTTCTCGCAATGAAAACAAGAGCCATCCACAAACCTCAGTGTGCTCATGACCCAGACTCATGAGGCAATGCCTATGATTGTCAGAGGCAGAGAGATCTCTGCTGCATCCAGGAACAACACAGAGGCAGAAAGGCATCTTTATAAAGACGCGTCTTTAAAAAGACGTTCAACGGCAATGTGAACTCTTTTAGAGGAATATGTTCTTTTAGGAAGCTCTGCGAGGAGCCCAGGGGCGTTGACTGCACTGGCGTGCAGAGAAGAGAAAGCTGCTGGAAACACCATATGATCCAACAGCAATGCTTCTTGTAGAGGTTAGTGAACAGTAGTGAATTCAGCTCACTGATCACACAACCGCTCAGCACTGAAGAAAGAATCTAACTAACAGATGCACGATTCCTTCCTTTTAAACCAATATGTCCAGGGGAGGGACTTGCAAATTCTGTCGGTTAATTCTGTAACTCAGCATAGCATTCTCTTTCAGAAATGTTGTAAATGTCTTGTGGGAAAACAGTTGGTGTTGGCAGATACAATAATGTCTTAGAGTGTAAGTGTTTAAAAAAGGAAGGAGTTACACCTGCTGACTGGAGAACATGACTTATCCAAGAGAACAGCCCTGCAGTCACTGCCAATACACTGTATGTACCATAACAAAAGCATTACATAAACACCCATCAATGTTTCATGTCTGAAACACAGAGGTACAATATTCCAGCAAACAACATTTAAATAATTAATGTTGTTGAAATCATTTCTTAATATTAAAGTCTGATCACAGAGCATTTAGACTATATAAAAAAGCTAGTTTTGTAGAGAGTGAGACGCATTATCTAAAACATAGAAAGGATGTATTAAAGGAATAGTACAACCAAAATGAAAATTCTGTCATCATTTACTCATTCTAAATTAGAATGAGTAAATGTCGCTCAACACCTGTATGACTTTCTTTCTTGTGCGGAACACATACAGTTTTTAATATGTTTTCACAAGGTTTATTTTCCAAGTCAAGTGCATAGTGAATCTTCTAAAGGGCCTCCACTGCAAATACATAAAGGATAATCCACTGCTAGGTATGCGTTAAATTATTTTAAAATGCACGACATGGAGGCGAAGAACCACCCGACACAACGTACATTTTAAATAATTTAATGTATACCTAGCCATGGATTATCCCACTCATACATTGACACTTGCCAGAATTGATTAGTTACAGCTGGAATATATTTCTTGCAGTGCAAATGTTGACTGGAAGAATAAAAAAATAATGGTTAATTTTATCTAAGAGCGTTTAGATCTGCAGCTCCACTTGTTCTAAATCAGATGCAGAGAAAAAGTAGTGTGACCACACACTTGGTCAAATCTGTGAATTTAAATGCACAATCCAAAAATAATAAAATCCACAGAACGTAGAGGGGTTGGCACTCCAGAGAAAATGTGTTATTAAATTTGTATTCATTGTCATGTTCACATTAATGTGGAAAAACCGATGTTACAAATGTGGCAGTGACAGTAAAGGTTGCACTTACTGTATAATAAGGGGAAACCCATTCAAAACCCTACCTGCTCCAGGGGTGCTGTTTTGTAGCTGACCCTGCGCTCTGACCCCAGCTTAGTTGGGATATGCTCTGCACAATGACAATAAAGTTGAGTCTTATCTTATAATTTGCTATAGTTCACTCTGCTTGCTCTGTAATGTTATATTGCTATGGTTACAAACAGCACATTAATAATGAATGGTGATTAAAACTGACTGGAACTACATGTGCATTCAACGGTTTGAACTGCACGCATTCCAGCCAATCAGAATCTAGTATTAGAACAGACCATGGTATAACACTGTAAATAATAATATGCAGCATAAACCTCTGATCCCACACAGTGAAGTTATATACAACATCTAAAAGCAGCCATTGACAGAGAGTAAAATAAGAGTGTGTGGATTGATTTCACAGAACAGTAGATATAGTATATTGTATTGTACGTGCAAGGGTACCAGTCTACAATGTGACAGACAGATGAATACATTCTGGTGCCTTGACAAATGCAAACTGTCCTGTAGTTCTTCAGGTATCAGGAGAGGTGTGTCTCCTATATGTGATGTCCACATTTGTAAATACACAAGAGCACAGGTGCAGACCATTAAAACAGCACCACCATCTGTCATGTAATACAGAAGGCTGGAATGCATCCTACATGTGACAGCCAGGGCTGGGACAATTTGTCATTTGACTGTGGAATACACTGTAAAAAATGGATACGTGCAATTATTCACTTGAAAAAAATTTACATTTTTTTATATTTTTTTTGGGGGGTATTTACAAACTGTCATGTTGTTGCATATAAATGTCTTTCTTGGAATGCAAAAAGAGATAGCTCTCACTTGTGTTTCATGAATGAAAGAAAGTCTAACATGTTTAGAAGATATCAGGATAAGGAAATGATGACTGAATTTTCATTTTTGTGTGAACTATGCCTTTAAAAACCCTCTATGTGAGTAGAGGATGTGTCTAACACCTGCCCTACTAAACTAATCAACAGTCTTTGTTTGATGAAATAACACTGAAATTAATTCGGTCAACTTCAGTCAGGTCTTCAATATAGCCACCGTATGTGAGCATGATGGTAAATTTTAAACAGATGAAGGACAGAATAGTTAGTGTTGGTTTAGCAACCTTTCTGAGAGCAGTGAATGAGTGGTCACAGACTCTTGAGAGGTATACACAGAGTCTTTGTAATTCAAACTAAAAACCTAATTAAAAAAAGGTTCAGAGGCCTCTTTAAAATGCCACTCAGTGCACTCATTGGTGCAGAAAAGTAAACAAGACAGGATTAAAAACCT
Source organism: Moxostoma hubbsi (assembly GCA_032164185.1). Classification (NCBI taxonomy): domain Eukaryota; kingdom Metazoa; phylum Chordata; class Actinopteri; order Cypriniformes; family Catostomidae; genus Moxostoma; species Moxostoma hubbsi. Next base: position 21,220,952 of record JAVLUX010000020.1, on the reverse strand, counting down.
TATGCTGACAAGCAATTTTAATCTTTGTCATTTGACAAGAAAAATTCGCTTGTTAAAAACAATATTTGTGAAATGAAAACTAACAATACAAACGAGGAGTGAGGGAGGCTTGTAGGGGAAATCAATCATTACAATTATTGCAACATTTTACCTCACAAAATTGTATCAGTGGCCTGGTCTGCACTTATATAGCGCCTTTTTAACCTTAGCGATATTCAAAGAACTTTACACTGCGTCTTTTGTGGCACAGTGCCACAAAAGTGTGTCTGGTACGAAATCTCTTTACATATTTAATTTAAACCTGTTTGGTTGTAAAGTGTATACCCTGATAAACATGATGTCCACATAAACTCAGCAAAAAGAAACATCCCTTGTTCAGTACACTGTATTTTAAAGATAATTTTGTACAAATCCAAAGAATTTTACAGATTTTTATTGTAAAGGGTTAAACAATGTTTTCCATGCTTGTTCAATGAACCATAAACAATGAATGAACATGCACCTGTGCGTGAGCGGTCGTAAGACACTAACAGCTTACAGGCAATTTAGGTCAAAGTTAAAAAGTTAGGACATTAAAAATAACTTGACTCTGAAAAACACTAAAAGAAAAATGCCCAGGCTCCCTGCTCATCTGCTTGAATGTGCATTAGGCATGATGCATGGGGGCAAGAGGACTGCAGATGTGGCCAGGGCAATAAATTGCAATGTCCAAACTGTGAGACATCTAATACAGCGCTACAGGGAGACAGGAAGGACAGCTGATCATCCTTGCAGTGGTAGACCATGTGTAACAACACCTGCACAGGATCGGTACATCCGAATATCACACATGCGGGACTAGTACAGGATGGCAACAACAACACCCGAGTTACACCAGGAACGCACAATCCCTCCATCAGTGCTCACACTGTCCACAATAGGCTGAGAGAGGCTGGACTGAGGGCTTGTAGGCCTGTTGTAAGGCAGGTCCTTACCAGACATCACCAGCAACAATGACGCCTATGGGCACAAACAGACCGTCGCTGGATCACAGGACTGGCTAAAAGTGTTCTTCACTGACGTGTCGCAGTTTTGCCTCACCAGGGGTGATGGTCGGACTCCTGTTTATCGTTGAAGGAATGAGCTTTACACCGATGTCTGTTCTCTGGAGCAGGATCGATTAGGAGGTGGAGGGTCCGTCATGGTCTGGGGTGGTGTGTCACAGCATCATCGGACTGAGTTGTTGTTATTGCAGGCAATCTCAATGCTGTGTGTTACAGGGAAGACATCTCCCTCATGTGGTACCCTTCCTGAAGGCTCATCCTGACATGACCCTCCAGAATGACAATGCCACCAGCAATACTGATCGTTCTCTGCATGATTTCCTGCAAGACAGGAATGTCAGTGTTCTGCCATGGCCAGCGAAGAGCCCAGATCTCAATCCTATTGAGCACGTCAGGGAGCTGTTGGATCGGAGAGTGAGGGTGTACCGGGGGTTAAGGGAAAGGAAGAGGCGAGAACCAGCTTGACAATATAAATAAGGTTTTAATAATAAACAAAGAACAGACACACACATGACGGACATGTCCATAAATGATCTCTCTCTCTCGTCGCACCACCGTCTGCCATCGGCCTTTATCCCTCTCGGAGGCTTGATTAGCCTGATACAGGACCGGGTGTTTATCATCACGACCCGGCCCTGCCCTCCGCCCTGCCACAGAGGGCTAGGGCCATTCCCCCCATAAATGTCCGGGAACTTGCAAGTGCCTTGGTGGAAGGGTGGGGTAACATTCCTCAGCATGAACTGGCAAATCTGGTGCAGTCCATGAGGAGGTGATGCACTGCAGTACTTAATGCAGCTGGTGGCCACACCAGATACTGACTGTTAGCTTTCTATGCAGCTAACTAAGTGCATTCAATCCTAAAATCTGACCAAAAGTAGATTCAGAATTTATAATGCTACATTTTATTTTAACATGGTTGGCAGTGATTGAATGATGCTTAGAATTATAATTCAGCTTTACAGAAAATCAGCTGTAATGTCTCAAAAACACGAATAACCAACATTCCTGGAAACATAAAAAATATGATGAAAAGAAATTAGGCATACTATAGCTTAGTATTATTAAAAGTTTCACAACTTAGTCCAGTTGTTGTTTTTATCTTTATTTTTCCATTAATTTATTTTTTATTATTTATTTATTAATTTATTTTTTGATTGTTTATTAGGTGCTAATAGTTACCAATCAAAAAAGGGAATGGAAAATGCACAAAGCAGTCATGCGGAGGTCTCAGGGGGTCAAAGAAAGCTAATTTAATATGGAAGAGACTAATATAATGGAAATGCACTGAGAATAAAAGATTGCAACATCATTGTTTTGAACTACATGCTAAACATAAAAGGTATGCTATTCACTCACATAGTTTTTTTAAGTAACACTGAGGTGCCTACACTCTACACTATTTCAATTTTGTAATGATATAACAAAGTAGGAAGTTCAGCACAATAAAAACCACAAGTCCAATAAAAATGAATGCGAAATGAGTAAAACACTGAAATCTCACACATTAGAATACATTCCTTTTGAATTAGAAACACAAGACACTTCTTTACTGCTCACTCCATGTCCCACTCTTTGTCCCACTACTGAGCAAGGAACATTGGAATTGTGCATAAAGAATCTGCTGAACTCCAAAAACAAGCGTTCTGCAAGATTGGTTGCAAAACAACAAGGACTTTTCCACATGGCTGTTTCTAAACAGGGTTCACTCAGTGCTGGCATTTTATTTTTGTTTTTTTCAGCTACCATTGAGTACACTGTACACAGAGGTCTGGTATGAGTCCAGAACCATCTTCCAGCCCCCATGACTCAACACAGGAGCCATGCAATTTTTTTCCCAAAAGTGTGTGTGTGAGAGAGAAAGACAAATAGAGAAAAAGCATTTCATGATCCGTGACAGCCTGGGTCTGCTCATTATCATTAGACTGCATTACGAGTTCATGAGGCTAGAGAGATGGGCTAACAAAGCAACATCAGGCTTGTTTCAGAAAACCACTGACTACATTGAGATTCACATCCAGACTTCATCATGTGTCTGCAGACACCTACATAATCAGATCCTTCTTGTCCTCATATAATTGACAAAAAGGCTATAAGTTGTGCAACTCTGAAATAAATGCTTTGTTTAATCAAGATGGGGATGGTTATGGCTTATGAGGTAACATAACAGATTACATACAAAGTTCGCTCAGCCCTTTTTGAGTGGTGTAGTGTAGTGGTAGACTCAGGGATAGCGAAAGGTTCTCACAAGAAGAAAGACATTACCATTGATCCCTTGAGCAAGCAACATGATCACACAGAAAACTGACATGCTGCTTCCGAATTTTCATGTACCCTGAAACAACCTCATTCTGTCGAATTACTGGCAAGCGACATACCCCATTGCACATTTTTGCATTAATTCACATGTTTACCTTTCCATGTGACACTATTGATTGCACGAACAATCTCTGAGTATCAGGTTCAGGTCTCATGGGAATAAGGAAAGTAATCGCGTTCAGATAAACAATGGTGACCTGTTGGTTAGATTTAGAATTGGCCTTTGTGTTAGGGGTAGAGTAAATATAAAATGCATTCCTGTTGACTGTATTACATAAAACTTGCATCACCCTGTGGACATTTCACCCGGGAAACTAGTCAACAACACCAGCCACTGTGGTAGTAGTTCGAATTTCAATAAGAAAATACTATTTTAAGTTGTAGAACTTGTGACCTCTTGTAGCCGAATTCACAGCATGATCAGTCCGGAGCAAGGTAATCCCCATGTTGCTCCAGGTTGACTGTCCCTATAATAAGTAATGCTACTGTTCTGTGGTGACATCAGGAGAAAATCAAGGAAATAAATTCCACTGAACCTGATTGTGTTGTTATAAACAAAGATTATATTATATTTAAAAACAGGCAAGACTGAGACCACATAAACAACAATCACCTGCAAGCAAATCTGTTCACACCTGCATAGTGTTCTCTACACTCTGAGCAAATTTTACAAATGGCTTTTAGATGCCACAATCACCAGTACCGAGTAAATGTCAAAACGCAGGAGAAAATTCACCAAGCTAAATAAAAAAAAATCCTTCCTTAAGTCACTGAAAAATGCCTGAGCAGTGAAGCACACTCAATTTCGATCTGCCTTTTCGAGTTCTACATACAGTACACAGTCAAACGTATGGAGAGAAAAAATATTCTTATTTACTATGTTCCACATTTTAAAACTGTAGTAAAGTCTTCGAAATTATGAAATAACATAAATATATTTTTTCCAACAGTTTTGAAGGAGTTTGATTATATGCTTTTCCTTCACTATCCAAAACAAAACAAACCCCATTTGACTTTCTTTGGTGGAACACAAAAGGAGATGTTAGGCAGAATGTTAACCTCATTCACCATTAACTTCCATTGCATCTTTTTTTCCCATAAAATGAAAGTGAAAGGTTCCTGAGGCTAACATTCTGCCTAAAATATCCTTTTGTGTTCCAACGAAGAAAGAGTCATACTGTAAGAGTTTAGAACAACATAGGGGTGAGAAAATGATGACAGAGCTTGCATTATGGGGGGAACTATCCTTTTAAGAATAAGCTTTTGCAACACAGGGTCTTTAAGATCATGAGAAACACAAATTCAGTCATGTCTGTCCTAACTTTTGACTAGAAGTTTATCTATTCAGTAGTTCACAAGTTAATGTAATCCTGCATTGAGGACAGTGTAAACGTGTGTGGCTTGCTGTCTGGGGAAAAGGGCTTGAACAAATGCTTGTTGAGAGAGACATAGTAGATGTGGTATATGCAGATGCCTTAAACATAATTGTTTGCTAGGTTAAATGTATGGAACATATGTGAAGCAATGTGGGGATGCATGTTTGCGTCTGCCTGTACAAAATGAACAGGCTGAATCCTTGAGCACAGGACCAAATGGTGTTTAACAGGAAGAGCCTGTGTTTATGTGTGAGAAGTATGTGCTGCATTTAAACGAGAGCTCGCGCCGCGATACGAATGGGTTGAGTTGTCAAGCACGGCATTCGACTTGAGGGTGTAGATTAGGCTATATTCGAATGAAATTGATTGATGTGGAGATGCAGGCTTGTGGTGAGCTGTCTAGAGGAGACTTAAGATGGCTCGATTGTTGTCAATCACTAGGTGGGTAATGGGTTGTTTGGTATGAGTGGCATAATATGGGTTACTGGGCTGTAGAATCTTAGACGCATGGCCTGAAAGAGGTGCCGCGTTTGTGAGACATGAAAGACACATTGTGTTGTTTGCAGTGCAGTGGGAGTTTGTCACATGGCCTGAATGACACCACAGTTGCAGTGCTTGGACAGCGCGTTGCATGCAGTGTAGTGAGAGTTTGTCGCATGGCCCGAAAATGACGCCACAGTTGCAGCGCTTGGACAGCGCATTACGCTGTTTGCAGTGTAGTGGGAGGTATAGTCGAAAGACGCTGCAGTTGCAGCACCTGGACAGCACGTTTGTGCTGCTTAGGGATGTATTGATCCAATAGTAAACATGGTAACATGGTAAACGTAGCATCTGCGGATGCCCTAAACTTAGTTGTTTGCTAGATTAAATATCAAGAACATATGTAAAGTGATGTCAGGAATATGCTTACGTGTGGATTGGTTGCAAAACAACAAGGACTTTTCCACATGGCTGTTTCTAAACAGGGTTCACTCAGTGCTGGCATTTTATTTTTGTTTTTTTCAGCTACCATTGAGTACACTGTACACAGAGGTCTGGTATGAGTCCAGAACCATCTTCCAGCCCCCATGACTCAACACAGGAGCCATGCAATTTTTTTCCCGAAAGTGTGTGTGTGAGAGAGAAAGACAAATAGAGAAAAAGCATTTCATGATCCGTGACAGCCTGGGTCTGCTCATTATCATTAGACTGCATTACGAGTTCATGAGGCTAGAGAGATGGGCTAACAAAGCAACATCAGGCTTGTTTCAGAAAACCACTGACTACATTGAGATTCACATCCAGACTTCATCATGTGTCTGCAGACACCTACATAATATTGAGGTACCTACATAAGTGCTGCTTAGGGATGTATTGATCCAATAGTAAACATGGTAACATGGTAAACGTAGCATCTGCGGATGCCCTAAACTTAGTTGTTTGCTAGATTAAATATCAAGAACATATGTAAAGTGATGTCAGGAATATGCTTACGTGTGCATACATACTACATAATTTAAAAACTGAAATATTGTGAATATAAAGCAAAGTGCAAAACCGAATCATCCAACATCGATTTAAACCCATTAATTTAAACTAGGGTGGAGTGTAAGATTATGGCATCTAGTTTAACTCTTTAAAATTCAAACAGCAATTAGGTTCTATGGTCTAGCTTGTTAAGAGTTTGTATTCAAATGATTCGGGCAAAAGGAGAGAGGACTTGTTTGTATAATAAAAATTATAGATTGATTTTTTTTTTTTTGCGTTTGTCCTGGTTAGGATAAGAGAAAGTCATGTTATGGTCTAGAGATGAGTCAAAGTTTTTAGAAGCGCTTAGTTCATAGTTATCGGGGCTGCGTGGAGAGGCAAGCTCAAATACTGAGGGGAGGTGAATTCGGCTCGTGTCTGTTTGGATAGAGGCTGTGTATACCTGTACTGAGCTGTAGAATGGTCCAAGGGGGTACAGCAAGCTCATGCTAAAATGTCTGCGTTGATTTGAAAAGATGTTGTAATTAAAGTAGTGGTCGTTTGTATTGAGTTCGCTTGTTGCATGATTGCCCCTGTGTTTCGAATGGAATAAATCACACAGCAAAGGATGCTTTGAAGGGAGAACAATCATGATAGTCATATTAACATTATGAACAAACAAGCTGCAAGGCGCGGTAGTGAGGCTGATAGGAATCACCTGTGCGGGAGAACCAGATTGAAATGCTGGGAGCATTGGAATGATGATTGGATTAAATAGTTAATCTTTGCGGCACTAGGGGTCTCTCTTGAGCGCCGAATATGCCTCTGATCTATGAAAAAAGGCCAATGAGAAGTTGGCAGACAGAATTTGCATACCCTGCCCCTGGACATACGGGTATAAAAGCGGGGAAATATGTCGAGTTCATTCAGAAATTTTCTTCGGAGCCAATGGTTGTATTTGCAGCGAGCTGCGAGTCACACACCCGTTCCTGTTCCTCTGATGCTCTCTGCTGTTGGATCTACGGCGCACTACAGTGGCTTTCTCCTTCCCTGCATGGCAGTGCAGCTTGCCCCTGGGCACTTCGACAGTGCAAGAGCTTAAAAGTGTATTAAAAGAGTGATATTGCTTGTAAAAGATTATTTTCCTCTATCAGAGCAATACACAGCGGCGTTGAACGTCCTTTTCAGGACGCATCTTTGTAAAGAAGCCATTCTGCCCCTGTGTAGTTCCTGGATGCGGTAGAGTGCTCTCCGCTTCAGATGGCCACAGGCGTTGTATCGTGTGTCTGGGCAGCGATCACACCGAGGCAGTGTTTGTGGATGGTTCATGCTCTCACTGAGAGGGCATGACCATGGCAACGTTGCGGTCGCGGCTCGCTTTCAATAGAAAGCACGCCACTCCAGCCGCCCCCCCACATTGCTCCTTCTTCCCACGGGATTGAGGACGATGCGGCTGGCGATGGAGGTAATCTGGGGATGGCAACGGGTGCAGCTCCGCCGGGTACGCCCCCTCGAACCAACCGCCCCCCAGCACCCTCGTTGACTCCTGTCCATGCTCGAGGCAACAGTGGCTCGCCTCACAGCCAGCCTGCTTATCCTCTAGGAGCTCGAGGTGGATGAGCTCGCCGTTGCATCGGAGGATGACTCCCCTGTGCTGCCGCCTTCGGGCCAGCACGCCCAGGCTGAGGCTGACGCCCAGATGGCCGACATGCTTTCCCGGGCCGCCGCCAGCGTGGGCTTGGACTGGAGCCCTCCGTCCTCCCCACAGCCATCACGGTTGGATGACTGGTTCCTGGGTCTGGGCGCCGCTCACAGCCTCAACCCCCCCGGTCCCGTTTTTCCCGGAGGTGCATGATGAGCTGACGTCATCATGGAGAGCACCCCTCTCCACCCGTCACAAAGCCACTTGCTCATCCGCTCTCGCTACCCTCGACGGCGGAGTGGCCCACAGGTACACAGCGATTCCCCAGGTGGATAGGGCTGTTGCGCTCCACCTGCGTCCCGGAAACCCTACCACCTGGCGGGGCCGCCCTGTGCTCCCCTCCAAGGCCTGTAGGACAACATCCTTGCTGACTGCAAAAGCCTACAGCGCCACCGGATATGCTGCTTCCGCCCAGAACGCCATGGCCCTCCTACAAGTCCAACAGGCTAAGGCACTCAAAGATCTGCATGGGGGTAGCCCTGATACCGATGTGCTGCAGGAACTCGGGCAGGCGATGGCCACGCTCGTGGCCCAGGAACGTCATCTGTGCCTGAACTTGGTCGAGATGCGTGAGACCGACAAGGCTTGCTTCCTCAATGCCCCTGTCTCCCAGTTCGGCCTGTTCGACAACACCGTCGAGGACTTCACCCAGCAGTTCTCCATGGTGAAGAAGCAGACGGAGGCCATATCTCACGTCTGCTCGCCGAGGGCGTCCTCCTGCGGCTAAGAAGCACCCTGCAGGAAGCAGATGCCCCCAGTCTCATGGACCCCCTCGAGGACCCGGAAGGTTCCCAGGTGCTCCTGAGATGCTCGACCCAGAGCCCAGGATGTTAGCTCCGGAGTTGGTAAGACCACTCTGTCCCCCGGTGGAGGGCCGGGAGGAGAATCTTTTATTGAATTTATTCCATTTGCCGTCCCCCCCCCCCCCTACACAGGGCTGTGGTACCTACATTCTCAATAGCAGAGCTATTTCCTTTGTTTCTGGGACACCTGGCCCGCAAATGCCATTCTCACGGCACCCTGCCACCAGATCTCTACTGTCCCGGCATGCTGGACGCGAACACACCGCCTTCAGCCCCAAGACTGTTCCCCGGCCAGCCGGGTCCGACGAGTCTAGAGGAGGCCTACACTGGACCTCCTCCTCAGTCGCTAACCCGCCCTCTGCCGGGCGTGCGGAGCAAGGTAAGTGCTTTGAGTCTTTCCAGCACTAGAGCCTCGGGACGCGTCTTCGCCTCCCGACGCCATACTACCTGCTCCGCCCTGTTGCTTAGCCCCGTCGGGTATGTCAAAAATAACCATCCCCTTGGTGCCCCAAGCACAGAGCTTGGATGCATGGCTTCCACTTCCCAACCAGTCAAGCTGGCTGGCACGGACCATTCGACTCGGTTACGAAATTTTGCCAGGCCCCCGCCCCCCTTCATGGGTGTCCACTTTACCGCAATATACGGCGAACATGCCAAATCCCTGCATGCGGAAAACACTCTTGTATCTACTCTTTTACTCAAAGACGCGATTGAGCCTGTTCCTCCAACAGAAATGAAAAAGGGTTTATACAGCCCTTACTTCGTTGTACACAAGAAAGACTGTGGCTTACAACCGATCTTGGACCTGCGAGTTTTCAACCGGGCTTTGCTCAAACTCCCGTTCAAAATGCTCACTCAAAAACACATCTTAACTTCTAACACCACAACGCAGTAGACAGCAAGTCTTTGGGTAAGCACGACTTAATTATCAGGTTCCTAAGAGGCGCCATGAGGTTGAATCCCTCCCGGCCAAGCCTGTTCCGCTCCTGGGATCTCTCAGTGGTCTTCGCGGTCCTCCAGAGACCTCCCTTCGAGCTGCTAGAATCAGTTGGACTCAGGGCCCTCTCTCTAAAGACGGCCCTGCTGATCGCACATGCTTCCATCAAGAGGGTCGGGGACCTACAAGCGTTCTCTGTTAGCAACAATTGCCTGGAGTTCGATCCTAAGATCGCGACCGGGCTACGTGCCCAAAGTTCCTACCACGCCCTTTAGAGACCAGGTATTGAACCTGCAAGCGCTGCCCCATGAGGAGGCAGACCCAGCCCCTTCGTTGCGGTGTCCGGTACGTGCTTTGCGTACCTACTTGGACCGCACGCAGAGCTTTGGGTGTTCTGAGCGAAAAGGGAACACTGTCTCCAAACAGAGGCTTTCCCACTGGGTTGTGCATGCCATTTTATTGGCCGATCACACCCAGGCCGTGCCCCCCCTTACGGGTCCGAGCACACTCAACAAGGAGTGTTGTGTCCTTGTGGGCACTGGCCAGGGGCACCTCCCTGGCAGACATATGTAGAGCAGCGGGTTGGGCAACACCTAATACCTTTGTGAGATTCTACAATCTCCGGGTTGAGTCAGTATCGTCCCACGTTTTCTCAGGTCTGAGCCAGTAGAACTCGGTAACACGCTGATGGTCTGGCTGGGTCGATCGCTTGCATCTGGCGCCCTTTCCCTTGGGGTAAAACTGTGCACTTTCTCTCCCAGGAGATCCCACTCATTCGGATCCCTGGATGATTCCTCCCTAGCCCTTTGGGTCTGCAGTTCAGCGGAGGAACTCGCTGCCCCAATCTACTGGGGGTAATTAATCTACCCTGTACTGGAATAGGTGCTCCACAGGTCAGGACTCCTACGTGGACTCCCCCGTGTGTATTGTCCGCGGTACAGTCCTCTTACGAAGTGGACCCGCATCTCCCTTCGCAGTCCCAGCTGCCCTCCGGTCGCCGTGTTGTAGCAACTCCCCCCTCTAACGAGGTTGGATCTACCACTGTGCCATTTCCACATGCCACCTAAAAAACCCATGTGATGTATTCACCACTCTTACCTCCCCTTCAGGGCAGGGGTGGTCTCTGCAGGGTCTTTTCCCCCTGAAAGAATAGGAAACTGGGTAAGACCCCCTTCCCTCGATGCGAGTTAGGGCCCTGGCCATTCTTGCTCTATGCCTAGAAACATAGAGAGGTAAGAGGCCCAGCCAGGCTTGGCCCGTTCCCAGGTTGGCAAACGTCACCTTGTTCCCCTGCCTAGGGTAAAAAGAAGGATTCTGACTGCTTTTTTGGGGCATTGGGGAAGGGTACGCCTCTGCACGTAAAATACCTGCCCGCTCCTGTGTCAGCAGAACACATACATGGCTCAGCACATGGAGTGATTTAAATTGGACCCCTAGTGTCGCTTCTTCGACACAACATCAAAGTGAGTGACAGATGGGGAACATCTAGGTTACGTATGTAACCTCCGTTCTCTGATGGACAGACCGAGACGTTGTGTCCTCCCGGCCATGTCGCTGAGCCGAGCCACTGTAGTGGCCAGACCATTTCCGGCTCCTCTGAAAAATCTTGAATGAACTCGAAGTATTTCCCCGCATTTATACCCGTATGTCCGGGGGCGGAGTATGCAAATACTGTCTGCCAACTTCTCATTGGCCTTTTTTCATAGATCAGAGGAATATTCGGCACTCAAGAGAGACCCCTAGTGTCGCTTCTTTGACACAACATCTCGTACCCTCCATCAGGGAACGGAGGTTACATACGTAACCTAGACGTTTTCCTTGCATTCTATTAAAGCTGTAATAGAGCTCAAGTTGCATGAAGCCGGAGCATCACACATTCGTGAAGGCAGGCTCCGGGTGGAAATTTTAGAAAAGAGAACATATGAACAGTCGTAGGGAGCTGTTTGACATGTAAGTAGCTTCATGCAATGCTCTACTTGGGCGCGTAGAGATTAGAAAGAAAGACAAAAAAAAATAGTAGCACTTAAAGTGGTAGCAGTCAATGCAGTAAAAACAAATGAGCTGCTTCGGCAGCTTCTGTTGAAAAACAAGATGATTTAGACGGAAGAGCTGTTCTGATGAGGGCGAATGCTTTGCAGCGAAGTTGCATCCGACAATCCGAATCTCTCGCTCGGGTTGGTTCATGGGCAATGGACGGGGCAGCATGCCAGAAGACTCAATGCCACATAGAGGTAAGTAGCTGTTTATATACTCTTATTCTAGCAGTGTGATTGGTCGGATTAAATGAACTTTCTCCTCTCGAACCTTGTTAATGGAACTCAGGACAGTCCTGGTGGAACGGGTTCAGTGCCTTCATCAGAATTCCAGCGATCAGATCAGCTAGGCAAAGATAACTTTGTCCTTGACAGCAGACAACTGAAATATGGCAGCCTTGCACCTGTTGAGTTGACTGTGTCCTTTAACAGTCAATGGAATCTCACAGGAGTCTGTGGGCATTAAATACCAACAGAAACTTAATCGAATCCTCCAGGCTTGATTGATAGCATAAACAGCCTGTGATTGTGTTAAGCTTTCTGGCTGGTTCACAGACCCAAGTTTTCTGTCTGGATGTGTGTCTGCTTCAGTAAACCACAGTGTCTAATTCAATCCAAACTCAATTATACTCTCCACTGTAATGGCCTTTAATAACAGGTTTCCCTTGCCGTAAAGCAGTTCACCAGAGCTGGTGTAATGCATCGAACTCTGACAGAGTTTCCTGTCATTTTCACAATATATATATATACACCAGGTGATGAAATCAGGTCTGGTTGTAGCGATAGTACTTCTCTTTACATTGCATAAGCGTTCAAACATGCAATCATCTCTCTACTAAGCACGTAATCACAGTGGCTGAAATGCCAGCAGATAGGCATCTATTATCAGCTTCACAACATAGATGCACGGAGTACAAAGACACTAGGTTAAAGTGAATGTGAAATGGTTTGGTAAGCAGCGATTTTTCTTACCCTCCATATGCTCCAAAAGTGAAACTCCTCTTTCTCTGCGGCATCTTGGTTAATGGATATAGCTCAGAGCAAGAGAGAGAGAGAGAGAGAGAGAGAGAGAGAGAGACAGAGAGAACTCTACAGGGACAGAGTGAATGAAGCACTGCCTCTGTCCCTCTAGACTAACTGGGAGTGTGTGTGTGTGTGTGTGTGTGTGTGTATTTTCACATGTGTGTTACTGTACACATGCAGCATGCTGTCCTTTCTATTTACTCCCCTGACTCCCTCCTTCTGTCTGTCTCTCTCTTTCACTCTCTTTCTCCCTGTTGCACCTCCTTGGAAAATAAGTGTGTGTGTGTGTGTGTGTGTGTGTGTGTGTGTGTGTGTGTGTGTGTGTGTGTGTGTGTGTGTGTGAGCATGTATTTATCACTTTTTGGGGACCAAATGTCCCCATTAGGAAAGTAAAACCTGAAATTTTTGATGTTGTGAGGACATTTTGTCGGTCCCCATGAGGAAAACGGCTTATAAATCATACTAAATTATGTTTTTTGAAAATGTAAAAACGCAGAAAGTTTTCTGTGAGGGTTAGGTTTAGGGTTAGGGATAGAATATAAGGTTTGTACAGTATAAAAACAATTATGTCTATGGAAAGTCCCCATAAAACATGGAAACCCAACATGTATGTGTGTGTGTGTGTGTGTGTGTGTGTGTATGTGTGTGTGTGTGTGTGTGTGTGTGTGTGTGTGTGTGTGTTACCTCGGTAACCAGTGGATACCCACTTCTCATTCATATCCTCATTCAGTGCTTTTGTAAACAGGCTAAAGCAGAGTATCACCTAATTACTTCATAATGTCCTTGAAATTCCTCTCATTACCTGTGAATGAGATGTCCAGCAAGCAGATGTCTGCTACAGCAATAATACCTGGAGGTAAGTCTGAAAAATAAAAAACACTAAAGGCTCTGGAAATGTATTTATTTATTTATTTATTTCGCAATGAACATTAAAGATAGGGCTTTCCAAGTACAATCTTACAATCTTTTGGTTGCCATGAGACTGATTACTCTTCATTGGCAGCAGATAGGGGAAAATATATGTCCATTTCACATTTTTAAGAGCCGTTCTAAAACATCTGTCACTGGAAAAAACATGTACTGTAATGTAATAAAATAATTGTGATTTAATTGTATTTTGGAAAGAATTTTGTCAGAAATCATGGCTACTTTTGAATGGCTGTCAATGGATAAACATGCTTTTTGCCATCATAGAGTGTAGTACCAACGTCTACAAGCAGGAGCTAATGGAGACCTGCTGACCAGCCAGTTCCTGACACCCTGGTTGAGCCAAAGTTGCTATATCAGCGGAAAAAAAAGGTGAATGTCACATGAATGGACGTTTGCAGGACTTCCAGCAAACATTTGCTACCAGTCCTTTGAACGTTTTATTATTTGTATTTTTTATTATTTATCTTTAATAAGAACCTCGGACTTGTCAACATTGAGACATATGTGGCCATTGTCATAATTGTTCATAATGAATGTATTAATTTTACCACTATCCATTTGTGTTATTTGATACTGACACTTTTAATATATAACTTGGTCTCTGTTTCCATTGCGCTGTTGTCTAATAAAACTAATGTATACTCTGTGGTTCACATTGCGGCACACATCTGACCACATCTACAAAAAGCCTGAGGTATCAACATGCTGTTTTGTTGTTTGTGGTAAGACAAAGCTGCTGAAAAATGTGTCAGTAGGTCTGATGAGAGAAGGCAACACATGGATATGAACGGATAGGTTTTGCAAATGTTTGGAGGTAAAGTTAATATACACTTATCTGTAAAATGCATCCCTACAATTAAGAGCATTCTCAAAATCACTGAATGCTGTGAAAACATGAAAAGATGTTTACATTAGTAAATGTCCCATGAAATGTGGTTTTCAGAATGATTTGCCCAGATGAACATGTCACCTGTAGCAAATGTCCAATATGACCTGGGAACGTCCTGCGTTGAACGTTCCAAAATTAACCAAATGCAGACCTAAGCGGATGTTGAAGGAGGATGTCCCCTGTTTGCTGGGATGCTGGGATGTTGGGCTGATCAGGATTCTCACACAGATGACATTTTTGACACATGTAACACCACAGAGACAGAGAGAGGTTTTTACAATTTTAGGTGAAATCAACCTATGAATGGTTTACTTACATTATCGTTGTCTCTGCACATAAGCTGGAATAGGAGAAAGAACAGCATTTTGACATAGAAAAAAATTGCACACTTCAGCTTTAAAGGTGCTGCAAGAGCCATTCAAGAATTTTCACAAAATGAGCCGTTGGATTACCAAAATCCTGCCCTCCAAAAATGCCAAATGAGCTTTACTGAGATAGACATGAGCAAAAGCGTTGTTCAAAAACAACAGCAGTAAAATAGTGCCCTCAACTGACAATTAATATGCCATAAAAATGGCATTAAGCCTCAATAATTAGCTGTAACTACAATACAATGAGAACGTGCAAGGCAGGTAGGAAGCATTAGAGACCGCAGCCCACGGACACATTAGTGTTTGCTGTATACAGAGTCTAGCGCTCTCACAGAGGCCTGTGAGATATCTCACGACATTTATTTCAATAATAATTTATTTCAGGGTGTAGAGTTTCCTAAAAAAAAACAAAAAAACAGCTGTGTGACAGGGCGGAGGGCGGGGCCGGGTGGTGATTCTGCACACCCAGTCCCTTATAAGGCTAATTAAGCCTCAGAGAGGGATAAAGGCAGACAGCGGATGATGGTGCGACAGAGAGATAGTTTACGGGCAGCTGACCGTCGTGTGTTGTTTTTGTCTTTAAGTTTTTCATTAAAATATTATTTATATTTTCAAGCCAGTTCTCGCCTACTCCTTTCACTTAATCTGCCTTACACTGGTGCTGAATCCCGGGAAGGAGGAAGGATATGCCGTAGAAGAGTTCTCGCCACTACCATCCACCCTAACATAGCAACCACGGCCGTCTGCCAGGGGATGGAGGAGCCCGGCTGCCTGGAAGCGGAAGAACGGTCGCCGACCGCGAGGGGAGAAGGGACTCCTAACCGACCGCCTGGAGCGGTCAGGGCCACTGCCAGGAGTGGAGGAGTCCCCTACCAGCCGCTGAAATGCGGCGGGGTCTGAGACTGCCGACCGCGAGCGGGGAGGGGCTCGCTGCCGACTGCCTGGAGCAGGAGAACCGCTGCCAGTGGGGGGAGACCCCTTCTGATCCCCGAGAACAGGGCAGGACGTTTCGTCCGCCAGGGGCTGGAGGACTTCCTCCGATCCGCCCGGGGAGGCGTGGCCGTCATCCGTTAGAGGGTGGAGGAGTGACTGAGGACCAAGATACGGCGAGTAAGTGTTTTTTTTTTTTTTCTTCTCTGTCCTCTCTCTCTCTCAATGCCACTCCGCATTGGCCCTCTCCCTCTCTTTTAAATTTTACAGTGTTTTTTGGGGGGGGTACTACACTGTTACAGGAAGTACCCCCCCTATTTTAATTATTTCTGTTCCCTCCCCCTGTCCCCTCACAGATTCAGGAAGGAGCGGATGACCTGCCGGCAGACGGAGCTCAGGGCACGCCCACACCCAGTGAAAGAGGGGGGGGTTTGTACGTCAGGCTCCCCAGCCTGAGAGAGCGAGGGAGGAATGTGAGGGAGGAATGTGATTCTGCACACCCAGTCCCTTATCAGGCTACTAAAGCCTCCGAGAGGGATAAAGGCTGACTGCGGATTGTGGTGCGACAGAGAGAGATCGTTTACGGGCAGCTGACCGTCTTGTGTTGATGTTTGTGTCTTTTGTTTAAGCTTTTCATTGAAATATTATTTATATTATCAAGCTGGTTCTCGCCTCCTCCTTTCACTTAATCTGCTTTACAAGCTGCTCAAACAAATGTGTTTGTCAACTTTTATTATTTTTTAAAGTCGCTTTAGTTTTTATCCAACTTCACATGCCTACTCAGTCGTGAGCATGTATAAAAAACTAGTCTTGGACACAGTCAAAGGCAAAGTGTGTCTATACAGGTCAGTGATTAAGTGACTTGCTTTCAACTTGGAGTCTGGCTCATGAACATTAATTAGGTGACGTAGTGTTTACCTAGTAGTCATACCTGATTGCAAGGTAAGTGGGTGCTAGCCGAATTAGAATTACAATTTACAGATTGCATGTTTGCCTTCAGTACCCCTATCTAGTCCCTCTGTGTGCCAATAATGGCACTTTTCCACAGCACATAACGGTTCGACTCAACTCTACTCGCTTTAATTTTCTGAGCTTGCTTTTCCACTGCTGTTTAGTGCCGCCTCAACGTGGGTGGGATTATAGGCTAATCGTCATAGTTATGGTGCCTCTACTGCCATGACATCATCTTAAACGCAACACAAAACAAAACGACCGCTAGTTGTTAGCTACTAGTTCATTGTGCTGCATAAAGCAGTTGTTGCATGGTGATTTTACACAAGTGTAACAGTTAAATTGGCCTGATTGTTTTAGAAGCAAGCTTTCCAGTAGCTGGTCAACTAAATAAAGTAAACACAAAGCAAACACAAACACAGACAGCAATTAGCAGGTGAGTGAAGAATGAGAAGATCGATTCGGGAACAGAAAACAGTACTTTATGGTGATTATTGTATTTGCAGGTTGAAGTATTGCTTGGGCAGGAGAATCACACTAAGGGAAGGAGACGCAGGAGAGGAGACTTGGAAAACATTTCGGAATATTGCTAGAGAGGAATCATCAAGGGAGCACGCCGGAATGGCATCTGAAGAGTCAGGTAAGTAGAAGGTAAGTGAGTCTGCATACTGCGATGATACCAGACAAGGAATGAAGGGAGACTGATTGGAGGCAGGTGAGGGTGATTAGTAATCAGGGGAGCGGGAAGGTTGAGAGTTTGTGGCGGGAAGGTCAGCTGGACCCGTGACACTCAGTTTGGTTACTCTATTCATTTCCTGATTTTAAATTATTACAAAAATGGCTTACAGAAGTACAGTATGTAGTCCGTATCGTGAAAATGTGTATTATTTAAAATACATTTATTATCACATATTACCTTGATAGCACACGTACATCACCCAGACGTCTATTTGATGTGTGTGTTTTCATCTGGAAGACGCATTTTATAGACCCCCTTTACACTTGGTATTACAATGCATCTCGGGTGATCCGATCCCATGTGGTCAGTTGAGACACATCGCTGTTTACACTTCAATGAGTCTCATGTGACCACACATGTTTGGATTTAGAGGGGAGTGTCTGTGTTTCATAATGACATACATCAATCACTATGGCTGTGTCCCAATTCGCCTACTTATACTACGACCTAAAAGTATGTACTCTTTTTTTGAAGAAAATGTACATACTTTTGAGTGTGTAGCAAAAGAGTATGCACGTTCTGGGACATACTACGAAGACGTCATGCAATGGAAGAGAACGTGGTTGCCTAGTTACGCACACCGCGACAGTTAAACAAACATTCTACATTCCATTCATTCTTATATGTCCAATGCAATGCAGTGCAATGCGCCAGTTAATGAGGCGCTCAATGTGTCTTCATCGGACCCTACAAGATAAACACGGTACTTTTTTTGCACAACACAAATCCATTAATATTATGAGACAATAAAATATAACTTTAATTAGCGCTAAACGTTTAAGTTCTTACACTTAAAAACTGAGGGTGCATCTCCGCTGCCGCATCCGGCCGCCATGTTTGCAACATCTCAAAGCTCCTCCCTCCCGCACGCAATGGGTTGTGGGCAATATTAGCCGTTAGAGTGTGCATCGATCTGCACTTCGGATTCTGACCGGAAATAGTAGACCATCCGGGTATCTTTGGAACAGTCATTTCAACATACTACGATTTGGGACGTACTAATTCTATTTTCGAATACTATTTAGGACGAATAGTATGCGAATTGGGACGCAGCATATGACTGTGTGTTACAGAATTATATTAAAGCACATCAAAGAAAAGGCAAAAAATTGTTTAAATTAAACTAGGCACAAATCCAAATGTCAAGCAGAATTATCTGTTATTTTAGTGAGTTTCATGTATATTATTTGGGTGTCCATTCACACATTTGTTTTCGAATTTTGGGATATTGCAGAAGAAATGCTGGATGGAAACACCAAGATGTGAATAAAGTTTCCAAAACGCACATAAAAAGGTAAATGCTCACTTAAGCATATACATTTTGATTTGGTACGAAGAAACACACATAAATCATGATCGAAACATGGTAACTGAATATATTCCTTAAGAAGTAATATAAGAATACTGTATAGATGCACATCACAAAAATGTCATGTCACTTTGCCTCAGCCATGTGAATACATCATTCGCTCAGAGAATATCATCAATATCATCACTTAGCATCTCAAATGTTGCTCAAGTTATTCTGAAATGCCAAAGCCTGACATCAAAATGATTGGCTACTATAACTAAGCCTATAAACATGCTTTCGCTCACAGACATTAGGTATCTGTGGCTGAATGCTAGCAAACATGAAGTTTGTCAGCGTTTTTTTTTTTTCTCCATAGTGTGCAATTTCTAACATTTAATAATGAGCCAAAGTGTGATGATTTTCTTCTCTTAAACAATGGGATAGAATGCTGCTTCATTCACAAAAATGTTTGCAGTATTCAGGTTATTCGTATAAACTCGCAACTTGGATGGAAATAGAACTACTGGCTACAATTTATTTCACTGCACTGCAGCCAAACCAAAATGAAGCTTGTAAAATCCAAGTATTATTGCCCCAAAACTATGGGTGTGAACTTAAAATTTCTAAAAGTAGGGGAAGAAATATTATGTTTGCTACGCCGCTGAATAGAACAGATCCCTAAGGCAAAACTCAATGCACATGACACCCAGTGTAGCTAAAAGTACTCCATTCAAATCTAACTTGAGTGACTCGCTGACTGACTGGCGAACCCAATGAAATTGAATTTACGCACTGAATGAAAGCCCTGTCACACCCTGATGCCTGCTGTGATATATTGTCAGTTCGCCCGGAGAATGAACAGGCTGTCCTCATTGACTTAGATTGCTGCTCTCAGCAGCAA
Organism: Moxostoma hubbsi; assembly: GCA_032164185.1. Taxonomy (NCBI): domain Eukaryota; kingdom Metazoa; phylum Chordata; class Actinopteri; order Cypriniformes; family Catostomidae; genus Moxostoma; species Moxostoma hubbsi. Next base: position 21,201,271 of record JAVLUX010000020.1, on the reverse strand, counting down.
GACATTTGCTTTTAGGGAATAATTTGCACGGTAGACATTGATCAAAGAGAAGGTGAACTCTGTTTGTGTGTAGCTTTTATTTTTTGGTTGAGACCACCAATGCTCATCATTTCAAGGCTTTGGATGGACTCAGATGTTCCAGGGAGAATGCTTATTGTTTGCGGGCAAACTAAGGCCATATCAGTCACATCTCAAACAAATGAATGTGTCAGGTCTCATTCACAAGCCAATAAACCTTTATGCCCATAACAGCTCCTGAGCAAATGGCATTTTCAAGAGTGGGACCAAGGGACTAATATGGGCTTTGAACTTATAATATGTTGGTGCAGACAAAATAGTCAAAATTAAAATGTAAAGGCTGTAGCCAAAGCTGTAAAAAAAAAAAAATCCATCAAAGATTTGCTTTCAGCTAAACTGAAAAAAAAAAAACTGAAAAAAATGCATCCCTCCAAAAAGGGGAGGGTTAATTACACACCATAACATTTACACTGTCTCATGATAAACACCTTGCTTATGGCCACAGCATATGAAAGAGGTTTGACTGAGGAAAAGACCAGACTATATTTCAAATGGTGGAGAGATTATTTGGAATGCAGTTTTTACAGTAAATTGTAATTTGTGCAGAAAATATGAAGGAAATAAACGAGCTCTTATCGTCACCTGCAACTGCCCCATTACACACTAGTTATGCTTAAACAAGAAAATTTTTATTGACTTTTTTCTCAAGTTTTTCTCGGCCATTATCACATAAGACTGGGATATCCAATTTCCTTAAAAGTTTTGGATCTACTCCTTGAGACTTATACAGCAATATATCAAAATCTAAGAATTCTTGATTCATTCATTTAGGGTGTTTAATACATTTATTGTCTGACGAACATATTGTAGTTATAGTTTTACTAATTCCGTCTTTTCTTATTTGCTACGCTAACACTTTTCCAATCTTATCCCCATGCTCATAACACTTCTGTCGTGATATGAGAAGTGCATTTGCTGCTTCTTTGGATGTCAAAACACTGTATTCCAATTTTTTGGATTGCAATTGTTGAAATAGCTGAGCATCTTTAGTCTTGAAATGTTCTCTTTCCACTGTTCAAATTTCTTTTTGAGTAATTGAATCCTATTTTGATATAGGATTTTCAATTTTTTCTTACTGAAGGAATAATTATAATAATCATAATAATAATAATAATTATAGTAATCATAAAGTTGTCTATATTATTATTTATGAAGCTCAACACATCAAAACTGTTCAATAAATGGTTGCTATATTGCCAAAGCTTACAATTCGGCAATTCCGAAGAATGTTGCACTGAAATAAGTAAAGGGGTATGATCTGTCAATATTTTTGGTAGATAGTCACATAATTCAATCAAATAGTCCTTCCCTTTTGAAAGAAAAAAAATTGTCATTTCTGGAGATGACTTTTTACTTTTCACTGGCAGTCACGCTTGTATGCTTGTGCTGTTTAAAGAGGCTTGAATGTGGATGTTTCACTGGAAGATGTTTAGAAGCATCCACATGACCCCATGTCCCAGGAATGAAAGTGTCCATGGCCTCCTGCACACTGTGCTCATTCACTATAGCTCAGTACACTACTGCAGTCTGAATATTACAGTAGATGCATTTACAGAAAGAGGCAGTTGTTCAAGAAAGCCATAGGCACACATAGAACAACTGACACCCACTTATATTACCAAACATCATAGAAACAATTTTATATCCTGTCTAGAATAAATAAGATAAATAAAATAACTGTATCTCTGTCTTTCTTTGTTCAACTGATACCTTCACACACAAACACAATGGCTGTGATCCAACTTGCACACTTAAACACTTACTCATTACTTACTTTCTGTCTTATTTTCAAAGAAAATATAAACATGAAGCAAAATTACAAGATATTAGGTCTTGTTTTGGAAAGATTAATTAAAAATGAGTTAGGTTATATGATTATAAACTATATTATTTATACAAAATATACTTAATTCAAATGGAAAACAAGTAAATTTTTCTGCTTTTAGGCATAAACCATTTAAAATTTTGATAGATTTCTCTGAAAAAAAGATTTATAATCTTTTTGCTTCTTATTTTATCAATATATTTATTATTTTCATATAAAAAATTCACAGACCAGTTCAATATACAAGTAATCAATCTTATCTAGAGATTGAAGATCGATGAACGGGAATGCTGAAGGAAGTTTCTGGATTTGGAGGAGAACTTGTATCAGGTTGGTAGCGGGTATTCAGATGTGGGAGTCAGGAAGTCGTTGGAATCCTACAAGACCGGACAACTGAGTGAGGGAACTGGTGTGATATTTAAGGGGTGCGGTGATTGAGTGCAGAGTGCCGGCAGGTGGTGGAGACAGGTGCAGATGATTAGTACTCCGGTGATGCTGAGCGAGTGATTGGAGTGAAGGAGTCTGGCGCTGCTGTGGGTGTATCCATGACAGTACCCCCACTCCACGGCCAGCTCCGGAGGGCGGATTGGACCGACGACGGGGACGACCCTGACCTCTTGGTGCCGGACGACTGGGGTGAGCAGAGTGGAAATCCTCTAGGATTGAGGGGTCTAGAATGTCGTCCCGGTGGACCCAACATCTTTCTTCAGGTCCAAAACCTTCCCAGTCGACGAGGTATTCTAGATGGCTGCCCCGTCGTCGGGAGTCGAGGATTTCTTGGACTCGGTAGATGTTTTCATCTGCGGGATCCACAGGAGGGGGAGGAGGTACGTGGTCCGCACCAGACCCTGGGGAAGAAGGAGTGAGAGGATTAGTGTAGGGCTTGAGTAGTGAGACATGGAAGGAAGGTGAGATGCGGTAATATGCAGGGAGTGATAACCAGTAGGTGACTTCGTTGATTTGCCTCTGAATAGCGAACGGACCGATGTACCTGGGACTCAGCTTGCGGCAGGGCTGTCGGAGGCGGATGTCCCTCGTGGAGAGCCAGACCATTTGCCCTGGACGATATGCTGGGGTTGCAGATCTTCTGGTTGCAGATCTTCTTGGTTCTTATGTCTCCGAACAGCCCTCTGCAGATGGATGTGTGCTGAGTCCCAGACCCTCTTGCTCTCCTGGAACCAGTGATGGACTGCGGGAACGTCAGATGGCTCTCCTGACCAGGGGAATAAGGGTGGTTGGAGGCCGAGTATACACTGGAAGGGCGTAAGCCCTGTGGTAGACTGTTGCAGGGAGTTCTGTGCATACTCGGCCCAGGGAAGGTAACGGCTCCAGTCGTCCTGATGAACGTGGCAATATGACCGCAGGTATCTCCCGATCACCTGTATCTTTCGCTCAGTCTGGCCATTGGACTGTGGATGGTAGCCTGAGGTTAAGCTGACAGACACTCCCAGGAGGTTAAAGAAGGACTTCCAAACTCGGGATTTAAACTGTGGGCCGCGGTCTGAGACGATGTCTTCTGGAATACCAAAATGTCGGAAGATGTGAGTGAATAAGGTTTCTGCAGTCTCGAAGGCAGTGGGTAAACCAGGTAGAGGGATGAGTTTGCAAGCCTTAGAAAACCGATCAACTACCACTAGGATGCAGGTATGGGAGTCAGAGGATGGTAGGTCGGTAATGAAATCTACACCGAGATGGGACCAATGTCTTGTGGGGATTGGAAGAGGCACGAGTTTTCCCTCCGGGAGACGTCAAGGGACTTTGGCCATGGCACAGACTGAGCAGCTCTTTACGTACTGGGAGACATCCTGGGTCATATTGGGCCACCAGTAGCATTGCTGAATGAGCGAGAGGGTTTGTTGGCTGCCTGGGTGTCCAGAGCCCGGAGACGTGTGAACTGAGTCCGTGAGGGACAGACGCAAGCGGGTTGGAACGTAAGTCCGTCCCTCAGGACCTCCCAGCGGAGCAGGCTCTGTTCGTGTGGCCTCGGCGATGTGATCATCGAGGCTCCACTGGATGGGACTGACTATCAAGGCTGGAGGGAGGACAGATTCAGGGTTTGATGTGATGATGTCGGACTGGTATTGACGGGAAAGAGAGTCGGCCTTGATATTCTTGTCTCCTGGACGGTATGTGACTTTGAAGTTGAACCGGGTGAAGAAGAGAGACCAGCGAGCTTGACGTGTATTGAGTCTTTTGGCGTCTCGGAGGTATTCTAGGTTTCTGTGGTCGGTGATGACGACAAACGGATGTTTAGCTCCCTCCAGCCAGTGTCTCCATTCCTCTAGGGCGAGTTTGATCGCCAGTAGTTCCCGGTTGCCGATGTCATAATTCTGCTCAGCCGGGGACAGTTTTTTTGAATAGAAGGCACATGGATGGAGTCGTTGAGGTGTCCCCTGCCGCTGTGAAAGAACCGCTCCTACCCCGTTGGTTGAGGCGTCCACCTCGACGAGAAATGGAAGATCTGGATTGGGATGGACGAGGGTAGGAGCGGAACAGAAGGAGCCTTTGAGCTTCTTGAAGGCTTCGGTGGCTTCGGAGGTCCAGGACAGAGACTTGGACCCTTTCTTCAGGAGGGAGGTGATGGGCGCACTGATTTGGCTGAAGCCTTTGATGAATCGGCGGTAGAAATTTGCAAAGCCCAGGAAGCATTGAAGCTCTTTAATATTGGAGGGTTGAGGCCAGTTGAACACAGCTTCCACCTTCCTCTGGTCCATGGTGATTCCATGTGGAGTGATTACGTACCCCAGGAAGTGAATAGCTTCCTTATGGAACTCACACTTTTCCAATTTTAGGTAGAGCTGGTGGTCGTGCAGCCGTTGAAGGACAGATTTAACGTGGAGGTGGTGCTCGGTCAGGTTGGCAGAGTAGATGAGGATATCGTCAATGTAGATGATGACAAACTGATGTAGGTAGTCTTTGAAAATCTCGTTCATAAATCCTTGGAATATAGCAGGTGCGTTGGACAGACCGAAGGGCATGACTCTCTACTCATAGTGGCCAGCAGGTGTGATGAAGGCTGTCTTCCATTCGTCACCTTTCCTTATGCGCACCAAATTGTAGGCACTGCGCAGGTCCAGTTTTGTGAAGACACGAGCACCATGGAGTTGTTCTAGGGCAGCTGGGACCAGAGGATAACGGAACTTGACGGTGGAGTTATTGAGGGTTCGGTAGTCGATACAGGGGCGTAAGCCACCGTCCTTCTTACTCACAAAAAAGAAGCTGAAAGCGGCAGGGGAAGTAGAGGGTCGAATGTAGTCTTGCCAGAGAGCCTCCTCGATGTACTCCTCCATGGCCTTCTGCTCCGGGATGGACAGCGGGTAGATCTTACCTCGTTGGAGTACCGCCTCAGGCAGCAGGTCGATCGCACAGTCCCATGGCCGATGTGGTGGAAGTTTGGTTGCCAGTTGTTTATTAAAAACATCCTGGAATGCCCGGTAGGGAGCTGGTATTTCCTGGATCTTGACGGTAGGAGGACTTTCGACGGAAGTGGAACCAATGGTAACCTCTTGTACCGGAGTGGGCGAGGTGCGTGGAAGCTTCTTAACGGTGTGCAGGCAGTGAGAGAAACAGACCTCTCCCCATTGCAGAATCTCACCGGAGGACCAGGCGATGTTAGGGGAATGGAGTTCCAGCCACGGACGTCCCAGGATGAGGTCGGCAGTGGAACCCTTCAGCACCAGAAATGTGAGCTCCTCTTCGTGTAGACAGCCGATCCTCATGGTGATGACGGGGCTGCTGTGCCCGATCCGCCCTCGACCGAGCGGTTTCCCCAGAATGGAGTGTACATGAAGGGTTTGGGCAATGGGTCTTTGACAGGTCTGAAGTTTTTGCAGAGTGGAGAGTGAAATAAAGTTGCCAGCGGATCCAGAGTCGATTAGCGCTTGCGCTGGAAGAGATCGTCGTTGATAGGTTAGAAGCACAGGAGTGTATTTCATGTGAGAAATGGGAGAGTGCAGACGGGCTATACTCACCGCCGGTCGAGGGGGCCGAATTGGACAGGTGATGAGTTGGTGACCAGCGGATCCACAATACAGACATAGGCTGTTGATGATGCGACGATTACGTTCGGAGGCAGGTAACTGCGTTGAGTTGAGGTCCATGGGTTCTGGTGCTGAAGGGTTAATTGACACTGGGGAGCGAGGAGGTGGCAGTGCAGGGCTATCGAGCTGGCAGGCAGTGCGGCGTTGATCCACGCGGATGGAACGCTGTATGAGGTTCTCAAGCCCAATGACGTCATCGTAAATGGCCAGTTGTAGATGAATTTCATGATTCAAACCTTGACGGTACGCAGTTAATAGGGCCGGCTCATTCCAGCCGCTGGAGGCCGCCAGGGTGCGGAACTGTAAAGAGTAAGATGATACTGATGAACTACCTTGCCATAGGTGAAATAGTTGATCCTGCACAGAGAGGGCGTTAGTGACTTGAGAAAACACTTCACAGAAATGCTTAATAAAGGCAGTGAATGACTGAGTGACTGGGCCTTGACCATTCCACAACGCCTGTGCCCAGAGAAGAGCTCGACCAGTGAGGAGAGAAATAACAAATGCCACCTTTGCTCTTTCTGATGGAAACTGTGAGGTGTTCATCTCCATATACAGCTCGCACTGCAAAAGGAAGCCACTGCACTCCCCCTCCTCGCCAGAGAAGGGCGCAGGTCGGGCCATGGGACTGACAGAGGCATTTGGTGAAGAAGTGATGGTAGGAAGTGTGATAGCGCGTTGAATGTCTCGTAGCACATCAGTGATTGTGACCGGGGGTGAGGTTTCCACTTCACCGTGAGCTGTTGGTTCGTGCATTGTGGTCCGGTCTTCTGTCATGAAACGGAAGGACACACAGGATGATGGTTAGTGATATTATTTATTGATGCACACAGGAACAGTCACGGCAGGGAGATAGTGGCAGGAAGTTTTGAGTTGAAGAGTTGTAATGAGAAGTGATGTAGTAGAGAGACTTCTTATCTGATATGGATGGGCTGGTTGACGATACGGAAGAAGACAGAGTGAGGGGAGCAGACAGACTGAAGATCGATGACCGGGAATGCTGAAGGAAGTTTCTGGATTTGGAGGAGAACTTGAATCAGGTTGGTAGCGGGTATTCAGATGTGGGAGTCAGGAAGTCGTGGGAATCCGACGAGACCGGACAACTGAGTGAGGGAACTGGTGTGATATTTAAGGGTGCGGTGATTGAGTGCAGAGTGCCGGCAGGTGGTGAAGACAGGTGCAGATGATTAGTACTCCGGTGATGCTGAGCGAGTGATTGGAGTGAAGGGGTCTGGCGCTGCTGTGGGTGTATCCATGACATCAGTGTTTTATTATTCCAAATACATTTTCTAATCAAGCTATTAAGATTATTAAAAAAACTTTTGTGGGATGGAAATCGGAAGAGTTTGAAATAAATATAACAATTCAAGGAGAACGTTCATTTTTATGCAATTTATCCTGCAAATTAGTGATAACGGTAGTGAGTTCCATCTTTCCAGGTCTCTCATTACCTTTTTAAGTAATGGGGAATAATTAAAAGAGCATGCTTCTTCCAACTTCGAAGGAATATTTAGTCCTTAATAAACAATCTTTTCTGAATTCCATTTAAAAGGGATGTTATTTAAGGGCATTTTCTCCAAAGCCACATTCAGTGGCATCATAACACTTTTATTTATATACATTTTATATCCAGATTTTTCTCTAAAGTTTTCCAATAATTGAGATAAGATAGGCAGAGATGATTCAGGGTTAGTTAGATATAGCATAATGTCATCCATGTACAATTATTTTTTTGTGTACATTGCCTCTTATCGCTAGCCCAGAGATTGATTTGTGTGCCTGTATTGCAATGGCCAGAGATTCCACCACTAGTGCAAAAAGTAGTGGAGATAGAGGACATCCCAGTCTGATTCCCCTTGACAAATTAAAGAGCGAAGATAAATCCTTAATATTAATAAATAATATTCATAAGCCTCTGTATGTTATCAAAGGAGAATGTATTTTTAATAATCCCAGTTGGATCTATATTAATTAAATTATGCAAAATCTGCTCTAACCATAACACGATCATTTTAGTGAGACGTTTATAGTCAGATTTAAGCAGTGAGATTGGTCAGTATGAGGTACATAGATTATGGTTTTGCCAGGTTTTAGCAAAACTGCAATTAAAGCCTGATTTAAAGTCTCTCGTAATATTTTTTTTTTATGAATTGCCTCACTATACATCGAAAGTATCAGATCGGCTCATTTTGATTTTTGTTTTTTTTTTGTTTTATAAAATCCATCTAGAAACCGTCCAAACCAGGTGTTCTACCTCCTAGAAATTACACTTTGATACAATGTAAAGTAGTGAGTGTACAGCTTGTATAACAGTGTAAATTTGCTGTCTCCTCAAAATACACACAGACATTAATGTCTAAACCTCTGGCAACCAAAGTGAGTACACACCTAAGTGAAAATGTCCAAATTGGGCCCAAAGTGTCAATATTTTGTGAGGCCACCATTATTTTCCAGCACTGCTTTAACCCTCTTAGGCATGGAGTTCACCAGAGCTTCACAGGTTGCCACTGGAGTCCTCTTCCACTCCTCCATGACAACATCACGGAGCTGGTGGAAGTTAGAGACCTTGTGCTCCTCCACCTTCCATTTGAGGATGCCCCACAGATGCTCAATAATGTTTAGGTCTGGAGACATGCTTGACCAGTCCATCACCTTCACCCTCAGCTTCTTTTGCAAGGCAGTGGTCATCTTGGATGTGTGTTTGGGGTCATTATCATGCTGGAATACTGCCCTGCGGCCCAGTCTCCGAAGGGAGGGGATCATACTCTGCTTCAGTATGTCACAGTACATTTTGGCATTCATGGTTCCCTCAATGAACTGTAGCTCCCAAGTGCCGGCACTCCCACCACCATGCTTGACTGTAGGCAAGACACACTTGTCTTTGTACTCCTCACCTGGTTGCCGCGACACACGCTTGACACCATCTGAACCAAATAAGTTTATCTTGGTCTCATCAGACCATAGGACATGGTTCCAGTAATCCATGTCCTTAGCCTTGTCTTCAGCAAACTGTTTGCACACTTTCTTGTTCATCATCTTTAGAAGAGGCTTCCTTCTGGGACGACAGCCATGCAGACCAATTTGATGCAGTGTGCAGCGTATGGTCTGAGCACTGACAGGCTGATCCCCCACCCTTTCAACCTCTGCAGCAATGCTGGCAGCACTCATATGTCTATTTCCCAAAGACAACCTCTGGATATGACGCTGAGCACGTGCACTCAACTTCTTTGGTCGACCATGGCGAGGCCTGTTCTGAGTGGAATCTGTCCTGTTAAACCGCTGTGTGGTCTTGGCAACTGTGCTGCAGCTCAGTGTCAGGGTCTTGGCAATCTTCTTATAGCCTAGGCCATCTTTATGTAGAGCAACAATTCTTTTTTTCAGATCCTCAGAAAGTTCTTTGCCATGAGGTGCCATGTTGAACTTCCAGTGACCAGTATGAGGGAGTATGAGAGTGATGGCACTAAATGTAACACACCTGCTCCCCATTCACACCTGAGACCTTGTAACACTAACGAGTCACATAAAACTGGGGAGGAAAAATGGCTTATTGGGCCCAATTTGGACATTTTCACTTAGGGGTGTACTCACTTTTGTTGCCAGCGGTTTAGACATTAATGGCTGTGTGTTGAGTTATTTTGAGGGGACGGCAAATTTACACTGTTATACAAGCTGTACACTCACTACTTTACATCGTAGCAAAGTGTCATTTCTTCAGTGTTGTCACATGAAAAGATATAATCAAATATTTACAAAAATGCGAGGGGTGTACTCACTTTTTTGAGATACTTTACATTTACGAAGGTTATTCTTTGCATAGCAATTATTCCTCTTTTAATAATAAATTTACCGAATTTGTCTTTATCAACAGATTCCATATGAAAGTATATATTTTTGTCAATAAGTATAACCACCCCTCGTGATTGTGATGTAAAGGAAGAAAAGAAAACCTGTCCAGGCCACTAATTTTTAAGATTTTGATGTCCAGAATCAGTCAAATGTTGTTCATGTAGCAGAGCGATCCCAATATTAAGTTTTCTAAGGTATAGAATGACTTTTTTCCTTTTAAGTCTTTGATTTAACCCATTGACATTCCAAGTAACATACTTATAATTCAGTGTACTTGACATTATTACTTGTCATTCTATTTGCATCTAGAGGCATCTTAAGAAATTATCTCTAAACAGCCCCAAAATTAAATAACTAAAACGTGTTCTGTCCACCCCCACTACCAATTCCGCAAATGAAGTGTGAAACTTTGAACCCCCATGACTGATTGTGCAGTCGAACTTGACTTCCTCTTCCTTATCCGACCTAAATAGTTCCCAAGTACTGTCAAACCCATCAAATGTTTCACTTATATTATGTGCTTTCAAGCAAACATATTATTTACTTCGAACAATGGCTGGGAGGTCATAGGAGACTTCAAAATGGTAGCATTCCTGATGGGTCTCCAAGGAGGTTTTTTTTCCCCTGCTATCTTTGCCTTATAGACAGCAGGGGCACCAAGGCGCACTACCACAGTTGGGATTGGCCACAACGGACCGAGTTCTCTGTGGGGATGAATAATGTCAAGTGGGAGCCACTGGTGGACCCCCGGAAGGTGCCGATAACACCACTGCATATCAAATTGGCCCTTATGAAACAATTTGTAAGAACTCTAGATAAGGAGTTGGCAGACTTCAAGTACCTTCAAGACTTCTTCCCTAAGATGTCTGAGGCAAAGGTCAAAGCCGGTGTCTTTGTCGGACACCAGATAAAGAAGATCCTGAGTGCAATGAATTCCCCAAGAAGCTCACTAGTAAGGAGAAAGTGGCTTGGAACCGCTTTGTTGCAGTGGTTCGGGGCTTCCTGGGCAATCACAAGGTCGAAAACTATGTGGAGCTGGTTGAGACCCTGGTGAAGAACTACGGCACAATGGGCTGTCCCTATAAGTCCATATCCTTGATGCTCACCTTGATAAATTCAAGGAGAACATGGGAGCGTAGTTTCAAAAATGCCGCTTCTTACTTTGCATGCGCCGCTGAAGCAAGGCACGTGATTGGTCGTAGCTGTAACCAATCAAGAGATCTGCCTCGGTTAGCCATGATTTCCAAGCTCACAATTGGCTGCTTCTGTAATCAATCATGAGTGTGAGGGTGTAAGCGCAGTCAAGTGGTTATATTAATATTTTCCAGGATAAATCATTATTTTTCCAGGACATTTAGGTATTTTTCTAATTTTCCATGACTGGAAAACTGCAGCGAAAAATTCCAGGTTTTCCAGGACACGTGGGAACCCTTAATAACTTTTTTTTATTATTTGAATATGGTCCTTTAGTTTTACTTATAACATTAGGAAAGTCCTATATTTGTAAACATCATCATTTTCCACCCTTATACTTTCTGCTCTTGACTGACCTGATCTCTCTCCTTGCCATCCCAATGCTCACCTCTTCTGGTTGAGCTACAGAAGTGATAAGGTAAAGTAGGCATTGATGAGTTGTTCTGGAGGCAGTAAGATGCAAATGTTTACCACAAATGTGTGACATCACAATGTGGAGGAAGTAGAGAATGAGTCATTTTGGCAGCTTGGTTTCAACAAATGCTTTTTTTCAGTGAGAAAGAAGTTTTGAGTTCTGAAACGTACAGCATGTTTTTTTATAGTTACGATGATCTCTTATGTGAAAAGATCAATGAAAATTGTATTCTTTATGTCCTGACCCCTTAAATAAATGTATCACATTTTAAAGAAGTTAAGATATTGTACAGAAAGAAAGACAAAAATACAGATTAAGAAAAAGATATTTGCAGTGTTGGGACCTACTGTAAATGCTATGATATGGGATGCACTAATTATTTTAATCTTGTATTCTACATATGACGGATAGAGAGAGGATATTTGCATAGTCATTCTGTGCAGCTATATAAATTACATGATTGAATCTCTGTTGAGGTAACTGCAAAAATGCTAAGCAGGTGCATTATATAATTTCATTTCTCAAATGGATTCATTACAGTGCATTAATAGTAAACTATCTAATTCCCTTGTTCAGCAGACACAGTAATTCTCTTCACTGGGGAAACTCAGTGCTTGGTCAATGGTTTGAATCAGTTTATGGGCTTCTGTGCCGATCGATCACTGTGCCATGAGAAGATCTTTTGTCGCAATAATGAATATTCAGTGCTCTGCTACTCCTGTGCCAGGTAGAATAGACCTACAGTTCTAGGATGAAATAAAAACATGTTCATCTCTCTGTTATTTAGGCTGAGAGCTCAAACCTCCCCCTCATACAGATATATAGGTAGACCCAATACAAATGTATTTACATGTGTAAACAAATGAAGTGCGGTCAGCTGGACACAATTCTGGGCAACACTTACACCTACTGGTTGATTGTAAAACTGCATGGATAAGTGGCGTGTGAACACTGTCATCATTTATTCACTCTCATTTTGTTCCAAACCCATATAACTTAATTTATTTTGTGGAACACACAAGCAGAATGTTAGGGACTGACACACTCAATCACCATTTACTTTCACTGTATGCAAAAAGGAGCATTGCTGCAGGGTTGCTCACCATTCAGAATTTAATAAAGAATGCCAATTCAATTCCTGAATTTGAATTGAGGTAGCTAAAATGATGTAGAACTGCAATTCGAATTTGTATTTAAGGAAGCAGAATTAAAATGGAATGAAATTCAAATAAATTCTTATAGTTTTTTCAGACTGTTTTTAAGTAATTTTGTTTAATAATACATTTGATATTTCAATATAACATGAAACATATGATCATATTCATAGCATATGGGGTGTTTCCAGAAACATCACAATGTGAAAATAAATTGTTATATCAAGTAAATAAATGCTGAAAAAAACATTGAAAGATGTACTTGAATATTGTAGTTGTTTTTTTTTTTTGCATGGCAACTTTCAGGAATGCATAGCAGGGAGTTGGATTAATTCATTTATTTGAGTTTAAATTGGCATAAATGTTTATGTGGTCAGACCCATTTACCTTCTTCCCAGCATGCACCTGGGCATGAATTAAATGGTTGCATTTTGCATGGTTTTACTTACATTGTTGTTGTTGATTTTGTTGTCACGGTAGGTAACTTTTTTTTTTCTTTTTTTTTTTTTTGAGATGTCTGGATGAGTTTGTTTTTCACAAAACAGACCGTGCCTCGTTCCCTCGTGGGACCTCTCTGTAGTCCTGCAAGGCCTACAAGGGGATCCCTTTGAGCCCTTAGAGTCAGCGGAGCTTAAGACACTCTCTGAAGACTGCCAAGTAAATATGTCAAATTAACATGTAATATATTCAGCTAATATGTAAAAGTCATGGCAGGTTGACATTTTAAGTTCAGTAAATTAAAAAGTAGATTAATTCAACTTAATAAAAAGCAATAAAAACAAACAACACTTTTTACAGTATTAATAAGGAATAAAAAAAAAATAATACAATTTAATAATGTTTAAAATGCCACTTATAGAAATTTATATTTAATTTATTTCACCATTTTTTATAGTTTTCTGAAAACAATTTTGTGGAAAAACCTAAATCTTTTGATAAATAGGTTTATTTATTTATATTTAGTGAAACATCTACATATTAGGGAATAATATGTATACATAATATGTAATATTATATAATATTTATATATTTTATATATATATTATTTTATATTATTTATTTATATATTTATTTATAATTTATGTAATATGTATAGGAATAGGAATACTTGGTAAAAAATTATAACGGAATAATTTTTTACAAAATGTGTCTAGGACTAATGAAATTGTGTAGTGCGAATGTGTGTTGAATTTCTTTGAATTGCAATTCAGTAAATTCAAATTCTTTTCATTCCAATTCAACTTCCTATGGGCCGTGGCCAATTATATTCAAATTCCAAGAACTGAAAGAGAGTTAATTCTGAATTTTGCACAACCCTGCATTGTTGACATTGTTCAACATTTCTAGTCTTCAAATGCAATTTTTCATAATAAATTAAAATATACATAATAACCGAAAAAGGTGTTGGCTGAAGCCTTTGCTTATTGTGTCTACCCTTTTTACATATTTATCTACTGAGGGTCAATTTTCTCGGTGAATTTGATTCATACAAGATAAACAAAATTGTTACATAAGACATTTCCCAAAATGTGCATTCATAGCTACAAAGGTATACATTTCAGACATTAATACAATAGTTTAAGTATTACATGCACAAATTATTCATATTGAGTTATATATTTATTTATCACACTATTTTTTTTATTTTCTTGAATTTATCAAGTGAACTACACATATTAAATTCCTTATCACTATTATTCCATAGGTTAACCCCTTTAACAGATATGGGAAATGCCAATGGGAATTGGCGAGTGGTATTTGCACACTACGAGTGGTATTTGCACACTACTTTCCTGGACATACGGGTATAAAGGAGGGGCCGTGCATACCGCTCATTCAGATTTTCTCTTCAGAGCCAAGCGATCGCTATTTCATTGAGAAATAAGCGAGCTGAATTCCCATGGCTTCCATTCACCTCTGTTGGATCCTTACAGCGCATTACAGCGGCTTTTTCCCCTCTCTGCATGGGTGCGCTGCAGAGATCGCCCCTGGGTGCTTCGGCAGATCATTTAGAGTGTATTCTAAAAGAGTATTTTCCTTTCTAAAAGAGTATATTCTAAAAGAGTGGCACACATTGGAACGTCTTTTTAAAGATGCCCTTTCGATTGTGTGTTATTCTTGGATGCAGTCGATATCTCATGCCTTCAGAAGGCCATGATCACTGTCTTTCGTGCCTGGGCGCAGCCCACAGCGAGACATCTTTCATGGATGCATCATGTCCTTATTGCGAGGACATGACCATGGCAACGTTGCGGTCGTGGCTTGCTTTCGTAAGAAAGGAAGCCACCCCAGTGGCTCCCTGCCTTGGTCTTCCTACCTACGGGTATGAGGCCAGCGCTGTGAGTACTGGGGGCGATTTGAAGACCACCTCCGCTGATTAAATTCCCACAGAACTTGCCATGGACCTCTGGGCTCGTCCAGTCGGATGCGAAAGCCTCGGCCGGGTTTAACCCTTCAGCCTTAATGTTGCTGTGTCCGGGTCACGCTTTACGCATATATTTGGATTGCACGCAGAGCTTTAGAGTCTCTGAGCAGCTCTCTGTCTCCTTTGGTGGACAGTGGAATGGAAGCGCTGTCTCCAAGCAGGGGATCGCCCACTGGGTCATGGACGTCATAGTGTGGCGGCCTCATGGGCTATGACCAGTGGCGCCACTCTAACAGACATTGTAGAGCAGTGGGCTGGGCTACACCCAACACCTTTGCGAGGTTCTAAAATCTCCGGGTTGAGCCAGTTTCATCCCATGTCTTAGAAGGAACGAACAGGTAAGTCCGGGTCAGCCGGCTGGGTATATCACTTGCGCTTAGCACTTTTCACCTTCCTTGATCTGAAGATGTGCATTGTTAATTCCCAGCAGCATTCACAAATGTGTTCAATGAATGACTTCCTCCTAGCCCTGCGGCAGGTGAGTTTGCAGATAAACTCACTGCCAGCCCAGTACTAGTGCTGACTAAGCCCATACTGGGACAGGTGCTCCGCATATGCTGATTCCCCGTAGGTAACACCTTGCGACGTATATTCAGCTGAAAAACAATTCCCTGTTGGCAAACTGTGTCTTCCTTGGGCAGAGGCCCCTCTTCCCCAGTCATCATGCTTGTAGAACCTCCTCCCCCATTGGGTAGGACCTACCATGGGACTTCTCCACATGACATACTTCCGACTAGACTCGGCAAGACCATGTGATGTATCTCCACTTAAATTTCCCTCTCCCTCTCTATGGGTGGGGTGTGGTCTCTGCGATGTCTTCCCCTTGGGAGTGACACCCCCCGATGTGGACACTGGCATCACGGTCGGTTAATGAGTTCTCTCTTTTTCTGGGGAGGAAAAAGAGAAAAAAAGAGAAAAAAGAGGCATGACTGGGCTAGCCTGTCCCTATCCTTTTGGTAGTCGACTCATCCCTAAAGGGCTGTTCGACACATACTAGCGTCAGGGAAAGTTACATGCCGGCCCTCTGCATTGGCTATGCGGCACACAGTAGTCTGCCCATCTCACACTGCCGATCTACGTAACAGTTCAGCTAGTTATCGCGTTTTTGTAGGGGACCCCTAGTGTCACTATATTGACACAACTTCGAGTTAGTGATAGATAGGTAACGTACTGGTTACTTCCGTAACCTCCGTTCCCTGATGGAGAGAATGAGACATTGTGTCCCTCCTGCCACAATGATGAACTACCCGCTGAAATGGCACTGACCTTATTCTCGGCTGTTCAGCACAAAACCTGAATGAGTTGTATGCACGCCCCCTCCCCCTCCTTTCGGGGGGAGTGGCATGCAAATACCACTCGTCAGTTCCCATTGGCCTTTTATAAAAGATCAGAAGGTGTCTCGGTCTCCCAAGAGAGACCTCCCTCCATTAGGAAATGGAGGTTAAGGAAGTAACCAGGGTGTTTCCAACATAATTTATGATCTATTATAACACCCAGAAATGTATTTTCATACATTCTTTCTATTTCCTCATTATTAATCATAATTATAGTTTTATTAATACATTGCCGATTACTAAATATTATGAACTTTGTTTTACTTAAATTCAATGAAAGTCTATAATCATCAACCCTCTTTTTTAAGACTATCAATTATTGTTCTACAGAAGCAAGAAAGTAATACAGGTTTGGATCAACATAGGGGTGAGTAAATGATTGTAGAATACATTTTTGGTGTGCCCTTTTGGGCTAACCCTTTAAATAAAAAATCATGTTAAAACTGTATTGAATGACTGTAATGAAACAAATTTAAATATAATAAAATAGCACAAATAGAAAAAATAATAATAGAATATGTAAAATGTGAAAAACAAAAGCAAGATAATATATCTTGGTTTTCTTATGCATCAATTAATTTGAGAAGCAAATCAATGAATCACTCATTCTTTTTCATAAATTTTGTCATGAGAATGAGTGCCACAGCAGGTGTGTTAGCATATGCTGCAGGCTCTCTACATCACCACTAACTAGAACTATATGAATGTTACCTTGCAAGAGACAGATAAAGAGAAATTGGCAAAAGAGAGAAAAAAAGATAGATGAAGGAAGAGAAAGAGGGAGGTTTCTGCAGGGTGTTGAATATTGCACCACAGAGCCACAGTGTGCAAGGGAATCAACTTCTAAATGGGTTATCTCATATTAAACTGGGATAAGGTAAGGTGAGGTGATTTATTATATAGCACAATTAAAAACAATGGGTAGTTGACCAATGTGCTGTATAATTTGTATAATTTGAGCCACAGTGTGCTGTACAACCGCTCAAGCCGTGCAATAAGAATTTTGTGATCTATGGTGTCAAATGCTGCACTTAGATCAAGTATTATCAAAACTGCAGCATTTCCAGAATCCACAGTTAATAGAACATTGTTGAGAACCTTTAAAAGTGCAGATTCTGTACTGTGATGTTCCCTAAATCCAGACTGAAATACTTCAAAAAGGGAATTCTTATTCAAAAAAGACTGCAGCTGAATGAAAACTGCTCTCTCCAATATCTTTGGGAAAAAGGACAAATTTATGTAACTTCTCACATAAAAACTACAAGCTACTAACATATCAACAAGTAGAGTTAGACAAGAAAGCCAGAGAAAAAATAGGAGTTTTTAAAAGAGATTTAAAAGATACCACTGTGGAGGCAGTTCTTATATGCAAAGGCAGACTATTCCTGAGCTTCGGAGCCAACATTGAAAAAGAACAACCACCCCAAAATTTTAATCTAGACCTCG
This sequence comes from Moxostoma hubbsi, assembly GCA_032164185.1. Lineage (NCBI taxonomy): Eukaryota > Metazoa > Chordata > Actinopteri > Cypriniformes > Catostomidae > Moxostoma > Moxostoma hubbsi. The sequence goes on along the minus strand of JAVLUX010000020.1, from coordinate 21,183,514 downwards.
GGACAATCAGTAATTTCTGGTCAGAGGACCGAAGTGATCTTGACGATAAGTATAACTGTAACAAATCTGAGAGATATATATATCCTTGCATATATATATATATATATATATATATATATATATATATATATATATATGTATATATATGTATATATATATTTGTGTGTCATCCGCATAACAATGGAATGATACTTTGTGTTTTAAAAATAGCCCCAATTGGAAGCATATATAACAAAAACAGGATGGGTCCCAAAATGGATCCTTGAGGAATCCCACATGTAAAAGGTGCCGACGACGATGTAAATTCACCCATGACAACTGACAAACTTCTGTTAGTTAGGTAGGACTTAAACCAATTTAAAACCGCACCTCGCATTCCTACCAACCGCTCAAGCCGTGCAATAAGAATTTTGTGATCTATGGTGTCAAATGCTGCACTTAGATCAAGTATTATCAAAACTGCAGCATTTCCAGAATCCACAGTTAATAGAACATTGTTGAGAACCTTTAAAAGTGCAGATTCTGTACTGTGATGTTCCCTAAATCCAGACTGAAATACTTCAAAAAGGGAATTCTTATTCAAAAAAGACTGCAGCTGAATGAAAACTGCTCTCTCCAATATCTTTGGGAAAAAGGACAAATTTGAAACAGTCCTGTAATTAGTAATTCATTTGAATTTAAATTACTGTTTTTAATTAAAGGCTGCACCACAGCATGTTTAAAAATGGCTGGCACAGACCCTGATACAATGCAGCTATTTATTATTTTCAAGACACTAGGCCCATAAGAGATTAGAGAAAATATTTGGCAAATTACAACTTATATACATTACCTTTTGAGAGTTCTAACAGAAAGAAGGTGCATATTACATCCTTTTTATAGCTAAAGGTTCAGGAAGCAGTTTGATAATTGAAGCAATCTGTTTGAATCTCTACAAAAATTGCAGTACTAATACACAGGCCATTATACATTCTGTTTTATTGCTGCATAATTCTGGTGGAGAGGAAGGCTGCTGCAATGGGACTATACTGCATTCAAAAACAACATTATCATAGCAGTAGGACATTTGTGTGTGTACCTTCTGAAGGGAATTTGAGTTACAGCAAAACAAGATTGTGGTACATGGTTTTCAGAACCCCAGACAGCATCCAAAATGTTGTAAAATGTACACATAGTGTACATTTTCTAACACCTGGTGTTATAGACAAATATAAAGAGTATTTAATTCATCAGTGCCGTAGCACAGCAGTAGCGTGAATAAGAGCTGCGGTGCTCCTTGGGACATGGTTCAAGCCCAGTCTTCATATCACAGTACCATGTCTTCTTTTGCATTTAATAAAGTAATTAACAAAATAATATTATCATTCATATCTTACCAGAATGAACAAATCACTGATTAAACATCAACACATTAATTGCCTGCACTAAGGGAAAAAAAACTTAAACTTTAGCTTGTGAATGAGGTACATAAAACTACATTTACAACAAGGCTTAGATCAGGTAGAAATAACTCCTTAAATGTGCACTCAGAATTTGTCGTCTTGCACTTACCACTTTTTACAGTGTGTCTCAAGATTTAAATAATTAAGCTGTATATATCAAGTATACTGCAAAAACATATTTTTTCCTGCCCAACGAAGCCCTTTGGAAAGTCATCTGTGCAGTATATTACAGAAAATCTAGCTGAGAGAGAAATGTATGCATCAGAGCAGAGCTAAATTACTTTCTTATCTGTATGATGCAGAAGTACACCTGCACATTCAGTTATATCCTATAAAATACAGCATATTGGTGCTCACTGGTTCAGAACACATTGTACAGACTCACACTGTCGTGACTGCATAAGTGCTGTATTGTTTGTGTGTGGCTACAAAAGTGTGTGGATGGATTCTATGATATAGATGACTTAACATTCTTCTTTGATAGCATGTGGATAAAGATAATGGATTTATAATACTGCAATGAGGATTAAGAGCACCAATGATTTTGTTAAGTGGTAAGACTTAAACCTTATTTGTACATTTTGCCAGATGCTTTAAGCAACATTAATTAATTCAAGCTATTAATTTCATGTCAAACCACCGACCTGACCTTGGCATTGCTAGCACCATGCTCTGCCAGCTGAGTAACAAGAACACATTTTTTGCACATAAAAGTAAAAAATAATTTGGATCAGTCAGCTGTTTAGCATTTGTTATTATCTAGCATCAGTGTTGTGTACTGTATATTGTACTGAAAGCGTCACGGCTGTATGTACCGAATGTACAGAGGAGGAAGAATGCTGTTTCAAGATAAATGGCCATTTATGTGTTTCTTGCTAAAGCATCGGCTGCACTGATCTGGAGATATGCTCTTACCATGTGATTGTTGTTGTAAAATGTCACATTTTCAAATGTAGTCTGCTTGCCAATCTACAGATGCTTCAAGCAAATCACAGCTCTGCATCTTTCCCTGTCATCCTAAATGAGACATTTGACAATGAGGTATTTCTGTGTCATGGTGAGATAGGGATAAGCATGAGAGAGGTTTCTAATTTTTGATACAGATATTCAGGGCATTGAAATAAACACTAACACAAAGAGGTTCAATTTGTTAACATTAGTTCATGCATTATTATTTATTTATTAATCTTTGTTAATGTTAGTTAATAAAAATAGTTGTTCATTGTTAGATCATGTTAGTTCATAGTGCATTGACTAATGTTAACAAACATAACTTTACTGTTTATGTTGTAATTAACATGAACCAAGATTAATAAATTCTATAAAAGTATTGGTCTTTGTTTGTTCATGTTAACTAAGTAATGAAACCCTATTGTGTAACTTTTTTTTACTAATGTGTCCTTGAGATGAATCCTTTATAATGTATTATTCCATTTTTATAAGTCGCTTTGGATAAAATCATATGCCAAATGAATAAACGTAATTATAAAGTGTTACCAAAGTTTTTAAGAAAAGAAGAAGAAAAAATAGTTACAGTAAGGAACTAACAGTGGAAGTGAATGGGGCCAGTTCATATATGCTAAAATACACACTGTTTTAAAAATATAGCTACAATATGTAAACATTATAGATGTTTAGACATTTTATCACACTAAAATCATGGTGCTAACCTTATTTGTGGAAATAAGGTATAATATATTCTTACAGGGTTTTGTTGTCATGGAAATTAAGTTGTCAAATTAAATTGAACTTTAAACAGATAAGGTTAGTAAGAAATGTTAAAACGTATCATGTTTACATCTTGTGGATGTACAATACTTCTGAAACTGTGCTTTTTTTCATGTTTATGGACTAGTCCCATTCAATTCCATCATAAGTGCATCACTGTAACCATGTTTTATGATTTTTTTTTTTTTTTTTTAAATAAATGAGATGATTTTTTGTGGAAATTAACATTAAGCCACAAATGCTGTTAATAAATCTTAACTTGTATTAAACCCATAACATTAACATTTCACCTTCAAATTTCACTGTTCATAGCAAATGTCACAACATTTGAGACCTATAATACTGTAAAGTGCAAAGGGAAAAACAAGAGCTGGGTCTAGGCATGGAAAAAATAGTATTTAATAAAATAAACAAAGTACATATTAGCGGAGTAAAAATAGGAACAAAGAAAACATCCATGATGGGAAAAACTCAGGAACAAAGGAAACATCAACAATGGGCAAAACACAAGAATACAGGAAACATATACGATGGGCTCAGGTAATACACGGGAGGTCAAACACATAACAACTGAGAAAGGTGAAAAAGACATCAGGGCAATATATACACACAGATAACAAGGTAAATGAAATAAAGGAGAGAAGAAATGGGGAACAGCTGGAAGTGATCAGAGCAGAGGATTATGGGAAGTGTAGTTCAACAGATGGAACAGATGACAGAGGCAAAACACAGGGCAGACAACGGTGAATCATAACATATCCCCCACCTCTAAGAATCGTCGTCTTCTAGACGCTCCCAAAAAAAAAACTGTGTCCATTGGGTGTGGGGGGAAAAGGGGGAAAGAGGCAGTTCAAGGGGGCACAAGAGGCAAGGGGATCAGAGGAACAGGGCAAAGAAAGGGAGGCTTGAGAACAAGGTGACCAGAGCAGATCAGGCGGACAGCGATGAGACCAGGGAGACCAGAGCAGATCGGGTGGATGGCAGAGAGAGCAAGGAGACCAGAGAAGATCAGGCAGACTGCCATAAGAGCAAGGAGACAAGAGCAGATCAGGTGGATTTATTTCAGGGTAGGGACTGGATCAGAAGACCTGGTTGATGACCACAGAGCTGAAACAGGGTCAGGAGGCCTGGGTGGTGACCACAGGCTAGAGACTGGGCCATGGAAGGCAGAGCCGTTGCAGCCTCGAGGGGTGGAGCCATGGCAGGCGGAGTCATGGGAGGCTTGAGGGGCGAAGCAGTAGAAAGACGGAGCCGTGATAGGTTCAAGGGGCAAAGTTGTAGAAGGCAGAGCCATGGCAGGCTCGAGGCCAAGAGTCCAGGATGACTGGAAACTGACCTCAGTGTTCATGAACAGAATCTTGGGAACAACCTCTGTGGTCGTGGGAGTAGACAGATACTCAGGAGCAACCTCTATCATCGTGGGCGTAGACAGAGATTCAGGAGCATCCTCTGTGGTTGTGGGCATAGACAGAGACTCTGGAACGACCTCTGTGGTCATGGGCATAGACAGAGACTCGGGAACAACCTCAGTGGTCGAGGGCATAGGCAGAGACTTGGAAACGACCTCTGTGGTCGTGAACACTGGTAGAAACTTAGACGCTACATCTGTGGTTGAGAACACTGGCAGAGATTTGGAAATTACATCTGTGGTCGTGTATAGGGGCAGAGACTCGGAGACGACCTCTGTGGTTGTGAGCATAGGCATAGTCTAGGGAATGACCTCTGTGGTCGTAGGCAAGGGCATAGATTCGGAGACGACCTCTGTGGTCATGAGCATAGGCATAGTCTCGGGAACGACCTCTGTGGTCGTAGGCAAGGGCATAGTCTCAGGAACGACCTCTGTGGTCATGAACACTGGCAGAGACTTGGAAATGACCTCTGTGGTCGTGAACACTGGCAGAGACTTGGAAACAGAAGCCTTTCCTCTCCTCCTCCTCTGGACGGCCGAAGTAGGCAACCCTGGCTCTTGGGCAGACGAGGCTGGTAACGCTGGCTCTGGGGTGGACAAGGCTGGTACCGCTGGCTCTGGGGCAGATGAGGCTGACAACGCAGGCTCTGGGATGGACAAGGCTGGTACCGCTGGCTCTGGGGCGGATGAGGCTGGCTATGCTGGCTGTGGGGTGGATGAGGCTGACAACACAGGCTCTGGGATGGATGAGGCTTCCAGCTCGTTGACCTTGGCAGATGTGGGCATTGGCTCGTTGGCCATGGCAGGTGTGGGCGTCGGCTCGTTGGCAGAGGGTGTCAGCTCTTTGGCTGTGGCAGGCGTGGGCGTCGGCTCATTGGCCATGGCAGGCAAGGGCACTTGGGGAAATTTGTGGGAATGAGTCTTCGTGGCCCTACGCACCGATATCAGTGGTGGATAATTCAACTTGGAGACAAGGGCCGGGAAGGCCCTCGAGCAATGAGTCATGGAAGGTGGGACTGTGGCATGGCATGGAGCAAACTCAGTCATGGCTGTGCCATGGCATTGAGCAGACTGAGGTTTGGCTGTGACATGGTATGGAGCAGACTGAGGTTTGACTGTGACATGGTGCGGAGAAGGCTGAGGCGTTGCTGTGACATGGCATGGAGCAGAATGAGACGTGGCTGTGACATGGCATGGAGCAGGCTGAGACGTGGCTGTGACATTGCATGTAGCAGACTGAGGCGTGGCTGTGACATGGCATGGAGAAGACTGAGGTGCGGCTGTGACATGGCATGGAGCAGACTGAGACGTGGCTGTGACATGGCATGGAGCAGACTGAGACGTGACTGTGACATGGCATGGAGCAGGCTGTGGAGTGGCTGTGACATGGCATGGAGCAGGCGGAGGCGTGGCTGTGACATGGAGCAGGCTGAGGCATGGCCGTGACATGGAGCAGGCTGAGGTGTGGCTGTGACATGGCATGGAGCAGACTCAGACATGGCTGTGACATGGCATGGAGCAGACTGAGACATGGCTGTGACATGGCATGGAGCAGGCTATGGCGTGGCATGACTGTGACATGGAGCAGGCGGAGACGTGGATGTGACACGGAGCAGGCTGAGGCGTGGCCATGACATGGAGCAGGCTGAGGTGTGGCTGTGACATGGCATGGAGCAGACTCAGACGTTGCTGTGACACGGCATGGAGCAGTCTGAGGCATGGATGTGACATGGCATGGAGCAGACTCAGACGTGGCTGTGACATGGCACGGAGCAGGCTGAGGTGTGGCTGTGACATGGCATGGAGCAGACTCAGAAGTGGCTGTGGCGTGGAGCCGACTGTGGCATGACTGTGACAGGGCACGGAGCAGACGGAGGCGTGGCTGTGGCATGGAGCTGACTGTGGCATGACTGTGACAGGGCACGTAGCAGACGGAGGTGTGGCTGTAATATGCTGTGGAGCGGACTCAGGATTGGAAAACTCAGAAACCGGAACCGGGATTGTGAGAGGAGGATCCTCTGAAGCGAGTGTCTCTAAGATTAGCTTTACATACTCCCACATGTAGTCTCCGGTCTCCGGCAGTTCCCTCCACCGGTGAGGTGGTGGTGGCGTAGTGGCTAGAGCACAGGGTTGCTAATCAGAAGGTCACTGGTTCGAACCCCATGGCCACCACCATTGTGCCCTTGAGCAAGGCACTTAACTCCAATAAGGGCTCTGTAAGTTGCTTTGGATAAAGGCGTCTGCCAAATGCATAAATGTAAATTCAGGGTTTCATCTTGTGTAGATGGCAATGGTGGAGAAGAAATGGGAGAACTCCCTTATAGATAAATCCACCTGGATCAGCTGAGTGAAGAAAGCATGTAGATCCATTTTTGCAGTCAGTTGTTCTGTAACATGCAAAGGGACGTGGAAAAATAGTATTAAATAAAATAAAGTACAAAATAACGGAGTAAACACAGGAACAAAGAAAACATCCACAATGGGAAAAACACAGGAACACAGGAAACATCTACGATGGGCTCAGGTAATACACGGGAGGTCAAACACATAACAACTGACAAAGGTAAAACAGACATCAGGGCAATGTATACACACAGATAACAAGATAAATAAAACACAGGTGAGAAGCAATGGAAAAAAGCTGGAAGTGATCAGAGCAGGGGATTATGGGAAGTATAGTCCGGGAGGAACAGATGACAGAGGCAAAACACAGGGCAGAAAAAAGGTGAAGGGAAACAAATACATAAACATAAATATTTTGTAAAATGTGTAATTCCGAAGTTCCTTTAAAGTAAGTTGGTCCACTCAGCTGCCATCTTGGGAACCCTCCTGGGCAGTTATGTATACAACCCACATGAAAATACAGAATGTTGGGTCAAGATTATGATCAAAAACATATTTCAAATCAGCATTAAAATCAACATTGACAACATTGGTTTTGTAAATTGCTCAGATCACGCTAAAGACATTTTATAGGCTTGTCCAGCGTGCAGTCCTCGTGAGTGTTTTTACTCAAGAGATTGTTACTCAAAATATGCTTTTCAGCAAGAAATTCAGTTATACACATCAGCTTCAATGATAAATGTCAACATAAAAATCAAGAGATGCAAAAATATAAACATCTTTTCAGTGTTCAGCTCCAGTCTTGAGTGTGTGCGAGACTCGGTCTCTCTCTCGGTCTCTTTCCGCCAGCCTTTCTCCGCCATCAATGAAATGAGTCACAGGTGTTTAGAGTCAGTAATCACCAGGTGATGGCTCTTTCTGCTTCCTCTCTCCCCACTGACAGACACACGACCACGTTCCCATCTCCACATACCCCCACCACCCGACTCAGCCACGGGCCCCATCCGGCCTGCTAACCCACTCCCAAAGGATAACCTTGAACTTGAATGGATGAAGTGCCAGGTACCAACGAGTGAGCCGCACGTTGGTATCTTTCATGTGGTGGAGCCACTGATGCAGGCTGTGGTCCGAGCAGAGCATGAAGGCCTGCACCAGTAGGTAATAGTGGAGGGTTAGGAGTGCCAATTTGATGGCCAGACACTCTTTGTTGCTCCACCCCCTCCGTTGCATCTGTCTACAAAATGAAGGGGAGAAAGAAGTTAGGAGCATGTAAAACGGCCTGCCACAGACTGCAGATTTCACTCTCGTGAAGGCCTGTTGGCACATCTCCATTCTTTGTACCAGATCAGGCACCCCCTTTTTAGAGAGATCAGTCAAGGGGCTGGTGACATCACTCTGATCATGCTAAACTAGGCACAAACCTTCAGTAGTAGCCTGCCAGCCCCATAAACTGTCTCACCTCCTTTTTGGTCTTGGGCCATGGGCAGGCCCCTATTGCTGCGGTCTTATCAACTTGGGGCTCCACATGCGCATGACCCAAGTGGAAGCCCAGATACCATAGTTCCACCTATACAATTTCACACTTGCGACCTCAGGAAGTCTCTTAGATGCTGCATATGTTGCTGCCAATCATTACTCTAAATAATCATATAGACTAAATAGGCAGCGGTGTATGCAGTGTGCAGCCGGAGAACTTATCCATGAGGAGCTGGAACGTGGCGGGAGTCTTGAACAAACCGAACGGAAGAATGACGAATTGGTGTAATCCGAACAGTTTGTAAAAAGCTGTTTTTTCTTGTGATAATTGAGTTAATTTGCCAATACCCACTTATTAAATCCTGTGTCAAATAAAATTGAGCCGCACCCAACAGATCAAGCAGTTCATCCATTTGGAGCATTGGGTATGCGTCAAATTTAGACACTGCATTGACTTTTCAATAATCTACACAGAACCGGACCAACCCTTAGGCAACTTAGTCTTGAACAACCGAGCTGGCCCAATCACTGTGTGATTCTTCTATTACTCCCATCTCGAGCATTGATTCTAATTCATTCCAAATAACTTTTTTCTTGTGTTCGGGCAAGCTTTACGGCCAAATATGTTCTAATGTTCCATAGACACGGGGACCGCCTCTCTCTACAATTTAAGGAGGTTAAGGTGATAACTTCCTGTAGCTGGGCACCCATATTAATGAGTCGGCTTTGTCTCTATTGAGTTTGGAGCAAATTTCCCTGTGATAACCAACCCAGCATGTGTAGCTTTGCTCGAAGATCAAGGACATACTGAATTACATTTTTGTTTTGGTAAGGTCCCTCCTCCCATGCCTCCTGTTTGATGTCAAGCATCCCACTGGGCTGACTCCATACTCCTGTGCTCGAAGGGGGTAGATGAGATTGATGACAATCTCCACGTCGCAGCCTTCCTCGGCTAGCACCCACTTCCAGCATGCATCATGGAGTTGCTGGGCAAATGTGAATGTGCAACTGGCTTTGCTAAGGGTGAGGGAGCGGAACCACTGGTGATGTCGTTACGGCATGCGGCCTCCCTGGAAAGCAGCAGGTGTCCATGGCAGCCAGTCTTTTTCCCAAATCTGGGACATGGCACCAGTGTAGAGGTTCTGAGGGTTGGAGGAAAGAAGGAAGCGGGACTCAGCATCGCCGTCAAAATATGTTTTTCAGCACGAACTTCAGTTTACACACATCAGCTTCAATGATAACAGTCAAAATTAACTTGAGAGATGCAAAAATATTAATAGCTTTTCAGTGGTCAGCTCCAGTCTGGGTGCGTGTGCAACTCGGTCTCACTCTTCTAGTCTGGCATTCCGCCGGCCTTTTAAAGTCTGTAACATTTTGCTGTAGAAACCATTTAATTGTACAGAAATGGAGAATGTTGTCTACAGTACATTCTATAAATGATGACAGAATTAAAAGTTTTGGGTGAACTACGCTTTAAAATAGTCTTGATTCATATCCTTATATGATCTCAATAAATTATTCTCTCTATTTGCTTTTTTAAAAGATCACAAAGTTCCTCTAGCTTTTTAAATGTGAGTAACCTGAATAAAGAGAGACACGAAATAAGTCTACAGGGAGAGAAAGAGCATAAGGGAGAAGCCAGATATGTGGAGAAACCAGAAAAAGTGAGTATGCAGGGAGAGTATATCTTAAGGAGGACACAGCAAGCTTGACTGTCTATCACTGATGCCTGCCGGTGACACCTGCCAGTAGACTTTGGCTCTAATCAAACCGTCACCTCAATAAATCATTCAGCAAATGCAAGCTTTTCAGCTGAGCAAGAGGACAGGACTTTTTAACTGGGAGCTATCTGTCAGCTGCAGACAGTGTTTGTCCATCCTATTTTCTGTCAGGCCATCACTCTGCGAAGGCCAGTTGGATTGCCAAGCTTTCTCTCATCTACTGTGACTTCTCTGCCTGGGAACATTTTCCAAAATACATTGACAAAATTTCTCTTGGAAAATATTTGTTGTGCTTATTTCAAGATTTTCAGGTGATATTTATAATTTATTTCTCTATGTTTTTTTAAATGTTTATTATTTACTTATTTAATACAAAAATGTATCCTGTGGCTGTTGGTGTTTTGTAATGTTTATTTTTTGTTTATTGTTCCTCTATAATGTAATGATATTTGTTCAATGCTTAATAATAATTTAAAAAAAAGAGTTTTGCAACCTGTTCATTTTATGACTGCTCCTATATGCCACTGCTGTACATTTACAATTACAGTTATTCATTTAGCTGACATTTTTATCCAAAATGACTAAACAAATGAAGTTCTACAATCATATCCCAAGGATATACAGTATAACTGTTAGTCTGGCCTGACTGTGCCTCCTCTGACTATCTGTTTGTCTCGTCTTAGTGTTTTTCCTGCATTTGCCTTGTCTCTTACGCCTTGTGTATTGCAGGTACCACGTTGTGTTTGCCTGCTGCAGTTTCCTTGACAACTATCATTACACATATCAGCTCATCATCCATGGCACGTGCTCTCCCAATTAACTCTCCCTATGTAAGCTCTCCTCATGTTGAGTCCTTTGTCAAATCTTTTGTATTGTGGTGCTATTTGTATCCAGTTGGTTTTGTCCTGTTCCTGTTATTCACTAGGTCGGTCTCAAGCTTTTCTTGTTTATCTATCTGTTTCAGTTTTTCCCCCCTCATGGGAGTTTTGGTATGTCCTTTTGCTTTTGCAAATAAAGCCCTTATTTTTACCTCCCTGCATTTGGGTCCTGCCTCTCTCTCTCTCTCCCTCTCTCTCTCTCTCTATTATCGCGACAGAATGATTTGACCGAAGATGGGCCCAGGAGAGGCAATAGACTTTTCTTTTGATCCCGCTCCTCCCAGAAAAGAATGGTTCTTTCAAGGTACCACCCAGCTTGACCACACCATGGCCAGCTCCCAGAACGGTCATGGTTTTGGTGTCTACGCTATGGAGCTGGCTATTAAGCCCCACAGATGGTGCTTTGAGGAAATCCGGATGAACATCTCTTTCTTTCAGTCTTGGATAATCCACTTAGCACATAGGTGCTTCTGGGATCTGGTGGACCATGTTTACCGCCTTGCAGATACTGAAGACCTGCTGCGGAGATGGAACGCCAGATTCAACAACCCCTCTTAGCCTGAGCCCTGTTCCCCCTGAGGCACTATTCATCACCAAAGGAGGAGGAAGCTTGCGGTTTAACACCAGGAGATGGAGGAGGCTGCAGATGATGCCCAGGAGGTAGCAGCCATTCCCGCAGCAGTGCTTCTGACCGTCCAGAAGAGGAGGAGAGAGCCCCTGCTCCCCAGTCACTGCCAGCGCTCACAGCCACAGAGGCCATTCCCCAGTCGCTACCAGTGCTCATGGCAACAGAGGCCATTCCCGACCATAGTGGTCGACAATCCATCCAACATCAGCAGCCAGTCAGACCCCTGTTCAGTGGTCATCGATGTTCAGCCTAACCCCTGTCCATTGGCCGCCCACATCCAGTCTGGCTCCTGTCCAGCAGCTGCCACTCAGACTGACTCCTAGTCAGCGCCAACCACCGCGACTGACTGTATCCAGTCTGCTGACACCTGTCCAGCAGCCCCCACCCAGTCTGCTGAGCCTTGTCCAGCGGCCGCCTCCCAGTCTGAGGACCCGTGTGCAGTGGCCCCCGCCCAGTCTCCTGAACCCTGTCCAGTGGCCGCCATCCAGTTTGCAGACCCCTGTCCAGTGGTCGCCGCCCAGTTTGCTGCAGTCATCCACAGCCCAGCAGCCATCACAGAACATCTTCTTGGTCTGTGGTCAAGAAGTCAGTTGAGACACTGGTGTTGGCCCACCTGAAGGACAACACTAGACCCTTTCTGGACCCCCTTAAATTTCCTTATCGAGCAAACAGATCTGTGGATGATGCAGTCAACATGGGATTGCATCATATCCTGAAACATCTGGACAGACCAGGAACATATGCAAGGATCCTTTTTGTGGACTTCAGTTCGGCTTTCAACACCATCATCCCACCTATTCTCTGGACTAAATTAAACCAACGTTTTTCAGTGGAACACCAGGTTTCTGATGGACAGGCAGCAGCTAGTGAGACTGGGGAAGTTCACTTCCAGCACCTGTACGATCAGCACTGGCACCCACAGTAATTTCCGCCTCTGAAATTACTTACCTTTTCACTGATGTCAACAAGCCCTTTTATTTTTCATCCCCTACATCTCCAACAACTTGTCATATAAAGTCCACTTTTCATTATCCAATCAAATAAAATTATGTCCTTTCCTTCATTTTTAAACATCAGTTTCCCTATAACATAAGATAGCAGCTAAGCAGTGAAAACAAAACCTTTTCATATTCCTCAAAGTAATCATAATAATAGTTACACATCAATATTTTTTTCGAAACTATGAGGATGACATCAGTGCTGAATAATGGACTCATATAGCAGTATTGTGTGCTTTTCTTAGAGGAATCCATTTCAACAGGCATCCTGCTGCCAACAAACCAATTCAATTTATGAAGCCTTTGGCACGCTTAACCGTTAGGCCAACAATACAACCCAAACAGCAGAGCAGAGTGCTTTGTTGGCAATTAGATAGGACATTTAATTTCTTAAAATGGCAATCCCCTAAAAGAAAAACAGCTTGTTTGCCAGCTTGCCAGAGTAAAATGTCAAATTAAATCTTCCACTAAAAGAGAAGCATCTGTCTGGCTAAAGGTGTTAATGCCTCAGGAGGGATGGACAACATATTTGCTTCACTGGCTCTGCATCAAACCAGAGATATTATAAAGGGTGGAGATGCACCATGCATATAAAAATGAATGGAAGAAATCACAATGCTCAATATGACAGCTGTAGGAATGGAAGCCTCACCATTAAAAGAGCCAATCGCCTTTTTTGCCTGTTCGTTTACTTGAGAATGGGCATGCGAGAATATGGACAAAAAAATACAGTTTATTGACGATTTGAGCTAATGATGCACATTTATTATGCCTTTGTTGCCAAATTTTATTCCTGATTTCAAATATTTTATTGGAACATAATCTTGATTCTTTACCATTTTGACTTTCCCAATTCAAGTAGACTGGAATTAGCTGCCCAGGGGTATTACCAATATGGAAGCAGAGTGTAACATGGGGTTAGGATGGGCAAGGAGGAGGCGAGAACCGGCTTGTCAATATAAATAATATTTTAATGAAGAAATTAAAACAAAAGCATAAACATACACACACAACGGACATATCCGTGATTGATCTCTCTCTCTCGAACCGTCGTCACCGGCTGCCTTTATCCCTCGCGCGCCTCATCAGGCCGATTGGAGCCCGGCCCGGCCCCGCCCCCCTCCACTCCACACAGAGTAAACAGATTTGCCTCAAAGGGACTTTGATCAAACCTCCTAATTTCTTTATCAAAGACTCTCAGCTCAATAGAGCTCATTTTAAATCACAGCCCAGGCTCACACTATGCAGCCACATCAAAGCGCTTGAAAACAATCACATTTAAATCAAAATGTGGAATCTGAATTCAGACTGAACACAGATCACATATGATCTGCAAAGTGAAAATTAAATACTACCAATAATAATACGATAGTTGGCAATCACGTTGACTCTCTCTACTAATACTGCAGACAGAGATGACATGAATGCCAACTTAATTTTTCTCTGGGAAGGGGCAGAAGAATTGAAGTGAAAATGGCATAGCCAAGCCGCTAACTGAGACTGGCAGAATATCACTGCAGGAATTCATGAATACAGATGAAGATGCCTCAGAACCACACACTTCATAATCAAGAACGCCATAAACACAATCTTAATAGATTGTGTTGGCATCCAAATCAAAACAGTAAATTACTTTAGTTGATTTTGTAAGGGTATCTAATCTAAATGTATAAAAAAGCAATAGTTTTTAGGTTAAGATATAAAAGGCAATTCACTTTAAGTGAATTACATGTGCTGAAACTGGGAAATTGTGTAAAATTTATGTAAAAACAGATACTTAGATGCTTCTAACGCAATTCAGGGTATTTAAAAAATTATTATGGAATTAAAATATCAATATTTTTTTTTCTTTCAGAATAAAAGATTACGATTAAGATTAGTAAAAATGACAGCATGCTAAATGAAGCCATGGCTGTAGTTTTAAATCTAAGCTTTATTGACCCAACAAGCTTTAAAATATCTATTACAAATACTACCATAAAATCTATTCTCCAAAAACAAACAACCATTTCATGTTCACACTAGAGGTGAAAAGTAATGTTTATACTGTACCTGAGTCACACTCCACATGCTTTATTTTTTGAGATATAATTTATTTTTTGACATCTATCAGGATAAAACTTAAGCATGTGTTATGTGTCCTTTAATACCATGACAGTGGCAGAATTTACAAATAGTTCAAAATATAAGTACATTTTATCCTGCTTATAGGGGTTTTTGTGTCACAGAAACTCAAAATGTGAATTACTTTGCAACATGCATTGCATCCCAGCATGAATAAATTATGTGGTTAGTGTTCTTATTTTTTACTGTTTGCTCAACTTAATTTAACTAGTTGATGTTTGTGCGATAAGGGTTGAGGTATATTGTGTGTCTGTGTCAAACAATTGTATGTACTTGCAAGACATATCTTTCTTCGGAGGCAAGTTAACTTCATATAAAAGTAATGAAATGGCAACAAAATTAAAGTTCTCATGTTGCAAATTGATAGTTGGCAGAACAAGAAATTATTCTCTAAACAAGAATTTTTGCATTTAATGAACAAACAAATTCACACTGACTAAACAAAGCAATGTTACTGAGTACAATAATTAAGAGAGAACTCAAAAATTTTACTGCAGTCCAAATAAGGGTTTTTAAGCAAATGCCAATCATGAACGCGTTTTTGAGGCTCATTTTCTGGTGCATCAGTACAGTATGTGAATACTCCAGATGAACTGAGGCTGTCATCAACCCATACCATGGAGTCGGACCATTTAGAGCAGCTCCAAAAGAGTGTGTGAAGATTAAACGCTAGCTGTGTTATACGCACACCATTTAAAAATTTAGCTAGTGGTTTTGCTAGTGAATATAAAATGTTTCCGGTTTCATTTTAACGGTTTTCATTTAATGTAATCTCAAATGGTCATTGTGGGTTCAAACATGCAGGATTAATGACACAGCGGCACAAAGGAAAATATGAGGAGGATATGCTTACTAGGTCTCTTTGGAGGTGAATGGCAGTTATGCAATTGTATATGTCTTGACTGCTTCAAGCTTTTCGTGCACATTTTCGCCGCTGTCAATGTGGAGAAAAGCAATCAGATTACCTCAGAAACCCTGAAGGGTTTAAAGTAGGTCTTATCAAGAACTGATTTATGAACCTCATTCCAGATGTTAAGTACCTAACAAAAGATGCTCAGGTCCTTTGAACACTAGCACCATTTACCAGAGGGAGAATAAGGCTACGTCTACATTAATCCGGATACATTTGAAAATGTTGTTTTCATTTCAAAATGCTCTCTGCCCACACTAACATTTTCAAGCGTTTTCCAAAAGTTGCTCGTCCACACTGAAACGTATGAAAATGCTTAAATCGTGTCACTGAGCATGCGGAAGATCCCTGCTGCATGTACGGTCTGAAATGCAAATGTCCTCGTGTTCCATCGCCAGACACCAATTCCGAGTAAAATTCCCTTCGCCTTTAAAGGAATGCAATGTGAAGGTTGAACAAAGGGACATTTATTTTTTTAACAACGCTATCAAAAGTGACTATCAGGCACAACAGTGCTGCTATAACACAGGCCGCCATCTTGATTTTTTTGGTTAGATAGATTACATGACTAAAAATGCATCATCGTTTTCCAAAGCATCCGTTTTCACATTCCACACTACAACGCGAAAACGGCGTTTTTCAAATTTATCCACTTTGGAGTGCTTTTCAAAAAGCTCAGTTTTCGCGGACAAAAGCTGTCTCAGTTTGTACGGAAGGCCAAAACAGAGAGAAAAAGATGCGTTTTCAAATGAAAACATATTAGTTTGGACTAGGCCTAAGTGTTCTAGCTTAGCCTAAATTAATCATTGTAGTGCTACAAAGCATCAGTCTGCCAGATACTACTAAGTACACAATGTACAGTATTCATGCTGCAGACTGAAAGACAGAGACTGTCCAAGGCTCCAACCAAATTTTCATAAAATGTATCACCTATATAACCACAAGAGACAGTATTTTTAATTAACTTGCACATCCTGAATAATAAATAAGATTAGGCTTAAGCTGTGCACTGTTCTTACATTCAAAAGAGGTCTTTCCAGGTCCCAGCAAACCACTTTAGGTCTCTCTGGAGAGATCCAGCAGCCAATAATTTGCAGCCCTCAGGCAGCCTGATGCATCTCATCCAGGATCCAGGGTGACAGATCCACTCCTGCTTACAGCTCGAATCTGAGTCAGTGCTGATGAAGAGCTGTGCTGTTAAGAACTCATATGTCACATACAGCAGCAGCACCATTCATCCAGTTGTCCTAACAGAGCGTGTGAATCTGAGAAATGTCTAATTTCTGTAGTGCATGCTAACTTGGCAGAGTGCTGAGTGCACTGCATGGCAGACAGGGCTTTTATCTATTGACATGCTGAGATAGAACGCAACAAATTGATGAGCAGTCAAAAGGGAGACTGACAAGGTCTCGCACTCATCTCATGCGAATATTACAGGATCAGATCTTCAGGTACATGACAGGCTAAAATAAGCCATGATGCTAAGATAAGCCCTAATATGCTCACAAACACATTGAGTTCAAATGAAACTGAGCTCAAAATTTATGGATTTTGCACAAACTCTAAGACCATTTTTTTAATCCTGATTAGCCAATCTTTCTTCTGTAGATAAAAAAAAGTCACACTGTAAAATATTTTCATTTTGTTATAACATCAACTTTGTCGCCATTTAACTCTAAATTTCTGTCTTCTCGGTTTAATGCATTTTAAGAGTTTCTACTGAATTTTCTTCATAAGTAAATAAATTCTGAGTATTTGAAAAAGTCCAATCAATTTATTACTGGTGCTTTGAGGCAGCAATTCAAATAAAATTTCCATTACAGTGAGATTAAATTTATTGGTGCATCTGTAATTGGGTGCAGCAAAAAACTAATCTTTACACTACATAACATCCTTATCATAACTAGCACCTTTGTTGTCTATATTTAATACTATAATACTATATAATACTATATTTAAACATCCTGAAAAGAAATTGCATCTGATTTTAAAAAAAAAACAAACGTAAAAAGCCATTAGAGAATGCATATTGAATAGATGTATTTATTTTTTTTACTGGCAGATTTACTTTTTTTTAGCATTAACCTCACTTATTATTGAATTATTTAAAAAAAAAACAAAAAAAAAAAAACATTTTTGGCAATTAAATGCAAGCAAATGCAAAAGCAATCCTTCTGGCTCTCTTCTCCAGGACTCTCCCTAAACATAGTTTTACCTTAAAGTCCTGTGAAAGCTCTTGTCTACATGACCCTTACCTTTGCGAGTCACTCAAGAACAGACATGAGATGAATTGGAGATGAATTACACTAAATGGTCTGCACTTTACACTGCGTCTCATTCACACACACATTCACACACCAATGACGGCAGAGCTGCCATGCAAGGCACTAGCCTGCCATTGGGAGCAACTTGGGTTTCAGTGTCTGCCCAAGGACCCTTGGCACATGGAGTCGTGTGGGCTGGGATTCGAACCACCACCGTCTAACACCTGAGCCATATGCTTCTGTGTAGTAAAATGCTCTGTAGGTTTTATGAGATCAAGCTAGACATACAAATAAATATTTTATGGCCAAAGTCTTGGTACTGAGAAAGCATTGACTTTAGCTACAACTGGAGAGACACCTATGGATTTGTGTTAATAATCTCCCATGAATATACATATTTTTAAAGTGTATTTTACTTGCATATTTCATGGACAGGAAACTTCATACAACTGAGACTCTTTATCAGTGTCTATTTATTTTAATGTTGAATGGTGATTTCTAAATTAGACTTATACATTACAACTAATCACAATTTCGAGAAGTGGGTGCCAATAAGCTTTGACCTTTCACCAAAATGTGTCAAATTACTTTGTCTGTCATAGCAACAACTTTTAGCAACAAATCTCTCTTCAAAAGGACAGGTCAACATTTACTTCCTGATATCTGTTCAACATAATTAAATGTTTTTTCCCCATATCAGGGAACTTGATCTAAAGTCCATATCCCAACAACCCCAGCATGAATACAGCACAGTGTGAAGATGGAGAAAGAAGAGACTACATAAAATTGTTTTCCTACATTCGAAGAACCCTTCAACCAACATGTCATTTTAGGTCCGTAATCCATATTAGAAATCCCAGAGCTAGTGAAATACACAGCATGGACAAAGTGATCATTTACTCTGAGCTTCAGCATGAAGTCCAGTGACTGCAGACCACAGGACACAACTTGCCCCCAAACGCCATCTTTTCGCTCTGGGACAGTAAGTAAAAAAGGAATAAACACTGTCATATGTGTCCTCATCATACAACAATGCCCACACCAATTTCAGACTCAGATAACAATTCTAATCAGGGGTGCATTTCCTGTACAACAACGTAACTCACTGCTTAACCACCATGCGATGCATCATTGGAGAAATTAACTAGCTAGAGACCGTTTCCTGAAACCTTAGTAACTATGGTGCACATCCATATTTCAAACCTTGTTGGTTCAACAACATAGAACTGTAATTTATGAAGTTATAACTTCCGGAAATGTTAATTATAATGGCT
Organism: Moxostoma hubbsi; assembly: GCA_032164185.1. NCBI lineage: Eukaryota > Metazoa > Chordata > Actinopteri > Cypriniformes > Catostomidae > Moxostoma > Moxostoma hubbsi. The sequence goes on along the minus strand of JAVLUX010000020.1, from coordinate 21,164,320 downwards.
CATTCACATGTACACCAGAAAGACTTAATGCAAGAAAGCTACTGAAGACACAAAATCGGCATGCACCATGTAAGGTTTCCCTTTACATCAGTGGCTGCATTACATTTAGAAGTGAGCTTCCCTATGCCCTTTTCCCTATAAAGTCTTTACTCTCTGCTGTGAGAGCAGTGGAGGGCTGAAAGATGTGGGGCTCAAAAATAAGTCTTTTGGAAATTACTTTTAAAGCTGTTTTTTAATTTAATTTGAAGCTATTTTACAGAATACCTATTATGATTGTTCCCCCTTTGAAGTGCCCATGGAGGCCAATTTATCCCATTTAGAACACATTCAAAAATGCTACTTGTGCGTTAACATGGACACATAAGCCATGTTCACCAACAGAAACCGTGTGTTAAAAACTTTCTCTTAACAGACTTAAATCGCTTAAACGGATCACTTGAGGGGAAACTTCAGACTGACTGCTAACATGTCACTTTGTTTAAGATTGTGTTGTTGTTGGGGCTGAACACAGCTGAGTGTGCAACAGGCAAAGAGACAGAAATAGTAACTGTAGACACAGCCTACAAATTTATTTGGCTGTAAAGTTCAAAGTGTGTGGACATTTAAAATATCTATTCTACTAATGAATCATGCTCTCATGTCATGCGTATCTATTGAGATGTTCAGCCATCTTTGCTACTAGGTTCATCCTGCTATTCTGCAGGCTATGAATATCTGAGTTCGAGTTACTGTATTAAGCTGAATTTCTGAAATTCATAAAATATGTCATTATTTTCAAGAGATCAGTAGAAATATAATCTACTCTGACCCTGAGTGAAATTCCTCTCTTCCCAGTGGAACTCATTAAGCTAATTAATGACTCTCCAAAAGTTAGCAAATGAAATAGATGATTATTTCTAAACCGGGAGACATGCTAAGGGGGGGTGGGGGGGCTAAGAGTCCAGTGAAATCATGCTCGCTAAGACAAAAATATTCAGGAGATATCAGCATGCACAACTTTATTACAAAAAAAAGGGCACTTTGTCTACAGTCCTGTTCCTTCACTTTCCAACCAAATGCCCTTACAAAGAATAACAAAGGATATGCAACTGTGCAACTTACAATTACCAAAACAGATTTGGCATGTTAAAAAATCGGCCCAAAATGATAAACATTACCCGTTCACAAAAGCAATAAAAAAAATTACGGGAAAATAATTGGGTTGCCTTTACTGGTTAATGTACCAAATGTGCTGTTCACACATATCATCAATAAGGACATTTATAGGTGAAGATACATCTGTACTTTAAGGAAAATTGCCAGAGCAAAATTTACCATTATTTTCAGAAGGGTCATGTTCATAAATTACCTCTAAACTGGAAATCGTAGGTAATTTTCTGGAAAAGGCGGTATGTGTGAATGCGACTAATCCGATGTTAAAAGTAATTTAACTTTGAAAACTACAGAACTGACATTGCATCTACACAACAAATTCCTCTGGACTGAATGCCAGAGGCTTCAGCACAGGAGAACTACATTTGACCCTGGTGAAGAAACAAGAGTGGCCTATGGAAAACCGGCAAAGCCAGAGGCTACAGCTAGATCATCAGATCAAGAGTGCAGGACTCTTGCCCTCAACATCCTTTGCTCCACACACAAACACACACACACACACACACACACAAGTGCATGGCGTGTGTGCATGTCCTTGTCTTAAATTATTTACAAAGATTCCTATTGCACTCTTCTGATCCAAAAGCCATAAAACAACATATCTCAGTATCAGTATCAGTTTTTTTTTTTTTTTTGCCAGTGTTCTATCTCACAAGCCTTACAGGTCATTTGTGTGATTTTTAGGGATGTAACGATGCACTCTGAGCCGGTTGAAAATCGATGAAAATATGTGACAATTCATATCGGTTGAGATGTTAAACAAATCGCGACACGTTTTAAACAGCAGGGTCGCTGAAGGAGTATATTTTGACCTCGCTTTACAGGCGCGATAGCAGCAAACAAGTTGTAGTGTTAAACAGTAGCAAACATTGCGGCGGCAAGTGTAGATGTTGAGGATGCCCATCACTTGCAGCGACGAGTACGGCAAAAGATATGAGGCCGTTTTCTGTTGTAGAAAATTAAGGATTTAGGCTACTGGTCAACACATTGGAGCCCAAATACACCTTCCCATCACGCCCCCACTTTAGCCAGACTGTCCAATGTGATAACCAGTGAGTGGGAGATGGTTAATTTTTTTCTCCAAACTCGCCCATTGTTCGAAACACACATCGGAGCTAATATTGCTGAAGTTTTAATATCAGCTGTGAGTGAATGGGGGCTTCAAAAGGCCAACCGTGGAATTACTGTGGTCACGGACAATGCAAGGAATATGGATGTTGCTGTTGCTGTCAGAGAGGCTGGGCTGGCCCAACATGTCAGGTGTTTTGCCCACACTTTGAACTTAGCCAGCCAAGCGGGTTTGAGTGTGCCCCGCATGACCCGTTTGTTGGGCAGAGTATTGCTGCCTCCTTTCACCGAAGCTCCACAGCTGCGCTCGCAGCCAAACAGATACTACTGGAGCTTTCAGCGCATAAGTTAATCATCGATGTCGCTACGCGCTGGAACAGCAGTCTGGATATGATCGAACGCTATCTCAAACAGCAAGCGGCTGTGAACAGCAACTCTCCTGAGCAACGACGTTCGACGAAATGTCGAGTGCCAGTGGCCACCCCCCTGCAGCAGAGCAGCCTCTTGACCAGACAGACAGAGCATGGGCTGAGCTGAAACAACCTCCTTTCAAGAAAACAGCATTGAAAGATCTCCTTGGAAGGACTTTCGATGAACCAGTTGCACAGCACATCAGTCAGATTGATGCAGAAATGAATAAGTACAGAGCTGAAACATCCATTTCCCTCAACAGCAGTCCACTCAAGTGGTGGAAAGAGAATGCTAGGCTATACCCACTGCTATCCAGTATAGCAAAAGCATATCTCTCCACACCAGCCACCTCTGTCCCTAGTGAAAGGGTATTTTCATCAGCAGGGGATAATGTGAATGTGCAGAGATCTCAGCTTCTGCCAGAAAATGTGGATATGCTGATATTTCTTTAAAAAAAACAACTAAGCTAGGAAAGAGCACAGGCAAAGCCTTAATTTGTTTATATGAAGATATTTATTTTATTTGTATTTATTTGATTTGGGATTTGTTTTAAAATTTCAATTTAGTTTTGTTATTTTACATAAAGATATTTCAGTTTCACAAAGAAATGTGCAGCATTTTGTCTGAGTGAGAAATAATAAAAGGACACTTTTTCATTTATCTTAAATCTCATTTTGTTAAAGAAAATCAAGAGAAAATCGTATCGTGAAACCAGTATCATGAATCGTATCGCATCACGAGTTGAGTGAATCATTACATGCCTTGTGATTTTTGTTTGTGTTGATATTTTTTTTTATTTTTTTGCTTAATATGGATAGATAACTATAAATAATCCAACTGTAGTTTGATTCCCCCAAAAAGTATAAACACTGCGGCTCTGTGGCACTATTACAATATGCTGTTTGTTTGTTTGTTTGTTTGAGTACCTCAAGCAGCCTAACACATCGGCTTCATCCAAAAACTGGAAAATGCTGCATTCGGAGGCTGTTAATTTAGGAAGGATGAAAATAGGGTGCTTTTAAAATTCCTTATGACTTTCATTCATTAATAAACTCTGTCGGTTAAGCCATTAAAGGGACAGTTCACACAAAAATTGTAATTCTTTCATCATTTACTTACTCTCATGCCAGCCCAGATGTTTATGACTTTCCTCTGCTGAACACAAAGATTTTTGAAAAATATTTCAGGTGAATGGTGACCAGACATTTGAAGCTCCAAAAATCACAAAGGCAGCATAAATGTAATCCAAATGACTCCAGTAGTTCAATCTATATTCAAATGTGATATAATATGTGTGAGTGAGCAACAGATCAATACTTAAATCCTTTTTACATTGTATGAATTACTTTTATGCTGCTTTTATGTGATTTTGGAGCTTGAAAGGTCTGGTCTCTTTTCACTAGCATTGCATGGACCTACAGAGCAGAAATATTCTTCTAAAAATCTTTGGGTTCTGCAGAAGAAAGAAAGTCGTACACATCTGGGATGGTACGAAAGTGAGTGAATGATGAGACATTTTTAATTTGCCCCCCCGGCAATCCCTTTAACTGATTAGAATGAAAGGCAGCTGCCTACGTTTTCGGATGCAGACAGCAACAATGCCAAAATCCAAATTTTACGATTTCAGTACATGTAACAATGAATTAGAACATTAGAACACTATGCAACAATATAACCAGAAACTATTTAAATTCTGCACAATGTACTTACATCCAGATACACATGGATATGGGGAAAAAAAACCCTCTAATTTTCCCTCATTCTTTCTACTGAGGTGATTTTGGGAATGGAAAAGAAAGATATTTGAGTGTGCAAGCTCTTTTCCCCCTTAAAATACTACTGATAGTGCAAGCAAGAGACAGCTCTGATGTGTGTGTAATGGCTAAGATGAGAAGAATATCAAACAGTCGCTCACAAATGGCTAAACACTCACACCAAGAACTTAATCTCTCCATAAAAGTCTTATAAACTAAAATATACATAAACATAAATTGTATGCCTTTAACCATGCCCTTTCACCCAGTAAACAGTTGACTGAGAGCTAATTAATTTCCTTACACAGTAAAAAAAAAAAACACATACTGATCTGTAAAATAATCTAGGCAGTCATAATAGATAATATTTTTGACTAAAATAATACCAGTAAATGTTGCCACGTGAGGCACACTTTAGGCTAACAAAACATTTTACAGTGTACACTACTGTCCAAAATTTTGTGTGGACGCATTTTATTCTTATCAACAAACTCCAAACGTTTCTGAAACCCAAATGTTTGTGTCATATCAACAAAGAAAATGAGACAATAAATCACATTAATCCCTATTCGCCTACTGTAGGCTAACTCTTCCACGAGTGGCATCCACAATGTGCTTCCATCAAATAACAGCGCGCTCTGAAATGAGCGGTCTCAAAACATATTGAGCTACCTACATAGAAAGCTTTTTGGGCATTATTTGCGTGCGTCATTTTGGCATCCTATGCGCTCATTTTAATTACTACGCGGCAGTCATATCCAAAACTACTGTATATGCAGGCAGCAAGGTTGCGGAATAATAATAATAATAAAAAAAAACAATAAACAAAATTATGTAGCAGTCAGAAAACGGAGCAATTTAATTTGTCCGTTTATCTCATTACAGATAAAGTGTGGCGAGAAGCACTAATTGTACGCGCTACAAGCATGCTTTACCTTTTTATCTCACACAATTGCTCACTTCACCAAATCATATAAAAGCTCAAATGAAAAATTCAGCACCGCGTAGAAGCTGTCGTCTCACCTTATTCTTGCGCACTTCAAGATGTGAAGTCCATGATGTTGGGCGCACCCTCGTAACGGTAAACTACAGTGCGCACTTAAACTACACAATCTATGCCCAACGATGGAGACCTGGATATAGAGTAAAATAACTGTGCCGTTGGAAGCTTTAGTGATGCAATGATGTGCAGAGCTCCAGCTCCCTCTAACACAGCTGCACTCCTTAAATCGGCGCAGAGTAGTCTGAGATAGTTACATGTGACAGTCCCGATCCGACCTACCACAGTGATGCTTTCAGATTAAAATCCTCCTGCAGACTTTAAATTAGTCACGAATATTAGAACGTATTCCTACTGTATTTTGTGCTATCTCTATAGCCTACCCATTAATTACATACTTATAGTTTGATAAACGGGACTTCACCTTCTTTCTATTATGAAAAAGCCTACTATTATTACCATTATTTAACAAGCAATACTGTTGTCTTTGAAGCTAGGCACATGTTCAAATTTATTTTTAAATTTGTCATCTGGCCAGCGGAGTCCAGGTGGCAGGTCCTTCCATTAGACTATAACTTATTAGTAATTTAACTCCTAACAGTCTCCTGTCTGGCTGTGAGGAGCATTTTACATTCTGAAAACCCAGCACAGTGTACTTCCATTTTCAAAACACTTTTTCAGGGTTGACTTAACAGCATTTTGAAGGACAGCGTAAAGTGAACGAGGTCAGAATCTCAAATTATACTCACAAATGTCCGAACTTTGGCATTTGCATGCTCTCTTCGAACAAAAAATATGGTAGGCTACTGCATGCACTTTATATACAGTACATGTTAAAAAGCATAACAAAGCTAAAAAATAAATAAATAAAATGCTTCGAAAAAACAAGACATTTTTATACACTACAAAGTGCTTTTGGCTCAGAATTCGAGGCATATATTTAGAAAAAATATAAAATAAAAAAATCTTGCTTCTCAAACGCTATCCATTTTTGCCATGTGTGTAGAACTGCATGCTTGATCCTCTTAAATCTTAGGGGCCGTTTACACGACAACGTTTAACTAAAAACTTTTTGTGCGTTTTGTCCTGAAAAAGCAAACTTTTGAAAACGGGTTTCAAAGTGCAAGTTTTTGAAAAAAAATGCCGTTATCGTCTCCGTGTAAACACACAAAAACGAATTTGTGAAAAAGAAGATGACGTCATGGCACAGATTACGTGTTTAGTCTATAGGCATGCTCGTGAGTACTTCAAAACAACGCGCAAGACATTCAAAACTACAATGGCGGACTACAGGACTGTGTTTGTGCTGCTCAACATTTTGAGTTGATCTCAAAGTAATTGTAGTAATAAAGCAACATCATTGTCTGTCCAGACAAAATTACTTGATGCTTTCATCAACTTCATTGTTTGTATTCACCGATCGGTTGAAGAATGCTTATGTGCGCAGTATTGTTTCTTTACAAAGTGACATCATCAACTATTGGCCTGGCATGCATAATACATCTGTCACTATCTGTCACTCACTCGACGTTGTGTCGATGAGTTGACACGCTCCTGCAGAGACCAGACATCTCTGATCTTGAGAAAAGGCCAATGGAAATTGGCGTGTGGAATTTGCATGCCACTCCCCCGGACATACGGTTATAAAAGGAGTGCGCTGCAAAAACACATTGGATATCTTCTTTGGAGCTGAGAATTCCTCTGCCGCCTCCTACACAATGCTGTTGGATCTACGGTGCTTTCCAGCGGTTCTCCCCCTCACACACTACATTGTGCTGAGCACACACCCCTGGGCGCTTCAGCAGCAGAGAAAAAAAGTTTACGGAGTGAATAACTTTGTTATATATATATATATATATATATATATATATATATATATATATATAAAAATACACAAAAGAGTATATTACTCTAAAAGAGTGGTGCAAAAGTAAAGCGTCTTTTTCAAGATGTCTTTTCGTTTGTGTTTATTTCTTGGTTGTGGTCGATGTCTCTCCCCGTCTGATGGCCACGATTGCTGCCTTTCGTGCTTGGTTGCCACCCACGCGGAGTAAGCGTTCATGGATTGTTCATGTCCTCACTGCGAGGACATGACCATGGCTACGTTGCAGTCGCGGCTCGCCCTCTTAAGAGCGCAAGCCACCCCAGCGGCTCCCCGACTCGGTCCTTCTACTTACGGGTATGAGGCGGGGTCAGTTAGGACTGGGGGCGATATGGGGACTTCAGTGGGAGCCTCTCCGCCAGGTATTCCCCCACGGACCTCCCACTCGCCGTCACGCTCGTATGCTCCAACCGAGCGCTGGGGCGAGGTTGCCGGTTCGCTTCACCCGCGATCTCGTTCAGGGCGCCTGACGACGATGAGATTTCGATCATGTCATCGGAGAGCGGGCTCGTCATGTCTGACGCTGTTGACTCGGCTGGACTCCCACCCTCGGGTGCGGTAGCTCAGTCACAGGCTGACGCGGAGCTGACAGCCATGCTTGCCCGGGCAACCGCGAGTGTCGGGCTGGAGTGGAATCCTCCGCCCACCCCCCGGGGCCAGAGCGACGCTCACGGCCATGCTCCGCCCCAGTTCCTTTCTTCCTGGAGGTGCATGATGAGCTCACGCGCTCATGGCAGGCACCTTTTACTGCCCGAACGCGATCCGTGAGCTCCTCCGCTCTCACTACCCTCGATGGCGGGGTGGCAAGAGGCTACTCAGCGATTCCCCAGGTGGACCAAGCAGTGCACTTATGCCCGCAAAATGCCTCCACCTGACGGAACCGCCCGCAGCTCCCTTCCAGGGCCTGTAGGCTGACGTTGTCCCTGACGGCTAAGGCTTATGGCGCCGCTGGACACGCCGCCTACCCTTGCATGCCATGGCATTCCTGCTGGTGCACCAAGCCAAGGCACTTGGAGAACTACACGAGGGTAGTCCTGACCCAGGTCTAATGCAGGAGCTGCGCACGGCGACTGACTTCGCCCTCGAAGGTTACATCAGTAACTGAGACGTTTTTAGTCGTTTTCACATTTTGACAACCTTGTCATTTGTATGCAAAACTTTTAAAAAACGCAAAGGAAAAACTATTTTAGTACATTGTTGTCGTGTAAACATACCCTTAAAAACATTAGGTATGTTTTTTTCACATTTCCAGTGCTGCAACCACATGACATCACCACTCCTTCTGACATTTAAAATGGCAAAGGTGGTTTGAGGGGTTGAATTTCTTGACATTTTTAGGTTAAACCTGAGTTGGAGAAATTACCTACTAAAACCCCAAAGTACTATGACATTTTGTTGGAAGAACAGGCATATCAACAAAAAATAAGGCAAAGTGTTAATTATGTGTGCTTGTTATTAACATTTGAGACATTGCTTAGATATGCTGACTCTTCCAAGAAAATGGCATCAAGCTTCAAAAGTTCAAAAGTTCACAAAGAACATTTTAGTGACAGGTTCTCTGAAGAACCATTTTTTCCTTAGTGCCACAAAGAACCTTTTCAGGTGCCACAAAGAACACTTTCCAAAGGTTCTTAATAGAACAACTAGAACAAAAAAGGGTCTTTATGGCACCAATTGATCAATAACCCTTTTATTTATGCTTTTTTATTTATATTAACCCTTATAAATGAAAAGATTTATGTTAATATAATTACAATTAATTTGTTAAATAAAACCAGTTGACAAAAATATAGGAGTAACAAGACTCAACAAATTATGGTTAATATGTTCATTGCCTTTACAGTATACATGAATAATGCATGCTAGGGTTTCTCCGACACCAATATTTTGGCTTCAGTATGATACCAGCCCTGGTACCTCGGTGTCGATACTAACTCAATACTTAAAGCCTAGGCAATTACAATACATAGCCACTCAATACAATACTCAATACTAAAAAAAAACTTTTTTTTTTTTTTAAATCTGATTTGCTATGAAATTACCTAGAAAATTATTTAACTAAAAAAATGCATAATGTCTTACAGATACAAATTATGTCTTTTTTGTTTAAATTTTTCTGGATTCCATGTTAAAATGTTAAATTAAATATTATGATCAAATTTGTGCAAAGTGTTTAAGCAAATACATACTGTACAGCTTTAATCAAAATAAAATATAATAATTTTCAATATATAGAGCCAATAATAATATTTAAACAACAACAACAATAATAATATATATATATATATATATATATATATATATATATATATATATATATATATAAATAAATAAAAGCACAACAGAGCTTTACAGTATTCATGAGAATATTAAACGAAAACAATCTGATTACCTGAGGCAAAAGGCTGCCATCACAACATGCTGATATTCAGTACACTTGCTTTAATGATACTGCTTACAGATAATAATATCCATCCATCGTCAACTGCTTATCCTGTACAGGGTCGCGGGGGGCTGGAGCCTATCCCAGCTAACATTGGGCAAAAGGCAGGGTACACCCTGGACAGGTCGCCAGTCCATCGCAGGGCCACACATATACAAACAACCATTCACACCTAGGGCAATTTTGGAGACATCAATTAACCTATCCTGCATGTCTTTGGATGGTGGGAGGAAGCCGGAGCACCCGGAGAGAACCCACGCAGACAACATGCAAACTCCACACAGAAAGGCCGGGGCAAACGGGGTTTTGAACCCATGACCTTCTTGCTGTGAGGCGACAGTGCTAACCGCTGCACCACCGTGCCGCCCACAGATAATAATATAACATTTAATATTATATTATTGTAATTATGAGTACTATTGCAACTACTTTGAATATTACACTTTTATACAGAAGTAATATTTTTTTGTTGTAATGTCTTCAATTTCACTCATCCAGTTGAATAGAGCTCTTATTTCAGCAGAACTTTTATTTTGAAAGATCTTTGAAATTCTTCCTGTTTGTGAAGAGTTGTTATATCAAGATTCCCAAAGATGAAATCTTTAAGTTGCAATGGTAAAAATGGTCATTTGAGAGTTCACAGCCAATTATACATTAAAAAAAATGCTCTATGGATGGATACTATTGGACACACTGCGTGAAAAATCAAGCATTTGTAGTGTTTGTTGCTTTTGTGTGTGTGCGTGATGGAGCTGACAGAGCAGGACCATGCCTCATTCATTCTGTGGCATACATGTGACTGTATATTATTTCATTAAATTATTTCCTGCTGTTTAATGATCACACTTGGCCATATTGAAACTTTCTGTAGTATTATTTTCAAATGGTTTTTGATTTCATCTCAAAACTCTCACATTACATTACATTTTGCTAATGGCAGCATACTTTAATATGGTACTGAAATTAATAAGATGTACCATTTAAAAAATTTTGCCATCACAATATTTCATTTTTACCAGTATACCGTGCAACCCTAATGCATGCATGAGAGCATATGAAAACAAGGCACTAACATTTCAACAATCAACACAAAATTGCACAATATCAAACAGTGCAACACACAAATCTTCTTTTTAAATGGAATTACATACTGAGAAGAGGAACATTTAACTTTTGAATGAACTGTATTACATCATTGAGAAACAAGCCTCTTTGTAGCAATCATCACTGCATTTAAGGAACATGAATGAAACTGGCTTAACTGTTTACCTTTTCTCTTAAAACAGGGTGGTGAAGGAGAGTACTACTGAAGTCTTAAACATTAATTCAGGTTAACACTGGATTCTATTGATTACATGACTGTGATGAGCAGGGTGGGGCAGAGGGGCATTTGGGCAGAGCGAGGCTGGGAAGATAAGTGGTGAATGAGGTCCACCTGTGTGCCACACCGGTCTCATGTTCCAGTGAGGTGTGTTTGGAGTATTTAAGGAGATGAGACTGAGGCAGACGAGAGAGAGAGAGAGAGAGAGAGAGAGAGAGAGAGAGAGAGAGACGCATTAAGCTGTCTGTGTAGTGTTGAGCTGAAAAGCCAACAGGGTTATGTGTAGTGAAGCTGGAAAGCATAATGTCTAGGTTACGTATGTAACCTCCTTTCCCTGATGGAGGGAACGAGACGTTGTGTCGAAGAAGCGACACTAGCGGTCTCTCTTGAGCGCGGAATATGCCTCTGATCTATGAAAAAAGGCCAATGAGAAGTTGGCAGACAGTATTTGCATACCCCGCCCCCAGACATACGGGTATAAAAGTGGGGAAATACGTTGAGTTCATTCAGGATTTTTCTGAGGATTCGGAAATAGTCCAGCCACCACAGTGGCTCGGCTCAGCGATGTGGCCAGTAGGACACAACGTCTCATTCCCTCCATCAGGGAACGGAGGTTACATACGAAACCTAGACGTTGTGCCGAAGAAGTCCAATTTAAATCACGCCATGCGCTGAGCCGTGTACGTGTTCTGCTGACACAGGTGCAGCCAGGTATTTTACATGCAAAGGGTCCCTGGGTCAGTCTTCTCAGGAGTGCCTGGGAGCCTTCTGGGTCCTCGAAGGGGTCCGTGAGATGGGGGGCGTCTGCTTCCTGTGGGATGCTCGACACACGGGCTGAGAGCTGGGCCCGGGTTGAGGCGGAGCAGGGCGTTTCTTTGCGGAGAACTTTGCGGTTCTCTTTTTGCGGTGTGGCAGGATGTGCGAGATGGCCTCCATCTGCTTCTTCACCGCAGAGAACTGCTGGGCAAAGTCCTCGACGGTGTCACCGAAGAGGCCGAACTGGGAGACAGGGGCGTTGAGGAAGCGTACTTTGTCGGTCTCATGCATCTCGACCAAGTTCAGCCACAGATGACACCTACACACACATCATGTACACTGCAAAAAATTCAGTGTTTTTGACTGGTTTTCCTTGAAAATTATCTAAACATTCTTACAACATGATTTATTGTCAAGCAAAAAGGCTTAAGATATTAGGTATTTTTTAAGAGAAATATAACTACATTTGTGAATTTAGACTTAAAACAAGAAGGAAAAAAATCTGCCAGTGGGGTAAGAAAAAAATCTTCTTTAACCTTTTGAATTAAGTTTCTTTTTCTTACCCCATTAAGTAAAAACAACAGTTTTGTTCTGTTTTTAAGCATAATCTCACCAAATTTTGTTAGATTTCTCTAAAAACAAGACTTAAAATCTTATGCCAGTTTAAAAATGTTCAGATATTTTTTCTGGAAAACAAGACAAAAATACTTATCTTGAACATCTTTTTTGCAGTGTAGATGTATAACAATTAGCAAAAAGTTATCAAAAAGGTAGACTTGCCTTGTTATCTGGGTGAGGTGGTTTATAGGGCTTGAATGAATGAATTCTTGCTTCTTTTTTAATTTTTTTAATAGGAGGCTTCAGTTGGGGGTCCTCTATGGCGTCATTTTTATATCACAAGAGAACTTGAATTTGAAAATTAAATCATGATCTTGAAAAAAGACTGTAATGTGTAATTTGATGTTATCTTAATTTTAAATATTTGAAAATATTTTGTGTGAATTCACCTAAAAAAAATCAGGTTGTGAAATTCAAGTTATTATTCAAGTGGTGGATTTCAGGTCATGAAATAGGGGTTGAGAAATTCAGGTGGCAAAATTCGAGGATGTCCTCCCTCATCAGAAATGGAGGGTACATTTCAGCGGTACAGGAGTGTTCTTTGTACATGTTCAGTGCTGCCCCGGCTCAAAACAACAAAAAGCATTCTTAAATATATTTATGTCATAATATGCTAACATTAAATGTTAAACTGTTGTATTTCTAATACATGTCTATGATAAAATGACATTACCTGTTGCCTAGTAAATCAGAATATAAAACTATTTCTGGTCTTTCACCACAGACAAAATACGATCTGTTCTTTGAATTTGTGGCAACTGACACAGTGATATGTCAGGTGATTTTAATAATGTTGAGCCAAACAGGTTTTGCATAAATCACAATATTGGCTATTATTTTTCTTAGCACTCAGTTTGGTCATATCGACCATAGTGTGAGACACAGACAGAGTAGTATATATTATATACGTTGTGACAAAAATGATTTATGGCCTATGATTTATGACCTAAGTTTCAGCGATTGTTCCGGACAACAGCGATAATGCGGTCTCAGCATCTGAAGACCCTGTGGTTTCAGACAATATTATGAATGATAAGGATCTGTTGCTAAACGATGCGGGGGATGTGATTTCGGAGATTAATACAGTCTTGGATTGTACGGACGGCGATACGAATAATCAGGTGTGTGTGGAAGAGACGGTGCTGATTGATGATGAAACTCATCAAATCAACAGAACTTTTCCCATTAATTGTTGATGGAACTGCGTGAACATAATCTGAACAAAAACATTGAACAAACATGGAGGTGGTGGTGGCGTGGTGGCGTAGTGGCTAGAGGCTAGAGGCTAGAGGCTAGAGCACAGGGCTGCTAACCAGAAGGTCGCTGGTTCAAACCCCATGGCCACCACCATTGTGCCCTTGAGCAAGGCACTTAACTCCAGGTTGCTCCGGGGGGGGATTGTCCCTGTAATAAGGGCTCTGTAAGTCGCTTTGGATAAAAGCGTCTGCCAAATGCATAAATGTAAATGTAAACATAATCAAAGGGCAGACGAGAAGCTGGACATCGTTTCAAATAATGTCAAACGCCTTTGACACTGTTTTCACATGGTAATGACAAACTCAGTAGAACAAGGAAACCTTATACGGATTATCCTCGATCGGGTTGGTTCCAATCGAGAAGTGTTAAATAAATATGACTGTGTGCTCCAGGATGCCTACAGAGAACGTCAACTCATGGTAACACTTTTATCCAACATCGATAACGCCGTCATAGATGGTAGAAAATAACTAATTGTGTTTATGACTGATTTGTGTTAAAAGGGTGTTGTTTTGGTTTATTTATTTAGTTGATCTGTAATTGTTTTCTCAGAAAAGTAGATTTGTGTAGTTGGTGTATAATCAGTGGAGAATAAACCTAAATTGAAAAAGACTTTCAAATATGGCTAGTAAAAGACTTCGTTCAGACAATGAATTGCAAGATTGTCAAACAGACTTTGAACAAAACCCTTCTGCAAGAACTAGATACGATCATTTGTCAAATATTGAACAGCTACAAATCATAATTGATCATCAGATGGATGTTTTAGGCCCCACCTATTTGGATTTAAATGCTAGATTAGAGTCTATTATTCAAACGCAGAGAAGATGTGTAAATTATTCTAATAACGACAAAGACTGTGAAAGGTTAAATAATTCGCTAGAGTCATCATCACACAGTACAATGCATGATCTAACCGTTGCAGAGACACAAATATCAGACCCCTCATGCTCTAATGTGTGCAAACAATTAGAAGAGATGATAAAAACATATAATGATGAACTGGGGTTCTCAAACCCCAATCTGTCCGAAAGATTAGAAGAAATTATAAAAATGCATGATGTGAATGAACTGTTTGTTGAGACAGTACAGGCTGGTAGTGTAAGCAATATTTCTACTGACTCGAATGCACCCCATGTGGGTTTAAGTCAGAACAATGTTGAAGCATTGGTTAGAAACGGTGGTGTTGTAGATGAATACACAATTGTACCAAAACCGCGTTTTAATGGTATAGAGATGCACAGAGCTCTAAATCTAAGGGAGTTATCCTCTACAGATTTTGCTGCATATAGTACATCTGTGTGCATAGAGTGTTGTCGGAGATGGTCTCATTTTCCAGACAGATGGACAGTGAGGGCAGTTTTATTAACATTTCACTGAGAGGCCCCAGTCTGAAATCTGATGTAAACTGTGTATTATCACCTAGTAATGACTACAACGAAAACATTTTTGTAGAGCAATTTGAAAAATGAATACGAAAGTGATGGCCGACGACAGTTTGCAATTACACGTATCCATAGCCAGAAGTAAGAACGGTGGTGCTCGTAGGAAGATGGTTGATATAGCACATGATGATGTAATTAGAAGAAGACTAATGCATTTATTCTGTCCTGTCAATATGTCAGTCAATCTGTGCTTTTCAATATGCCTAGCATATTTTCTCAACCCGCAGATTTCACATGACAACTTAGAAAGACGGGGTAAAATCATTCAGAATGCTGTCGGTTTCACACTTCAGGACAAAATAGGTCTAGGAGATATTACAAAATTTGAACGTGCATTAGACATAAAAATTGTTGTCTTTCACAGGTCAAATGATGGAAAGTTAGAAAAATATAAAACTTCTGATGAATCACACCCCAAAACAGCATATCTTTACATTCATGATTCAAAGAATCTGAAAGCATTTGTAGGGTCGGCATATGTGTGCGATTTCTGTTACACAGGGTATCCGAGCAGACAGAAATCATGACTGTAAATATGTGTGCTCTGTTTGCAATGATAGTGAGTGCTACAAGCAACCTAAAAACACAATACACTGTCCGGACTGCTTGCGCTATTGCAGATCTAGCTACTGTTTTAATGCCCATACAATAGTAGCCCCTACGGATGATGATTGTGGTAGATCTCCTTGCGATACTTCAAAATATTGTCATAAATGCGGTAAGCACTACCACACTGCCGCCAAAAACCCCAAACCTCATAACTGTCCAAATGATAAGTGTTTACATTGCGGGGATGATGTAAGTCGTGGAAGTCAACACGAGTGTTTCATACAGCCTGCCCCTCCCAAGGAATATACAGACCGTTACATTTTCTATGATTTTGAAACATGTTGTGATAATGGAAAGCATGTTGCTAATTATGTTTGCGCCATGGCTTTTGATGGTGTGACATTTGAATTTGGAGGCGAGGGTTGTGTGAGACAACTCGTTTGTAGGTTTAGACAACCGAGATACAAAAATTACACATGGATACAATGCACGCGGATTCGACATTGAGATTCTACATTTGCAAAATAAAGAAAAATGATTCTTTCCTCACTATTTCAACAGACAGGAAAATCAGACTTATATAGGTCCATACCCTGCGAAAAACTACCACGGGTACAACACCATGACAGATAGTACCAGGGCAAAATTTGATTGGTGGTATGCAACAGTCGATGGTAAAGTCTTTGATTTCACAAAAGAGATTGGCGTCTATTGCATGAACAACGTCGTTTTATTACGTGAAGCAGTATGGGGACTTTCAAGACACAATTTCTCTCTAGAAATACACTGGCTCTGACACATTATAATGCATACATCAATCAGTATAAGACAAACTCTAATATCTCTATTGAATGGCTTGAGTATGTGAAAAAAACCCGTGACGTAGACATCCACCATGCCCTAAATCACGGCGAAGTGAAATTTGGAGGCTACTTTGTTGATGGATATTACGAAAAAGATGGTGTACGAAGACCTCTAGAATTTGCTGGCTGTTTTCACCATGGTCACTAGTGTCGTTACAGACCTGACTATGCAAATCCCCTGTCAAAAATTCGTTTTGGAGTGCTCAGGAGGAAGTTTAATTAAAAGATTGATGTTTTGCAGAACGCATACTGTTTAGACGTTGAGGTGATTTATGAGTGTGTATGGAAGAATCTTAAGCAAACTGACCTGAAACTGCATGATGCACTCTTTTGGGGGGGGGGGGGGGGGGGGGCGTACAAATTCATACAAGTTGTACCACAAAACTGCAGAAAATGAGAAGATCAGATATGTTGATATCACATGTCTTTATCCTTACTGTCAGGCTTGAAAAAGTTACCCTGTTGGACATCCTGAAATAATCTTCAAGGATTTTGAACCCCTTGAAAACTATTACAGACTTATTAAGGCCACAATGCTACACACCCCCCCCCCCCCCCCCCCCCCCCCCCCCCCCCCCCCCCCCCCACACACCCCCCCCCCCCCCACAGATGCACTGGGAAAGTCATGTTTCCTCTATGCAGATCATGCGCTGAGAAACAAATCAATGTTACATCTTGTATGCATACAGATGAGGAGAGATCTATCTCAGGCTGCTGGGTGAGCATTGAATTGTTAAAGGCGATTGAGATGGGGTATCTTGTAATGGAAGTCTCCGATTTTCCGAGGTTTTACGATTATGTAAAGACCTTTCTGAAGTTTAAACAGGAGGCCTCAGACTATCCCTCTCACGTAGTCACCGAGTCAGAAAAAAAGCCTATTTCGATGATTAAAAAAGAAGGGGTTAAACTCGATCTTGCAAAGATCTGTCAAACCCTGCACAGAGGTCTATCAACAAATTGTTGCTGAATAGTCTGTGGGGCGTTTTTCAATTAGGGAAAATCTACCCACTTCTAGGCTTTGGAACGACCCAGACGACTTTGCTCACATCATATTTGCCTGTCAGTATGACGTTAAATATTTCACATTTGTGTCTGATGAAATTGAGCTGGTACAGTACCTTTACGATGATGTGCAAAACACGGGATGTGAATATATTTCTGGATGCCTTTACAATAGCACACGCACGGTTGGAATTGTATAGCCTTATGGATAAACTGGGGGACAGATTGCTGTATAGCGACACAGACAGCGTTATCTTTATCTCTATAGACCTCGATTGGGAACCACATCTGGGTCCTTATTTAGGAGATCTGACTGATGAAATGATGATTACATCACAGAGTTTTGCTCAGGAGGGCCTAAAATATACGGATATCGCACTGCGAAAGGTAAAGTGTGTATGAAAGCAAACGGTATAACTTTGAATGCCGAAAATTCCATAGCCATTAGATTAGACACTTTGATTGGTCTTGTTGACAGCTATGTAAAATCGCATGACACCAGACACATCCTAGACTACACAGACAACATCGTGAGGAACAAAAATAACTTAACTTTGCAAAACAAGTCAGTTGTTAAAAAGTTTCAAGTGGTGTATAATAAAAGGCAGCTATTCCCTGATTATACAACGCTACCATATGGCTACTAATCCATTTTTAGGGATTTAAGGAATACCGCAATCTCTGAATGATGATGTTTTATTACCTGTCAATAAAACAAATCTGTTGATAATTGATGACATGATGAATGAGGCGAGTGGAAACTCTGAAGTGGAGCAGTATTTAGTTTGAATACAAATTATTTAATATTGTTTAAGAATCCTCGTGATAACAATCAGATAAATGTGTTGGAAAAACAAATGTACCCCGGAAATACAAAATATTTTATGGAATGCTATCAAGATGCTACCAACCAGCCTTTTGAATACCTCATGATAGACTATAAAGCAAAAACCCCTGAACATTTTCGGCTCAGAACGGGGCTACTTTCAAACCAACCAGTAGTTCACATTCAAAAAAGAAAACAATGAGTTTGGTAAAATGTCTGCTAGACTATCTAGAAACCTCCCCCTGTTAAAAATGTTATTTAAAGCGACCCCTATGCAAAGGCTTCTTATTATGCAATCAGCATCTGACGAGCTCATTTTAACATTGTGTGAGGTCGCTCTTAATGTTCTCTATGGCACAATCCCACCAACAACCCAGCAACACCACTGGCTGAAGAGGAGAAGGACTGAAATGAAATACATAGCCAATAAAACGATTGGTGTATCCAGAAAAAAACGCATGATCAACCAGAACAGAGGATTTCTTCTTCCGCTCTTGAGCATAGCAGTCCCCTTTATATTCAGTCTTCAGATAACGTCTAAACAAGGTTGAAGATGGAGTATGCTGAGAAGCTGTTTTTAGTTCCTCAAAATCAAATCTGGACAATCTGGATGTTGCTATAAGAAATATTTTGTATAAAGACAATTTGGATACTCATGAGAAGGCCAAGCTTTATACTGCAGTTTTCCAAAGATTTTTAACAGTAGTTAAACAGGGTGATCGGGACAGTAACACCTTAACGCTTGAATTACCAGGACCCGATGCGTCTCACAAAGAGTCATCTGTTACCTCTGTTGAAGATGGTGGGGTCAATGATGTTGTTGCTGATGTGTTGAAAAATTTACCATTGAAAAGTGTGAAAAATGCAAGATACATCATGGATAAAATGTCTAAAGCAAAGAAGTTTCATCTTGGAATGATTTGGGGGAGTTTGTATTTAAAGGTATTACTATACCTTTAAATACCATCATACGTGCTGGATCTTGTGAAGAGTGTTACAGCCCCACATAATATTAGGGGTGACCATAGACCTCATGGATGGACTGAGTTTTTGCAGGCAATTGCTACTTTAAACATCCCCTATTCAACAGTGCCAAACCATACGTTTAGACATGTAATAAGTTCATTTAAAACCAAACCATCTACATCATCCTCTATGGTTCAAAGAATGTATTTATGTACACCTTCTTCTAAGGATTCAGAGGCATCAATGTTTAAATCACTGACTCTTGATCAAAAAGTATGGTTGTCATTTTGATCTTGTATAATTTTTATGTAATATGTTTGTACAAATTAATCATGTGATATTCAATAAAGCTATGACATTGGTACATTTAGCATTGAGCTCTTTTTATTTATTTATTATAAACATCCATTTTACAATCATGTATTTAACAAATGTTTCACCCATTTGCACACATTTAATAGACTTAAATGCAGTACTATTACAATGAGTTTTTCACAAAACGCGATACAAATTCATAATTTTTAATTAAATCATCACTATAAAGCATCATAACATCATCATAATCATGACCTCGAATCATATGATATAGGAAAAAACACAATGATGACCACATGTGACAGACATAAAATGCTGAACATGTTTAGCTGAATATTGAATGCGTGTTGAATTCATTTTTAGAAAGTAATACAGGAAAATGAATAAAATCAGGACTATTACCGAAACTGTCAAAGAAAAATGCTGAACCATCCTTATTTATGTAAATAGCCAGCCAGTGTTCACCGGGGAGGTGTGAAGGATGTGTGTTGATTATGGCTGATGTGGGTAGTGTCCTTAACGGATCCTTCGGTAAATGATCACGAGGTAGTACACCATGAAAATGTGTGTTTTGTGTGATTCTGTTGCGGTAAGTTATGTATGTTGTTCATGTTTTCAATTAATAGTAGCCAACAAGCACCTGCCTTCGGCTAGAAACTTCAATGATGTTGTCAAAAACAGCATAAACAATTAGCTTAATGGTTCTTGGAAGCGTTTGTCTGAACCGCAATTCTAGTCTGATATTCCCAGACTTAACAAGCGATATGTGTTTGCGGCAAGCTTCGTCTGGAGTGAGGTTAAAACCATAAAGGGTATAACCCTGCAGAAAATCTTCTCTGTCGATTACCAACGCTTGGTTTTTTAAATGTCTTCCAGACGAAAGCACAAGCTGGTAAAATTCTCTCATGGCAGTGCCTGCTCCAAAGTCAGGTTGTAATGGTTTGGCGGGGTGTTGCTGCCCATCCACATAAACAGCTAGAAACTCCAGATCATAATGCTTAAATTAGTAGATCAGGGGTTACATTAGTAGATCAGGGGTTTTAAAAATCACATTTCATTCTGCAAGACAATAGTAAAGCAAATAGGAAAGAATACTAACCGGTCTCTACTTTAAGGTGACCAGATTTTTTAACTGAAAAACGGGGTAATTTTAAGTTCAATAGGTCATTGAAATTTCATGTTTCTTATTAAAAAAGGGGACAAATTGGATTTTATGTATTTTGACCACGATGAATGTGGTGATGTGTTGAACTATGCACTGTAAGAACATTTTTGGTTAGCAGATTATTTAGCAGATATTTAACAGTTAATGGATTTTCTTTTCCTCTTTTTACATTACACCAGTGCATTGTCTTTGTGCTATTAGTTTACTCAATAAAAGCACAAATTCTTATGTTATCTGAACACATTAGTGAATCTAAGTTGATTTGGCAAAAGATATATCATGGAAACAATTTTTATGGCATGGTGTATCATGCTCTAATGAATACTGTAGCCCTTGTCAAAATGAAATTCAAACACAGAGGTAAAGTTGATAATTTTAGTGATCTAATAATAATAATTGTTATTATCATAATACTATATTACCTAACTGTTTGCGTATCTCAATTACCACCTTTTATTTTGATCAAGTCTTATGCATTATGGTGCTCCTTTTCAGTCACTTGTTTCCCTGCAAGTAGAATGTAATCTGTGCTGTGATGTATTGACTAACTGTACATTTCTATGGAGATATTTGATTGTACATTTTTATTTATTTTTCCATGTTATTATGTATACTTTCCATGTCTTCTTTGAAATTTATTTTGGGTATATGTTAAAACAACAAATGAGAAAATATGTAAGAAGGTGCTTCCTTTAGTTAGTGTGTGATATTACTAGTGCGAGAGGAGGGAAAGGGGATGTTGGGCCGATAGCACTGACATACACAACACACACTGATTAAAGATATAATTATTGATTTTATTTTTTCATCTGCAGGGATTATTTTGACTACTTTTAACCAGCATGTTATAGTTTGTGCGGTCTGTGTGGGAATTCACACATTATGAAGACCAAACTTTTAGTACAATACCATGCCAAATTCAGAACCTGTTATAAAATACATCAAAATATACTTTGTAACATAAATAGCTATTATGTGCCTAACCTTGATGTTAATGATTATAATTCTCTTCAATTGCCTGGTCCATTTCTTAATGGCAAAACAGGCCTGACCAAGTAATCAGTAAAGGAAGACAAAGGAATTGAAGCTGCTACAGCGAGCAGCCCCCTTGTCAAAATTGTCAAAATAAACAGCACATGATAGGCTTTGCTGCTCGGGTTGTTTCTTGCCATGTAATATTTCACTATGCGGGCTGTTTTTAACGCTCAGGAAAAACGGGGACATTTCCAGGGACTGCTCCAGTTGGGGACAGACCACCAAATACAGGGACAGTCCCTGGAAAATGGGGACGTCTTGTCACTCTACTCTACTAAAATATAGCAGGCCATCTGCTCTTCACATTGGTCTTAAAAAGTTGTAATCACTTCCTTTCACTAAAAATAAAGTGTGTTCCCCATCAGGATAAATGGAAGATTGCTTATTTCTTCAGTATTGTCCAGATACACTTGTTCATGGGAGATGTAAAGATGTCAAATAGATTTGATTGTAAGGAGCAATGCTGACAAAGGGCAAGACCTTCCTCCATTTGTCTTAGTTTGTCTTTTCTTTAGATTTGTTAAGCAACTTACACAAATTTATACTTACATTACAAAACTAACATTACAAAAACAAACAGTCCATTCCAGTGAAACAAGGTTTTTCTGCTTAAAATAAAAGACAGTGTACAATAAAATACACACACACAACAAGCAAGTTTGAAAATTCCATCGGTTTTACTATTACCGATTTTGTTTTTGTTCACCTTACAAAGCAAAATCAAAACATTCTGATTCTAAAACAATCAGTAACAACAATTAACTCTCTACTTACCATAAAATCCTCTGTACAAAAGTTTCCTCTGAAAATGGCGCCTTCTCAGTGTCCTCAGGTGTTGTGTTCATCTTCTGCGCAAGCGTATGATAAATGACAACGCAAGTGTGAGCAACTTGAAATTGATCTAAAAAGTATTTGAAAATAAAATAATTAACAATAGAAAATTAACCTTATAACGTTATATTGATATAATACCTTTTACTATTGGAAATTGCCTAAATTTGTGTTTTTATAGCTTTATAGACTAATTGTAAAATGATAATGTATTTAACATTTACTTACTTATTTATCATTAATCATTTATATTTCACTGCTGCCTTACATGCTGTTTTCTTTAAAGTGAAACCTCATTATATCCATGGATATAAGTAATTATAAATGTATATAAATAAATAAATATCCTAAAACATCCTGTATATTAACCAATAAATAAACAAAAATTCAGTCAAGGAAAAATGTCTAACCAGCAAAAAAAAAAAAGAAGAAAAAAGTAGGCTACTTCTTTGCAGTGCATTGAAAATGAGTTGTTTGTTTATTTAACAGAAACAAAAATTATTGTTACAAATCGAGGACATTGAATTTAATGTAGTAATGTTTAAATTTCACTTCTGAATAATGTTGATAATATTTTGAAAATTTTTAACACAAACACTGAAAGTACACAATTAATTTGCAGTGAGACTTTTAACCAGTGTGTGAGTGTGAAGAACCTTGTTATGGTCTAAAGAAACGTTTTGCACTACAAAGAACCTTTTGTGGAATGGAAAGGTTACACGGATGGTAAAGGTTCTTGATGGAACCATACACCTGTTTTATCATGTTTTACTGCGAGGACATGACCATGGCAACTTTGCGGTCACGGCTTTCGTTTCTCAAAACGAATGCCATTCCAGCCGCCGCCCGTGTCGCTCCATCTTCCCACGGGATTGAGGACAACCTGGCTGGCGATGGAGGCGATTTGGGGATGGGATGCACATTCCCTCCCTCCCGGTACCTTTCTTCCCGGAAGTGCATGACAAGCTGACGAGTTCGTGAAGGGCACCTTTCACTGCCCGAAACCGACCTACTCGCTCGTCCGCACTCGCTACCCTGGACGGCGGAGCGGTCCACAGGTACAGGGAGGTCCCTCAGGTGGACAGGGCGGTTGCAATACACCTGTGTCCCGAGAACGCCACCACCTGGCGGAACCGCCCGGTACTCCCCTCCAAGGCCTGTAGGACAACATTGTCACTGACTGCGAAAGCCTACAGTGCCACTGGACAAGCCGCCTTCACCTTGCATGCCATGGCTCTCCAGCAGGAACACCAAGCCAGGGCACTCAAAGATCTGCACTAGGGTAGTTCCGATCCCGACGTGCTGCAGGAACTGTGCTCTGCCATCGACCTCACTCTCAGAGCTACGAAGGTCACAGAGCAAGCACTCAGGCAGGCGATGGCCACCCTCGTGGTCCAGGAATGCCACCTGTGGCTGAACTTGGTCAAGATGTGCCTCCTGACGCATTATTACCTATTGTCCCTCCAGCCGAGATGAAGAAGGGTTTCTACAGCCCTTACTTCATCGTACCCAAAAAAGGCCAATCTTGGGTTGTGGCCAATCTTGGACTTGCGAGTTCTCAACCTGACTTTACACAGACTCAAAATGCTCACGCAGAGGCGAATTCTAACCTGCATTCGTCATCAATATTGGTTCGCGGTGGTAGACCTGAAGGACGCGTACTTCCACGTCTCCAATCTTACGGTTCGCGTTCAACGGCCAGGTATATCAGTACAAGGTCCTCCCCTTCGGCCTGTCCCTGTTCCCTCGTGTCTTCACCAAGGTCGCAGAGCCAGCCCTTGCCCCACTACGGGAAGTAGGCATTCGCATACTCAATTACCTCGACGACTGGCTCATCCTAGTGCACTCTCGAGAGTTACTATGCGCCCACAGGGACCAGGTGCTCGTGCACCTCAGCCGTTTAGGGCTTCAGGTCAACTGGGAAAAAAGCAAGCTCTCTCCGGTTCAGAGCATCTCTTTTCTCAGTTTGGAGTTAGACTCAGTCTCAATATCAGCGCGCCTCACAACAGAGCATACGCAGTCAGTGCCCATGTGTCTCGCTCACTTCAAGCCAGGCACAGCATTCCTTTCAAACAGTTCCAGAGGCTACTGGGGCATATGGCATCCTCGGCCACGGTCGTGCCGCTCAGGTTGATGCATATGAGACCACTCCAGCACTGGCTTCTTACTCGAGTCCCGAGATGGGCATGGCGCCGCAAAACATACCGTGTGTTTATCACCCCTTCCTGCCATCAGACTTTGAACCCTTGGACAGACCTCTTTTCTACAGACAGGAGTCTCCCTACAGCAGGTGTCCAGATGTGTCGTGGTCACCACAGATGCCTCTCAACTGGGTTGGGGAGCCGTGAGCTACTTGCACACAGCCGTTGGCTGGACAGGGCCCCGCCTGCATTGGTACATCAACTGCCTCGAGTTGTTGGCTGTACTTCTTGCCCTAGCCGCTTTTAACTCTATGACGAGAAACATAGAGAGAAAAGGCAATGGCTGGCCGGATGGGGAACGTCATGGGGAACGTCATGGTTAATGTTGAAACCTCCGTTCCCAGATGGAAGGAACAAGAATTTGTGTTCCCCTTGCCACGTCACTATCCCTACTGCAATGCGCTATAACCTTATTTTCGGCTCCTCAGTGAAAACCTACCCGTATGTCCAGGGGCGGGGCAAGCAAATTCTGTCTGCCAATTTGACATATGCCTTTTCTCAAAGTCAGAGGTATGCAAGGCTCTCAGAAGAGACCCCTTTTGTCACTACAATTGATACAACATCTCGTTCCTTCCACCGGGGAACGGAGGTTACAACAGTAACCATGATGTTTGGAGACACACTTGAGCAGCTGTTCCTGACAGATTAAACACCAAATCTTATTCAAAAATGTGAGAAAATCTTCCCTGTAAAGACATTGCCATTTTTTTGTTAATTTCGGTCCGAGATAGAAGCCATGCCAAAGAATAATTCCTGTCCTTGAGATGGGTTTGACAATCTTACCCTGTGCCTGAAAATTCATACTTTCCAGCAACACAGTTAGGCTATACAAAAAACAAAAAGTCAAAATAGCAGAATGTCAGAATACTCCATATTCATGACACTGTAGGTGAACAATACCCAGATCCCATACTGCATTTTCTCTTTCAAATTTAGGGACTATACAGTACGTACAGTTGGTACCAGGTCCCTTGTGGTTAAATTGTGCTTATTTAATCAAACCCAAGTTTTCATGGTTGTTTTTAATACATCAAATACCAACATGCTGGAAATAGTATGTTCTTTTATTAATTTATACTAAACATTTGCATACCTACAAAATATCATTAAAAGTCAAGAAGTTCTTAATCAACTCAGTTCATTCCATGAGAGTATGGGTATTCGAACTTGAAGAGAGAGAGAGGGTGCGTGATCCAGCAGTCTATTAAGGACAAAATATAACATTAAAATAATCATAACTACATTTCTCTTTATAATAATATTTTAAATGTTTACTTATATTAATATAGAATATATCTGCAACAAACAAAAGCAAATGGAAATCCAATTGCACATTAATGAAAGCAGAAAGTTTTATTGTCCTTTAAAGTATTGCTGTATTACAAAGCTTGTTAGTGATTCTCAGCCATTGGGCAGCATAGTCTGTCTTTCTATAGTACTTTATTACTTTCTCATGGTATATCCACCATCTGGTTAATTCCATTATCAATTCTATTGTCCTTTAGCTGGCTATTTAGCTGGTCATGCATACATGATGTATTCATTGTAACCTGCCCCCTGCAAGATTGTATGATTCAGCTACAGATATATGATATGTATTTTTTTATCATTATTTTTGAACTGATAAACAATGCATTCTTTTCCCTGTGGCTCTCTCAGCTATTCATTCACGTGCAGTATATCATGAATGAAAATAGGATGGTTGTCCTTTTAAAATTGATGACTCTCTGTACTGTATATACGCACAGGCCTCTATCAAATACAGGCATAACATGTGATCATACTGGCTACAGTCTGCATGGCATGTGCTGCAATGAGGTGTGGTATACTTGTATAAACATAGTTTTGATTAATTTCTCAGGACTGATTTGTGAATTTCTGTCAACATGCTAAAAGCGATGCTCAGGGGACTATAAAATGTTCAAGGAAAGAAAATGAAAACTGAAAATGAACAAAATATTTTTCCAGAACGTAATCGCAAATATGAACCAATTCCCTTTCAATTGTTCAGCAGTGATTCATAATGGTATTATTTTGTTCTGATAAAAAAATTTCATGAAACCAAAGGGTTTATCAGAGTAAATTTTCAGAATTACAACTGCTTCCTGTTGCCCAAAAATTATAAAGATTCTAGCAAAGATGCTGTCGTACTATCTGTCCGTCCATCTGACCATCTTTCTATCCATCCATCTGACCATCTTTCTATCCATCCATCTGTCAGCAACTTTGCAGATCTATCTATCTATCTATCTATCTATCTATCCATCCATCTGTCCTTCCATCCAGTTTTTCCCTATTTCTAATCATAGGGTGTGTCATTGAGCCAGTGCACTCCACCCTTAGCACACACGCAAACAGTGGCAAGCCACATTTATACAATGCAAGTCATTGATACTTTTATGTGTTTATCTCAATGCTAGTCCCTTCACATCAGCCCTGGCAGTCTTTCTGAGTCCAGAACAAACATCAAAGACTGGCCCTTAGGAGTGCTTTTTAACCAACAATACAAATCAACCCACAATGCTACACACCAACACTCCCCTAGATCAGTCTCCAAGCTCGAAAAGTTAATCACACCTCTCATGCCCTGAACTGGTCTTATACATAGTCATTATCTTTGCCTTAATGAATTTCAGAGCTTCCATCCTCCTCAGAGCTGCAGAGATGTGGAGGAGTACCGAAACAAAATGTCAAAGCCATTTGTCGCATGGCAGGGACTGGAGGACATAATGCAAATTACTCTCATAATAGTTGGAAAGAGTAGGAAAGTCACCTTGTATTTTTTTTAACAACAACCTGTAATTATTGGGATATAATAACAGGGCCACCAGTCTCAAGACAGTCTCCATAAACAAGTGAAAATGTTCCAGGGCAACAAATATGACCTCATTTGGCTCCTCGGGCATGTATAAAGAACTAAGGGCTTCATCTATTTACTGCAGGCTGTTTTGAACATTTTTACTCACAGCTTTAGACATTCTCAATGCAGATCTCACTGGGGTGAAGCAATCCAAGAATGGCTGGCCTACTTTGCTGTATATTTGATGGAATAGGCACATGCACGATGAATTGTTGATGATAGAGAAGACAAGTGAGTTCATTTGCACCAGAACTGTGGTCACAAGTACTTCCATACACGTACAGTAAGTCATTAAATATATAATTGTGCTGATGTATACCATAACATTTAAAACTGAAAGATGTACAATATTAATTAAGGCTGTTATTGTTATATTTTTAGTATTTGTTATACTGTATATAGTGTCCTTTTCCATTTCTCTTTTGCTTATTTTTGAACCAGTGAAGTCTGACCACTCACAGCTGAAAATTATAATTATTTCTCTTACAGTATCTTATATTGTTATCTTATTCCTTCACTATCTCTGGTGTCATTAGTAAAAATAACTTTCTGCATTGTTGATTTGTGTTATTTCAGTTATTTGAGCACAGTGTACCATTTGGATTTTTGCACAGTGTGATGTTTTGGATTTTTGCAATGTTCAATGAGAGATATTGTTATTGATTGAAATCAAAGAGAATCAATTCACACAGTGAATTACATGAACAGCTGGAGAGACAATGATTACATAAGCAAAAGTAAAAAAGTATGAATCGCTCTTGCTGGAATTTATAGCAAGGAGTGTACACTGTTCTTGCTGTTTCATAAATCTTAAAAAGAGCATGAAATATTTAAATGCACAGCCACGCATGTGCACAAACAAACATATCTCTACAATCTGACAAGGGTTTCCATATACAGAACCTCTGGGAAAAAAAAAGACATTAGGTCAGGAGAAAGCAACACCCATGTGCCCTAGAAGCTCATTTGTGAAGATGCAACCAGTGTATCATCATTTGCAAATAAAGCCATCAGAGTGGAATTGCAAAATTTTAAGAAAAATTTACACCTATAACACATAGCTGCAGTTGTGTTTTATGTAGCATATGCAGGCAGTCTTTATTGCATTCTGATCTAATCTTTCTGAGAGTTTGAATGAGCTCTCACTGAAGCAACCACACTACTCTGGATCTATTTCAAGTCAACTGTGCCTCCAACAACATAATTCTAACATTTCTGGAATCACAATTTTGTATTTGGAACAGTACAGCACCAATGCATATTGAAATGGTTGTAGGCACAAATATATTAATAAGTTCCCATATTCAACATCTCAATAACAAAAATGTATTTAGTTCCATATTTACTTGATGCAAATGATTGACAACATAAATGTCAATAATTGTCAAATCTCATTCTGACACTGGATGAAGTGGAATCTAAAGTGGTTCTTGGAATTCCACATGGTGGAAGGATGTTCACAGAAAAGCACTTAAACTCGTGTTCAGAGATTAATCCACTATTAATATCCATCCTTCAGGAATACACCAATAGTAAGCCTCACATTTGGTCCTAGTATTTAACCTGTACATTACGCCAGTAACTAACAGCTACATTGATAAATATATGGGCTAATGACATCACACTATTTTTTGTCCAGATAGGTTAAATAATACAAAAAAATACAGAATTCACATAAAATTGTCCACCAAAATCAAAGACAGAGTTCGGAATCGCAAACTACCAAACTCCTAATATTTCTGCATTATATGGCAGAAATAGTTATAGTAGTATGGCAGTATGTCATTCTGAACTCAGCCAGAGTCATGTGGTGAAACCCAGGGGTTTTCAAGCTGGTGTCCAGGGACCCCCAGAGGGCCACAGGGGGTTGCTAGGGGGTCCATGTTAATTTTCAGAGAAGAGTGTAAAAAATGAATAACAAAGTAAACATTTGTCAAATTTGGCAGAATTTCTACAGAATTAAAGTAGATAGGGAAAATGTTTTCCCTCATTACTGTAATAGTAGGTTGAAAGAATATATATATATATATATACACAGGTGCTGGTCATATAATTAGAATATCATCAAAAAGTTGATTTATTTCAGTTTTTCCATTCAAAAAGTGAAGCTTGGATATTATATTCATTCATTACACACAGACTGATATATTTCAAATGTTTAGTTCATTTAATTGTGATGATTAAAACTGACAAAAAATTAAAATCCCAAATTCAGTATCTCTGAAAATTAGAATATTACTTAAGACCAATAAAAAAAAAGGATTTTTAGAAATGTTGGCCAACTGAAAAGTATGAACATGAAAAGTATGAGCATGTACAGCACTCAATACTTAGTTGGGGCTCCTTTTGCCTGAATTACTGCAGCATGGCATGGAGTCGATCAGTCTGTGGCACTGCTCAGGTGTTATGAGAGCCCAGGTTGCTCTGATAGTGGCCTTCAGCTCTTCTGCATTGTTGGCCTGGCGTATCACATCTTCCTATTCACAATGCCCCATAGATTTTCTATAGGGTTAAGGTCAGGCGAGTTTGCTGGCCAATTAACAACAGGGATACCATGGTCCTTAAACCAGGTACTGGTAGCTTTGGCACTGTGTGCAGGTGCCAAGTCCTGTTGGAAAATTAAATCTGCATCTCCATAAAATTGGTCAGCAGCAGGAAGCATGAAGTGCTCTAAAACTTCCTGGTAGATGGCTGCGTTGACCTTGGACCTCAGAAAACACAGTAAACCAACACCAGCAGATGACATGGCACCCCAAACATCACTGACTGTGGAAACTTTACACTGGACTTCAAGCAACGTGGATTCTGTGCCTCTCCTCTCTTCCTCCAGACTCTGTGACCTTGATTTCCAAAGGAAATGCAAAATTTACTTTCATCAGAGAACATAACTTTGGACCACTCAGCAGCAGTCCAGTCCTTTTTGTCTTTAGCCCAGGCGAGATGCTTCTGACACTGTGTCTTGTTCAAGAGTGGCTTGACACAAGGAACGCGACAGCTGAAACCCATGTCTTGCATACGTCTGTGCGTGGTGGTTCTTGAAGCACTGACTCCAGCTGCAGTCCACTCTTTGTGAATCTCCCCCACATTTTTGAATGGGTTTTGTTTCACAATCCTCTCCAGGGTGCGGTTATCCCTATTGCTTGTACACTTTTTTCTACCACATCTTTTTCTTCCCTTCGCCTCTCTATTAATGTGCTTGGACACAGAGCTTTGTGAACAGCCAGCCTCTTTAGCAATGACCTTTTGTGTCTTGCCCTCCTTGTGCAATTTGTCAATGGTCGTCTTTTGGACAGCTGTCAAGTCAGCAGTCTTCCCCATGATTGTGTAGCCTACAGAACTAGACTGAGAGACCATTTAAAGGCCTTTGCAGGTGTTTTGGGTTAATTAGCTGATTAGAGTGTGGCACCAGGTGTCTTCAATATTGAACCTTTTCACAATATTTTAATTTTCTGAGATACTGATTTTGGGGTTTTCATTAGTTGTCAGTTATAATCATCAAAATTAAAAGGAATGAACACTTGAAATATATCAGTCTGTGTGCAATGAATGTATACATTATACAAGTTTCACTTTTTGAATGGAATTACTGAAATAAATCAACTTTTTGATGATATTCTAATTATATGACCAGCACCTATATATATATATATATATATATATATATATATATATATAAAATATCAATATTATCTATATTTATTTAACCATAAATAAATATTTATTTGCTCAGTTTTATGGCACACCTTAAGAGATATTTCCACATTCTAACATAGGCCTACAGGAAAGCATCTCAGCAACATGTGAGGTCATCCATCTTATGCAAGGAAAACATCCTCTTAACATGGTGGAAAGAGCCAGAACTGTAATGGCCATCATTATGAGCACATCATTGAGTGTCTAATGATTTTTGCATTGAGCAACAGATGGCAGCATATGAAGAAAAATAATTGTTTCAGTGGCAACATAGATACTTTAGCTGTCATCAGCTGTGTCTTTAATACAAACGAAACAACATTTACACTATTAAAATAAAAAATAATGTACTATGAATTCCCTCAAGAGTGACATTCAGTGAGAGACAGAAAATGTGTTTGTAGTAGCCCATGTGGTGCTGTCCATTTTATTTAATCTGAATTCAATTACAGAAAAGAGGAAACTTCACTGGATTGTGCATTCAGTGTAAAAATGCATACACTGCTGTTGAAATGCTGACACATACTGTGCACTAAGCATAACTTAAATTGATTTTTCAAAATTGAAAAATGGAAGAGGCAAGTTATTAGTTTGCATGTTCAGTCATGCGGAGACAGATTTCCTGAAGAAATTATTAATTGCATTTCCTCCCCTGCTCATGTTCTCATTTTCAACTCCACTCCATCTCGAATCTCAAAAGAGTGTCGTAGCGGTTCTCCAAACACATTACATTGGCACTGGAAAAATATGATCTCAACCTTTTTAAAGATAAAAAGAACAAACAAAACAAAGAAGCCCTCCAAATTACCTTAAGTAAAGCCAATACCCTGTGACAGAACTAGGCCACAGAATGAGTTATTTTGCTTTTATAATGAATCGAGTGAGAGAGCTGTGATATGAATCCTCACAGTCCGCTAATTAAATCTGTTCTTAGTTGGCTAGAGACTGTCCTAGTTTTAATGGGTCTGATCTTTTCACCCCCTGTGCTCCTCACCCTGGATCTTTCCAATGACTCACAGACAGTATAACCCAAGAGAAAAGAATTGTGTTTCATGTGTCTTACACAATAACCTTTTCACAATGTTCTTATATAAACAGTATGTAAAATTAATTTTGTGAATTATTTATTCATTGTCATAATAACTATTTAGAATTAATTTGTCTTTTAACAATGCATTATAACTTTTATATTCAATTATTTACTTTAGTTATGATTACGCTCCTCATCTTTTTATGGTAACACTTTACAATAAAATTGTATTCGTTAATATTAGTTAAAGCATGATATAATGAACAAACAATTAACAATATTTTTTTGACAGCATTTATTAATTTTAGTTAATATTAGTCAATAAAAATACAATATTTTATTGTTTGTTCATGTTAGTTCTTTAACTAACGTTAACATATGCAACTTTTAATAAAAACGGTTTCAGTATATGTTGAAACTAATATTAACCAAGATTAGTAAATGCTGTTAAATATTGTTCATTGTTAGCTTATACAAATTTTAACAAATTAAACCTTATTGTAAAGTGTTACCCTTTTTATTTGCTTTTATATAGATTTTTTTTTATCTTTATATTGATATACATTCATCTTTTTATTGTTCCCCTAGGAAGTAGAGCAAGAGTGAACAAATGTGAACTGCTTATGGTTTAGTAGTTACTCATAAAGTAACTACAAAGTAACTTATAAAGTTTACCCCATATTGTTATGTATTTATTATTTTTACCCATTCCTTAATGGGGAGTCTCTGTCACAATTATTTTAGGGTTACATTTGAATTCTGTGCATTAGCACAAAAAGAACAAATTGCGTTATCACAAGATACGTTTCAATGTATATTATTCACATTTGTGTTGTCCTATATTCAGGGGTGTAAAAAGTAATAAAGTGAAAGTATGGCTACTGAGTGAAAATTTTACTCAATTAAAAGTCCAAATACCTAGCCAAAAACATTCTTGAGTGAAAGTAAAAAAGTATTCACATGAAACTGTACTTAAGTATTAAAAAAGTAACTTTTTTCCTTGCTTGAATGAAATCAAGAGAGGAGATTGTGTGAGTGTTGTTAAATTTGATTGGTTTGTTAAGTCACCTTTTTACTCTCTCTGAAGACTACCATATTTCTCCCCCAGTGGCATTTGCAACCTGGTCAAAGAATCATGTTACAATAACTACATTTTTGCAAAATGATTTTTATGTGGCCTGTTGTACTTAACACAGCAATTCTCTGGTGGAATGAACACTAGAGGCACTAAAACAACAATTTCTTTTATCCCCTTTCACTCAAAACACGATTTAAACCGCAGCTTATCAGTTCACAAACACGTACTTTTTGCCTTGATCCTCACAAAAAGCTATCTTATAACATATAAACACTTTTACTACAACACATGACTAATTTTAACATTTGCATTACATAATCAACTACATTTACAAGCTTGTTTATGTGTGATCAAATTGCGCGGTAGCTAAACTGACAAAGTGCTGAATATGCAATACAACCTGGACCTGAAGAGCACAAGAGTAGACACGCGAGCCAGTGTTTTTGAAGCACCACAAAATGACATGGTTGCTTCAGAAATTTTGTTTTTCATGTCACATTTGCTTTTTATGACACTATTGTTTCGGTTTAGGTTCAAGGTTTAGGGTAGGGCGGTCAATTTCATTCATTTAAATCTCGATAGAACATTAACTATAAAAACCTCATCTGTTTGGGAGAACATTTCACTCACTTCGGAATTGCCCTGAGATGTGTTATGAACCACATTTTATTTTGTAAAAACATTGCCACAGTCACGCACTTTTAAATGCATGGGAGAAGACACTCACAAATTGTGATCTCGGAGCACCCAAGCACCTTGAGACAGAGAGAAATTTTCAAATGAAGCCTTGAAGAAATTTAGTAAAGTTGTTGGTTTTGTGAATTGTTTTCTGAGGTTTGCTAACCAACATTACTGTTGAGCAGATAAAATTCATAATTAATATTTATTCCATTATTTTTATTATCATTATCATAGCTGGTTTAATAGTTGTTATTATTACAATTAATAGTTGCCTAACAACAACAATAAAAAAATCAGCAAATAGGGAGTAGAAATTCATAGATATGATTTAAATATGAAGCTAACTTTAGAAATAAATGACCTGTACACATTTAATTACAAAAGCCTTTTGTTTAATGTATGTATATATATATATATATATATATATATATATATATATATATATATATATATTTGCAACATGAATGATCATTTTTGACTGCATAACTGTCTAATCTGTAGAAGTAGTAGGTGTTTAGAATAAAGTTTAGGACAAACAAACTCCATTATTGCTTTTCACTTCATGCTCATAGTTTTGAATTAATACATCACATTCAATACGGTCTAGTTACAAATATCTCAAACTATCCGAAGCTCAAATCAGATCAAAAATTCCGACTCTGCAGATGGTCGGATCCATTGTGAGACACTGCATTTGAAATGACTGTCATCTGTCATTTGTCAGATGCAGTGAAAAGGTGGCTTCAGTCCAGTAAGATGAAAGAAAATGATCTGCAAAAATGTAATGAGTACTTTTCGATTTTAAATAAAATTGTAAGGAGTAAAAAGTACTATTTTCTTTGGAAATGTAATTAAGTAAAATTACAAGTATTCAGTACATATCACAAAAAATTATACTTAAGCATAATACTGCCATCTTCTGGTTTTGAGAATAATTGTCACTTCATTTGTTTTTATAAACAAGCTTACGCAAATTTATACATTTGTGCTGCACATTAATCTGAGACAAAACCAAAACAAAATACAGTTTTCCTCTGTGATTTTATTTCCAACTATAAATTGATTATTTAGTAAAAATAGAATTATTCTCAAACAATGGCACATCCTGGCACATTTTTTGGATTTCTAATGTAATTCCTGTGACATACTGAGCAAAAACATAGAGATCTCATAGGAATTTTTAGGAAAAAATTCAAAATACTGAGCACATCTATAAAATTATACTTTAGCAAAATTGAACCTATTTACAGTTTTCCTGTAGTCTTCCTTTTTTATGCTATGTTAAGTGAAAACCCCATTTAACACATTAACCCTCATAGACAGAAGATACATATATTTCCTCAAAAAATGTATTTTTAGATGTAATAGATGTAAATCTATTAGAAGCATATTTCATTCATAATGCCTAGAAATGAATGGAATAAATAAACAGGAATATGTAAACAATTATTGCACTTTTGCAAAATTAACAATATACTAAATTCTTAAAAACATTATGCACAAAATAAAACTAATTAAGCATTTTGAATAAACAAATCTAAAAAATATCAAATGTATATATTATTTATAATAAAACAATGACATTAGTTGAGTTAATTTAACAGAACTTTGTCCAGTTTGAAAGTATAATAAACCTCATACAGCGTCTGACACTCCACACTTGTCCACACTTGTAAAAGAACGTTCTGCTGGCATAGCTATATAATTGTATAGCATATTTTGAGTTTGTATTTCTTGTGTTAGTTAATCTTGACATCGTCCTTGCTAAGGTTTAAGTAACAATTCACATATTGTATACCATAATCTGACAGCATAATGTAAAAATATGCAATTCTGTCACCATGTTTGATCTAACTTTAGTAGATATATCAGAACTCACAAGAAACTCATCATGTGTTGACTGGACAATTATTATTTTTTTAAATGGTTAGTGCACATCAAAAAAAAAATGAACATCCTTAAGATGAATTGCACAAACTGAATCATTCAAATACATGATCTAGAAGTTCACAAATCCTGTATATAATATACTCAAATTCAAAACAAAAAAGTGAGTGATTATTTGTATAAGTAAACGATTTGCATTTCATACTGTGAGCAAAAAAGGAGGCCTTTTTATGCGACTGTTTGTCTGCCCTGCTGGGGAGAAATACTTCTTCTGTATCTGAACTGAGATAGTGGGTATGTTTGGAATGGAATACTAAAATACTCATACTCTATGCTACACTGCATATACAGTAAACTGCATGTTCATTTGTAATAGTATTCAAAATTGAAAATAACAAAAATGAACATATTAAATCGTAATATGGTACATTGATGTCACATGAATCTCTACGTGGCATGTTTACATCAGTTAGAGGTGTCCTGATATGATCTAAGAAATACACTTGGACATTTTGCAGTGTTTAATATAATTTTGTATGTGAATTTTTATAACTTTTGAATGTCCAATTGGGCACTACTTTTTAAAATTGCATTGAGGAATACAGTATCTCTCTATAGAGTGTGCCCTTGTTAAATACTGAACGTTCTGACAAATATAATAATTAGGAAGTCATATACTGTAGATATTCAGTGCATTCAGAAAATGTGCATACTGTGCACAGTAAAGATACTACATAACCTACTGCATTCCTAGTAGGTGTAATATTGTAGTATGCCATTGTGAACATACCCACCTTACAACAGTCACTGGGTTAGTCTATACCATAAATGTATGTGCTCAGAACTGGGAGTCTGCCCCTAGTGTGTTGAGATCATCTCGGGTATATTTCTCTGCCCCAGAGCGAAAGCTCGCCGAGATCTCATCAAATGTCCGGCCCTTGGTTTCCGGAACCTTGAAGTAGGTGAAGACGAAGAAGATCAGCAGAAGGACAGTGAAAATGATGAAAACGTATGGGCCCATCAGTTGCTATCAAGGGAAGAATGAGATTACAAAACAGTGAGCATTTGAAGTAATGTGAAAACAACAAGAAAAGTCAAGTCAGTTTTATTTTTATAGCAGTAGTAGTATGTTTTGTTTAATGCCATGTCAGCATTCAAAGCTATTTTCATGGCAAGAATTCAATTACAAAAATACAAATATCATATAAATACAATAAAAACAAAACAAATATAGACAGCAAGTCATGTTATACAATATATTTTTTAAGATTAACATATGATAAAAAATCCAAAACCTTTTCAGGCACAATCTCATTAAATAAGTCCTTTAACGAAGTAACTTCATAAAATAGCATTCTACTTGCGTTAAGACCAGGGCAATCTAGTAAAATATGTTTGACAGATAAGGGAATATTACAAAACATACATAGGGTTGGGTCTTCACCTTTAAGCAAAAAAGCATGGGTCAGAGTTGAGTGACCTATACGGCATCTAGTGTAGACCACTTGATCAAGTCTAGTTTTAAAATTGATAAAAAGTCTGTTTGAAATTTCCGGATGAATTACATACAACTTATTGTTCTTGCACATATTCCACTCTTCTTGCCACTTATTTAAAATATATTGGTTAATAATCGGTATGATATCTGAGGGAGGGATTTGACATTCATTAACTTCCTGATTAAGAGCTTCCTTAGCAGCTGCATCAGCTTGTTCATTTCCTGAAAGGCCAACATGTCCTGGAACCCAGCAAAAAATAATGCTGAAGAACTGATTTAGTAGGTAATCTACTTTGGTTAAGATGTGGTCCACTAAAGGATGATCAATTTCAAAAAGCTAAAAGTAAAGCACGTGCCTCAGCAGAGAAAATTGAGCACTGTTTTGGAATACGAATTCCATAGCGTTGATTTCCAGTCACCATTGCTGCCGTTACACTGTTTTTCTATTTTTATAGCACTTAAACATCACAATACACATGGTTTATCAGAAAATCATGCCTTTATGTCTAAAATGTCTAAAATCTCACTGAACAGCTTTATAGAAACTCATGCTTTACTGTCTTTATGCCCCCAGTGAGCAAGCCAAAGGTGAATGTGGTAAGAAAAAACTCCAAAAGATTATAATCTCGTTCACGTTTCCATACCTCAACATACTGGAAGCACATTCCCACCAAGAAGTTGGCAAACCAATTGGAGAAACCAGCTACAGCAATGGCAGAGGGTCGGGGGCCTTGACTAAAGAGTTCTGCCACAATGAACCATGGGATGGGGCCTGGTCCAATCTCAAAGAATGCCACAAAACTGAAGATGGCTACAATGCTGACATAGGACATCCATTTCACTTGTTCCTGAAAGGATTTAGAGAGACAGTGTTAAACATTAGCGAATATACACCTTAAACATTACAGTGTACACCCAAAGCACTAGGCAAAAGTTGTGACCTGAATTGTAACCTTCTGGATATATTTCTACTGGATCAAACCCTTCAAAATGACTTATTGTGTAACCTAATGAAGTTAGGTTGATCCAGTCACATTATTAATCAATCCAATTAATTTAGATGATACCATATGAGGTACATTTACTAGGATATCAGACAAAAAAAATGTATGATGTAATGGAAATACTGTACATTACTTTAAAATATACATACTAGTAGGGCCATAGCTATAGTCATAAGAACAGAAGAAACAGCCATTCCCATCAGCCCAATGAGATGAAGTGATCTTCGGCCAGCCCGCTCCACTATGAACAGCTAAATTAGAAGGGGTCAAAAGCATACCATTTATCAACCAGCTGACCAACCAAAACACAGTCACTAGTCTCAGATTCAAATCAGGCTTTGATGGTGAAGTGTATTTGAATTTTTTTTTGTCCCACTAGCAGCACCAAATTTAAATGCAATCTGTTTGTTTGAGAAACCCAACTAGGACCCAGTGGCATGAGTTT
This sequence comes from Moxostoma hubbsi, assembly GCA_032164185.1. Taxonomy (NCBI): domain Eukaryota; kingdom Metazoa; phylum Chordata; class Actinopteri; order Cypriniformes; family Catostomidae; genus Moxostoma; species Moxostoma hubbsi. Next base: position 21,125,284 of record JAVLUX010000020.1, on the reverse strand, counting down.
GGGGCAGGACTACCTGTTTGAATGAATAATGGAGGACAGGGGAAACTTCTGTTTAAAACTTCTGAAAACATTTCAATTCCGTTTAGTGCCATTTGGTCATGCAGAAATAACACACTTCACCTTTAAGATACTGGCATCAGAAAATAAAATATTCACTTGGAATACTTAAATAACATACCGATACTACTGTGAATGCTGTGTTCACAACTCCAGCACCAATAGTGGCATATACAGGCTCGGACACTCCTGCATTTTCAAATATTCTAGTAGAATAATAAAACACCTGAAAAACACAATTGCAATCACTTAGTTTGCAAATCACTGTCTACAGCATGGCAAGCATTATCATGCCTTAATACACATAATGGTTATTTTGAATTCGTCATTTTACTGTACTTTTTCTAACACATTAAGCATTAAAAGTTATAAATAAAAGGATGGATGGATGGATGGATGGAGAAATAGATGAAAGAATAAGTCAACGGAAGAATAAATTGATGGATGAATGGAAGCATGAATGGATGAATAGATGGATGGAAGGATGGATGGATTAAAGGAAGCATGAATGGATAGATGGATAGATGGAATAAAGGAAACCTGGATGGATGGTTGCATGGATGGATGGATGGATGGATGGATGGATGGATGGATGGTCGCATGAAAGAATAAGTGGATGGAAGAATAAATGGATGGATAAATGATGGATGGTGGATGTAAGGAAGCATGAATGGATAGTTGATGGATGGATGGAAGAATATATGTAAGATTATATAGATTGATGGCTGGAGAGATGCACTGATGTGAACATGGATCAAAAGATCACTAGATAAATAAAGAGCAAAGCTCACAGCATTGATGCCAGACAACTGCTGGGAGAGCTGCAGCATGATAGCAATGAAGATGGGCTGGCGGTAAAGCTGGGAGCGGAACAGCTCAGGGATGGTGACTGTCTTCTCCCTCATCATCTGCCTGCTTTCCTCCTGCATCTCCTGCATGTCTGCATCCACATCTTCAGTTCCACGTAGCTTCTTAAGCACTGGAAGATAGTTATAGGTTAGGTATAAGTTAGGCTGATTATTAGACGTGTGAACAACTTGCTGTAGGACTATTCTTAAAGGGTTACCAGGCACCATTAATTTTCATTGCGTCTGGGTTTTTTTTTTTTTTTTTTTTTTTTTTTTTCAGAAAATGAAAGTAAATAGTGACTGAGGCTGTCATTTTGGGGTAAACTTTCCCTTTAATATTGGAGTCTTAAAACATTCAGATTTTGAATATCTAACTCACCACTCTTGGCTTTGGCCTCTTCATTCTGGTTTATCAGGAGGTAGCGAGGGCTCTCAGGGCAGAATGGCAGTACGGCACATTGAAATACTGCTGGGATAAAGGTAAAGCCCAGCAGAAAGGGCCACATTGTGGAGTTTCCCATGATTTCTTTAATGCCGAAGACCTACAGAACAAGGCAGGTAGTAACAGATAAATCATTCATTATATCTAAATAATAAGAGAGTTCAAATGATTGGTAAAGATGTTCTCAAAATAAAGGGAATATATTAATTCACCTGTGCCATGAGGATTCCAATCACAATGCCAAGTTGATGAAGAGTGCCCAGTGCCCCACGTAATGAAGTTGGGGCAATTTCTCCTACATACATTGGTACAAAGCCCGTGGACAGGCCAGAGTAAAGGCCCACAATGAAACGTCCGATTATAAGCATCTCCCAGGATGCAGCCAGCTTGGAGAAGCCCATTAAAGCAGCAGCGATGAAGGCCAGAACATTAACAATGAGCATTGAATTCCTCCTGTTAAAAGATTAACAAAGGAGAAAATTCTAAGACACGTAACTTTGGCATAAAAGCAGTATTTACTTGTAAATTCTAAATGGTTTGTCAAATTACCTTCCAAAACGGTTTACGAAGAGCCCAACTGAGAAGGATCCGAAGATCCCTCCAATGGAGAAAATGGCCACTGAAATGGACCAGAGTGTAGTAAGAGTGCCTGGCAGAATGTACTCTCCATATCTGTCATTCCATGTCTCATTGTAGAAGCCCTCAATGATCTACAAGAGAAAATTACAATAATATTACTTTTAGTATGAGAATAATTAAACATATATGTTCATATACAATATTTAAAATTGCCGCAGTGCATTACATACATAGTACATGTGAATTAAAGCTAGTAAAAAAGCAGTCATTTAGTGTACCTATTAAATTCCGGTCAGTAATTTTACAGCATCTTTGCATTAAGTATTTTTGGAGAATATTTAAATTAACAATAATTGTTTGTGTAATGCCACCGGTCAAAAGTTTTGAAACACTCATTCTTTATTTTAAGAATATTATATATATATTTTTTCACATATTAATATAATAAATAAAACTATGGAATAACATAAATGGAACTATTGGAATTATGGTGTGACTAAACAAAATCCAAAATAAATCAAAACTGTGTTATATTTTAGCATCTTCAAAGTAGTCACCCTTTGCCTAGAATTTTCAGACATTATCTCAAACAACTTATTGAAGTATCACGCTGGGATGCTTTTTAAAAAGTATTCTGTATTATTTGGTACAAGTTATCAATTTCAAAAACTTTTTTTTAATTACATTTTTGTTTTATTATGAAATAAATTATTTCATATAATGGCCCAATTATATTTTTGTCTACAAAACTAATTTCAAGCATTTGAGCATACACCTTCAGATCAAACGATTCTTAAGATCATGACAAAAATTTCAGTCATGTTTCAAAACTTTTGACCGGTAGTGAGTGAGTGTGTGTGTGTGTGTGTGTGTGTATGTGTGTGTGTGTGTGTGTGTGTGTGTGTATAATTATTCTCATACGCAATTTTTAATTACAAATTTTCAATTAATTACTGAATGCAATTTAATATGTATTTAATTAATGACATTTTTTATTTAAATTAGCTTTAATCCACAGAGTATTGTGCTATGGCAATTCTACATTACCATCAGTAGAGGGAGCAGAATTCCATCCCAAGCTCAGAAGCTGCTTGGTTATGCTTTTATTAAGTTAATCAACAAATATATAAAACTTCAAACACAGGCTTATGATCTAGAAAAAGCCTTGGTTTATTATTGTCAACAGTTTCCTCCTCAATAAATGTAACAAGAATGAGCATCAATAACTTTCAAAAACTCAATAGCATAAATAATAGTTTATTTGGTTTGTAGTTGTACTAAATCCCTTTTTTACTACATCATACAATAAATGTTATTCCCTAAAAAGTGCTCACCGGCAGAATAATCTTAAACTGTATATCACAACAATGATGTCATCACTGGCTCCTTGACTTTTGACATTCCCCCTTTATCCTGTTACACTAGAGGAACCTCTGGAACATGATTTCTGCACTATATATAGAGTTTTCTCAAGCACCACATAGAGTGCCTTGCAAAAAGTATTCAGACCCCTGACCAATTATCTCATATTACTGAATTACAAATGGTGCAATTAAATTTCATTCTGTTTGATATTTTATTTTAAAACACTGGAACTCAAAATCAATTATAGTTAGGTGACATTGGTTTTATGTTAGGAAATATAAAAAATAAAAAATAATACTAAAACTGAAATCTCTTGCTTGCATAAGTATTCAACCCCATGTGCTGTGGAAGTTGCCAGATTACACCAATGAAAGAAATTGCCATAATGAGGACACAATTATTTTACCATTGGCATTCACCTTTGAATCATTAAAGTAGCAATCACATTTTCTGGATAAAACCCCATTGTTGAAGGATCACTTGTCAGGCTGTGAATCTGAAGGAAAATGAAGATCAAAGAGCATTCCACAGAAGTAATAAAAATGCATAGATTAGGGAAAGGGTACAAAATAATATCCACATTTTTGGATATCCCAATGAGCACAGGATGAAAAATCTTTGAAGGAGCTACAGAGTTCACTGGCTGGGAGTGGAGTAATGGTGCACCAATCAACCACATCAAGAGCATTGCATAACGCTGGCCTGTATGGGAGGGTGGCAAGAAAGAAGTTGTTACTCAAAAAGTACCATCTGAAAGCATGTCTGGAGATTGGCAGAAAGCATGTGAGTGCAGCTGCGATCTGAGAGAAGGTTTTGTGGTCAGATGAGACCAAGATAGAGCTTTTTGTCCAAAACTGAAAGTGCTATGTGTGGCGCAAACCTAACACATCCTATGCCTCAAGACACACCATCCCTACAGTGAAGTATGGTGGTGGCAGCATAATGCTGTGGGGATGATTCTCATCGTCAGGGACTGGGCATCTTGTTAGAATTGAAGGAAGAATGGATGGAGCACAATATAGGGAAATACTGCAAGAGAACCTGATTCAGTCCGCTGAAGCTTGGGAGGAAATTCACCTTTCAGCATGACAATGATCCTAAGCAGAGGGCCAAAGCAACATTGGAATGGCTCAAGAACAAAAAGATAAATGTCCTACAGTGGCCCAGTCAAAGTCCTGATTTCAATCCTATTGGGAATCTGTGGAACTATTTGAAAATTGCATCACCATACCAACCTGAACAACCTTGAGCAAATCTGTGAAGAAGAATGGGCCAAAATCACTTTGTCACTGTGTGCAAAGCTGGTACATATGTACCCCAAAAGACTTAAGGCAATTATTGCAGCCAAAGGTAGCTCAACCAAATATTAATGTGTGGGGTTGAATACTTATGCAAGCAAGATATTTCAGTTTTTTTTTTTTTTCATGAAAATATTTCTCAACAAAAACAATGTTACCTTACAATAATTGATTCTGAGTTTCAGTGTTTTAAAATAAAATATCAATCGGAAATTTCAGTGTACCATTTGTAATTTGGTAATTTGAGAGAATTGGTCAGGGTCTGAATACTTTTGCAAGGTACTGTATATGTAGAAATTACCCAGAACTCTCAGGTTAAGTGGTTTGTGTCTGACTGTTGTGAAAGCCATTCATTACATTGTACTTGCCTGTATACAGAATAGATTTTGAAGTATAAAGAATATAGTATACATTATTTTGTTTTCTTTATTTTATTTTCTACAGTATTTCACATCTTTGGGCTGATATGTAAATATTCAAATTGTACTATTATTAGGGAAAATATATGTCAAATCTCTGATAACGCCCATATTTATTTATTATTTTTTTGTATTTTGAAAAAGATGTTGCATAAATGTACAAGTATGTGACTTTTTTTTACATAAGTACCATATGCATACTGCTTATGTAGTATGTGTTTTACATGTATTACATTATTTCAGATTTCTGTATAGTATTTAGTTACTGGCACTGGACTACTGTTATAAGAATATACTCTTAAGAGATTCTAACAGTACTGTTTTTCTATTATTACAGAGCTCTTCACATATGAATCAGCATATTTTAACAGACTATACTAGGAGGATTAATCCCATATGGAGTATACAGCTAATCTAAAATGAGCTGTATTACATAATAACAGCAATATTCAATCATTAGCACTGCTATAAAAATTATTATTATGGTTCATTTATTAGATGTAACAAATTTCTGCAGGTGAACATCACATTTTAAGTCATTGTTCACGTATGTCGTTGTTTTGTAAGGTTTTTTCTTGTTATTGTCTAATGGTGTCTAACATCTGATGATAGTATAATTATTAAGAGTTGGGGTGAATAATTTACTAAGTACATACAGTATGAAGGAAACAGAAATCTGTTTAGCTGAGTATCATATGTATCATCTTTAAAAAAAATCTTATATAACACTATCCATTTATTAAAATCAATATGCCGATGTATACGTGCTTATATGAGAGATATGCGTCAGTAGTGAAAGTTTGAGCATTCACCTTCTGAGGGGCATTGATGACACCTGTGTTGTAGCCAAACTGCAAGGAGCCAATCACAGCTGTACAAACAGCCATCATCAGTGGGAGCGTCACATACTGTAAGGGTAGAGGAGAAAATAAATTGTTTATTTTGGCTTTCAATCAATATGAATCCTTTTGAATAAATGCTTTATGGAACTACATAGAAAGTACTGCTGTTTATATAAAAATGAAAGTCTAACGTGGCCATTTTTGCTGATAAATGCCAACATGAGTTAAACAATATGCTATGTAAAAGCTAATTTTAGACTTATAATCCAACACAATGTTTATTTCTTAGATCAGAACAAAAACTAAAGAGGAGTTGAAAGGGTAAGTGCAGAAGCAGTTTTTTACTTAGTCATGACCCATACAATAGTCAGTCAAACTGATATGGCCCTTGCATGAATTTTAGAGCTTTGCTGTAAGTTTAAGGTAAATAAGACTTCAAATAGTTTGAATTACTGGTATTCTTTTGAAATATTATCCTAGCTTGAGCTATGGTTTGAACAAAGGTTCAGTTTATTCCACAAAAATGTGAACCCACCATGAGATTATCTGAGCCATTAATGCTCTAACATGTTTGATGCTGAATGAGGGGAAACCCTGTTGCTCTTTCAGTGTAATCCTATTACAGATCTGGGAGCACCTGAAACCACACATGTACACAAAGTCTATGGCTACTCCAGCACCATTCCACTCAAACAATTGCAGGCTTTTACATAACACTCTCAACAGGTCATTGAAAACAACATGAAGATGCTGTGAGTATCAGCACGTAGAGTCAGATTATCTGTGTAAAATGTGACTGCTAACACTGGCATGTGAGTTTGTACTTGCTTTGAAGCATTCATACTCTGCATAATACCTCAGTCTATATTAAGAGCCTTGATTAATCATAAGTGAAGCATAACCCTACCTGTGTTTACAAAATCACAGTGACCTAATTTACTTAATTAATAGAAATTCCACATGAATTCAACAAAGATCCAATGAAATTCCCTTTTGATATCTAAAACATACTGTATATCATAAATCGACTGATGCAAAATAGGCCATATGAAAACCACAAAACTCTAACCATAAGGTTTGAGAATAGAAACATGTAGTATTCTGAGAAAACAATGCTCTATCCATCATAGGCAACAGGTGACAAACACCAGTTATTTATAAAGCCTAAGTAGGTTACATAAGTGGCCTTTTAATAGCGTTTTAATCAGGTTTCCTATCTATTGCAGGACTGCTTATAATTTGCATTCACTCTCCCTACCAAGCTGCTGGGGGAAACAGATAACTGCTTGAGAAGATTCATGATGGGCCAGTTGCATTCTCTGGCTGGCATAGTCTACTGCTCTCACTTGAGGAGGGCCAGGCAAATAGCCACAGACTGTAACATGTGTTATTGTAAAAAATATACATAGGTAGTTGACACATAACATGTCCAGTAAGTTTTTTTTAATCAACATCAATATTTTAGGTTATAAATTCTACAGTGTCAAGAAAAAATATGTGAACCCATAGGCTAATGAAATCAACCAAAGCTAATTATAGTAAGGAGTTTGCAAACCTGGCATTCAATTAATGAAACGATATTGGAGGTATGGGTTAGAGCTACTCTGACTTATAAAATCACTCACTCAGTTTGCTATTCACAAGAAGCATCTACTGATGTGGACCATGCCTTGCAAAAACAGATCTCAGAAGACCTACGAGACAGAAATGTTGTGTTGCATAAAGCTGTAAAGGGTTACTAAGTTATCTCAAAAAGCTTAGATATTCATCTGTCCACATCTAGACAAATTGTCTATAAATGGAGAGGATTTAGTACTGAGGCTACTCTCCCTTGAAGTGGCCGTCCAGCATAGATGACTCAAAAAGCACACCGCAGAATGCTCATTGTGCTAAAAAAAAGAACCCTAGAGTAAAAGTTAAAGAATTTTAGGAGTCATTGGAACTAATTTAAGTCTCTGTTCATGAGTCTACTATACAGAAAACATTACAAAGGCATGGTTGTCCATGGCAGAACACCACGAAGGAAGCTGTGGCTTACCAACAAAAACATAGCTGTGAGCCTAGTTTGCCAAAGACCACCTTGACACTCCAAAATTATACTTGGAAAATATTTTGTGGAATGATGGGTTACATTTTATTTTACAGTGTCCATGTAACAGTGTAATTAAACGTAAGTACTGAGTAATATAAATAAACAACATGTACTTACTACAGGTTTATGGTTAGGGTTTGATTTAGGGTTAGTTGCTTGTAATTATGCCAAATTATGAAACTAAGGATAAATTGTTTTGGAAGAACACGCAGCACTATGTATGGCATAAAAAGGGCACTGCACAACAACATGAAAACATCATCCCAACAGTAAAGTACGGAGGAAGGAGCATCATAATTTGGGGCTACTTTACTGGTTCGGGGCCTGGACCGCTTGCCATCATCAATGTACAAATGAATTCCCAAGTTTATCAAGATATCCTACAGGACCATGTTATGGTGACTGTGTGCCAGCTAAACCTCAGTAGAAGTTGGGTGATGCAGTAGGACAATGACCATAAACATTGAAATAAATCCACTACAGAATACCTTCAGAAAAAGTAAATACACCCTTTGAAGTGGCCTAGTCATAGCCCAGACCTTAACCTAATAAAGATGCTAAAATATGGCTGAGCTGAAGCAGTTCTGTAAGGAAGAAAGGTCCAAAAATTCCTTTTGAATGTTGTGCAGGTCTAATCCGCAGCTACCGGAAATTTCCAGTTACTAAATCAAAGGGTTCACTTACTTTTTCCACAGCACTGTGAATGTTTAACGGGATGTGCTCAATAAAGATGTGAAAAATTATAATTGTAGGTGTTGGTATCTTAAGCACCATCCTGTTTGTTTATGAGATCAGATTTTTTTGACACTTTTTCTTGCTACTGTATATGAATGTATAAGGCTATTATACAAATGTAAAAGAAGATTGGTCGTCACTTCTTTGCTTTTCACCATTTTATATCAACATTTTGCCCTACAGTGTGACAAATTATTTTTTTTAAATAATATTATTCCATGTAGTCTCTCAATATATATAGTCAAATATATAATTATACTGTAAAAAATGCAGTTTAAAAATAGTTTTAGATAGAGTATATTAAAGCATATCTCATCACAGGTAAAAAGTATTTCTATACTATACCTATGTAAAATAAAAACAAAATCTTCAGTGTTCACTAGATATATGTGGCCTCAAGTGTTATAAACCTTATTATAAAACTGCAGTAACAGATATCCCAATTGTACATTTTTTAAGAGACGTAAGAAAACGAAAACTGAAAAAATATATTGAAGCGAGCAGAATTAGAAAGGAAAATCCAGCCAGGATTAGATGTTCATTAAAACACTCTCATCAGTTTGCAGTGGAGAACATATAAATATTTGACCATCTCCAGAAAACCACGTGAATCACAGAAATCTATAATAAATACTTCATAAAGTCTTCCTAAACAACAATACAGGCCACAGTGTCTCCTCAACACTGTCAACCTGAAAACAAGCCAAGTTTCACGGATTCCTTTGAAGAGATTAACATTCCCAATGAAATGAACATAGAGAACATTAATGAGCAATGTATGGTTCACTGAGTTAACTGAAGCAAATGTGTTTAGACTTGAAAAGGGTTTACGGCAGCACCCTTGCTCAATAATATGGAGCAGTAGCCTCCTGGTGAGCTTTAACACACCATTATAGTAAACATAGTTTCATGGTTCAGGCAATTGTGTTGTAAATTTTGCGAGTACAGTTAACAAGTACCAAGTAATGTTTGATTCAACAAAAATACATATTTCACGTCAATGTACAGTACACTGTTGGCCATCCATATCATCCATGTGGATGTGACATATACTGTATTTGAACAAACATCTTGAAGTAATGATACATTTTGTTGACATTTGGTATATACTATAAAAATTGGAAATGTGCAATATTGTTTCTTTAAGTTGTTTTTTCCCCACCTGATTTGGTCCTTAAATTAACTTTCATTGATGTAACCTAATTATTCAAATTAAAAAAAAATAAAATAAATAAAAATAATTAAATAAAAAGACAGAAAAATAAACATTTTTGAGAAGAAAACTTGACAACAATAGTTTATTCAAGACTTATTCAAGAGTTGAATAAAACCAGTTAATTCAGATGTTGCCACATGAACACTTTAGATGGCCTGTCAAACGTTTTTTGTTTTTTTTTAAAGGTTTTACTAGTTTGGGGAAAAAAAAAAAAAAAATCTTGACATTAAACTTACATCTAGCATGGCTTTTGATTAGAACGCTCAACAAATTCAGATATCAATCATCCAAACTTGGATGTGTTAGTTGTTCACCTAAACAGAAACAATTCCCTCCAATTCCATTTCAAAAATGGTAGGCAATACAAACTAACCAACATAAATTTAAGATTTGTAATTAAATTCACAACACGTACTGTTGTGATCCACTACATAAGAGTTATTAAGGCAGGCTGTAGTTTAACCAACACAGCAATATTGTATTACCTTTTTATCGGACTCCATGGGGCATGTAAAAATATATATATATATATATATATATATATATATATATATATATATATATATATTAATTATTTTTTTTTTTTTAAATAAAAACTTTAAAAGAAAAAATATTTTTCTTTTTAAAAATGCAGTTTTAAAGTCCGCTTTGCAAAAAAGCATACATTTAATATCCGTAGTGTATCCCAATGGCCATCTTGAAAGAAGACTTAATCTCTAATGCAAGTTGTTCTTATTCTGTCATTCAACCTCAACTGCGTGCAAAGGGCTTCTGCTGTCATCAGCGGAGTAAAGCGGTTAATATAAATCTCATAACAAAGGCTCTTATTGGTTGTTGCTTGGTTACGTCTGACAGTGTGGCGATGTGTACGCAGGCATATTTGGAAATGGGCGCACTGATTGGCTGCACGTATTCAATGGAGTGACGTGAATGTTATCGATTTTTAATCGTTGAAATCTGATAAAATCCTGAAAGCATGCCCCTCCTGTAATCTCATATTGGAATGGACTCTTTTATCATTTAAATTGGAAAAATATATGGTCCATGCAAAAAAGCTTTTTCTCACAAAGTATAATAAATATATTTTAAATTAATTCATTATATTGACTCTGTCAAAAATTTCTTAAAGGAAAAATTCAGATCTGATTTTGACACTCATTGCTCTTTTTGTCAGAATGTCACTGAAACCTCTCTTCATTTGTTTTGGTTGTGCAGTTATTCTTTGCAACTTTGGGAAGATTGTTTATCTCTAACAATATCTTGCAGAGTTTTTCAATGAATCCTAAAACTGTTATTTTTGGATTTGTTGAAGTGGATCCAAATGCCTGCTTTATAATAAATGTATTGTTATTCTTAATACTTATTGTTGTGTATTATTTTATTTTTTTTGTTCCACACTGTAAACTGAATGTTCAAATAAAGCATTAAAAAAATAAATACAAATAAAATAAAAATCCTGAAAGCATGTTTATAGATTTGCACGAGAGTCGAAAAAGATAATGTCCAGTGCTGAGTAGATAACTTCTGAAATGTAACATGGTACGGATTACAAATCATGACTAAAAATGCAATCAGTAACGTAATCTCTTGGATTATATTTTTGGGGTAATCTAATCTGATTACTTTTAGATGGCCTAACTCTTGTTTATTTGATATCATATACATTTGATTAGAATAATCTATAGAATTGTTGACATCAGTTCTGGGTAAATTACTTAAAAATTGTAATTCACCACAAATTACTAATAGATTCTCTAAAATTGTAATCAGATTAATTTAATATTTAATTGATTGAAAAAGTTATAGCATTACTAATTACTTTACTTTAAAGTTACATTCTTAAACACTTTTCCACTTAACAAATTCAAAATATATTCAATATAGACAAAATATTGTCTATATTTCTTTCTTGGATATTGTTACACACAAGTCGTACACTCAGCACCTCACATTTCTAGTTCACAAGCCTAAAGCCTACTTTGTCAAATCATTTCCTGTTCCAATTGCTGCCGGCACTCTGCACAAGTGTTTGTATCTTGCTAACCTGCTTAGCATTGCTTAATCTTATTCTTATTCATATACGTTCATCATTTTATCCTTTGCCATTTTGCCACGTGCTTAGGGTTTTTCCACTTTTCTACTGTTTCAACTGCGTGTATTTTACCACCCGTTTTCTCTCCTCTCCGCTTGTTTAAATCTCACGTCTCTTCTGCGAGCATTCGTTTTCTCCACTGTGTTTTACATCTACTGATCAGGGACCACATCAAACCATATTGATCTCAAACCCTCACCGCTCAAGTACAACCATAACAACAACAACAACAACAATCAATTGCGGTAAGTTCATCCGCTCATGTTATTTCTTCCTGCATTGCATGCCATATGTTTACTATAGGTTCTTCTGTCAGCATTCTCACATGTGATAAATGTAAGGAATTAGTTAGGCTGACTGAGAAGATAAATGAGTTAGAGTCACGCATTGGAATGCTAGTGTAGTTCAGTGAAAAAGAGAAGGCGGTAGATACAGCGGGCAACACACACATTTTGGTTCCGCCACCGCAGCAGGGCGTTTGGGTGACGTCTCGGCAGCATACTCGCTCAGCAAAGCACCACATCACAACACCACTCTCCCAGTCCTGTTAGGGTTTCCAATCGATTCTCTCCACTCAGTGATACACCCACTGAAAATCATGTTGAAAGAGCCTTAAATATTTGTGATTATATTGTAAGGAACGTGGAAATAGAGACTCCAGCCTCTAGTGTTAAATCAATTTCGGGGGCTCGGGCATCTGACATCAGATCAAATTTACAAGTGCTGGCTAAGGCTAAATGTAGATTTTCTAAAATTGTAATTCATGTCAGCACTAACAATATCTGGCTTCACCAATCGGACATCACTGAAGATAATGTTAGAGGTGTGTGAACTAGCAAAAACGATGTCAGACACTGTAATATGCTCTAGCCTTTCTTTTACGCAACACAACAAGATTAAATAAAATACAATTTCTCTTATGTATTACCTCGTTATTTCATCTGACTCCATAAATGAAAAAGGTTTTAATGATATCTGAGCATCATTAAAAGTGAGTGAATGTTTGATTATTCTTTTTAACTCCTTTAATTATATTTTACCCGTTCAGATTAGGAAACTATGTCGCTTTGAGGTCCTCGCGTGTTTTCTTTACACTGCGGGTCTCACGATTTTCAAGCGGCCAGTATTGGATCATCAAATAGAGCTAATTGCTATATATACCTAAGATCGGTCACATTCACGTATACACAACCAAAGATACTTCAGTATAGCCCCCATGGAATTGCATACACTTGAATTTAACTTAACGTTTTCTTCAGTAGAGGTCACGGCCACTATTACAGATGTAAGTTGACCAACATAACTTGTCTTGTAATAGCTTTGGATTGGCCATGTTGTGGTTTCCCGCATACACTTATCTGGAGAAACATCAAATTAAAACAGAGGTAAGACACACCCGAATCTAGATTGGTCAAGCAGCATTAAGCTGTTCTAAACGGAAATACACTTTCTGTCTTTGCAAACCAAGTACACTTGAACTGATGCCAAATATTAGTCGTCACTAATCTGACGCAGACTTGCGGTAACATACGAATCGCTCAGTCTGTTTGGGAAAACAATTTCAGAGTCAGTCAGAATAAAATCACATGTTTACAATTTATTTGACCAGGTAATAGAACAATAATTCAAAATCCAATGCATAAGGCAAAATCATCGACCAATCAATATAATCACAACAATTCGGAAATTGAGGAATTTGTAGAAATATTACCTGGCAACGAAAAACTACACACAGCGATCATGTGGGAAGTCTACCTACAGACTCCCAGAACCTTTTGCCCATTCTCCTTATAAACCCAGATAATTCAATAAGCTAACCAAATGGTGGTGTCTGTCCTTCTAATCAGATTTGGGTCCCCTATTGAGGGGTTCACTATATAGTAGGTATGGAGGATCTGGGGGAGGGCACACCTTTAAGGGGCACACCACATCTCTCATATTCTATAACTTCTTCTAGCTTTTCATTATGGCTGGGAGGATGAGACCAGTTTACCAGGCACACTGAGACCCTTAAAATTATACTAAACATGTATTGTTACTTTTTGTACACACTTGACATTGTATAGGTTTTTATTGAGTTCTAAGTGAGGAGGATAGGGGGGAGTAGGGGGAGATAATCAGACGTTAGAAGGGAGGTGCGAGCCCCTGCTGGCTGCGTCTCGGATGTTGCTATTACATGTGCAAGTGAGAGTTCAAATGTTGATTCTCATGAGAGCCTTTTGTTCTCCCGAGGAGTATCCCAGACTCGCTGGCACCTTACAATATATAAGAAATAAGATTTAATTGAAAGTCAGTAACTGTAATCTGATTACAATAATTAAAAATGTAATGCATTACACACATTTTTTAACTAAAAAAGTAATTCGATTACAGCAATTAATTACTTTGGATAACACCAGGAGAGGCTTGTCTATATAGGCAGGTAGGGCAGAACCCCACTGTAATGGAGTTCAATGGACAGGAGGAGGCGAGAACCGGCTTGACAATATAAATAATATTTTAATGAAAAACTTAAACAAAAGACAAACTTAAACAGCTGCCCATAAACAATCTCTCTCTCTCTCTCTGTCGCACCACTGTCCGCAGTCGGCCTTTACCCTCTCGGAAGCTTAATTAGCCTGATAAAGGACTGGGTGTGCAGCATCACAACCCGGCCTCGCCCTCCGCCCTGTCACACCCACCTAAATATTAATTCACTTGAAAACATAGATCCATACTATACACTGCCAATAATGTAATTTGTTTGCCTATAAATGTATTTGAATATGTATTTAAACGCAGACTTAGTATAAGTTTTTATTTGATTTTTAAGTGAGAATGCACTACCATTTGTCGTTAGGTCTTCTTCCTCATTGCCTATATTTAAATCTAGATTGAAGACACATTTTTTTCTCTCTAGCTTATACTGTTGGTTGAGAATTATAACAGTTTTTTGTGTAGGTTTTATAATGTTTAACATTTTATATCTGTTTAATCTCTGTTATTAATGTTTGCAAAGAATTGTACAGCATTTTGGTTACAACACTTGTTGTTTTTAAGTGTGCTTTATAAATAAACTTGAACTTGAACATGAAGTCATAAAGTAGCTGAAAGATCCATTACACAGTGTTTGATATAGATATTTAAGCATGTCTGTTGCCCTTCCAAACTCCACAGTGGCCCTCAGTTTTACAATAGAAATCTGTTGTCAAATATGGTTCTGCAATGAGACTCATTGGGGCAGAAAATAATCTGCCCATAAACATAGTGGCAAACCAAAGGTAATTTTAGTTATATGTCTGTCGCTCACTTCGACGTTGTGTTGAAGAAGCGACACTAGGGGTCTCTCTTGAGAGCCTTGGGCATCTCTGAACTTGAAAAAAGGCCAATGAGAAATTGGCAGACAGAATTTGCATGTCCCGCCCCGGACAGACGGGTATAAAGGGTGGGAAATGCATCTGTCCATTCAGAATTATTTCTGGTCCACAAATTCAGCTGAGGAATTCCCCAACTAGACCCACTACGAGTATTCAAACTACTCTGTAATGGAATAGGTGCTCCACAGGTCGGGCCCTCGTGTGGACTTATCCCCCTGTGTGTATTTTCCGAGGTACGGTCCCCTTGCGAGCGGACCCACGTCTCCCTTGGGCAGTTCCCCAATGCGTGTGATAGCATTAAGATGGCCCCAGCCACTTTAGCTCTATGCAAGAAACATAGAGAGAGAAAAGGCGCGGCTGGCACGGCCTACTCCCTTGCTTGGCACGTTGCCTTGTTCCCCCCTTTGGGTTTAGGAAGCCAGAAGGTTATAACGATCTTATGGGGCGTTGGGGAAGGGTTTGTGCAGTCTGACGCGGCCTGTTGCTTTGGCATACAACTGCTTATCCTGCATTTACTTTACCTGCATTAGCAGTGCACATACACGGTTCAGTGCATAGTGTGATTAAATATGGACCCCTAGTATCACTTCTTCGACACAACGTCGAAGTGAGTGACAGACGGGGAACGTCTAGCTTACTATTATAACCTATAACCTCTGTTCCCTGATGGAGTGAACGAGACGTTCTCGGCTCCTCAGGGTAAAATCCTGAATGGACAGACATATTTCCCTCCCTTTATACCCGTATGTCCGGGGGCGGGACATGCAAATTCTGTCTGCCAATTTCTCATTGGCCTTTTCTCAAGTTTAGAGATGCATGAGGCTCTCAAGAGAGACCTCCAGTGTCGCTTCTTCGACACAACGTCGCGTTCCCTCCATCAGGGAACAGAGGTTACAATAGTAACCTAGACATATTAGTACACGTCAGGAGTGTGACAGATTGTGAACATGGCGACCACTATCAACGAACACGTATGTAACAGCATGTCATTTCTACTGTAAATTCAAGACCTTCAAACAAGCTTGGTCCGACATGCCAGACATAAAAATTGTTTGGCAATCAAAAGGTAAGGGAAAGTGATAAGACATTTTATGATGACAAATTGTATGTCAAAAAGCCTTGGCTCTTGGAAATTTTTGTTTTAAATTGGCTATGATTCAAAATATTACTATCATTATAAAAAAAAAATCTTTCATTTTTTTGTATTGTGTAAATGTGTAAATATCATGTAGATACTGTAGTTCTGTTTCTCTCCCTTCTCCTCCAATGAAAGCCAATATTGTTTGCATGGCTATGATTGCCAACCTCTGACTTGACAGGATGGGAAAGAGTAGAATTAAATTAAAAGGTCATCCATTACAAGCACATGCATGTGCAAGAGAAAGGTTTCAATTAAAAGTTTACTTTTAAAAACTCTCTTTTAAAAGGACATGTTTCTGTCTTTAGAATCCTGAGCATTGATCAAAATGGCACTGTATGTCTGCCAATTTAAATGCTGTTGTAATCAAACAGCGTTTATCTTTTGTTTGATTTGAAAGGATATACACTAATACATATTAAATCATTAATTGTATTGTTGATGGTTGCCATGACGAAGGATGAGAATGTTTAAGGACATGAAACTTTAATCCTCTGGTCATGTGACCTCTCAGCTTTCAATAGCTGAAACGTGGCTGAGTGCAGCTCTCTCTCTGACCCACCTTGGCATGACTGGAAACTCAATCTGTCTCAGCTTTGTGCTCATTTGTACTATCCTCCTATTCACTCACTTGAGCTTTACAATGCCTATGGCCTCGTCTGACCACAATACTGTCACTCAACATTAAGATCTGTTATGTGTGGCTGTAGGACCTTTTAATAGCCTACTACAGAACTGGCACAACAGGAATATTGCATTTAAGGAACTTTGTTATTTTCATTTGATAAAATCTTATTTATTTTAATACAGATGATGGTTGAAGTGTTAGTTAAGGTTCTTTTGAAACATTGGAATACTGAGATGAGTTAGAGCAGGGCTATTCAGATCCATTCCTGGAGGGCCACTGTCCTTCAGAGTTTAGCTCTGACCTTAATCCAACACACCAGAATGAGCTTATCAAGGGCTGCATCCCAATGCTAAAAATGCCTTTGCAGGCTTTATTCTGAAGGAGGAAGGCATCAAGGCATGACTGAATTCAATATTTGTGTAATATCCTGTGTACTGTGATCCCTTCATCTGCTTGGTTTCTGAAGACAGCATATAACTGTACCAAGAGCTGGTGTGGTCAGTGTACTGGTGCACTATGGCTGCCATCGCATCATCCGGGTGGATCCTGCACACTTGTGGTGGGTGAGGAGAGTCCCCTGTTCTGTATATAAAGTGCTTTGAGTGTATTGTCAAAAAAGTGCTATATGAATATAAAATTAATTCATTCAGTATCCTTCATTCTCTTTGATATTCCACTGTCTTGTTTTATAAATGTCCAATTTAAGACTCAATTGCTACTGAAAAATTAACTCTGTATTACTCAGGCAACATCAACATTAATTTGTCTGAAACCTCAGTTTTCAGTTTTTTCATTGTTTTACAAAGTACAGTGTAATGGAGAGCATTTTTAAAGGTCTCTGTTTTTGATTGAGGAAAATGCTGTTTCGGTGTGGATGAAAGACAATGCACACTAATGGGAAGGCATATCTAAAACAAATATTCCACCTTGTATTCCAGTGGCAGATGATTATACCTTATTGTTAAAGACAGCATGGAAGAAACCATCACAGAAGCCTCAATCTAATGCAGCCTGTAGACGGTTGGCCAATGCCCGTTACCCAACGAAAGATGGACCGGGGGACATGCTGCCAGTGGAACAAGCAATAGCATCATGAGCTGCTCTGGGACCAGCTTGTGCATCTGCTAACCCTCGCTGTCCCAGGATGGAGTGTGCGAAAATGGACCCTCTGGCAGCCCATTCACAATTGACATGTGATGTGGGGGAGGCTATGACTTCAGCTATTTTATGTCGTAGACAGATAAAGCTGTTACAACCTCATTGCCAGAGGCCATAAGAAGCAAACTAATAAATTTGGCAATAATGCCTGGTCACAACTTTCATTCAGATTCTCAGGAGGTGCTGGACAGGGCTGAGCACTCCATTACAACAAGAGAAGCCATCTAGCGGGCTTGTCACAAACCAGCTCCAGTCTTCAGACAAAAATCTCAAGAAACTCAAAGGCCACAGCAACCTGCTTGGCCTAGACACACGAGTGGCGATCCTGTTATTGTTCAGGGGCAGAGCTTTTGTGTCCAAAGAAAAAATCTTGCCACACATCCCCGAAGTACATCTCAGTCCCGTGGGAGAGGCCAACAGGGAGGATCTCAGAGGTGTGCAGGACATGACGGCGGTCCTGCATAGGGGTCAGTGGCCGGCCGTCGACTGTTCCTCCAAACTTTCACAGGCCAGTTGGGAGAGAGTGGTCTCAGACCATTGTGTTTTATCCACAATAACTCACGGGTATCAGCTACAGTTTCAACGGCTGAATGATTATTTTCAAAGACCCAGTGTTGGAGCCCGTATTAATAGAAGAGGTACAAACTATTTTACAAAAAGGAGCAAACGCAAAGATGCCCTTCAATGCACCGCAGATTGGGTTTTATTCAACCTATTTCATAGTGCCAAAAATTATGGTGGTTATCGTCCCATTCTCAATCTCAGGTACAGTAAAAACAGCAAACCGTACTTAAACATTCTTCCATTAAAAACAATTTATACAAAGATGTTATTGCAATCCATACGTGCAGGAGAATGGTTCACGTCCCTGGACTTAAAAGACATGTATTTCCACATTCCAATTTGTCCAGAGGCCTTTTCTCTGCTTTGCTTTTCAAGGCCAAGCCTTTCAGTTCCAGGTTCTACCATTCTGCCTGTCTTTGGCACCGAGTTTTTACTCATGTGATCTCAGCCGACCTAGCTCCCCTTCAGTTGCGGGGTATCAAAATCCTGCCATATCTGGACGACTGGTTAATTTGTCCTCTACAGCATGTGATCAGGAACACGGAGGAGGTATTAGCTCATATTCTGTCCCTGGGGTTCATGGTGAACTGGAAAAAGAGCAGTCTCCAGCCTCAACAGCAGGTTAAATTCCTGGGGCTATATTTCAATTCCATAACAATGGAAGCATGTCTCACTACCCAGAGAATAGACAGCCTGGAGAAGGCATTAAGGAATAAGAGCAATCCACATCCCAGTTGTGACAAACAGAACAGCCGACATTTTGTCCAAAACAGGGCCTCTCCCAGGAGAGTGGTGGATACACACGGAGGTAGTAGCCCAAATTTGGGCCTGATATGAGACAGCTCAGGTAGATCGGTTTGCCTCCAGTGCAAAGACCCATTGCCTGGGATGGTACTCCATCACGACAGGCTTATTATATGCTTTTCCCCCTTTCCTCTGATTTCCCAGGTCATCCAGAGGATCAGGGTGGGTCATTGCACAGTTCTGCTTGTTGATCCATGCTGGCCGGGACGATCATGTTTTCAGGACCTATTCCAGCTGATTCAGGGTTCCCCGTGGCAACTGCCATCAAGGGCGGATCTTCTGTCCTAAATAGACGGGTGGATTTGGCATCCCAACCCAATGCCATTGTGCTTGTGGGTATGGCCTCTGCAGAGTCTGTCCCACAACAGCTCAACTGGACCAGGTCAAAGCAGCCAGTACAATAAGGGTTTATGTCTCATCTATTTCAGCATCTCATGGGGGAGTTGATAGCCAGCCAGGAGGCCGACATTCCTTTGCATGTCAGTTTCTGAAGGGAACTCGTCGCTTGTGTCCAAATCGTACTTGCTGGTACCAAATTGGGATTTGCCTTTCGTACTAGACTCTCTCACTAAGCCCCCATATGAGCCTATGGCTGATGCAGAAAAGCTCTATCTCACAAGACAGCTTTTCTTTTGTCTATATTCTCAGGTAAAAGGGTAAGAAAAGCTACTCCTCTCTCCCAATGAGGCAGGATCTACCACCACACCACTTTCCAAATGTGACCTAAAATCCCATGTGATGTATTTCACCACTCTTACCTCCCCCAGCTTGGACAGGTGTGGTCTCCGCAGGGTCTTTTCCCCATGAAAGAATAGGAAACTGGGAAAGATCGCCTTCCCTGATGCGTATGAGGGCCCCAGCTGCTTTTAGCTCTATGCGAGAAACATAGAGAGAGAAAAGGCGTGGCTGGCTCGGCCTGCTCCCATGCCTGGCAGCATCGCCTTGTTCCCCCTTGTCGGGGGTAAAGAACCAGAAGGCTCTTTGACGATTTTATGGGGCGTTGGGGAAGGGTACGGTCAGTCTGACACAGCCGGTCACTTTGGCACGTAAAATACCTGCCCGCTCCTGTGTCAGCAGTACACATACACGGCTCAGCGCATGGCGTTATTTAAATTGGACACCTAGTGTTGCTTCTTCGACACAATGTCGAAGTGAGCGACAGACGGGGAACATCTAGGTTACGGATGAAACCTCCATTCCCTGATGGAGGGAACAAGACGTTGTGTCCTCCCAGCCACGTCGCTGAACCGAGCCGCTGTTGCGGCCGAACCATTATCGGCTCCTCAGATAAATCCTGAATGAAACAGATGCATTTCCCCTCCTTTATACCCGTATGTCCGGAGGTGGGACATGCAAATTCTGTCTGCCAATTTCTCATTGGCCTTTTCTTATAGATCAGAGATGCAAAAGGCACTCAAGAGAGACCCCTAGTGTCACTTCTTCGACACAACGTCTCGATCCCTGTATAATGACATGTATTTGTGCATTTTGATACGTTTGATGGACAAAACCCTTCCAAACACATAGTGACACATGTATATATGACACAAAATGACATAAGGAAACTGACAACAGACTTTTCTAACTTAAACAGATAAGGGTGGATGTGGCTTTAGATCATTAGACATGATACTATGGTGCATAGACAGGCTTTCTGAAACTTCCTTTCCTTAGAGGAACCTTTGTGCACCAAATGCTGCCTGTGTCAGCCATTATCTTGAAAATTACAGGCAGGAGTGTAAGAGCAGAGTTGTAACTAAACTCAACAGGATGACAGGCCAAATTTGAATGGCCATGGGTTAGACAGAGGACTAGTTTTGGGTCAGCTAATACACAATGTTCAAACAGAGAAATTTGGGCCTCAGCAAGGCTTGACCAATCTGATCAGGCTAGTATCCATCCCACCATCTCTTTGTGTCCTCATCTCAGCCATCTCATTATCCTTGCTGACACTGTTATTTAGACTCATGGCACTGAATGAAAGGGCACCTTTTTGTTGATTAAATGGAAACTTTTACACTAACAATGATGGAACATTAGGACACAGACTAATGGAGAGGCCCATTCCAGCTACAGAGGAGAGAAGCCTTGTGTTTTCCCCTCGAGTAATACTGTACCCCCCTCTTCATGGTCCAATTAGAGAATTGTGTACCCATAGAAATCTGTGAAACAGATAATGAGCCCTTTACAAAGAATTCACTTGGAGACCGAAGGCAACAAAAGCAACACAAGTCCCTGTGCAATGGCAGAAATTCCAGTTCTGACACAGCTGTGTATATCTATCTTCATGGCCTGGTCATATCAATCCAGCCTAGTGGACAATTGCAGATGTACAATAGTAGGCCATGTCTAAATTAAAGTGCATTTTGTTTCGGATTTAAGACTGAAGAATTTGGACTAGGGTTAGAAACAATTTTTCCCTTTGAAAATGGGATTACAGTAAACACTTTATTAGGACAGTGTTAAATAAGTACTGCAGGTAGAATTTGTGACCACATACTGTGACTATGAAAAACTTGTAGCAGTTGTTGCTATACGTTGTTGGAAACATGTGTTGCACACCAAAATGACAACAGAAGAAATTATTTTACTTTTTAATTACAATTAATTTAACAATTTTTAGTGTTAATATTTTTCTGGGTTGAATTATGCCCACAGTTAAATTGATTAAGTTCTGCGGTCTGTTTACTGCTTCAGTGTAAATAACGGCCATTAAATTCTATAATATTTTATATCCTGAAATATTACATAGGCTTACAATACAAAATATATTCTGATCACCACGCTAGTTTCACATCATACTATGTTAGAATAGCCTTATTGCTCTACCAAAAATTCTTTCATGATGTACTTAGTATGTCTGCCCAAAGTCAAAAATACAAGGAAAAATACAAGGTTTCAGATACTGAACCCTCATACCACTTTTGATATTTTGTTTTTGATTATAAAAGTTAATGGAAAGGAATGATGAAAATCATCCCACACACCAGAAACATACATTAAAATGATTCATTAAAAAGCATTATCAGTTTGAATAGAAGGATAATTGCCTATAATGACTTTAATTAGTAGCCAGTTACACAAAATATTGTACTGTCTATCTATCTATCTATCTATATATATATATATATATATATATATATATATATATATATATATATTAGTAAATAGTGTGTGTGTGTGTGTGTGTGTGTGTGTGTGTTCACTCACCGGCCACTTTATTAGGTACACTTGTATATCTAATTATTTGTGCAATGATCTAATCAGCCAATCATGTGGCAGAAGTGTAATGTATAAAATCATGCAGATGTAAGCCCGTTTATCGGTCCAATGGCGGTCTCCAATAATACGGGTGAAGGTCTCTGCGCGTTACTGTCTTTCTTTTACGCAACACAACAAGATTCAATAAAATACATTTTCTCTTATGTATTACCTCGCTATTTCATCTGACTTCATAAATGAAAAAGGTTTTAATGATACCTGAGCATCATTAAAAGTGAGCGAATGTTTGATTATTCTTTTTAACTCCTTTAGTTATATTTTACCAGTTCAGATTAAGAAACTATGTCGCTTTGAGGTCCTCGCGTGTTTTCTCTACACTGCGGGTCTCACGATCACAAGCGGCCAGTATTGGATCATCAAACAGAGGTAATTGCTATATACCTAAGATCGGTCATGTTCACGTAATACCCAAATAATTCAATATGTTAACCAAATGGTGGTGTCTGTCATTATAATTAGATTTGGGTCCCCTATTGTGGGGGTTCCTGTACATTTATATATAGTAGGTATGGAGGATATGGGGGAAGGCACACCTTTAAGGGGCACACCACATCTCTCATATTTTATAACTTTATAACTGGAGGATGAGACCAGTTTACCAGGTGCACTGAGACACTTTAAATGATACCCGTTACTTTTTGTACACACTTCACATTGCATAGGTTTTTAGTGAGCTTTAAGTGAGGAGGAGAAGGGGGGAGTAGGGGGAGATGATGAGACTGTAGAAGGGAGGTGTTAGCTGCACAGTTTGTTGCATCTCGGATGTTGCTGTTTCATGTGCAAGAGATAGTTCAAATGTTAATTCTCATGAGAGCCTTTTGTCTTGTCGAGGAATAACCCAGACTCGCTGTCACCCGCCTTACACAAATATGGGTCAGGAGCTTCAGTTAATGTTCACATCAACAATCAGAATGGGGAAAAATGTGATCTCAGTGATTTAGACCATGGCATTATTGTTGGTGTCAGTTTAGCCAGTTTTGGGCTGGTTTGATTATTTCTGTAACTGTTGACCTCCTGGGATTTTCACACAAAATAGTCTCTAGAGTGTAAAGATAATGGTGCGAAAAACAAAAAAAACATTCAATGAGCAGCAGTTCTGTGGGCGAAAACAGCTAGTTAATGGGAGAGGTCAGAGAAGAATGCCCAGACTGGTCATTTCTGAACGTACAACATGTTAAACATTGAGGCGGATGGGCTACAGCAGCAGAAGACCCCTCTGGGTATGATTACTGTCAGCTTAGAACAGGAAACTGAGGCTGCAGTGGGCACAGGCTTACCAAAACTGGACCGTAGACAATTGAGAAAACATCGCCTGGTCTGACAAATCTGTATTTCTGCTGAGGTACAAAAATGGTAGACCCACTGCAGTCTTAGTTTCCTGTTCTTGGATGACAGAAGTGGAACCCAACATGGTCTTCTGTTGTTGTAGCCCATCCGCCTCAAGGTTCAACGTGTTGTGCACTCTGAGATGCTATTCTGCTCACTACAATTGTACAGAGTGATTACCTGTCTGCAGAACTGCCACTCACTGGTTGGTTTTTTGTTTTTGCACCATTCTCTTTACACTCTAGAGACTGTTGTGCATGTAAATCCCAGGAGATCAGCAGTAACAGGAATAGTCAAGCCATCCCATCTAGAACCAACAATCATGTCATGGTCTAAATCACTGAGATCACTTTTTTCTCCATTATGCTAGTTGATGTGAATATTAATCAAAGCTCCTGGCCCATATTTGCTTGATATTATACATTACACTGATGCCACATGGTTGGCTTATTAGATAATCACATGAATAAGTAGGTGTACAAGTGGCCAGTAAGTGTGTGTGTGTGTGTGTGTGTGTGTGTGTGTGTGTGTGTGTGTGTGTGTGTGTGTGTGTGTGTATATATACATATAGGAAACTGGATAAGACCCCCTTCCTTCGATGCGTGTAAGGGCCCCTGCCGTTTCTTGCTCTATGCGGAGAAACATAGAGAGAAAAGAGGCCTGGCTAGGCTCGGCCCTTTCCCGGGTTGGCAAGCATCACCTTGTTCCCCTGTTTAGGGTAACCAGAAGGATTCCGATGACTTTTATGGGGCATTAGGGAAGGGTACGTGCAGTCTGACACAGCTGGTCGCCTTTGCACGTGAAATACCTGCCTGCTCCTGTCTCAGCAGACCACATACATGGCTCAGCGCATGGCGTGATTTAAATTGGACCCCTAGTGTCACTTCTTCGACACAACGTCGAAGTAAGCGACAGACGGGGAACATCTAGGTTATATATGTAACCTCCGTTCCCTGATGGAGGGAACGAGACGTTGTGTCCTCCCGGCCACGTCGCTGAGCCGAGCCACTGTAGTGGCCGGACCATTTCCGGCTCCTCAGAAAAATCCTGAATGAACTCGACTTATTTCCCCACTTTTATACCCGTATGTCCGGGGGCGGGGTATGCAAATACTGTCTGCCAACTTCTCATTGGCCTTTTTTCATAGATCATAGGCATAATCGGCGCTCAAGAGAGACTCCTAGTGCCGCTTCTTCCATCAGGGAACGGAGGTTACATGCGTAACCTAGATGATTTCATTACACATTTTTATCAAATTGAACTTGGTATTGTTTAACAAAATGTAATTATTAAAACCTATTAAATTAATTTTGTTTAAAATTACACAGTTGAATTTGATGTAAATTTGTTATAAAATTGAAATGTGTAAATCTTAAAAATAGGCTTACAAATTTTGAGTTTTAATTTTTTTTTTCCTAAATTAAGAACCCAGTTAAGCATGACTTTTGCATCAGTCTACACTGAAATGTATAAATTGAGCTAAAATAAGAAATATTTCAGATTAACAAGCAGGTCAAATATTGCATTTAATAGTGGCCACTAAAAAAATCTAAATTGATATGACACAGGAATGAGTGCATTTTGTTGCATAAACATCTTGTTGAAACTTGATGAAATATTTCCCTTCTGTTTTTCCTAGCGTGGGCCTACGCAACATGGAAGAAAAAAATCTCCCCATCTATTTTTACAGAGAGCATATCTCGGGTCTAGGCACTATGCAACAGTTTATTATTTAGATGAATAATATTTTCCCGCTGAGGAGAGGGAATAGAGAACAAAATGACAAAAAAACTGGACACAGAGATGGCAGTACTCCCCACGAGCTTGGGGAATAACTGGTAACAACAAGGCAATGTTGTTCTTCGTCTTGGTAAGCACAAATAATAATAAAAAAAAGACTATGTGATTGATATTATAATAGACTAAACTGTTCTTAACACTAACTTTTCAGAAAAAAAACAACAAAAAACAGTATTTCTTAAAGCACAGGACAAAGCAGGCAATGAGAGATTTGTTCTGTATAATGCTGCCCTCTAGTGAACTGTTTAGAATTTGTTAGAGTGAAAAGGTGTGTTAGGTGTGAGGTAGGTGTAAACTAGGTCTTAAGTACAGCCTCTATGTACAGTATGAGTAAAATATGTCAAATAAATACATATGTGAATATTAAATACAATTAATGGCAGAAATAAATGAATGGCTATCCTGCCTGAATGAAATCACAATTCTGACCCAAGGACATTTGATTTTTTTTAAATTATTATTAATATAGCTATTTTCACAATACACATTGTCACAAAGCAGCAGACAAGCTTATTTCAAAATTGCTTAACTAGTTGTAAAGTAGCCTAATATTTACAGTAGCCTATTCAAGCATTGTGTGATCTGAGGTGTCTGTCATTTTCAAGTTTCACTTGAGCATTAATCTCGTCTTCTTTTAAATCTTTAAAGTCAAACATAACTTTCCATTTTATGCTGTAATGTAAAATAAGTTTTGCCTTCTGCTTACAATTTTTTTTTTTTTTTTGTACTGCTGAATTTGTCATTGTTTTAGGTATAATCAAAGCCACTTGAATTGTATGACCATGCTCAATTTAGCATGGAAGCAAGAATAATTTTAAATGTCACATGGCCTGTTTTGTTGGAGAGCACATTTGTTAACTGTGCCTTGGTTCCATAAAAACTCATACAAAAAAGGTGTTCCTCACAAACTTTTACCAGATTCCAAGAAAAAAAATGATCATTATTGGAAAAATGGTCCATTGTATAGTTGTAACATTCTACGAAGAGTGTCAGTTCACATATACTTTAACTATTTATACATGCGAGTTATTCAGCAGACATTAGTCTTAAAGTTATCATCTTATAATGAACTGTCTCCCAAACTCTTAAAACTTAATAGTTCCCATTCATAAATCCTTGTGTATGGCAATATACAGTATGCAAATTAAATACTGTATATTAAATATATTTATATATGGTTTTCACTAATAAAAAGTCACACACTTGTATATATGCAATATATTTCAAAATACAAAAGAAATTGCCTTTTTCATATATGTAACATACTGTATATAGTATTTTCCCAAATAGTTGAATTTAAATATATCTACATATTTAAATGTAGATATATGTGTAAGTTTATGCTTAAATATATGAACTATAATTTCATATACGTTTATATGTTCACATATGACCATATATGATTGTGGCACGGTGGAGGGCGGGGCCGGGTCGTCACTCAACACGCCCGGTCACGTATTAGGCTAATCAAGCCTCCGAGAGGGATAAAGGCCGATCGCAGAGGGCGGGGCGGGAGAGAGAGATCCTTATGGACATGTCCGTCGTCCTATGTGTTTGTTTTTTGAGTTTGACATTAAACCTTTATTTGTTAAGCCGGTTTCTAACCTCTTCCTTGCACGTGAAGGCGAACTTCTTTACAATAATATTTCTATATGGGATCCCAAGAATGTTTTTTTGCATCTCATTAATAGTTGCTGCGATTCACTATTAGCAATCGTAGACAACAAGAGCTTTCATTGAAGATATAGGCCTCAAATAAAACAAAAATTAGAGAGCTATACAGCCTAATGCACTGTATATGGTGGTTAATTTGTATATGTAGCTGATTCAAACTAAATTCTATACTATGAAAATCACTGACCGCTCATCCACGTCATAGCGATCATCAGTGTAAAGATGTATGTAGGCTACTCACGCCAGGGGCGTAGCAGTCATTTTAAAAGTGGATGGGACACATCTGTCAGTTGGCAGCTAGCGCAGACCCAACACTTACAGTGCAGTATTAATATATTATAGTATATATTAATATTCTAAATAATTGCAAAATTAGCTGCAAAAATCTTGAATAAATTATTTAATCAATTACTATAATGACTACTGTGCTTGTGCATTGTAGGATTTAAATGTATCCAAGTGGCTCAATTGTTTTGACTATGATCACTAACATTAGTTTAGATTAATTTAATGATTCCGTGACCATTTCTGGTGATTCCAGAAGGTGTTGACAAAAGTGTCTTGAGTGAAATAATGAATCAACAATCATAAGAAAATTGTAATCCTTTAAAATGTGTATGTCTACAGACATACAAAGAGACTTTAGTAGAGGTTTTAGGCATTATAAGAACAAAGCCAATCTAAAATTTCCCTACAGTTTGTGAACTGCTGAGCATAAATTATGTCAAAAGACAAAAATAATAGTCGAGTTTCAATAACGTCAATATGTTTTCATGTATAAAAAAAAGTGTCAACATATCTTTTCACTTCAGCAAAAAGTGTTCTAAGAATACAGCAGATCTATTTTTTCCTATAGTTTGTCGACTGCACACCAACATAGACATTAAAAACAGGAGCTTATTGAAAATAGCTTTAACACAGATCTAGCAATCTTCTTAAATTGGCAAAAACAAACTCAAAAACTATTACCTCAAAAACATAATTCATTAATATTTTGGCAGAAATTCAGTGGCAAAGGTTGATTTTGGCTAATATTTACACACCTAACACTGATGATCAGGGCTTTTTTATAGATCTTGAAGGGGTGTTGCATATTCTGTTTATTGTAATCCACAATAAAGTTATACCCACTTATTATTTTACATTAATGCCATTTTTGTACCTTAATAAAATTAATATCAACATTACAATAATCAAAAGAGGGATAGCATAATGGGTTAGGATCTCTGCTGCTAGTGCAAAAGTTGTGGCTTTAATCTGTAGGGGTACTGATTAAAAGGATATATCACCCAAAAATACAAATCTCTCATCATTTTCTCACCCTCATGCCATCCCAGATGTGTATGACTTTCTTTCTTTTGCAGAACACAAGCAAAGGTTTTTAGAAGAATATCTCAGGTATGTTCACAATGCCAGTGAATGGTGATCAGCAATTTAGAGCTCCAGAAAACAGAGACAGTCTTAATAAAGTAATTCATATGACCTCCAGTTTTTAAATGAATGTCTTCTAAAGCGACATGATCGCTTTTGGTAAGAAACAGATTAATATTTAAGTCCTTTTTACTATAATTGTTTACTTCCGGTTGCTCTCCAAAGCACGCCCAAGAGGGGACTCATTACACGATGCTTCTTGCATGACATACGTTTTCTGGCATGTTCAATTGAAAGCAAAACCAATGAAGCCTGTGTACAGCATTCTCTTGTAAACAAATAGATTTTCTGGTTGTATCACATCAGTTTTTGTGTGAACATGCCAACACGCATCGTGGACGTGCATCGGAAAGTGACTGGAATTAAACACCCAAAGCGCTCATTTTGTTTAATTTAATCACTGGAGTCGTATAGATTACTTTTACCATGATTGTTTTGTGTTACCTCACCCTTTTCCTCAAAACATAACGATGGTCTTTATGGCCAAAGAGTTACATTTTTGTTTCATCAGACCAGAAGAAATTTCTCCAAAATGTTACATTGTTGTCCCCATGTGCACTTGCAAACTGTAGTCTGGCTTTTTTATGGCGGTTTTGGAGCAGTGGCTTCTTCCTTGCTGAGCAGCCTTTTAGGTTATGTTGATATAAGACACATTTTACTGTGGATATATATATATATATACACTTGTCTACCTCTTTCCTTATCTTCACAAGGTACTTTTCTGTTATTCTGAGATTGATTTGCACTTTTCACACCAAACTACATTCATCACTAAGAGACAGAATGTGTCTCCTTCCCTGAAAGGTATGATGGCTGCGCGGTCCCATAGTGTTTCTATTTGCGTACCTTTGTTTGTATAGAACATGGTACATTCAGGCATTTGGAAATTGCTCCCAAGGATGAAACAGACTTGTGGAGGTCCACATTTCCAAAATCTTGAAAAAATAATCCCATTCTACCATTTCAAACGTCTTTCGGCGTTAAGTGAGATGGCTGTGACCGGAGACTGATCATTCGCTACTGGCCATGTGATATTGATATTCAACATTCGGCACTTCAGCTCTGCCTCTGCACTTTTAATATTCCCTTCCAACTCCATGAGATCTCGTGCTTTGGACTTTTTGATGAATGAGGCATACTGTATGATCCGACCCCTAAGAGCCATTTTAAGTGCCTCCCAAGCCACACATACAGAGGATACGGAGGACCAGTTGGTCTCCATATAAACATTGATTTCAGCCTTTAACATTTGTTGGAAATCAGGATTTTGCAAAAAGGATACATTAAAGCACCAACTATATGATTTATTTTTCACTATGTGTGGCAACACCTCTAAATACACCAGGGTGTGATCTGAGACTAAGATTTTTCCAGATGAAATAAGGGACTATTTATTTTATTTTTTTTTGGAAGGTGACAATATATGTAAAAAAAATATATTCTAGAATAAATCTTATGGACTTGCAAAAGCAAGATTTTTAAACACTGTGAATCGTCAGTGTTGCCCTAGGAGGCTTACACACATTTGTTTCACTATAATCAAGGACTGAATCCATCAATAGAAGTCTCCTCCCAATATTATATCAGGAGGGGTGCCAGCGGCTTGCAACACCCCTTCAAGATCTATAAAAAAAGCCCTGATTATCAGCGTTAGGTGCGTAAATATTATCCAAAATCAACCTTTGCCCCTGAATTTCTGCTAAAACAAAAATTACTCTTCCTAATTCATCTTTAATCTGTTTGAGACATTTCAATTGTAGATGTTTGCTTATCATTGTAATGACTCCCCTGCTCCTACTTGACCCAGCACTAATGAAAACATGCCCACCTCATATCTTCCTAAATTTTCCAGCTTCCTCCAGGGAAAGATGTGTTTTTTGAAGAAACACAATCTAATATTTCTTACCTTTAAGAAAAGAAATAACCTTCCTTCTTTTTATGGGGTGCTCCAACCCATTCACATTCCATGTGGAGAGAGACAATATACTCATATTAACTTTTGAGATTTTAACATGTAAGAAATAAGAGATTGTGTGTTAAAAACATGATTATAAAGACCGCATTCCAACATTAGTGCAACAGTCAAACCCTGAACATTCCCCAGAACCAAACAAACAGAAAAAAGAAAAAAGTTCGTATTAACTCAAGGCACGACAGCGTCAACTGGCGTCCATCCCTCTAAACTCAGTCCGTGTATGCCTACGAGAGTCAACAACTTATCCATCAGATTGCTCAAGTCCAGTGTTTCTATGCAGATTTTGTGAGAAAGTATTACATAACAGAAGAAAATCAATAAAAACAAACTCCAACCAATATGCAGAATAAACACAAAGAAAGTGTAGATTCATCCACTTAACTGTCCCAAAGGTGTGTTCCTCCACAAAACAAACTCCAAACGCTAGCGGAACAAGCACACACACACAAAAAAAGACAAAGAAAAAGTAAGGGCCGTTCTGTTTAGTCAGACAGTCAAATGAATGTTCAGTGAGCCGACTGTTACATGAGTGCAGCAGATGACCTAATCCTCCCAATGTCCTGCAAAAAATACTTCACAAAACAAACTTCAGCCAATAGGAGGCACAAGCACAAGGAACATGCAGATTCAACCATAGCACTGTTCTGAAGAAGAGTTACTAAACAAAACCAACTCCAGCCATTAGAAAAAGAAACAAAAAGGTGCCAGCTTCCTCGAACTGTTAAGTGAATGTTCAGTGAGTCAGGTCCACTAGGCTGCAGAGCAAGTTTCAGACAACGACCCACTCATTCCATTGACTTCATAAAGAACAATGCAAATACTTTGCAGCCATCCTTAGCATTTACTCTTAGCCTGGACGGGATCAGCTCAAAAGCCACCCTCCGTCAATGCAAGAATTGTGTTATTCCACAAAACAAACTCCAGCCGCTATGCGAACCAGCACAAAAAGAAACAAAAAATGTGCCCAGCTTCCTCGGACAGTCAAGTGAATGTTCTGTGTCAGGTTCACTTGCTGTAACATGAGAATCACACCATGGCTTACTCATTCCATTGACTTAATGAAAGACAAGATTGTTGGGGACATGTAAATATTTTGCAGACATCCTTAGCATCTATTCTCAATTTGGCCAGGAACATCAGTGCAAAAGCGACCTTCCGTTGATATGAGAGATTCTCGTTTTCCTTGAATTGATCACGTTTCCCTCGTCAAAGTCGCAAAGTCTGGGAACAAAAAAAAAAACGCTGTGGTGTTTCCAAGAAAGCCTTCCTTTGCTCCTCCTCTTTATCAGATGATCTCAGAAATGTGTCCAGAATTCATCGGGGCTGGTCTCCTTCTGCAGGTCTCCGAGCCGGAACGGAGCCAATTTTCAGCTTATGGCCTGTTATGTCGAGCAGACTCTGAAAGAGTTCATTCAGAATTCCACCATATTCTGACCCTCTGCTCGCTCTGGAATTCCAACAATTCGGATGTTGTTTCACCGGTTACGATTCTCAATGTCTTCAAACTTTTCCTAAACGTGTTTCAAATCTATCTTGGTCGCTAGAGGATTAGCAGCTAATTCCCTCTCTGATGACTCCAGATAATCGATCCGTTTCTCGACATCCGACATTCTTGTAACCAACTCAAAGAATTTCGACTCCATGGCAGTAATCAATTGACATATTACAGCAAGATTCTCCAAGTCCACAGCGACCTTTGTCAGCATCACCGACATACTCAACAGTTGACGCTGAATCTCTCCCACTGCACTGTCCAATTTGAGTCCCCAGTCTGCGGCCTTGTCAGTGGTATCAGCTTGAGCATTTAAGTGTCTTTTAATGTCTCCAGAGCCAAAGGATTTTTAATTACTTTACATGTTTTATTCATAGAACAGTTCTGGAACAGAGTGTATCGGATCTCACAGGTTTATGACATAAGTATTAAAAACTCGCTGTTCACACGTCTGAAACTCACACGACGTTACGTGACTCCCTAATCTACTATTTTTGTTTTTTTGTAGTAAAATATGTATTTACAAAGAAAAAGGCTACTTTTAAATGCTGTAAATAATTATGGTATGATGTCCATCCATCCATCCATCCATCGTCAACCGCTTATCCTGCGTACAGGGTTGCGGGGGGCTGGAGCCTATCCCAGCTAACATTGGGCGAAAGGCAGGGTACACCCTGGACAGGTCGCCAGTCCATCGCAGGGCCACACATATACAGACACACACTCACACCTAGGGCAATTTTTTTGGAGACACCAATTAACCTAACCTGCATGTCTTTGGATGGTGGGAGGAAGCCAGAGAACCCTGAGAGAACCCACGCAGACACGGGGAGAACATGCAAACTCCACACAGAATGGCCGGGGCAACCGGGGTTTGAACCCACGACCTTCTTGCTGTGAGGCGACAGTGCTAACCGCTGCACCACCGTGCCGCCCTTATGGTATGATGTTTATAAGATAAATCTTTCACATATATGTATTTTTTTCAGATATTTATTTTTGTATTTATTTTTTAATGCTGTATTGTGTTTAATTTTTTTTTGTTGTATATTACATAATGATATTTTTTGTGTAATTTTTTTTACATTTTGTGTTAAAGTAATTGTATTTTGAGAAAGGCGTTTCTTCAAAAATGTTGGATTAAAATATTGGACGAAAAGATTTAATCTTACATTTTTAGAAACTTTTACCTGGCTTTATTGAAGTGTAATTGCATTTTCCTTAGCAGGTTGTCAAACTTTGTCATTATTGCATAATTTCCTGTCTGGTCTTATATTACACAATACTGTACAGCTCATGCACAGTAAACAGCTCCTCTTCTGTCTCTCATTGATTTACACAGCAAAGGGTGTCGAATTATTTAGCTCCAAAAACTGCAATATCACTAGTCACACACATTAGAGAGCATGCATGAAATTTTTTTTTGACCATGTGATGTGAGATCAACTTGAATGAGAAAGTAAAATTCAATTGAAGGTAGGGACATACAGTTGAAGTCAGATGTTTTCATACACTTAGGTTCAAGTCATTAAAACTAATTTAACCACTCCACAGATTTAACTATAGTTTTGGCAAGTCATTTAGGTCATCTACTTTGTGCATGACACAAGTCATTTTTCCAACAATTTTTTTACAGACAGATTGTTTCACATTTAATTGACTATAATCACAATTCTAGTGGGTCAGAAGTAACATAAAAAAAGACATAAATAAAATGGTAGACATCCTCAAGTTTGGTTCATCCTTGGGAGTAATTTCCAAGTGCCTGAAGTTATCACATTCATCAGTATAAACAATAATACACAACTATGAACACCATGGGACCATGCAGCCATCATACTGCACAGAAAGGAGACACATTCACATTAGTGACGATATATTCACATTAGTTTGGTGCGAAAAGTGCAAATCAATCCTAGAACAACAGCAAAGGACCTTGTGAAGATACTGAAAAAGCATGTGCGAGCATGGAGGCCTACAAACCTGACTCAGTTACACCAGTTCTGTCCGGAGAAATGAGCCAAAATTCCAGCAACTTACACTAATGTTACACTATTTCAAAGCAATGCTACCAAATACTAACCAAGTGTATGTAAACTTCTGACCCACTGGGAATGTAATGAAAGAAATAAAAGCTGAAAGAAATAATTCTCTCTACTATTATTCTGACAATTCACATTCTTAATCTTAGAGTTTAAATGTATTTGGCTAAAATATATGTAAACTTCTGACTTCACCTGTATAGTATCTCAAACACAGACTATATCTAGAGTGCTCAGTACTGCATGGAAATATTAGGATATATTATGATGACTAACAAGGTTGGGAGGGTCATCTATCAGTGGAAATCACAAGAAAATATATTTTAACATGATTACAGAGAGAGCTGCAAAGCACATGCAGTTTCATCCAATAATCTGATTAGATGTTGAGCACCACTTCTGTCCAGACCACATCAGCAGCACACTCAATTCAGTTTCTCTAACATGGGTTACAAAGACTAGAACTGTCCAATAACTTCTTTGGAAAAAGTACATTTACAGTGGACCCCAAAAGTATTTGGACAAGACAGTCACACAAAAATATACACTACCGTTCAAAAGTTTAGGGTCACTTACTCATTCTTTGTTTTTTTTCACATTTTACAATAATAGTAAAGTCATCACAATGGATTAATAGAAATGGAAATATGGGAATTATGTTGTGACTATAAAAAAAAAAAAAAAAAAAAAAAAAACTATTTGATATATTAGTATCTTCAAAGTGGCCACACTTTGCCTAGATTTTGTAGAAACGTACTCTTGGCATTTTCTCAAACAACTTCTAGAGGTATCACCCTGGGATGCTTTTTAAACAGTATTGAAGGAGTTCCCATCTATATGCTGGGCACTGGCCACTTAGTGGTTGCTTTTCTAAATTATTCGGTCCAAGTCATCCATTTCAAAAACACATTTTATTTAAACAAAATTTTAGTTTTGGAATTAAAGAATTTAATATGTTGGCACAATTATATTTTTGTCTACGAAACTAATTTCAAACATTTAAGCATACGCCTTCAGATCAAAAGGTTTTTAAGATCATGAGAAACATTTCAGGCAAGTGACCCCAAACTTTTGAATGGTAGTATATATATCATAGTATTTGATAACAAAATATACATCAACTGGAATTTACTGAGGGGCGGCATGGTGGTGCAGCGGTTAGCACTGTCGCCTCACAGCAAGAAGGTTGTGGGTTCAAACCCCGGTTGCCCTGGCCTTTCTGTGTGGAGTTTGCATGTTCTCCCTGTGTCTGCGTGGGTTCTCTCCGGGTGCTCCGGCTTCCTCCCACCATCCAAAGACATGCAGGCTAGGTTAATTGATGTCTCCCAAAAAATTCCTCTAGGTGTGGATGTGAGTGTGAGTGGTGTCTGTATATGTGTGGCCCTGCGATGGACTGGTGACCTGTCCAGGGTGTACCCCGCCTTTCGCCCAATGTTAGCTGGAATAGGCTCCAGCCCCCCGCGACCCTGTACACAGGATAAGCGGTTGACGATGGATGGATGGAATTTACTGAAACACGCACGCACATAATACAAAGAATTTTTAGTTCCTCAGATTTACTATTTATTGGTATGTGTTTGAGTAAAATTAACATTTTTGTTTTATTCTATAAAGTACTGACAACATTTCTCCCAAATTTCATATAAAAACATTGTCATTTAGAGAATTTATTTGCAAAAAATGACAACTGCTCAAAATTACAAAAAAAGATGCAGTTTTCAGACCTCGAGTAATGCTAAGAAAACAAGTTCATATTCATTTTTAAACGACACAACACAATACTAATGTTTTAAATTAGGAAGAGTTTGGTGGAATAACACTGATTTTCAATCACAGCTTTCATGCATCTTGGCATGCTCTCTAACAGTCATTCACATTGCTGTTTGGTGACTTTATGCTACTCCTGGTGCAAAAATTCAAGCAACTCATCTTTGTTTTATGCTTGTGGCCATCCATCTTCCTCTTGATCACATTCTAGAGGTTTTCAATGGGGTTCAGGTCTGGAGATTTTCTGAGCAGAAAGAAGAAAGTTTTCTTCCAGGATAACATTTGTACATGCTTGAATTCATGCGTCCTTCACAAAGATGAATCTGCCCGAATCCAGCCTTGCTGACGACCCCCCAGATCATCACTAATCCTCCTCCAAATTTCACAGTGGGTGCAAGACACTGTGGCTTGAAGGCCTCACCGGGTCTCTGTCTAACCATTAGACGACCAGGTGGAGGATTGGTGATGATCTGGGGGTGTTTCAGCAAGGCTGAATCAGGCAGATTCATCTTTGTGAAGGATGCATTAATCAAGCCACAAACAAGGTTATTCTGGAAGAAAACTTTATTCCTTCTGCTCTGACAATGTTCCCCAACTCTGAGGATTTGTGTTTCCAGCAGGACAAATGCTCCATGCCACACAGCCAGGTCAATCAAGCTGTGGATGGAGGACTACCGGATCAAGACCCTGTTATGGCCAGCCCAATCTCCAGACTTGAACCCCATTGAACAACACTGGAATGTGGTCAGGAGGAAGATGGATGGCCACAAGCCATCAAACAAAGCTGAACTGCTTGAATTGTTGCACCAGGAGTGGCATAAAGTCACCAAACTGCAATGTGAAAGACTGCTAAAGAGCATGCCAAGACGCATGAAAGCTGTGATTGAAAATCTGGGATATTCCACTAAATATTGAGTTTAAAAATAAATATGAACTTGTTTTCTTTGCATTAATCAAGGTCTGAAAACACTAAATCTTTTTATTATTTTGACCAGTTGTCATTTTCTGCAAATAAATGCTCTACATGACAATATTTGTATTTGGAAGAAATGTTTTCAGTACTTTATAGAATAAAACAAAATTTTTTATTTTACTCATACACATACCTATAAATAGTAAATTCAGAGTTTACTATACTGTAATCTCTGTATTTGCATATATATATATATATATATATATATATATATATATATATATATATATATATATATACACACACACACACACACACACACACACACACACACGGCTTGAAATTGCCCAAAAACTAAAGATTTTATACAAAGGTGTACACTTCGTCTTCAAACACAAAGGACAACTGGCTCTAACAAGGACAGAAAGAGATGTGGAATGCCAGATGTACAACTAAACAAGAGGAAAAGTACATCAGAGTTATAGTTTGAGAAATAGATGCCTGATAATTTGAAAAGAGTGTTATGGATCTTCAACCCATTGAGCGTTTGTGGGATCAGCTAGACCCTAAGGTGCGTGAAAAGTGCCCGACAAGACATCTATGGGAAGTTTTACTGGAAGTGTGGGGTGAAATTTCAGTATCTGGACAAACTGACAGCTAGAATGCCAAGGATCTGAAAAGCTGTCATTGCTGCACGTGGAGGATTTTTTTGATGAGAACTCTTTGAAGTAGTTTAAAGAAGTTCTGAACATGTTTTATATTAATAGTAATCTTTCACATAATTAATGTCCTGACTATACATTGTGATCAGTTGAATGCCACTTTGATGAATAAAATTTATTTCCATAAGAGCAACATTTTTACAATATTCCAAACTTTTGGCTGCCAGCATACAGTGTGTGTGTAATTAATATATATATATATATATATATATATATTTATTTATATTACACACACACACACACACACACACACACAAAACATTATGATAATTGCTTGATATGCTGCGAGTCCTCTGTGTGCCGCCAAAACAGCGCTGACCCGCCAAGGCATGGACTCTTCAAGACCCATAAAGGTGTCCTGTGATATCTGGCACCAAGACATGAGCAGCAGTTCTTTCAAGTTCTGTAGGTTACGAGGTGGAGCCGCCCTGGATCGGACTTGTTGGTCCATCACATCCAACAGATGCTCAATTGGGTTGAGATCTGGGGAATTTGGAGGCCAGGGCAACACCTTGAACTCTTCATCATGTTCCTCAAACCATTCCCAAACATTTTGTGCAGTATGGCAGGGTGTATTATCCTGCCGAAAGAGGCCACTGCCATCAGGGAATTCCATTGCCATGAAGTGGTGTACCTGGTCTACAATGATGTTTATGTAGGTGGCATGTGTTAAGTTGAGATCCATATGAATGGCTGGACCCAGGGTTTCCAAGCAGAACATTGCCCTGAGCATCAAACTCCCTCCACCGGCTTGTCGTCTTCCAACAGTACATCCTTGTGCCATCACTTCCCCAGGTAAACTGTGCACATGTGCATGGCCATCCACGTGATGTTAAAGAAAACAGGACTCATCAGACCAGATGACCTTCTTCCAACTGCTCCAAGGTCCAGTTCCAACGCTCACATGCCCTTTGTATGTGATTTTGACAGTGGATAGGGGTAATTATGGGCACTCTAACCTGTCTGCAGCTACTCAGCCTCATATGCAGCATGGTGCAATGCACTGTGTGTTGTGAAACATTCCGGTGTGTTGTGGCTTGTGCCAAAGTAGACCTTCTGTCAGTTTGGACCAGGCAGGACAGCCTTTGTTGTACTTGCACATCAGTGAGCCTTGGGGACCCAACACCCTGTCCCCGGTTTGTAGTTCGTCCTTCCTCTGACCTGAATTACTGAGCACTGCTGACAAGGAGCACCCCCACAAGGCTGGCATTTTCAAAGATGCTCTGACCTAGTCATCTGGCAATAACAATTTGGCCCTTGTCAAAGTCACTCAGGTCTTTGCCCATTTCTTCTGCATTCAACATGCTGACTATGAGAACTGATTGTTCGCTTATCATCTAATCTACCCAGAACTTGACATGTTGCCTTGTTAGGAGATGATCAACTTTATTTTCATCACCTGTAAGTGCTCATAATGATTTGGCTCATCAGTGTATATAGCACAAGCCCACTTTTCAAGCAAAACATTATGAAATCGTTTTTTTCTTTTTTAAATTACAAAGAAAAATTAAATATACATTTCAAAATAATGAATAGCTGGTTGTCTAGCATAAGTAAAACATAGTTACAGAGCTGCTGACGTGACATCCATTTGTAGACAAACCCAGAAGTCTAAGCTGCCATGTATTTAAAAAGTATGTAACTCAATAAGGGTTCAAAATACATGTTTGAGGTATGACTGTGTGTAAATTATGTTGTAGAACAAAATGTCCAATCTTATTTTCCCATTTATTTTTGAAATAGTCTTTTACTAAAAAGCTAAAATGCTAAAAATGAGACTTACCTCTCTGTTGCTATTACACGGCCCCCTAACCAAGCTGGTGGTCTCACCAAGGTGGGAGAGGGGAAGTTTGGTTGTATCTATGGCACTCATGCTCAGAACATAGAGTGTGAGACAGCTGCATGCTCCTCCACAACCCACACTATCTCATTCATCACATACATGAAAACACTCCCTTACATGCTTGCCATCACCTGATGCCTCATCCAGCAACTGAGCAAATATCCATGTCATCAGCCTTTGATGCTCCACATTGGATTTTATAATCAAGTAATGAATCGATCAAGCAAGCAATAATTGTGTAAATAAATGTGCAACCCAAGTAATTTACTTAATTGAAAGTCATTAGGCTAACTGTAATCTGATTACTAAAATAAAAAAATATACTTTTTGTTATAAAAGTAATTACATTAAAGAATGAATGACTTCTGTAATTCCATTCCACCCAGCATTACATACTATATGTAAATCAGTCTAATGATCTACTCATTGTTCAGCCTCTCAGTATCTCAAATCAAGTCACCAATGGTTTCTGTCCACCTACGAATTAAAACTATATGTTATGATGTCAAAAAAAAAACAAATTCTACATTAGGTACTTGTCTAGTGTGATATCACAAGAATCAATACAATGAAAGAGTAAGCACATCCTATGGTATGAAAGGTGCTTCTTTTGAACAAATCTGCAGCAACATGTAGCTACAACAACAACACTTAAAAAGAAAACCCTCAGAGAAATTACCAAACCAAAATAAAAATAGTCCGGAGGCCTTCCCTGTCTAATGTAAACAAACACAAACCAAGTATACATACACAAACGGAAGGCCACCCAAGATCCAACGTCAATAACAATCTATAGGGGAAATAATGGACTGGATTAAACTCCTATACAGAAAAAAAAACGGAAATATCCTTCAGGTTTTTGATAGATGGCCTCTGGTTCTCTGTAAGTAATAACTCAAGATTCAGTTCATGTTTGTGCCTGGAACATTTTTTTAAATAATAAAACAGCCGATAATTCACCATGTGGCAGCCAATATTGTTCTTTAGTCAATGACAGTTTTTGCATTGTTACTATTCCTATCTGCCTATGTCCATGGGTGTTGAGGTCACAAATATAATGGTACTCTGTCCTTTAAAATAGTAAAGGTGATTGTGGCAGCGGGGGCGTGGTCAAATGCACGTCCGGAGAGAGAGAAGCAGTAAGGGCAATTACACCTGAGCTAAATTATGATTAACACCTGTCTCTAATTACAGAGAGCACTGGGAGAGCGGCATAAAAAGAGCCACACCGCCAGCAGAGGTGAGAGAGAGTCGGGGTCTGGAAGTCTAGTGTGAAGCTTCAGTTTCTTGTGATGCTGGCGCTGTACTGTAAAAGCCAATAAAAACTCACGTACCTGATTTGAAGGAGCCTGTTTTCCCGTGTCCTCCTTGAAGTCCCTACAGTGATAAATTTAGAATTCTGAATAAAGGCTTTCGTGTGTTTAAGTTTGTTTTTAATGCGACCAAAATTGTATAATTTTTGGTTTTAAAAGATATCACACAGTACAAGACAAATACTTTGTCTGCATTGCTAGTAATATGCCAGTTTCAGTCATCTTTGCTTTCTTTTTGTGCTGTATCAAAGAAACTAAGG
Source organism: Moxostoma hubbsi (assembly GCA_032164185.1). Lineage (NCBI taxonomy): Eukaryota > Metazoa > Chordata > Actinopteri > Cypriniformes > Catostomidae > Moxostoma > Moxostoma hubbsi. Next base: position 21,083,811 of record JAVLUX010000020.1, on the reverse strand, counting down.
TAATTTGAATTTCTTTTATCACTGATCTGTAAAATGACATGACATAAGATGGCTAGCGAAAAGAAAATAAACAAAATGATTTTCTGTCCTCAAGTTGTGCCTCAATGTTTTCCCCCATAGAATCTTAAAACAGTCTTTTCTTAAAGAATACAAAAACAGTTCATATTGACCACTGCTGTCAAGGTCTAAAGAAGGGAAAAATATCATCATTAAAATACCTTAAATGTATAGTCCACTGTAAACAGTAAGCTTTTCTATGGCCCCAGAAAGCTTGAAACAAGTGCACAAGTCATTTGGACTACTGTTATGATGTATTTATACTGAACATTAGTATTGCTTTAGTATTTGTCCCTTATGAATCTTGACAGCTCCACTACAAACTTTTATTCTATGGATTAGAGCTGTGTAAAATATATAATTTATGTTCCAAGAAAAAGATGGAAATGGAATTGCAAGGCTGTCTTTACGTGGAGACCACTGGAAAACTGGAAGTCAAGCAAGTAAATCAGACAGGGTTTTTTTTGTGGATACGCAGAGCCATAAAAAGTATATGGATTTTGATCAACATAAGGGATGAGTAAAGAAAATAGAAAATTTTTTTGAGCACAGACCTGACAAGGACATCCTAAAAATAAAACTGTCTCTTATAAAAGAAGGAGATGCTTTACAAAATTCAGATTTAAAACAAATAATCAATTTAAGAAAATATTAAATTGATTGTTAATGATTACCTAATAATATATGCACTAAAAATATATGCCATTGTCACAACCTAAAATCTCAATGGAAGCCTCAAGACACAACTTGATTATGCACGCCGCTGGAATTATGCACGAGGTTTCCGCTTTGCTTCTTAAACTTGAGTCTGGCGACTCCTGCCTTCTTGTGAAGGACTTTAAGAGCCGGCTCTCGAAGGTGAACGTTAGGATCTATCTCGCATATCACACACACACAGAGTGTCAACCATTGAACCAAAGATGCGTGAGGGAGGGCGGAGCCAATTTATTATGTTGTTGAGATTGTATTCGTTTGAATGGTTAGATTTATTTGCACTTTGTTTATATATAATAAAAAGTTAATAATAATATTAACTATTAAATAATAATTTAAATGCAAATATTTAATAGCATTCTTTTTCATAACACAATTTTTTAAATACATGGTGGTTAAGGTAGTACGATTTCATTTAATAATTTAATTAGAATTGTATTAACACCAATTATAGTCAAACTATCGCAAATTGTTTGACTTGAAAAAATACAAAATATATATTTTTATGTTTTGAAAGCCGTTTGGGAGCCAAAAGAGCCGACTCTTTTTGGTGAACTGAGCCGAACAAGCCGGCTCACTGAAAAGAGTCGGGGTGTCCATGTGTAGGCTAATGCCTTCATCGATTTGATTGGCAATTTGATTGGCTATCTCAAATGACATTGACCAGTGGTGTTAGAATGTTTAAAATGTTTGACATAGACGGTGATGCATTATGGACTGCAGCAGAACAGCAACAATGATATCAATTATTCGGGGGGTCTGGCTAGGCTATATCTGATTATTGGAGGGGACTTGTCCCCCTCAATGTATTTTGCGGTTACCGCCCTGCCTATGTCTCATTCATCTTATCCAAAGCACATTGTTCAAATATTTCTGATGATGACCTGGATGAAAACCTCGCCAAACAGGTTATGTTTACAATTTATTTTGCACAATGTTTAGTATTTAGATAAGTATTTAGATTTGTGGCCTATTGGTGAAAATGATCTTCAGGGTTCTACGACAATGACAGTGAAAGTGAAATGCCAGCAGATGGCAGCAGTGAAACATTAGGGTTGACATGTCGCTGTCCTCTGGTTATCTTCATTGCTCATTTCAAACAGGTGAAATACTTACTTCAATTTGTAGGCGAACGGAGAAGTCTATTTCGCCATGGGTTCCCTCGGGATTTTAACCCTATGGGTTTTTATAATAGGGTTTCTGAACTTGTGTGTAAAATAAGGTCTGTGGTAACATTTAAAGACTCCGTGTGCGCGCGAGTGATTACGGCTTCACGTTTGTATGACAGTGTGTAATTTATATTGTAGAACAAAACTTCCACTTATCGTCAAGTAATGTCAAAATATTATGCTTAAATGTTAAGCAAGTACCACAGGGATATTTTTATTGTTTAGCACAAAGCAGATTTGTTTTGATGAGGCACTAATATTACAGAGAGAAAGGCCTGCATTAGCCTTGCGTTTATGGTAATTGCGCTTGATGTCATGCAAACATTGATTACGACCTCTGAACCTTTGTGGTGTTCACTGTATGAGAAATATTTATTTTCATGGCAAGACGACAGTGAAACCAATAGCGTTAACCGCACCTATCCTGTAAGAGACATTGACTTAACCACTTGGGCCCTATCACAGATGCCACCTTCGGCCTTTGCGGTCCACTTCTGAGTTAATGGAGTTTGTTCTTATTAAAACACATGTAAAAATAGCTCTTACTTTACATTAGACATCTACTATACTTTTTTCAAGGAAGTGTCTTGATTAATTAATTTGTTTGGAATGAAAAATGGAAGTTAGAAAAAAATATGCTGCTATTACTGTGTAAAATAATATTACAAATGTGAATGTCTCCAGGCTGTCAATGGCATGTTTATGGAATGTGTGTGGATGTGCCCCCATTGAGAGGCAGTGAGTGATTTACAGCACAGCACAAGGGAGATAGATGGGAAAGGGGAAGGTCTTTCATATATATGGGGGCAATTACAGTGACGCTGGGGCGTTTATGGCTGATAAGGAACAGCACTGAGTGATGGTGAGCCTTTTTTCGCCCCTGACAACAGCCGTATAAAAAGTGATGGATCCTTGGTAACTAGTCCTATACCAGACTTTCCCGTTCTCAATATTGAAATGTGATATCTATAAACGGTTACCCAAAAACAAATCAGTTGTTGGTGTGATTGAACTGCTTCTCAATTTTATGCTCCCTTCATAATATTCTTTCCCTCTTCAGCAAAATTGACGTTCATCACAACTGAAGTGACTTTACAATATTTTGAGAGCTTGGGCCGAACTGGAGAATTCCTGAAAATGATTATTCATCAGTGCCTGGGAAAGATGTTTTTTTTAAAATCTTCAGAAAGGTATGTTCCTGTGTAGTCCAGAAATGACGTCAGTGTCATTTGTGTTATTTCATATCAGCTAAAATGGATTTAAGTCATTGAATTGGGCACTCTTACATTTCAAAAGATCAAGGAAAATTAGATTTTGCATCTCATGTTTAATACTAATCGGTCTGTGGCACATCAGCTGTTTGTTCTGGGGCATTTAAATTTTTTCTGCTTGGGTTTGCCCAACCCGATCTCATGAGAATTTGTCACAATAGTACAAAGTGGGGAGTTCATTTGTATGAGATCACCAATGAGAGATACTTACCACTTGTCCTTGTGGTTCCCAATGTGGCATTTGTTCTGTGTTGATCCAAAACTGTGTTTTCGTAACTTCAACCCCTATCCCAAACCCATCCCTAAAACTAACTATAAATTGTAACACATTACCCTAACTAGGGCATAAACAACCATGATATTAATGTTAAAAGGCCTCATGTCTAAGACGGAAGAGTGCAAAACTTCTGGCTTCTTGAACGCATGTTTGTGAAGGGTATTTGATTGGTTGATATACAAATCATACTTTTTTGGTACATTTTGGTACAAATTCGCCACCTCATAGTATTGTGATTAATTCTCATGAGACTATGTTGGGTTTGCCATTGGTAAATAGAACAGCCACACTTAACTGTGGTTTAAGTTTGTTTTTGTGGTTGTAAGCTTAAAAAAGACTAAATGGAAGAAAAAAAAAAGTTAAATCTAGAGGTTATTAATTTCCCAAGAGCTTCACCACAGACATGGGCAGCCCATTTGCAACCTACAAGCCAACCAAATGGTTTCTATGAGAAAGAGTAATAAGATAATTTTCAAAAAAGAGTTACAAAACATATTATTGCAGACTGCCCTTGGTCACCTAGTTGGTATGGTAATGCAAACTAGGTTTCCACATCACGTTAAAGTCAGTTTTAAGTGAAACGTTTCAGAAAACCTCAAATAATTAATTAAATCTCCTGTCTCATTTTTTCCACTAGATTAGCCATGAAAAATAATAATGAATTATCTTTATCCTTGTTTAATTGGCTCTTTCTAAAATGTTTTAGAAAATGTAACATTTAAAAAAAAAAAAAAACACTTTAGATGCTTATTGAGCAGTGGTCCCTCTTTCTTTCTCTCTCTCTCTCTCTCTCTCTCTCTCTCACACACACACACACACACACACACACACACACACACACAAACACACGAACATAACAGAAGCATAAGGAACTCATTATAAGTGCAGAAAATAACACAATCCCTTCATTCAAACAAACCCCTTCATTCTCCTTGCTGTCCTCTGACCTGTTTAATTATGTCAGCACTGCTTATGCACCTGTGTGTCCCAAGCTATTACATCTCCCATCATTTAACAGCTTTTAGGATCTCAGCATCCTGTTCCACATTCAAGGACTTTATTGCCTCACACTACAACTGAAAACCTATCGTTACTATTTGAGTCTAACTTGAGTGAGACAAGCACCTCCAGAGCAATCATGCACTTTGATGCATGCATTATGGCATGATTGCTGTTAAACGCTCTTTGTTGAGGTGGGCTTGTAAATTCAGGGTCAGGCGACAGAGGTGTGCAGTAAGATTACACCCCCACTGGCTGTAATGAGATTTTAACAAAGAGACTTTTATAAGATGGAGGATAGAGCACACATGCAGACAGAATGTTATTATGCTGTTGTTAGACTAGTAGGGATGGGCATATAGATCCCAAAATATCAATACTTACGATACTGATGTTGTATCGAGAATATCGGTCCTCATATAAAAATATAGAAGTTGTTTTTTTAACTAGTGATATTCGGATTTATTTACCATGAAAATGAAAGCATATCATGAGCTTCAAAGTGGGAAAAATATAAGTATTAGCAAATTATATCCTAATGAAAATTAATCATGGTTTAGTTAGAGTATGTTGTAGCAACCATGAATGCATAAACCATGGTTTTATGGCTGAAATTATGGTTTTACTAATAATATTGTAGTATCCATATAATGTAGTAACCGTGGTTATTTTTGTGGTTACTTTGACAAGTGACTGAACAAGCAGTTGTGTGGCATGTTCAGATAAGAAGATTCTTATCTTCCTGATGTTGTAGAGTGTAAATCTATATGAACTTGCAGTCTTTGAGATGTTGTCCTTGAAATTTAGTTTATCAATGGTTACCCCTAGATTTCTGACCATTTTTGAAGGTGTTACTTTAATGCCAGTTGGCAGGCCGGGCTCGACCACGTCACTGGATAGGGCCAGTGATAGGGATACAGGGATAGGCTGAGGAGAATGCAGAGGATCCACGAGACTGACCCTCTGGGGTCTGAGGGTGTTTTTGGCCCTGGAGAAGTTTTGATATGCCTTGACATTTGTGCTTTTTTCAGTTGCTTAAAAACATATTAATGGCTAAAGTCTGATAACACTGTATTCAAACTGGGCTACAATAATATGTGAGCAACATGTGTGTACATGTTTGTATTTTTGAGAAAATAACATTTATGTGTGGTTTTTAAACTAAAATGTAAGTAATTGAAATAAGACCATATAACACATACTCAACATTTGTCCACAAGACTTTTTGAACTGGATCTTGTATCCTAGAGTTTTTGCTACAAAATGATGTCAAAACCATCCTGATCACTCATTCATACAAAACAATATAGTAATTTAACTTTTGTAAGACACTTTTAGTGTTAGAAAGGTCATATGCGAGGAGGCGTGAACTATCATGAATATTGATCTTTCACACCCGAGGAGACAAAAACCCCTCCCCTGGGCCTATCACTGAGGATCTGATAGACTTAATGATCAAAATCAAGTTTTAATTTAAAAGAAGTAATATGACTATACATTTTCTTGACAAAGACTTTAATTAATTTTAGACCTACACTACCATTTAAAAGAAGTCTCTTCTACTCACCAAGGCTGCATTTATTTGATCCAAATACAGTAAAAACAATGATATTGTGAACTCTTTTTACAATTTAAAAGAACAGTATTCTATTCGAATATATTTTAAAATGCTATTTGTGATCAAAGCTGAATTTTCAGCATCATTATAATTTTCAGTCTTCAGTGTCACATGATCCTTCAGAAATCATAATAATATGCTGATTTTCTAATGGTGGGCATATTTAAAGTGCATTTTACTAATTTAACCTGAACACATATTTGCAAGCACAAGCTTTGTTGATGATAATGAGGCAGCATAAACACTAGAGAAAATATAATAGAAACATTCATATTATTTTTATATCATATTACATATCATATTTTTATCATACAGCATACAATTTAAATACCTGCTTTTATATAAATATAAATAAAGCCGAAACAGCATTTAAATGTAACAAAAACTTGCCTATTAGGACAAATTTCAAATTTCATTGATTCCTGGTTGGCAAGTCTGGAAACAGTCCCACTAGTTAAATATGTACATGTTTATATAAAATAGCTTGTCAACTAATGAAAACGAAATTACTTACTCCTCCAAAATTGTATCCTCGGCTGGATCAATTCTCTCTTCAAAATACAAATGTTCATATGAGTCTCGCTCCTCTTCTGAGGAAAATGTTAACTCTTCATCACTATACAGGAGTTTCCTCACCTGTGTATCTTGCGATATTTCAAACGTGCAGATAAGTGAATGAAGTAGATGGTTTCAAGGCACAGTCGGGGTGTTTACCATTTGCATTGATTGTCTCAGGACATTACCTTAAAAAAAGCATCCTCTGCACGTGAGTGTGATCAAATTAGCTGTTAATTAGCCAGAAGAAACTGTACATCACTTTGTTTCATACAGATTACATTGCAGGGGAATATTTGTTTTAAATTGGAATTGTTTTATTTAAAAGTAGGCATTATAAGCTTTCTTTAGACATATGTTTCATGTTTGTGTTATGAGTAAACGCGGAGTTTCAGTTCATTTTTGTGAAGTGTTTCAGAAAAATGCTTGTGAACACAGGAACACAGTCATTTTAAAAGTGGGGGGGGGGGCACAGCTGTAAGTTGCTTACAGTGCAGTATTAATATATGCATATTTACTTTAAACAATGGTAGTATTTTAAAGATTTAAGTATTGCAAAATGTAGCTAAATTAGCTGCAAAAATAAAGGGCATAAATGCTTCTGTTTCACACATGACACTAAAAGACTGAACACAAGCTGGTCCTGAATAAAATATTGACTCAATTACAGTAATGACAATTGTGCATGTGCAAATCCTGTTGTTGGCCGCTGTGGTTGCCAGAATAATGATGTTAAAAAAAAAATACAGTAAAAATGTAAACAACTTTACAGAACAGTCAATTTTACAGTTTAAAATGGTTGTAATTTAACACACTTGCACTGTAAAAAACAACAAAAAAACAATTCTGTTCAATTTAAAGTAAAAAAATTAAAATAAATCTTAACCTTGATATTAGCCTTCTGAAACTGTAAAAATCAGTTTTTTACTTTATAATGTATTTGTTAATTACTGTACTCGGTATAGGTTTAGTTTGGAAAAGTGCGGGGGACAAAAATGACCTTTTATAAAGAGTGCGGGGGATGTGTCCCCTACGTCCCCCGTGGCTGCTACGCCCATGTGTGAACATAGAGACTGCTGTTAGCTCACCATTTTTATTTTCTTTATTTTACAAAAGCACAAGGTTTTGTTGTTATTGTGAGGGTACAAAATAAAAGTAGACCCTTTATAGTCTCTAATGATGTCTTACACTTATCTTTATGCCCCAAATGACGGAGAATTTTATGTTGTTTCCGCTTTAATGACGAAAAAATCCAGCAGGACGCACCAGCACATCTGTCGACCCCAGAGGGTTAATCCTGAAACAAACCAGAGTTGATTACTGTATGAAAGTGGAGTGGTGCTAGGAGTTAGTGCATGCCGCCAGGATGGGTTGAGGCATTCGGCTATACTTATGGCATTACTGTGGTGCATCTTCCCTTTAGAGTGAAAATGGCTTGAAGAGATTAATCTCATTTGAATGGACCCATTTTTATTTATTGATGCAGTAATATCAATAAATAATAAATATAATGCAGTCAATAAACTTCTGACTTCCAACTACAAATTAAACAGTAACATGACTAAATATGGTAACAGATAAGCCTATAATATATATATATAAGGTAGAGCTCTGTGTGTGTGTGTGTGTGTGTGTGTGTGTGTGTAAGGAGAGAATGATTGCACAAAATGGTGGGCATTGCTCTAGTGGCGAGTGCGTCTTGCGAGGTTTCCAGCCAGAGAAAGTGGCTGCGAATGTGGGCGCAGAGACTGGTTAACAGCATCTGCCTGCTTTACACGTATTTTCGCTCGATATGATAACTGCTTTTGTTCTATCTGAGCACATGAGGCACAACGATTTTTCACATGAAGAATTGCAACATTTTATCTCTCAATCGCAACTTTATTTCTTGCAATAGCAACTTCTTTCTCTGAATTACGACTATATCAAACTGGCAATTGTTCATTTATATCACGCATTTGTGACTATTTCTTGCAATTGCAACCCCTTTATATCGCAATTATGAGTATGTTAAACAATTGCAATTTTATATATCTTCAATGCATCTATATTTCTTGCAATAGCAACTTTATTTCTCAGAATTACGACTATATAAAACTGGCAATTGTTTATTTATATCACGCAATTGTGACTATTTCTTGGAATTGCAACCCATTTCTGAGTATGTTGCAAATTTCTCGCAAGTGCGACTTCATTACTCACAATTGCAAGTTTTATCTTGCAATTACAACTTTATTTCTTGCGATAGCAACTCTGTTTCTCAGAATTATGAATGCCTCAATCTTGCATATGTGAGTTTATGCCACATAATCGTGAGTTTAAAGCTCACATTTGCGGCTATTTTTTGCAAGTGCGACTTACAACGTTATATCAAACTCGCAGTTGCTGGTTTATATCATGTAATTGTGACTTTTCATAACTTTTTATCTCGCAATTGTGAATAAATATATCACAATTTTGAGTTTTTATATCGCAATCGCAACTTTATTTCTTCTATCTTTATTTCTTTGACTATCTCAAACTCACAATTGTTAGTTTATATCACACAATTGCAACATTATCTCACAATTGTTAAACAAAAGTTTATATCTTGCAGTTTTGACTATCACAATTACGAGAAACTCACAATTGCAAGTTATAAAGTCACAGTTGTGAGATTTAGAGTCAGAATTACCTCTTTCTTTTTTAATTCTGTGGTGGAATTTAACTTCCCTGCATTTCAGTTCATTTACGCTCCTTTGTTGCATCATCTTTGCATCTCTGTTCACACATTACAGTTATGACATCCCTTGGGACATCTAGTTTTCGTTACACTATTTTCACAGTTCAAAAAACTGTGCATATTCTACACATTTCCTTTATATGTCTAGAGTAAGTGATCAACGGTCCTGTCAAAGGGTTTCTATGAGAGAGAAGCTCCGAGGGAGGGAGGAGCAAGAGTGGATCATAATGAATCTGAGGCAGCTTATTGGTGAAGTGAAGTCACATGATTGTTTTAGGAATGCTAATTCATGCTGTATTTATTTCTCCTCCTCTGTGCTTGGTGTAGTCTGTGGCTGTCGGATAGAGCAGCTCTCAGACATGGTGTAGGATATCAGGAAAGGAGAAAACGATTGAAGCTGAGGAAGGAGACGAGGCCCATTCAGAGGGTATGTAGAGCTTTATTAAGATGTGCTTTTTGGTTGCTTTACATGAGACTTCATCAAGAAGCTCAACTTATATGTCTGTCTTTTTCTATGTTTCTCGTGTGTGTTGACATTGAAGGCTGTGTGTGTTATATCAACAATATGTATGGTCTATGTGTGTGTCTGAATGTTAAATAGGGTGTGTAAATGTGCGCGTGTGTGTGTGTGTCTGTGCATGTTCATTTTGGCACAATGAAATGATGTTTACTTTGGAGAATTCCAGCACATGTTTTCATTGCACTGGTTTTCACTACGGTTGCTAACATCAGAGCTCATAGAGTGGGACACAGATTGACAGACATTATCTAGATGGGTTTGAGGAACTTAAAATCCTTCCTAGATTTGTCAACTGGATTACATAAATCAATGTAACCAATACAAGCCCTGTGACAGAGAAGAAACCGTCAAGTATTTCTTTCAAAGCTAAATGAGTGATGTATGTGGACATACGGCACATCATTTGAAATGTTTTTTAAGGATTATTGATGAGTTTGCTCAACCCACATGTACACAAGAAGCTTTTAGTCCAATTGGGGACAATGCATTCCCGGATAACGGAGTGTTGTGCGAATGGACTGAGTGACAGCCAGAGCTAGTGCTGATACAATACATTTAACCTACCACCTCTCAAATAACATGACCATCTGCACTCTTTTGGTACATGCCAGTTTGAACCAATGCTGTAAACAAAGATGAACAAAGCCAAAAAGGAGTGATGCTTACAATCCACTTGTGTTTAATCTTGTTGGTGGTGTCATCTTTTTCATTTGATAGCTCCTTCCTAATCACTGAACATCTGGACTCTTTTGTTATAGAGTTAATTTAGTTATATTTAGTGTGGTAATTAGCATTTAGTGTTCATTAATTGTTTTTGTTAAAGGAACATCTCCTTTTTTGTAGTTTGGAACAACATGAGGGTGAGTAAACAATAACAAAATTGTAATTTTCAAATAGTTTCCTTTCAACTAATAAAACTAGTTCAATTCGTTTTATTTTAGCGAACGGTAATGCTGTCTTTACAGCCATTGTGTGGTAAGAAATAATAGTTTATTAGTTTTTCTATAAGTTAATTTTATGTTTTGTGTTATACAGTACCAACATACTGTCATAACTTTAAATCGTGTAATATCATATTACATGGCAAATACAAAAAGGTACGACATTTATTCCCATAACCTACCTACTGACTTTTATCCAACAAACATACGTGTACAAATTTAGTGAATCATTACATGTTTATTTATGCAAATTATGTATGTAGGTCAGTAACCTGTAGTAGGCTTCCCTCGAATGTTCTCACTCTTATTAAACACAATATGTATTTTAATATTAAAATCATGGAAATATATAGGGTTTGGGTTAGGAAACTTAGGAAAATCACAATAACATTGTTCCTTGGTTTGTTAATTTTTTATCCATTGGAAGGAAAATCATACATTTTTGTATGAGCCAACTATTAAAAGTCATACAACTGACTTTTTTTTTATTGTTGCTGAAAATTAAGCATAGCTTGTTGGTCTTATACCGCCAATGGGCAGGTCACCTCTGAATGTTAACTGGAGTAAGATCCTCATGTTTTACACTTGCCTTTCCTGTGTCATGGGCCTCACAATGAGCTTGAGAATTATACCCTCACCCTCAGGTCACTCTAATAATCAATCAAACAGTGCTTTATGAAGAGCCACAACTCTGCTTCCCCTTAAAGCACCAGGAAATGAGGGGTTCATTGAAAGCAGGGCATGAGCCTCCTGTAGATTCAAGTGCAGTCATACATTCATACATGCAAGCTTTTTATATATCGCTCTCTCTAAAGGTCTGGTATTTTCTTTGGGGAACAAAACGTGTTTAACTCCTTTATATTTATGTTTCCTCACTTTAAGTGAGTAGATACTTGTTGAGTGCACTCAAATAGTACATACAAACTGCCTTTGATATTACATCTAGTCAACAAACTCCCCTTGTGTTAATTTCACTAAGGCCATGTTCAAACCAATACAATTTTGGTTAAACAAATTTTACATTTCCTAACGTCATCATTTTCTAATGTATACGGTACTAGAGAGGCTTTTTGAAAATCTCTGTTTTACGGTTGAGTAAACCTCACAGTGCAGTGAGAGCCTAAATATAAAAATCAACTAAAAACTATAGTCAAGCTAATCATTGTAAACTAGTCTTGTAGTGTATACATTCCCTAACACTAACTAGAAATGCTCTAAAGGGATATCTGTTGGTTTTTGACTTAAAAATGTTTTAAGCTAAAAATACTTTACACTTTATTGGATATAGTCTTTCTAAAAATACTTCATAAAACAGTCAGGCAATCAGACAATGCTTGTCCCTAAAATATTTACAAGAGGTCAATAACAGTCAAATTAATGTTTGATGTTACACAAATTGGATCTGTTATATGATGGCAAGGTAAGCGGTATTTTGCTCATTTGAGGCTGTGTATGCTTCCAAAAGCAGTTAATGTACCAGTAGAGTTATTCTAGATGAAATTAATTTGATTAAAGATAAATTGTAAAATGTTATTTTATTTATGTTCAAATACTCTCTCCTATTACAGCTTAATTAGCATATAAAATTATAACCAAGTCATTTGTAGGTTGTTCAATGTGGCACTTTTAAAACACTAATTCCCAATTGACCCGTGTTTGAGCAGGACACAGGAATAAATGTTATGTGGCATCTAATGGTGAGATCCATCTTCAGTGATAAAAGCTGTGAGAAGCAGTAACAGATGAGCTGAGATGTTTTCATACTGCACTGTTTGAGGCCTCACAGAGATGAGATGCAGACACTGAGGATGAGCGCGCTTACCTCAACGCTCACCATGACATTCTTCTATCACTGATGACGCTTTCTGCCGTGTGACTCGCCCATTAAGACAAACTCAAAACAGACTAGTGTGTCAGGGCACAATCTTTCATTTTTTGACAGTTTCTGATACTTATATGAAGCTTAGATGTATACATAGCTCTTCATATTTAGACTGTCCTGAAGAATTATGTATTTTGTCCTTAGAGAAAATCAACTATCAGCAGAACTGACCAAAAATATTCAGTCTTTGAGTTCAGAAAGTCACTACTAAATGAAGAAGTATTAGCGGCAACAAATATGTGATAACACTGTTATCTTGGACAGGTCTTAACAGCTGTTTTCAATGGATAATGTTTGAAGAGATTATATTACTGATTAATGTCATTTTCTAAAGTTTTTCTAAAAAGTAAAATTACTCCCTCACACGTCTTTCCAGACAAGTCTGACTTACATTCTTCAATAGAAAAAAGATGTTTTGCAGAATGTAAATTTATTTTTTTTTGCTGAAAGTCAGGTCACATAATGTTTAACATTAATGAGTTAAATATTATTTTTTGTATATGTGGTGACGGGTCATCATTTACATTAAATCTGGTGTGAAGCACTTGATGTACCCTATTTGAATGTACACAAGCATTAAAAAGATTACAGAGCTTTGAAAAAGGTGAAGATTGTTTAGCAGATGGTGATTTAAATTTCGATGTGATTGTTATACATAGCTATTGTTTGGCTATAAAAGACTTTGAATATATCACACAAGTCGTATTAACTGCTTTCATGGTGCTTTTTTTACAGCTTGTCAGCTCCAATCTAAATTCACTTCTGTGTTCCACAGAACCCGAAACCCTTGCATAATGTCGGTTCTATCATGAAAGACTCTGGATGATTGGAAGTATTACGAATGTAGAGAAAAGTATAATATTAATATTTGGCGTAATCCCCATCCTACGGTTCAGCACACAGATACTTGCTTGAACCGTCAGTGCCTGCCAGAGGCTATGAAGGTATGGGAGCAGAGCTTACCCCTGCCCAGGACGGGAAACAATATAGATGGTGTGTAGGCTTATAAAGCGGAGGCTGTAAAGTGATTGGAAGAGATGCCTGATTGAAGAAAGCATAAGGATCCAGAATCTTCATGCTAGAACTACAGCTTACGCTTCCATTGAGGTATCTTTCTATGGGAAATGCCCCAAGTGTAACCTACCATGGAAGCACCAATAGTACCACATCTGTCTGAAGGGCAGACCAATCTCAGTTTTTTAAATAGTCCCCCTCCTCCTAATAATAACCACTGTAATGCTCTGAAATGACATTCTAAGCACACACTTCCCTGAGTCTGTGAAGTCAGGGAAGTCTGGTGAGATACCTCACTCTGCCTACATTCTCTTTCAAAAATGTGTTCAGTATCACACTATGGGAAAGATGTGGCCATCTCCCATATTGCATGCTTTCCGAAGCCGCCCCTCCGAACTGTGACAGAGAGAAATTAAATATAACCACTAATTTATTTAAAGAGATGACTCTGAGAACTCAACGTGCCATGGATGGCAGCCATTAAAAATGTGTGTGGGGAAGCCCAATTGGCCACAGCACAAGTATCCTTTATGGACACACCCCTAAATAAAACCCATGAGGTGGCCATGCCCCTAGCTTAACATGAACACTCTCAAGAGGCTCAAAAAGTGCCTGTGAGAGTGCATTAAGCACCATGGATAAGGTACCATGATGGAATCAAAGGCTTAATAACTTGCCGCAAATGGCACACACCCTTCATAAATCTGCATAGGAGAGGATGTCGGTTGGTTTTGTCAAACCCCACATGGCAAGCTGAAATTGCAGCCAAATACACTTTAATAGCTGAGAAGGCTTTATTCCTGTCCAACAAACTCACTCAGTGGCTGAGACTGGGAACACTGAACTTGGGGTAATTAACAGGGTAGTACCCCAACCATATTTTAATGGAGGAGACCTGAACAGGCCCAACCACAATGGTGAACATAACATACGGCTGCATCACATTCTCTTTTCCTCTTGGCAGATGGGGGTGAGGATATGTCGGGCACGAGAGGAAACATCGTAGAGAACTCTGAGTGCTGCCAGTTCCCCTCCAAAACAACAAATCCCATCATAAATATCCAACTCTGTGGTGGGGTGTGGGCCGTGGAGTAGCGGGAGCACAGGGAGCTTGTTTGCGTGGCAGACAGAAATCAATTGCCTCTTTTTCCTTTTTATGAATGTTACATTTCTGCCACAGTCAGCTCCTTCCAGTCAACAGGGGCATCAAGAAGGTCTTGTTTCTCTCTGTCACTGAGGCTCGACAGATCAAGCCAGAGCGATCTCTCACCAGCAATGGTGAGGGCAATTGTCCTGCCGCAATTTTTGGACCATGCCATGTGAGATGCAAAAATGTAGGTCCATAATTTTGCATATCTCCTCCCAGACAGCTGAGTTTGGACTGCCAGTGTCTAGTTGCCAACAGCTCTGCCTGATGAGCCATCATGAGAGAGTTCGAATTAAGTGCTTTTACTGACAGAGCCGAAGATTAGTTTTTGACGCTGTGAAGCACTGCAATTTCGCAAGGAGAGACGTGCTGGCAGAGGAGAGAATGGTCCTCCTGTTTGGATGCAGGTGGCGGGCCACCGAAAGATCAGCATTAGGGGTAACTAGTCAAGCAACGAATAGCCATTGACGGGCACGAAACGGGAGAACGGCTTATCCAAAAAGCGCTTCATTTCACTGAATTGAGCAGGCAATGGTGGCTGCAGCTGTTTTGCTGGTGGGAGATGAGAGGGGAGTTTGTCCGTCAAAAAAGTCTCGCTGGATCTCCAGGAGATGCTGGCCAATCAATATTTAGCCTAGCTGCTGCCCGTTTGCAGACCTCAATAAGGTCAGAGTCCACAGTGCTGGATGCCACTTTGTCACTCTGCCTACTCGAGGGAAGCATCTTGTCATTCTCATCTTCATCTGAGTGTTCCCTGAGAAGACATTTGTCATCCTCCTCATCGCCATCGTTTCACCTCCCCGCTCTCCTCAAGCAACTGCATATCGAACAGCGGGGGAAAATTGGGAGATTCAATATCCATAACGTCCCCCCCAACTGGCAAAATCCTGTGTGACTTCACACCCTCTGTTGTAGGTCTAACAGCGAGAATAGAGGATCAGCCCTGGAAGATTCAACGACTTTCTGAACCAGCTAAGGCTGTTATTATAGGGAGGACATGGGCTTCTATAACAAGCTGTGATTGGTCTGCCCTTCGGACAGATGTGGTTTTCTTGGTGCTTCCATGGTCTGTCACGCAAGAGGCATTTCCCATAGTTAGATACGGAATGAGAGAAAAGGCTGCCATATACTGTACTTCTAGCAAAATTGAAGAAGTGTATTATATAATTTCTAACTAAATCTGTCCAAAAAAAAAAGATTTTTGAGTTTGTTGCATTGGTTAAAAATGTCTTGCCAGTGCAAATTTTTATGAAAATTTAAACACCTTCATTCAGTCAAGATCAGTCAACATGAACACTGTGGCATGAAAAGTTGCCGAGCTGGTGCAAACTTGCCTACATCTGTACGATCGTTTGTGTAGAGACATTTTCCAAGACCATGTTGTGATTTTTTTTTTTTTTTTTTTTTTTTTTTAAGATTAGTCTACAAATGGAACCAAATCTACTCAAGTACTCTTTAAGTGCCTATTGACTCTGAACAACTGATTGTTGTTTTGCATGCTGTAATTGGTCTGCCCTTTGGACAGACATCTGTTGACCTGACAGCGTATGTCTCATATTAAAATGCTCCTCTAAACACTTCCCCAGCTGCATGGCTGGTGTCCAAATATTTGCTGACAGTATAGCGTTGCCTGACTGTTTCAACCTTCTTTCTAACTTCACTGTGGATGTATCAGAGACTTAATGACAGAATTGTCATTTTTAGACAAACTAGTCCTGCCTCTTTTTTTACTTTTAAGTCTTTCACTGTTTCTTGTGCATAGATAGGTTTCACACTCCTAACAAAGTGAGTGTTATTTTCGGGAGTAAAAAACCTGTTGCAGTGTCAGAGTCAACCAGACCTGTGTCTGAATGAGAATGTGTGAGTGCAGCTGACAGTCTGTAGTAACTGTTTGAGAGTGTTATGAAGTGAGTACAGACATTCTCTCTCTCGCTCTCTCTCTCTCTCTCTCTCTCTCTCTCTCTGTCCTGCACAACTTTTGCCTAGGCAGATGAAAGTGATTCCTGCCTGCTTCTAAGCTTCTTGCCCAGATGTTCTCTGTCATCCTCTCCCTCTCACTCAGCTCTCCGGCTCAGGTGCCGACAGCTGCTTGACATAAATCTTCCTTTCCTTTAGTGGTCAATGTTATAGGATCATTGTTTTGCTGTTTTAAAAAATGTTTTAAAAGTCTTTGCTAACTAATGCTGTTTTTGTTGTCGTCACTGTTAGTTATTGATTGTGCAGTAATGCTCATCTTTTTATTTAATGATGTTTCTTGATTAAATAAAAGTTAAATTATTGAGATTTGTGTGTGTGATTCTAAAAGTGAAAATCGGAAGTAATATGGGGTAAACTTCTATAGAGGTGAATGGAAGACCACAGCAAATATTATTATTTTTGCATTCCCAATTGTTCCAAAAACAATGAAAAAATCCACTAACATGACTTTCCAAAAGAGGACAATGAAGAGCAGTGGATTACAGTAGTCAGAAGTTTATTGTTTTGTTTGTATTTTAATTAATGCCAGGGTAATATAACACAAAGTATAGTGTTATAAATGTATTTAAATAATTTTATAATTGAAACATTTGCTATATTTAAGCAGCTAAATCGTAGTCATCATAGTCTGTGAAAAGGGTCCATTGCTGATGTAGCTGGCAAACTTTCTTTGCAAGATCATTACTTTTTCAGAGACAGAGATCACTTCATGTTGAGATGGCCAGGGCTCCAACGCAGAGTGCAAACAAAAGACTGCGGTGAAGTATACGCCTATATGTCTACCAATTGTCTTGTTTTTGCCACGACATCCTCTATTTTGGCCGTAATTAATTTGTCTTGATGCCCATAGATGAAATTACTGACGTCACACCGCAAGCAACCACGCTTCCATGTTCTTTTAAGCAGCATATTTCAGTGGTGGATATTGGCAGCACTGCTGTTTTAATAATCTTTTAAGCATTATATAATTAAATAATGTTTGTTGATGTTAACTAAAGTTATTATAAAGGGATATCTATGGTTTACAGTGAAGAAATTGTATAGGTTATTTCTGAAATCTCAGAAAAACAAGTTTAAACTTGATTCAACATGCTTGTATGATCATCCTCACACATTTAACAGGCTTCTAAAGCCTGAGAAATGTGGCATATAAAAATGAAAACTACAATCAGACATGCAATATGCATCTTTAATGCTTAAATGATTAACCCACTTAGAGTAAATGCTAATATTTGATATATCAAAACTGTCAACATATTCCATTTTCAACTTTAATGACAGCCGTTTTTTATTTAAGCAGTTGTTACTTGTTGCATTCAAAATAAATTCAAAGACATAGGCTACATTTTTTGAAAAGATATGTGAATAAAAATAATGTCTAACTAAGAAAACTATGTGTTGCAATGGTGGAGACATGGTCCAGTTTTTCCCGTCAGACCTTCCATGGGTTTTGTTCATATAAAATAATATTTTCCTCATATCTGTCACATCAATTGCACTTTGGAAATTAAAACCAGCTGTTTGTGATCAGAGTTTGAGCAATTCCTTCATGAAAAGTTCAAATCCACCAACAGCAGCTGAGAGGCAAGTGGGTCTTTGAGCAGACTCTATAATGATGATCTGTGAAATATAATAAAATCTGTCAAATCCTGAGTTTATCCTGATCGTAGCTCAGCATGTAAAGACACTGACTACCACCCTTGGAGTCGTGAGGTCGAATCCAGGGCATGCTAAGTGACTCCAGCCAGGTCTCAAAACAAAATTTGCCTGGTTCCTAAGGAGGGTAGAGTCACATGGGATAATCTCCTCGTGGTCGCGATAATATGGTTCTCGCTCTCGGTGTGGCGCGTGGTGAGTTGTGGAAGTCGTGGAAGCCACGCACTATGTCTCTGCGGCAACACGCTCAACAAGCCACATGATAAGATGCACAGATTGACTGTTTTGGACGCGGAGGCAACAGAGATTTTTTTCTCTGCCACCTGGATTGAGGCGAGTCACTACGCCACCATGAGAACTTGAGCGCATTGGGAATTGGGCATTCCATATTGGTGAGAAAAAAAATACACGAAAACAAGCCCAAATCTCCAATACTTTTTCGGAAATGCGCTGTTTCAACTCCACAATCAACACTTTTGGGGCACTTTTACCTCAATTTGAGCAAAGTGCCCATAGACAGCAGTTGATTTCTCCGCTGCCATAAGAACCTGGAAGTGCCAGAGCTGAGAGTTTTTTTGTAAACACTAATTTCATCTATTGTCCGTATTTAAGCTGAGATTCGATTGAGGGAGACAATCACCACCGGTCGACCCGTAAATCGATCAAAGTGGAATCAGTCCCACCCAGTAAACATTCCATTATTTCCCAACACTGGGACATAATAGGCCCTTTCCCACCTACAGTCCAGGGAATTTTCCTTTAGTACATTTCTACAAGAAATCGTTTGAGGAAAGGAACACCAGAGGAGACTTTTCCAAAAGTTACCACCATAGTGACATAATGTAGTATTGACCATTTTTCTTCTGATGTGGTTGGAACTTGAAATTATTGGCAAACAATAACAAAATCAACAACACCGACAGAGGACGCCGGGATCGGAGTTACACTTTTGTTTGGGCTGTTTTACACGTTCTTTGGCTGCAAACGATAGGCAGCTGCCTAATCATTTAATGGTTTAAATGACAGCGTTTTTGGTTAAAAGGAACTATAAAGGATACTGGTCTCTGAACAGTTTAAAAAGCACCATGTTTCATCCTACCTCAGCCCCCGAAGGCAATATTGTCCCATTTTCGGACGCTGTCTCTGTCTTCAGGTTATAGTTTAAACTGGGCGTGAGATCTGTGCATGCTACAGCCATAGTGACAGCATGTTGAAAGCAATATAAACTTATTTATCAACACAGTATTTTACTATAAAGGCTTTTATGACTCAACATAAATTACTGTACTATAATACTCACACATTTTCTTAAAAAACACATCTTGGTGCAAGTTACCACGCATCCCATGTATCGCATGTATCCCGATGAAGTTACACACACACACACATATGAGAAACAGTGAACATCTTTGGAAACTTTGTTGGTTTTCTGTTAAGGGAATTGTAAAATTAGCGCAAACCTCTGAGAAGCATTCTAGCAGCTAGCTGTTTACAATGGCGGCTGTGGACTCTCTCTTTTCTCAATGCTTTGTGTCACCCTAAAATGGTTCAGAGGAACTTTTGTTCCTTAGGTGCGAAAGTGGCATAGTACTAGTCCCGGGGGAAAATACCTGAAATGGGATTTAGTTCTGCCAGTGGGAAATGGCCTAATTAAGCGGTGAGATGAATAGGGAAACTCGAGGGCCGATTGTCCTTTATAACTCTCCCTACAGCTGGATACAGATTTATTAACCCTTCACATTTGCAGCATGTGTTAGTCTGGACTATTTTCACTGTTTATATAGTACTATTTTATCATCACCAAATCTTGTATGCCTAATAATACAAGTATTGTGGAGCAACAGTGTGCCGACACAGTTTCCGAATGTTATTTCAGTCAAACAACTCTTGTAATTTGATTGCTTCACATAAATTGGGACATATTGTATATCAATGATTTCCTGGACTGTGATTTTTGGAGATTTTGTCAGTTGCTTGCATGTTTTCATTCTTAAAAAAACAAAACAAAAAAAAAAAAACAGTTCCACACATCTAATGGTGGGGGGCATTTGCTCTGCAAAGATGTTAGCCTATCAGTGGGCATGTCTTAAAGTAGAAGTATGCAGAAACCGAAGACAGTGTAGAAAAAGGTCATGTAATACTACGTTAATATTACATTTGTGCAAAAACTTTACCAACATTATAAGCGAACTTCAAGGAAAAATATAAATGCATGACATGATCCACTTTTCTCAACAATTCCTTTTTATATAGTGGAAAAGGTGCAAACATTGCATTGACAACTGATTCTCACCTGTGTTCTTCAGTAATAACTCTTAGGCTGGAAAACTTGAGGTGCTTTGTAAACTGAGTGGTCTCTGGGGCATTAGTTCTTCCCTGTGGTAATGTAGTTTTATGGCTCTGAGAATTTGCACAGTGAGGGCCATGTGTGCTGCTGGCTGCAGTCTTGTTTTACACAAAGACAAAGGGATAAAATACAACCTGAAATGTTAGCACTCTTTTGGCCTGAGAACAGTAATTTATTGTCCCAGTGTGAGAATCTTTGAGCAAGACATTTATCCATTTGGCAAACAGTGCCACAAAAACAAGACTTGTGACCAGTTATAAGCCAACCATATCCCCGTATTTAATTTCAAGACAAAGACAAGACTTCTGTTTATTTCAGTATCATCAGCATGAATATATTTTCACACTGGACTGTGTGTCACTTTATAATCTCTAAGGAAAGCAGAAATTCAAAGGGCTACAGTCAGTTATTATAATGAACATTCTGCATTGAGATCCCTTAGGCATGCCGCATGCCTCCCGAGAGTGCTGTTTAAATGTTTTAAAGCAGTTATGTACAAATACAGGCATTCATTTGTAATTGAGACATAAAGATACAGTGGCGCTAATGACTGCCTTGGAGGCTTGTGTTGTAATTGTGAGAAAATATGCTACTGAGGTTTTAATTTAGGTTATTACATGCTTGGACTCCAGATGAAATTATGTTCATTCTGTTTGCAAGCATTGGTTTGAATCAAACAGCAGTAAAATGGCCAGAATCATGCTATTTTTACCTTTTGTCCTTGAAGTTTGCACAATTGATCAGGCTCTGAGAACCTAATTTATGTTAATGTTTTCATCATAAACAATACTTTGAAGGCACAGCATCCTGAATCAGTATGAAATTACACAACACACCATTTATGCTTTCTGTCGGGTGGCTCAGAATAAAGCAGCTCTATATTTAACCTGGATAATTTCAATATGCAAAAACACAGATGGGCGTATATTCATTTCACCTTCCATTTACATGAATATTTTTTCTGCCAACTGGTTATTTGCATGCACAAAATTATGTCTGCCTGGAATCCTCAGATCCCCTCTGCATGTTTATTACAATGTGTGTGTGATTCCAAATCTTGCGTCACTGGCAATACAAACTAGTGTCTATAAAAACACTGGATATTGTAGTCAGACAGAGAAACCCCCACCCCCATTTCAGCCATACACTCCGTCCATAGAGCTTTTCACTGTTCAAGTGATACCTTGATTACCGAGGGGCCATATTTCATGTTTTCTCTGCTTAATAATGATGTTCCGCCATGCAGACAAAGCTGGCAGTTTTATGGTGGATCTTAAGGAAATTAGGGCCACAAATCTCCCTCTGCCTGGTTGCCACATAGAGGTTATGCGCTAATATGGAGAAGAGAGAGAGAGAGAGAGAGAGAGAGAGAGAGATCTGGCAGGACAGAACAATAGGTTGTCAAAGCTAAGATACATTTATAACTTTGAAGCCTGCAAACAACCATTTTTAGGTCTGAATGAACCTGCTGACTTTTGCTGAGAACGTCCATAGAAGGAAAATTTCACCTGAAGTACAGGAGATTTTTGTGACTCATTGCATGTGTTTATGATAAAACAAGATACAATAAGATGAAGAGCTATCAGTCAAACCCATCTTGTTTGGCTTAATGAAGATAGGCTTGTGAGCAATATGTCTAAACCTGTTATTGATCATTGGCTTCTGCTGTCTCAGAGACTTGTCTTCTCAGAGAGGTTTCTCTTTCATAGCTCAGGAGATTTAATGGAGTGCTCGGTCATATTTTATGTATTTATCAACTTTGTCTCAGGTGTTTCTGCTAAAATTGCTTAGGAAAAATAGACATACACGATACAATTGTTGACATGCATTAAAGCTGAAGTATGTCATTTCTGTGCAACTAGAGGCACCAAACGGAACTGCAAAAATAAACAATGTTTTCAAAACCGCTTTTTGAATGCGCCCCCCTTCATCCATTGATCGAACAGCAGATAGTCCCGCCTCTAACTCAAGCCATTGGTTGAGTCGATGTTGTCTCTCTTGAGATGGGTTGCAAAAAAAAAAAAAAAAAGAGGAATTTTCATAGTGCCACAGAGACACAGTGCTTACAGTTTTCTAGAAAATCTATGAATGGCTTACCTATGGCTGTATCTGCATATTAAGCTGGGATTGGAGAAAGTATTTTACCACTGGAAAATTTAGATAGTTAAGCTTTAATGGTATAGAGCTTTAAGATTAATATGGATACTTTTATTTATTTTCCTAAACTAACAATTTTAAAACAACGCTGCACATTGCATAAACACAAAATAATTTGCCTAGGGTGCTTAAATTTGTTTAGGGGAAAAATGTATTCTTCTTCCATTGTTTAACTCTCCTATTGTGTTCAGAATCTGCATAAACCTTTTGCATTCACAGATAAATTTAGACCCGGTTGAATTCAAGCCTATAAATCATTCATAACCCAATGGTTTTTTTATGGTTATAAGTCATTAATAAGTTCTTAACTGTTCATACTGTTCATGTAAAAAGATTGATATTTTGGCATGTTACTGACAAATATAGAAGTTATTAATTAATATGCCTTATGTTTTGTTTTTTAGAATCTTTGACTTTTCAAAATATAAATCAACTACAGCAAAACCAGTGTGATACATGTGAAGACATCTTTTTTTTATCAACATTTCTGTGAAATCTGATCTAAATATAATATAATATATTTGAAAATCTAATATGAGAATTACTAGTAATTTGAATAAAAAACTGTTCAAAGCAACTTGGTGGTCAAAAGTTATGAAACCAACATATTATTTTTCAACTAAACATCATCAAAACAACTGTACAACTCAAGTATACAACATTAACATTTCTATGTTTTTAAGCAAAATCTATTCTATTTACTTGTATGAACTGCCTAATGTTGATGCACGAGTATGCTGTAAGTTCATTGTCAGATGCCTGCAGAGTAAAATGAGAACAATTTTCTCTTTCAGGCCCTATTTAGACTAATGTGTGCATCAACTAATACACTCGCCACACCCCCTTTAGGCTGTAGTACCTTTGAGTTTATTTGCTATGTTTGTCATGTCTGTTTTGTACAGGAATGTGTGTGCCTATGTGTGACTGTATGTGTACATGTTTGTAAACCAGATTCAGTCCCACTGGAGACAAAAAAAAGTGTGTGAGAGAGTATGGAAAAGAGGCTTTAAATGTAAGTGAAGTACAAAAACATCTACATAATATCATGTTTAAACCTGACCCAATAGTGCAAAATGTGTGTGTGTATATATATATATATAATATATACACATTTTGCACATTTTATATATATATATATATATATATATATATATATATATATATATATATATATATATATACTGTATATATCTTAAACAATTTGATTAAAAAGTCTGAAATTTTTTTTATGTGTATTTTGATACTCTTATAAAGTCACAAAGTTTCATTCCCGTACTAAAACTATATTGTATTTAAAAATTATAATCTACCTCTCCCGGGTCAAAAATGACCCGAATGTAATAAGAGCTAGGGTTAAATTAGGCTTTAAACAGAGGTCTCCACTTGCACTCCATTTAATGTCATTGCTGTCTAGTAGAAACAACTGAGATATTAAAGCGATCTAATTTGTGATTTGTCTTTCCTATGGGCAAATAAGACTGATGGCTCCCTCCTTCCATGATTCCTCTTTTGTAGTTCTCCTCACCTCTGATTTATGTGCGCTTAAAATGAACAAGTTGTATCAAGATCTTTGATTACATTGAAATCTTTTTAAATGATATCCACTGTTGTGCTTCAGTGAAAGTGTTCATGATCGAATCTGACAGAATGATAGCACAGTTGATCTTGGGACTGTCAGATCTGTCAAGTGACACCACATCTGATGGATCTGTTAAGGGCAGGAGTTCCTTATTGCTTTACTGTTTATTCACACTCGGCCAAGAAAGTGTCAAAACTAACAACAAGGATCCTGTGACGAAGCTATTGTCCTAAGGGGAGTCTTAGTTTAACTCGCTGTGTGGTGAGGATGATACGCTAATTTCATGTAATTTTGAGAATACAACAGTGAGTTAGATTTGTAATTTTTTTAAAAACAATAAAATACTACACATTATATAGTAATAAATAAATTAAAATAAATGTGCATACATTTTTTTTATAAAAAAAAATATTAAGCTTTATTTTTACTTCAACATCAACATTTTAGGTTACAATTTATGTGAATATGCAAGGAAAAGTGTACATTTTGTGGACATTTACCATTTTAATCACCTTTTTGTCTTTAATATAGACCATTTTTAATGGTGCTATGGTGTGGCAAATACATTTTTAAAAGGTACAGATCCATTTAGTCTCTAAAACGTCATGAATAGTAATTTTAAAATGATTAATAAATAGTTTAAGATGAAGTATAGCATGTCACACTGCAGGTCAACTACCCAAATACATATATGTGCAGTATTCAGAACAAAATAAAAGAAACCGTGATTGACCAATAGTTCCGCTTCAGTCAAGTTTATGACATGACAAAGGAATGACAAGGCACACAACTGTTCTAGCTGTTTCTCGACATCTTTTGATGACCATGTTGTTGTGATCCTAGCAGACTAGTTTAACCTGGCTCTGCCCTGCCCAGACAGGCTCAGATTGGGTGTCTCTTCCATCTGGTATCAGGTCAGCCTGAGGGTGAGCCCTGGTTGTTTGATGTGGCCTGTTCATTCTCCTGATAACCCATCTGTACCTTAATGCCTTGGCTTAACTTCTTGCAGATTGAACTCTTTTCAATCCACTAAGTACTATCCAGTATCACTTATATCGATAATTAATATTACTGTTATCAATGATGCTACTTCAGTCAAATGCTAAATACAAATATTTGTATATAAAATAAAGAATAAAAACATTTGTATAAAAACAACAAGTTTTATATAAGGATAGATCCTCTCAAAACCACATCAGTAACCAGTAAGTATTAATATTTCAAGATTAAAGATCCAGTTCTCTCATACAAATACAATTTGTATTGCTTTACTCAGTGCATTCTCCTCGCTCTTGTTGCTACACTAAAATGTTATTTTGTCTTCTTTGAACGTAACAATGTGTGTAGATAGCCATGAGAGGGGTTTGTGGGCAGGATACCCAGGACTAATGATGACACCAGGCATTCAGTTAGATGCAGAGGTGTGTTCTGAGCCATTTTCTAATGCATGGTTGAGGGCCAATGGAGTGGAATAATGTGTAGTGTGTAGGGTTGCAGCGGTATACCAGTTTCACGGTATACCATGGTTTGAAAATGGACGGTTATCATACCATGTGCATTTGCTTATCTACGGTATTGAGAAAAAAAATGCAACTGGACGGAGAATCTCACATGCGCATGCGCATCTCCTTTCCTTCTCGATTGTCTGTCAGACTCATCAACTTGCGTCACACACACAAACATGCAGAAGAGAAAATGTCAGAGAGAAGCGAGGCAAGGGGGTCTGACATGAGTGTGTGTGAGTTAAAGCAGTGTTTGAACAGCAGGGAAAGAACAATGCCATGATTCTCACATTGAAGATATTTCGGCTGCCGCCCAAGTGATCGACTAGTTAGGACTCTCTCTGAGCATAATAAAGCTAGCTGTAGTTATAGATTGGATGTGGTATGTCTTTCTGTCTTGTACATTTCACATCCAAATGAACTCATGTAAACTCATAAAATGAGTGTGTCTACACTATAGATTTCAGGGCCATCTTAAAGGAATAGTTTACCGAAAAATTAAAGTTTTGTCATAATTTACTAAGCACTATTGCCATTCTAAACCAGTTTGAGTTTCTTTCTACGTGAAGAATGTTCTAGTCACACTTTTCCATGTAATTACAATGAATGGGGACTGGAGCTTTCAGGCTTCAAAAAGGATGCAAAAGTCTTCTGAAGTCATATGAGAGGTTTGTGTTAGGAACAGATAAACATTTGTTAATTCAAAATTTGCTATTCACTGATAGTCTTCCCTTCCAGTGAGCTGTTAATGCAAGGACAACTGAGACTTGACCACTGAGTAAAGCCATTCCCCCATTACATGATTTGTGGTCTAAATTTGCTGTTCAAGCACTCGGATCGCAGTCAAATCGGTGCTCGCTATGGTCGCCGATTCTTGTTAATTATGTGCAGTTCTGCGACGTTATCTGAGCCAGTATCTACCTCAAGCTGTCACAGACGCTACAATATTATTGTCGCCACATAATCTGGTGGTGTAAGAGATGCATCAATAATGGGGAACTGCTCCAGCCAATCACATCTTATCATGCATTGTGATTGATTGTAATAAACTAACAAAAAATATTTTTTAGCAAATAAATATGTGGTCTGAGTTAGGCATGTGATGGTATTCAGTAATACTTTATATCACAATAATTAACATGCACAATATTGTTATCGAGGGCATTTTAAAATGCCATAAATCATTCATCAACGAATCAAGATTCACAACATTTGTATGCGGCACAAATGACACTTGTACACTCTGATGTAAACAAAACATGGACAAGAAGCATGGCTGAATGACAGCGAACAGACATAACCATTTATTTCTGGAAAAATCTCACGATCACTGTAATTTCTCGCATGATTTTTCAGAGAAATCTGCTGTGTAGTATGTGCGATGCTACGACAAGAATGATGACAAGAAACGTTGTGTAATTTGAGCATGTACAGTGATTGAGGTAGTCTGACAATCATGTAGTGATAGCATGGCTTAAGTGAGACAATCAAGAGTTGGATTGTTCTGATTCGCGAATGAATCATTTGGACCAATTTTGTGAACTCGATCAACTGATTCATTAAAAAGATCTGACTCTAAAGAATGATCCATTAATTAATTAGACATCGACTTAAATTTCTGTTTCTTACACAAAGCTATTGTATGACTTCAGAAGACTTGGAATATAGTTCACTATTCCCTTAACGCATGAGATCTCTCACACATGGTATGGAAATGTTATAGCAGTTGTTTTGCACTATTGAAAAGGATCTACAGTACTCTCCCATTTGGCTTGGTGTGGATTCAGGCTTTGCTGTTGGTCTAGTTGTTCATCTACTGCGTTTAGGAAGCAGGCTGAGTCTATCATGTCCACCAAAGTGTCCTACCACCAACCAAAAATAGAAACTCCACCCCATTTTGCCTGCAGCAGTCTTTGATGCCTTTGATGTCTGTTTGTTTAATGACATTATTGGGTCCCAGCCATTTGTAATGGGAGGAGTCCTGTCCAGAGAAGAGTGGGAGATTGGATTTTCCTTTGTGGTAGTTTTATCCTGTGACGGAAGTAGTGGCGGAAGCTGTCAGACTATCTGAGTGAGTACAGTGCATGCCTATGATTTAATTTTGGCTTGTCAACTCTTTTTGCAGCATGGGAATTCTTGTTGTATGGTTTGATTTTAGAGTTCTACAATTTATATTTTGATTAGAACATTTCGCATTTGGATACTAATGCTGTTCTACAGTCCACACTGCAAATAATTAACCTTAATCAGTATATTTGTCTTGTTATCTGTTAATATTGAAATATCCCTAAAAAAATAAAAAAAAAAGAAAATTGCATAAGATATTAGGACGTTTTCAGAGAATGTATGTCAAATATATATGTATTGTCTTGTTCCATTTGGCATTTTTTTCCCACTTGTTTTGCCTAAATTTAGTTAGGCTTTTGCTTGAAACAATTGACACAAATCTGCAAATGGAACAAGATAAAATATAATATGCATTCAAGATACATTCTCTGAATTATTATTATTATTATTATTATTATTTTTTTTTAAAGGAATACTTTGGACATGTTGTTCCAAATCCAAATGTATGACTTACTTTCTTTCATGGAACACAAAAGGCAATGTTTAATAGTTATGCTAGTTCTAGTCACCATGCACTTTTTATAGCCTCTTTTTTCAATACAGTGAAAGTGGTTGGTGACTGAGACAGTCTTTAAATGATGACATTTTCTATCTTATTCAAATTTTGTTTCTCAGGCAAAAATATCTTAAGGACATTTAGATGTTTTTACTGGAAAACAAGGCAAAAACACAAACATAAAATGTTTTTTTTCTTTAACATTTTTCCAACAAAAAGATCATCTTTCTGTCATTCATATTGAACGTATCTGGCTTACTAACTGGCTTGTTACATGTTTGACTGACTATAAATGGGCCAGTCAACATCTGAAGTGTGGTGCTGTCAAATACATTCCACGTACACAAAAGCTGTTCACCTGAGTGGAAATGTAAGCATTAATCTTACTTTTTAGCATTTGATATTGTGCTATAGAGCCTGTTGATATGTCTGCTATGGTCTCAGAGATCCCCAAACAGATCAAAGCTCAGGGCTGCCTCTGATGCTGATGTCAGGTCTGTGTTATGTTGTTTCAATCCCTATACACATTTGTTCAGATGTACTGGAGCTGGTGTGGGCATGTGGAACATAAATTAGCCAAGGCCTGCAATTCTGTAAGGTGACGCAGTTTAGCAAGAACCACAAAACCTCCAGCAAACTAACAGTGTAGCTGCCACATATGAGAATTAAAAAAAAAGAAAGAAAAAAAAAAAGAGTATATTTAAGGTTAAAACTTAATCATGCCAGTTGGGTCTTAATGAGAATAGATTAACATTTAGTGTATGTCTGATGCATTATGTTTATCACAGCAATCCACTAAGTTACATTAGAAACAGGTTACAGTTACATTTTACACCCTAAAATATGATAGAGTACCTCTTCACAATGACACATGTCTTAAAGACAAACTCTTTCACTATATTTATGTTTCTGTTCTCTCTGTTTCAGCTGGATGGGAGTGTGAAGGATCGACATTAGCCTTGGATCAGGCACAAGCAGTTGGAGGCCCTCCCATGGAGAAGGAGCAAGACAGTGTGGCCTTCAGTGCCAGTGTCACCATCCCCAGCACAACCTCAGCCTCCACTGGCAGCAACACCATATCAAGTTCCTCTAACAGACAGCAGGCTGTACCTCAGATATCAGTGTACGGAGGAATCACAGACCGACAGACCGTTCAGGTAGAGTCCTATTTAAGCAGTTTATTAAAGACATTATTCTGTTATACATTGCCAGTTTACTGTTTTTATTATCACAATAGTTAAAGGGACAGTGTCATCCTTACAATGGCAGGGCTATTGCCAGAGCATCACTATGCCCCATAAAATTGCATGATCCTGTAGTGCCATCTACAGGCCACTTTCTTTAATCAAACAACAGGAAGATCATCATTAATGTGGTGTGGTTTCTTTAGTAGCATGCAGCTGTAGTAGCAGCTGTTTTTTTATATCAGTAATGTCCTGACTATACTTTGTGATCAGTTGAATGACACTTTGGTGAATTAAAGTACCAATTTCCATCTGAAACAGCAAAATCTGTACATTATTCCAAACTTTTGGCCATCAGTGTAAATCAGAGAGTGTGCCCACAGCTGATCAATAGCAGTGATTGGCTGTAATGTCAGCTGCATTTGAGTGATACCTGGGGCTACATTAGTGTTTATTTCCTAATTAAAGGGAGTACACCCAAAAAATGTAAATTCTCTCATCGTGTACTAACCCTCGACTGACTTTCTTCTGCAAAACACAATATTTAAAAAAATATATATCTCAGCTCTCAGAAATGCAAGTGAATGGTGGCCAGAACAAAAAAACATATAAAGGCAGCATAAAAGTAATTCATAAGACTCCAGTGGTTAAATCCATATCTTCAGAAGTGAAATGATAGGTGAGGGTGAGAAAAATGTAAAGTACATTAAATTTAAGTCCTTTTTTTTTTTTTTTACTATAAATCTCCACTTTCACATCCACATTCTTCTTTTTATCTTGACAATTTGCATTCTTTATGCATATTGCCACCTACTAAGCAGGGAGGAGAATTTATTTATTAACTTTATTTATTAATCTTAACATAATGCCAATAACTGAGGTGAAGTTTCATTTAACAAGAAGATGTCAGTCCAATGATTGCCCTGAGGACATTGTGTACAGAACATGTTAGGTGGGATATTTCAACTCTTAGAGGAATTTAAGGGAATGTAGTCATGCTGTCACCATGTTGGCTGCTTTGATGGATCACGGTAACCACATGCTATATCATGTCTCGGGCATGCAGTAATGCTGGAGTGACCCCAGTGACCCTGTGTGTTTATACAGGTGACTGTCCTGTCCTTCTGCATTGCACATTATGTGCTGGATTTTTTTATGGATGGAAAAACAGAGGCAGGAGTGAGAAGGTACAATAAGAAGTGATTTTAGACTCTTGCATCTCTATGATTGTCAAAATAAACTGGTTTTGCTTCAAGACACAGATTGACAATCAAATTGTTTATCATGCAAAAGTAAACAATAATGTCCTTTAAATCAAACATTGACATATTGATAATGTAGTCCCAACAATATGCAAAGCTATTAATATGACATAGGTTTGATTTTAGAAAAGGAACATTTATAATTTTGTAAATGCATACAGCAGAAAGTGTGATTTACAGCCTTTGAAATCATCAATAAAAGCTACAACATTTCCCCTATCATCTTGAAGGTATTTTCATTTAGCATTGTTTTTTTCCCTGCTGTCCCTGAGCTTTTCTAAACAGAGCTGCAAAAACAATGAATAATCCGTAATCTTTTTCACTGTGTCTTCTCGCTCAGGTGATGCAGCAGGCGTTAAACAGGCAGCCCAGCTCAGCAGCGGCTCGGTACCTGCAGCAAATGTATGCAGCCCAACAACAACACCTCATGCTCCAGACAGCAGCTTTACAGCAACAGCACCTCAGTCTGGCCGCAGTACAGCAGGTGGGCTTTTTTTTTTTTTTTTTTGTGTTTTTGTGATTTAATACAAATGACATTTTTTTTTATACAGTTTTGAGTCCAATGTCCAATTGAAAAATGTGCATTAGTATTTGGTATCAACATACGCACAAAGGCATCTGCTTACAAATGCTTGCTTGAGCTCAAGGGGAGATTTTAGGACATGGCTGCCGCCCAGGCGGTATCTAGCTGGTGGCAGAGCAAGGTGCTCACACAAAAAATTGGGTGCCCTGAAGTCCACCAGCATTCTCCTCTCCAACCTGAAGGGTGTTTCGCCCAGGGTGCCAAACAAGCTAGAACCTTGAGTTTAAAGGGTTAGCAAAATGCTGGTACCTGATATCCTCAAGTTGTTCTCCGCAAGCAAGTACCACTCTGAACTGACTAACACACCTAATTCTTGTCATAATATTAGACAAGCCTTTTCATGTTATTCATGCTTTTGTCTTTTTAGTTAGTAAGTCTGGTCCTTAAGGAGCTTAATTCTGTCAGATGAAAGAAATACTTTATACTCTGCCTCACTGAACTCACTCAATATGCTAATCAAACGCAGAGATAATGCACGAGCATGTTATTAAACAGGGGTTTAAAAAAAAAAAAAAATATTATGTGAAAAAGAAATAATACGATTATGTAAATCATCATATCACATGAAAGCATATAAGGTTGGATAAAAACCACACAAACGCTTCATTAATTGTGCAGTGAGTAACCCTGGCACAGAGTCATTCCTCTCCCGTGACAAGTACTGATATGTGATTCTTTGCAATGACCAGTGGCATGTTTTCAACCATTATACAAAATCCACTCTTGGCAGAGTCCCATCCGAAGGATATTTGAGAAAGCCAATGGGGAACAATAATGTTAACATCAAAGAAGTGATTTGCTTTGAATTATTGGCTAACTTGTCAAATACTACTTCAGCTATTTGTACATACTTTTGAGACTGCAATGAATAGATGTACAGTAGTGCATTGTTCTGCACAAATAATTTATTAGGAAATAGTTCGCTTTTAATGACTCACGATAAATGTAAATATTTCTAGTTATACTCCGCTCGAAGATATTTCTTTAACTAGAAATTGCTAGAAAATGATTAATCAAAAATCTTAATCCAGTAATTATGAACAACTGGAAAAGTTGGTCAAAATGTGTGAAAATCCTGATGACCTTTTTCTGTTTTTAGAGATGTAACAAGTTCAAAGCAATGAGGAAACAGGAAATGGTTATTCCAACTCAGGGATATCACTTTTCAATGCATAACACTAAAGCTTCATAAACTTAAATTCTCAAAACGGTATCGGCCAGCACACTCAAACAGCTTGTCAGCTGGGCTCTCTCTCTCCCACACAGTCTGAGGACTGGCCCTTTTATTTCCCCCATCTCTCACTGTGAACACAGAAACAAGCAATTACCTGCAACCCTTACCACTTACTCTCTTTCCTGACGAAAACTCGACCATGCCAATCAGTCAGTGGGCTGGTGATGTCTGAATAATTATGCATACACCTTTGATAAAAGCAAGCCAGCCCCAGGAACTGTCTCGCCTCCTTTTTGGTCTTGGGTCTCGGGCAGGTCATAATCGCCACTGTTTTATCAATTTGGGGCCACACCTGCCCAGATACCATATCTCTACCTGTCCAACTGCGAAATCTAAATGGAAGGGTCACAAATTGATGTAACTGAAACGGTGTGGACAAGGTTGTTTTTTTCATGGGACAGTGGTGTTATGGGGATCTGCCAATTACCCAATTTTAAATCCAGTGTCAAATAAATGTGAGACGTGCCCAACCGATCAAGCAGTTTGTCAATACAAGGCATTGGGTATGCATCAAATTTGGACACCGCATTGACTTTCCTATAACCCACACAGAACCGGACAGAACCATCGCTCTTAGGCACCAGAAGTACCGGGCTAGCCCAATCGCTGTGGGATTCTTCTATTACCCCCATATCGATTCCTATGCTTCCCGTTTCTTGTGATCGGGTAGCCGGTAGGTGCGACTACGTACCACTCCCCCTGGGGTTGTCTCGATGTGGTGTTTTATGAGATTAGTTCAGCCAGGGAGAGGTGAGAACACATCACAAAAACCCTTTTGCAACCTGGCAACCTCTGTACGTTGTGACAGCGAGAGGTGGTCTTCAAAATGGACCGGGGTGAACTGATTGACTTTTAGATTCAGGACTGGTCCGAGCTCCTCCCTCTCCAGAACGTCCAGCGCCAAGGATACAAGGACTGCCTCTCTCAATGGTTTTAGTAGGCTGAGGTGGTAAATCTGACTTGCCCCACCCCTATCCATACGCACTACCTCATAGTCGATTTCCCAAACTCGCCGTGTGACCTCAAAAGGCCCTTGCCACTTTGCCAGTCATTTTGAGCTCGATATCGGCAGTAATACAAGTACTTTATCTCCATGTGCAAACTCTCATAGCCAAGCTTCCCTGTTATACAGCCAGGACTGACATGCTTGCGCCTTTTAGCAGATTCTCTGTTGATAGTCGCCCCAGTGTGTGGAGTTTTGCTCTCAGGTCAAGAATTTCATTTTTTCTCTGTGAAGGTCCCTCCTCACAATTTTACTTCATGACTTCTAACACACCACTGGGCTTATGTCTATATATTAATGAAAATGGGGAAACCCCTGTGGAGGCTTGCTGGACCTCTCGCACTGCAAATAACAGGGTTCTGAGCCACTTATCCCTGTTCTGAGCATCTTCATGCATGAACTTCCAATTCATATTCTTTAAGTCGTTTGACCAACCCAGCCATTTGTGGATGGTACACGCTTGTCAGAATCTATTTAAAACCCAATAATTCTTACAGCTCGTATAGTTTACTTGACATAAAAGCAGTGCCATGATCAGTGAGGATTTCTTGCAGAATCCCCACTCAGGTGATATTTATGAAAAGTGCCTCCATAACACTATGTGCAGAGATGCTGCGCAGAGGCACTGCTTCTAGATATTGTGTTGTATAATCCACCAGGACTAATGCAAAATGATGCCCACATGCTGTCCATTGTAATGGCTCGATGAGGTCCATGCCAATTCATTTGAAGGGGACCTCGATCATGAAAGAGGGCGCTATGGCACTTATGGGGTGGCCAGCGGATTCAACAGCTGACATTCACGGCATGCTGCATACCATTGAACATCCCTGTGAATGCCTGGCCAATAGAAATGGACTATGAGACAGCTTAGTGTATTCCCCTGTCCCAAGTGACCTGTCATCAGATTTTATTGAGCCTCCTGGAATAACATTTCCCGACGACTCTTTGGTACCAACAACTGGGTTGTATTTTCATTTGTCCGAGAATCCTGTGTCACTCTATACAACCGCTCAGCCCAGCTGAAGACATCGATCATCAATCAATATAACTTGGTCAAATGTATGCTTCAGGGTTTCATCTCGCGACTGCTCTAAAGGGAAATCCTCTATTGGGAATTCACTAAGGGCAAGGGGAGGATGATACCTTTCCTTCCCCAGCATCAGCCTGACATGCAGCAGATGCAGATGGCCCAAGCCACACCTCCCCAGCCAGCGCTTTGCCCATCTCAAACTGACTCGCTTTCTTAAAGGACCCATCCACACACAACCCCTTCAATAAAAATCAAAAAGCCGGCCAAGTAGTTCCCAAAATTAGTGGATGGGTGAGGCGAAGACTAACCACGGCATCTACATTATGCTTTTGTACCTGGAACATTATTGTGACAGTCATTATAGGATAATCCTGAATATCCCCATGCACACACCTCACCCTCACCCAACTAATTGCATCCAATGCCACGTTTTGAACCAAGCATTGATGAATTGAGGTTTGATTACAACCTGAATACACAAAGGGTTGGTATGTACTTGACACTAATCGGTATCTGGTACGTCCCTGCTCGATCAGGGGCAGTCTGTGGAGTATCTGGGACCCGGATCAAGGCACCCACCTCCATTACCAGGCACAGATCTCGGACATGACCTAGCTCCCCACAACTCCAGCAGACCGGCCCAAGCCTACCTGTAGCAGCGGGATCCTTCACCCGGAATGAAAAGTGGAGAGAGACGGGTTTGGTGGTACAAGGAACCTCCAAGACCAGCGATCTGATTTCAAGGGAATGCTCCCCTATTTCCAGGGTGAAGGGCGGACTGGGGGAGAGAGAGCTGGGGATGTGACAAAAGGGGGAGAAATGGTTTGAGGCACGCCAGCCCATGCATTAGCGGCCAGATGGTCTTCCGCCAGCTGGAGAGCTTCGTCCAGGGACGCTGGCCGGTGGCACTGGACCCACCCGGACATCCCCTTCGGCAGCCAGTAGACAAACTACTCCAGCACCATCAAGTTGTTCACATCATCCAAGTCGTTGTTCTCCCTAGCCAGCATCCACCGCCAGGAGGCATCACGGAGCTGCTTAGCAAAGGCAAACAGGTGGCCGACCTCACTCGGCATCAAGGAGCGGAAGTGCTGGCAGTGTTCTTCTAGGCTGCCGCTGACCCATAGCAGGATGGACTTCTTCAGTATCTCATAGTCCAGGAGGTCGGTGACCAGAAGTTTTCATGCCACAATCTGGGCTTGCCCGGTCAGCAGTGGCAGAAGATGTACCACCGATTGCTCCTGCGGCCATCTCGGGGCTTTGGCTGGGTGCTCAAAGAGCTCGAGGTAGGCCTCCGGATCATCTTGAGGGCCCATTTTTGTGAGCAAAATATGAGGGCGCTCCCTGCTGCTGGGGAAAGGTTGATGGCTGCTCCCTCCTATTGTACGAGGCTCTACAGCACCGATCATCCTCCTGGGCCTGCAGGAGTACCTCGAAACCTTGCTGCTGCTCCGTGCGTAAATCAATGAGGGCCTGGTGTTGGACCTGGTGGATGCTGGCCAGGGACCAGCAGCGACGATTCCATGGCAGTGTATCCTCTTCCTCATTTTCCCGGATTTCATCACCAGTGAAACAAGTTTAAAGGAACGAGGAAGTGGGAGAAGGGGATTCCAACTTAGGAATGTCACTTTATTTACAAAATAATGTGTTTGCTTCAATGCGCAATGCTAAAGCTTCATAAAATTAAATATTCAAAAAAGCATCGGCCAACACACACACAAACAGCTTGTCAGCTGGGCTCTCTCTTCCACACACTCTGAGGACTGGCCTTTTATTTACCACATCTCTCACTGTGAACACAGAGACGAGCAATTTCCAGCAATTCATCTCAGGTGAGAACCCTCACTGCTTACTCTCTTTCCAGAGGAGTGCTCAACTATGCTCTCACCTCCACAAGAGATTAAAGACAATTTGAGCAACAGAATGGAAATGCCTTTTGGGGCCACTTTAGAGTTTATTGTACTGTGTTTTTGTAGTGTGGTTTTGACTATGCTGTGGGAAAAAGAGATCTGTTTCCTGCCTCTCTCTCTTTCTCTCTGTGTGTGTGTGTTTTCTTCTTTTTTCTGGTGTAGAGTTCTTTTGTTATTGGTTAATGAGTGTTGGGTTTGACGTGTGAACTATTTCTGTCTGTCTTTCCCTTTTCTACCATCTCTCTCTCTCTCTCTCTCTCTCTCTCTCTCTCTCTCTCTCTCTCTCTCTCTCTGGCATTCCCTCACTCGCCACAGGCTAGTATAGTGGCAGTGTGCAAGTATCTCACTAAACAGGTCTCCAGTGACATAGAACAAATGGCAGAGAGTGTTACTTACAGTATTACTTAATTTAACTTTTTACGCACATTTTATCAGACAAGTATTGCTTACATTATTGGCTCCTTTACTGTACTTTAAAGTCAACATGAAATCAAAATTGACCCTATTTACCTTAACACATGTTTCTGTTCTTACTGTGAAGGATTCATCAGTGCATGTGATTCCAAATGACAAAATATTATCTTTGAATTTTTTAAATAAAATGCAATAGCTCTTTTGAAACAACTTTCCTTTTCAGGTAACATCACTTTGGCAGCGTTGACTGTCGGGTAATATAAACAAATAGGCAAAAATCTGTTTTGGCATTGTATTAA
This sequence comes from Moxostoma hubbsi, assembly GCA_032164185.1. Taxonomy (NCBI): domain Eukaryota; kingdom Metazoa; phylum Chordata; class Actinopteri; order Cypriniformes; family Catostomidae; genus Moxostoma; species Moxostoma hubbsi. The sequence goes on along the minus strand of JAVLUX010000020.1, from coordinate 21,046,162 downwards.
AAAACTTGCATTCAAGTCTGGCACCATTCTGGAATGGAACGTCCACTTTTCACAGTCTGATCAATTCCCGATGGATAAGGTCCTGCCTTTCTTTTTTTATTGTGGAAAAAACTGTAAACTTGGAAAGATATCACATTACAGTTAAATGTTGACTCATGTTGACTTTAATTTTGAATTAATTAATTCTAAATGAGGGCGTTATTTGGTAGACAAAGTTTTTGTTAAAATTAAATACAATATGATTTATTGATCCACAACAGAACCTTAAAAAAAGAAAAACCATGTGTTAAGATCAGTGTTGGGTGTAAATCAATTAAAAAGTAATTAGTTACTGTAATATAATTACTTTTTAGTCAAAAAAGCAGTGTAATGAATTACAGTTTAAATTCTTACAATCAGATTTCAGTTACTGACTTTCAATTAAATTAATTACTTTTAAGTACATTTACATTTATGCTTTTGGCAGACGCTTTTATCCAAAGCGACTTACAGTGCACTTATTACAGGGACAATCCCCCCGGAGCAACCTGGAATTAAGTGCTTTGCTCAAGGACACAATGGTGGTAGCTGTGGGGATCGAACCGACAACCTTCTGCTTAACAGTTTAGTGCTTTAGCCCACTATGCCACCACCACTCCAAGTACATTATCGGGCACTATCGGGCAAAATGAGGGCATGCTAATGCATGCCAGGGCCAGTTGTGCTCCACTGTCACTTCTGGGGCTTCATCATATCTCCTCTGGGCTTTCTTTGGCCCCGAGAAAGCCCAGAGGAGATATGATGAACTAACTGGGGATTGAGGTAGGGTCAATGTCAAAGGCAGAGATTCGATGAACTTGCCAGGTTGTATATCAAGTGCACACTGGTACAGGTTCAGGAAAAATTAAAACGCACAATGGACAAATTCTTATACAAATATGTGCTTTCTACTTTTTTATGTTTAAACAGATTAACCTGGCAACATCACCAGCAGCAGCTCATTTGATCAGTCGAGCCCATAGCGGGGGCTCTGTTCCTGTCTGCATTGCCCAACAAGCTGTTCTGCTGGGAAACTCCTCTACACCCACTCTCACCGCTAGCCAAGCACAAATGTATTTACGAGCTCAAATGGTAAGACCTCAAACAAACCAGCACACACACACTAGCTATCTAATGAGGTTATACAATAGACTTCTATTGTTTTTATAAAGCTTAATATAGTAACTACAGACTAACAATCCAAAACCCTAATAAAGTACTTTTTAGAATAAAAGTAAATTATGAATTTATGAAATGTATGGATTTATAAGTTATGGAAAATTATTTATTACTAATTTTTCTAAATTAAGATGTCCCCATACACAAACAGGGACAAGCACGGACATTTTGGGGGCAGGGGCTCAAGTGGAAAAAAGGGCACTTCTCATAATTATTTATTAAAACAAAAATATTTTTTAAACTAAATGTTAAATATATTAACACAACGTCCTTAACAATTTATTTTAATTTCCTCACACTCACGCAATTTTTTCATACTCAACAGATTTCTACAAAATAATCAGTTCTCACAGAGACCATGGTCATCTTTAGTATTCACTAGGTTTATCACAAGAGCATGCAACAGCAAAGGAAACTATGCCACAATGTGCATGTTTTCTATGCTACTAATTATATATTTAGAATAAATGACCACCAAGAAGAGGGGCATAGTTTCACTAATAATTTGTTTATTTCGCACAAGACAATAAATTGTTTTAAGTCTTATGGTGTTATTGGAATACACCATATGCTTTATGGGTGATATGCTTTGGTTATTTTGTTTTTCCTATTCACCTGCAGTGCCTTGTAAAATGTATGCAAATTAGCGTTTTAATTAGTTAATGCCTAATTTGCATATACATGTGGCGATTGTGATGACGTTATTAGACACAAATTTTACTGTATTCACCTGTAGTTTCTCCATTATGTACAGTACATTAGCCTGTATGGCCATGATATATTGCTTTAGCTAACTTATTACATTATATAGTAGCTCATAAGTCATGCATGTTAGCAAAATACAAGTTAGCTATATTTGGCTTTTGGCTAATTAGCTGTAAAGTCGAGGCACTGTTAAATTAGTCTTTTGTTCTTCACCACTCTCCTCCACATAAACCAAGAAAAACACAACTGGGATGGGAGCTGGGAGGGGCTGCTACCTGCCTGTCTGTGTGTCTGATGTGCCGATGTATGCTGCACTCAGAACTCAACAAAGTCTCATCTCCCGACCTGATATTTTGATATTTTATTCAGTAAATATATTTGTTTGACAGGGAAGCTGTGCACAAACAGGAATATATATATATATATATATATATATATATTCATTCATTCATTCATTCATTCATTCATTTATTTAAAAAACAAAAAGCACCCCAGAATATTTGAAATACAACTTTATTTCACAATGGCCTGCTTTACTTCACCTGGATTTTAATTCACATTTGCCATTTTTGGATTTGGCTGTCGTTTTTGTGGCTCAGCTGCAGCAAAATGTTTTCACTGGCAACTTCTATTTCTCTAATACAGTTTTTGGCTTTGGAACTGATCAGGAGGAAATTAACTTTTTGAGGTTTGCCAGAATTTAAAATGCAGGCCAATCAAACTGTTCCCTTCAGCTGTGTACATGCACTATAACAGCGGAAATGTCTCTGATTATCTCTCTCTGATTAGTGCAGTATCAAGTATAACTATATCATATTTGCCAAAGGCTCTTAATAATAGCTCCTCTGTGCTAATAATAACTTGTCATACATTCAAGTAAAGCAACCATTTTTGGTGTGATTTTCAGGCACAACAATCTAATCTTGTGCAAGTAGCTAGGAGCCTAGGACGAGCTGTTCCTTTGTCCCCCCAGCTCATCTTCACCCCAGCTGCCACAGTCACAGCAGTCCAACCAGATACCTCTGCACTGTCAATCAACACAACGCCCACCAGTGGACAAGTAAGCCTGACCTTCACCTGCCTGACCTACATCTGAAAACCCTGTTGTAAAGACCAACATCGCTGGTCATTAGTATGTGTAGTATATGTAAGAATTTTGGATGCTGGTTTGCTTCTCAACAAACTTAACATCAAGGTTACTGTTGTGACCCCCGTTCCCTAAGTGTCGATTGTAGTGACACTAGGGGTCTCTCTTGAGAGCCTCGGTTGCCTCTGAACTTGAGAAAAGGCCAATGAAAAATTGGCGAACAGAATTTGTATGCCCCTCCCCCCGGACATACAGGTATAAAGGAGGGCTCAATAAGGTTGCTCATTGATGTTTTGCATTGAGGAGCCAAGAATAAAGTTCGGCCGTTACAACGGTTGGTACAGTGTTGTGGCAAGAGGGACACAACATCTCATCCCTCCATCAGGGAATAGAGGTTACAACAGTAACCTAGACGTTCTCCTTCTGTTACTCACTCAACGTTTTGTCGATTGTAGTGACACTAGGGGTCCCTATCCAATAACACCATGACATTGAACTGTGTTATGTGAACTACTGGTGCAAACAAGCTGTTGCGTGCCAAAGGAGCAGACCACATCAGGCTGCACGTAACCTTCCCCAATGCCCCATAAGACGTCATATACATTTTAGGTTCCCAGGCATCCCTGAGAGGGGGAACAAGTGACGTGACAAGCATGGGAGCAGGCCGTGCCAGCCGCTGCCTTTTCTCTCTCTATGTTTTCTCTCCATAGAGTGTAAGATGTGACTGGGGCCATCTAACGCTATAACACGCATCTGGGAAGTTGTTCTTTTCCAATCCTATTATTTCAGAGGGAAAGGACCCTGCGGAGACCACATCCTGCACAGGCTCGGGAGGTCAACATGTGGCAAATACTTCACATGGGCTTACACAGCGACCGGGGGCAGAGGGAACTGCCCAAAGGAGTCGTGGGTCCGTCGACAGGGGGACCATACAATGGAATAAAAGACAAAGGGGGTTACCATGATAACCGACACCTGTGGAGCAGCTATTCCAGTACAGAGTAATTGGTACCCGTAGTGGGTCTGGTCGGGAATGCCTCCGCCAAATTCACGAGCTAGAGGGCTGTAGAAACCCTTCTTCATCTCGGCTGGAGGGACAGGCTCTATCACATCCTTGTGTAAAAGGGTTGCGATTTCTGCCCGCAGGGTGTTGGCGTTCTCACCGTGCACTGAAGTGAAGTGGATGGCGCTGAAATGGGGCGGGCACCTGGCGAACTGAATCGTGTAGCCGTGTCGGATGGTCCTGGCCAGCCAGCGTGACGAGTTGGAGAGCGAAAGCCACGCGTCCAAGCACCGCGCAAGGGACACTAAGAGGACGACCGCATTTGTGCTGAGGAATGGCTCAAAGCAATTACCTTGCTCCATGTACCTGGCATGGGGCGGGTTGGTGACTGAGGAGGAGGTCCTATGGAGAACTGGCCGGCCAGGGGTCTGTATGTGTATGTGGTGCCGGGCCGCCGCGAGAACGGTGTGTGTGTGCACTGGCTAGGTGACCTAAGGAATGAGGAAATCACTCTTTTATTGGCAATGTGGGTACCACAGCTTAAAGGATGTGCGGCAAATGAAAAAAGGAAACCAAGGATTTTCAGTGAAAACAAGAGTCATCCACAAATGCTGCCTCGGTGTGATCACCTCCCAGACACACGAGGCAGCGTCTATGACCATCAGACGCGGAGAGATATCTGCCGCATCCAGGAACCACAAAAAGGCGGAAAGACGCGTCTTTAAAAAGATGTTCAGCGCCAATGTGTATTGCTCTTTTAGAGAATATACTCTTAGATGTTATTGCTCTTTTAGAAGCGCTGTCGAAGTGCCCAGGGGTGTAGACTGCACTGGCTTGCAGAGAAGAGAAAAGCCGCTGGAAACGCGCCATAAGATCCAAGAGCAAAGCTTTGCAGAGGTGAGTGGAACAGTAGTGAATGTCAGCTTGTTAAACACACAACCGCTCGGCTCTGAAGAAAAAATCAGAATGAACACCCATATTGCACAATTCCCTCCTTTATAGGGAGGGGCATGCCAATTCTGTTCGCCAATTTTTCTTTGGCCTTTTCTCAAATTCAGAGGCAACCGAGGCTCTCAAGAGAGACCGCTAGTGTCACTACAATTGACACAATGTCGAGTGAGTGACAGAAGGGGAACATGCACCACCAGAAACACAATACTGGTTGACCAACTTCATCAGCCAAATTTTGGCTTTACAGATCCACTAGCCAGACCAGCACTAACCATCCTAGACCAGCATGACAATTCCTACTACTCTAAGTTGGTCTTTGAAACTAAAATAAACTATTTTACATTGTAGAGTTTATTGTTTAAACAAGTATTTACATTTTTTATGGGGTTTGCAAGTTTTTAGAGTTTAGGCTTTTTGCGATCTTTAGCTGAGAGAAATTTCAAAATGATCTTAATTGCTTCCTCTATCACATTTCTTTTAGAACTTTTTGCAAACAAGTTAAGTTGCTTTATTTTGGCTTGGCAGCTGTCAACGTGAACTAGCTAGTGTAGGAGTAATTTCTGATAATTTGTGGATCAAGGCACCGCACTTGAATAGATACAATTCAAAGATTCTACTCCTCAAATAACCAATCAGATCACCCTTATTTTCCCCTTCCTAAAGTCCCTTGTCTCTGCCCAGGTCCAGAACTTGGCCCTCCGCAGCCAGCAGGGGGTTCTAGCTTCCTCCCTCTCTCATACTCAGTTACAGAGCCTGAGTGTGAAACAGTCCACAGGGGCATCAGCGCAACTCGCTGTGAACAGTCAGCCAGTTGCCCGACTGAAGTGTCCTGGAGCAGAGCCAAATCCACAGGGAGTTGCAGCAAAGGGCAATCCTGGAGAGACATCCTCTGAGACGGTGAGAAAGAATGACAAAACCAGTGAACTCACAACACAGGAGCTAAACATGTGTCCCAGTGTGACCTCAATGGTGGGCCATCCTCTCATCAGCACAGGTAGGCCCATGAGGATCAACTTATTTTACAATAGACTAAAATATTAATAAGCCTATATATATATATATATATATATATATATATATATATATATATATATATTTATTTGCCTTAACAATGACTGTTTACATGCACACCAATATGAAGATAGCTACTATACCAAATTTCAGCTTATTCAAAAAAATCTGACAACACAAGAAAAACACATTTACACGAGACTTAACATCATCCCGCTATTCACTGCTTTTGACATCAAAACATAAACATAATAACCTGATGTCTCAGTTGGACCTATAGTCCAGATTTGTACTTTCACTGCCAATATTTTCACTGGCTGCACCAAAAAAAAAAAAAAAAAAAAAAAAAAAACATACTCTATTTGTGTGTATTTATTAAACATTAGGTTTTCTGTACCAAAAAAACAACAACAATAGAATAAGTTGATATGTTTATAATTTCCAACACATTCTAACTGATGCTTTCAAGACTATGACTATTCATTCTCGCAACTTTGACAAAACTTCATCTAGTCATTTAGGCAACTTCACCTTGGTGACCGAAATTTGCCTTAAAAATGACTGTTTACATGCACACCAATATGAAGATAGCTACTATACCAAATTTCAGCTTATTCAAAAAAATCTGACAGCACAAGAAAAACACATTTACACGAGACTTAACATCATCCCGCTATTCACTGCTTTTGACATCAAAACATAAGCAGGCATGGACACAAAACTTGTGCATATTGGATAAGCCTGTATGAAAGCTGATGAAAGATGTTTACATGCACAGCAAAATTGGGGAAATGGGCAAAAATCTGCCTGTGTCCCCTGATAAAGGAAATTTAAAGTGGTTACATGAACTTACAGGTTGTTGGCTTGTTAAACATAATCTGTGTGAGATTGTACATGCTCAATAATGTTCAAGATTTTACAGAAATCTGAATGTTTAAGTTTGAAATATTGTTTTCCTTACAATAGATACAGATGGTGATTATTTTTATGGTTTAAGTGTTTGGTTAAATTGGTTAACCAATATTCACAACCAATGTTTCATTATATGACACTAAATGATAGACTACAACAATAAAAACATAATAAATGCATTATGAATACATGAATAATAATGGCACCATTAATATGTACCAATATTACAAAATTAATTACCTGTAAAAAAAAATATATCTCTAATCTCTAATAAAACACTTTATTAGGAACACCTGGACCTACTTATTCATGCGATTTATCTAATCAGCCAATCATGTGGCAGCAGTGCAATGCATACAATCATGAAGATACGATCATGAAGATTCACATTATCTGCATTATTCCTTTATACATAGAATGCAGGTGCAAATAACAGATACTTTTAACCATATGCAATTAATTCTTAGTGAATTCACCCCTTAGAGTTGTTAGTATAAAGGGACGTTCACAAAGTTCCTGCATTCCTTTTGCACTATTTTTGAATTGTTGGTATATGTACTGTACACATCAGACAGAAGTCTTTGCCCATCACATCTTGTTTTTATAGCATCTTGCGATTGACTACATCAGGTTATTAAGCTAAATCTTCATGGATGTACTATATTTAGAGAAGAAAATTCCATGGAAAGACTAACACTTGCGAAACCTAAATGATGTGTGTTTGAACAGCTCTCCCTCACATTGCACATGTTTTCTTCATAAAGAATGAATTTGTCAAGAAAAGCACAAAGTCAGGAACATGAAATTCAACAAAGTATTTGGACTTCGACTGGGGAGAATCCTAAGTAGGACCAGAAAATTACCACTGCATATGTTTGGGGAGGGTTGGCACTACACAGATTATTGTCCAATCAAATGCTCTCTAGAATTAGAATGTCCCACCCCCTTAAACCACCTACAACCGACTAGTAAGTAGCAAATCAATATTTATGGCTGTGATGTAACTAAAGCCTATTGCCTATTAAAAAACAGAGACAAGCTATTCGATATGTCGGTGAAAAGGGCCAGGAGCTTCTGTTAATGTTCACATCAACCATCAGAATGGGGAAAAATGTGATGAGATTATGTCCGTGGCATGATTGTTGGTGCCAGACGGGCTGGTTTGAGTATTTTCTCCTGGGATTTTCATGAATGTGCACAACAGTCAGTGCACAACAGTCACTAGAGTTTACTCAGAATGATGACAAAAACAAAAAACATCTAGTGAGTGGCAGTTCTGCAGACAGAAACGACTTGTTGATGAGAGAGGTCAACGGAGAATGACCAGACTGGTTCGAGTTGACAGAGAGGCTATAGTAACTCAGATAAACACTCTGTACAATTGTAGTGAGCAGAATATCATCTCAGAATGCACAACATGTCGAACCTTGAGGCGGATGGGCTACAACAGCAAAAGACCACATCGGGCACTTTATTTGGACCATAGTGTTCCTAATAAAGTGCTCAGTGAGTATATATCATCAACAAATGATGTTATGAAAACAAAGCACTGGCCCAAAATGTAAATAAAAAATCTTGTTGAAAGTCCCTAAATTTTCTCTCATGGGCCCCAGCCACTGGGCCAACATTATTGTTATTGCATAACTGTCAGAGGGGAGGATCCAGATTGTAAAAATGTAACATTGTGTTCTTGTCTCGCTAATGGAGAAATTAAAGTACTAGAATGAGAGCTCAAGTGAGGAGGACATCTGGCCTTGAGCATTGCACGGAGGGTTGGGTTGCCGTGGCAGCAGTCTGATGAAACACACTCTGCACCAATGTTTTATGATACCACACCTGCTCTCAGTGTATTTGTGGGTGCTGGGATTCTCTGTTTGCTTGCACCCTCTGAAGCCAGGCCTTTTATTGCCTTACTCTGAAAGAATATCATTTAACACTAAGACAGATGCACATCTTTATATGAAGCTCAACCGCACAATTTCACCCACATGTTATTTGTAAAATGAGAGTCTTCAAATTAGCAAGTGGACCCTGAAGTGATGCAAATCAGGCAAAGATAGCAACAATCATACATCATGCTACTTGGCATTAACATTTGGCTATAGCATTGCATTTTAAATAGTCATTGTATGGTCATGTTTTTTGGATAAGCAGTTATTAAGATGTCATACTCAAAATAGACATTTTCATAAGACTCTGACACAAAGTCCAAATCAAGACTCAACTTGTTTGTCATGAGTCCAAAATAAAACTCAAGACTTTAAAAGCCAGTTAAGTCAAGTCCTCTGGTCTTTTTCCAAGTCCAATAAAATTCCTTTTCATTGAGTTTTATTTATTTAAAAAAAAAAAAGGGTATACTTAAATCATTTTATCTTTAATACGATGCACTTTTAAAATGTAACTTTAAACAAGGTATTTATGCCCATAGTTTATGAATGGGTATCTATGATAACTGGGATTTGATTTCCCTCATGATAAGACTCCCATTACGTGCACTATATGATGTTTTGCTATAAAATCTATAAAATGTTTAATATCAAATTATTTTGTAATTCTTCAATTAATTATGTGGTGAAACTTCCATAGAGAGAGGTGCCAAAAGAGGTGCCATACTTGTGTTCCTGGTCTGACCATTCATGTCTTTACAATTTTGGATTAGCTGTGCCACAAAAAGATGCACATAAAGTTGTACAGTTTCAATATTTACAGCATAATGAGCATAACTGGAGACTATAGGGGTTCAATGAACCACAGACTTTTGGAGGCTCAACCTCATCCTGATTTTCATTGCATTAGGGATGTAAAAGAAAAGCCTTTTTAATCATCATATCTTTCCTTCTGGATCACATCAAAACTAAAACAATATTCACATATTTGGTCATTTCGGTTGAGACTAAAAAACAGACACAAACCCATAAACTCAACCCACTGGTCTTCATAAAAAAAATACATTAAGGGACAAATTCACTAATCAGTTGTGCCGCTTTTGTGCATGTTATTTCAGTGCAAAAAGCTTTCTTATTCACTTACAACATGCAATTAAGTTTAAGCAGGTGCAATCAGTTCTGAAATAGCAATAGTCTTCATTATTTCTTCATATTCATTTTCATTCCATTAGGCTCTTTATGGATTGAGCTTCATTCACAAATTTACATTGTGCCATTACCGCCAGATGAAAGCAGGCGGTAACATTTATTTTATTAAAAGGAGATGTTGGTATACATTTCCATTTGATCACGTGAGCAGTAATTCGTCAAATAATGATCAAATAATGGAGAAGAGTGCTATAACCTGGCATATATCCAGATGTATGGTGTTGTCATGTGCACTTTCGGCATGTTAAAGAGATGGTTCATGTGTCTGGATCACAGTAGTGGTGTGATGCCATATAGTCCCCGAAGAGTGAGCCAGATAATGTTCCGCTGCATTCTCTGCTATATAGAGCTCAGAATCTGTGCTGTAAGATTGGAATGCCACCATGCAAATTGCGTTCAACACAGATTTTGTGGGCATTGACGTGCTGTTGCATTATTTGCATTATTCCTTTAGACATAGTATGCAGGTGCAAATAACAGATACTTTTAACCATGTGCAATTAATTCTTAGTGAATTCACCCCTTAGAGTTGTTAGTATAAAGGGACGTTCACAAAGTTCCTGCATTCCTACTGCACTATTTTTGAATTGTTGGTATATGTACTGTACACATCAGACAGAAGTCTTTGCCCATCATATCTTGTTTTTTTAGCATCTTGTGAGTGACTACATCAGGTTATTAAGCTACATTTTCATGGATGTACTATATTTAGAGAAGAAAATTCCATGGAAAGACTAACACTTGCGAAATCTAAATGATGTGTGTTTGAACGGCTCTCCCTCACATTGCACATGTTTTCTTCATAAAGAATTAATTCGTCAAGAAAAGCACAAATTCAGGAACATGAAACTCAACAAAGTATTTGGACTTTGACTGGGGAGAATCCTAAGTAGGACCAGAAAATTACCACTGCATATGTTTGGGGAGGGTTGGCACTACACAGATTATTGTCCAATCAAATGCTCTCTAGAATTAGAATGTCCCACCCCCTTAAACCACCTACAACCGACTAGTAAGTAGCAAATCAATATTTGTGGCTGTGATGTAACTAAAGCCTATTGCCTATTAAAAAAAACAAAGAGACAAGCTATTCGATATGTCTAACCCAGACATCCTTTTTCAAATAGAAAATGCGTCAACACAGGAATCAAAATGTGGAATCCCAAGAGAGTTTTGTCCTGAGGTTTCACAATATAATGCTTGCGATATTGTACAGTGTATATACAGTACATCACTAAGAACATAAAAACATGAAAGGCAGCAGTTAATTTATTAACATGCATGGAACTTATCCAGAATGTGTTCTTCAATGAGCTAAGAAAGGCCTGCATCTGTTAGCCTGATCTTCTGTGAATGCTTTGAACTTAGCAGGCTGTCGGGGGAGGGAGTGGATATGGCACACTATCTAATATTGTGCTTCTTTTAACACTACAAAACAGCATGAGGATGGGACAAGAGGCAAACACACTCCCACAGCCTCTGAGCAGACCATTGCACAGACTCAGTGTTGAGAATGTTGTAGTTTGATTTCAAGACCATGACTTTTGATCACAGTGCTTATCACTAAAGTTTTTTCTTTTCACCGAAGGAAAACATGACATGAAAATGTAATTGTATTAAGCTAAACAATCTTCAGAGTCTAGGGGGCCTGTGTAGCTCAGCCAGTATTGACGTTGACTACCACCCCTGGAGTCGCGATTTCGAATCCAGACTGTGCTGAGTGACTCCAGCCAGGTCTCCTAAGCAACCAAATTGGCCCTGTTGAGGGTAGAGTCACATAGGGCAACCTCCTCGTGGTCACAATTAGTGGTTCTCGCTCTCAATGGGGTGCGTGGTAAGTTGTATGTGGATCGCGGAGAATAGCATGAGCCTCCACATGCTGTGAGTCTCTGCGGTGTCATGCACAGCGAGCCATGTGATAAGATACGCGGATTGACATCTCAGAAGTGGAGGTAACTGAGAATTGTCCTCTGCCACCCGGGTTAAGGTGAGTAACTGCGAGCCACTACGAGGACTCATAAACACTGCTCAAATATGATTGATATGAAGTAGGTTACAAAAAAATCTTAAAAGGTAAAAGCACAATCCGGGATCAATACAAGTTAAGCTCAATCGACAGTATTTGTGGCATAATTTTGATTACCACAAAAATACATTTTGACTCGTATACTGTATTTGCCAGACTGTTAAACAGGTATGTCATAATTGTAACACATTGTAAGAAATAAAAAAGCACTGTAAATGTCAATATACAGTCCTAAATATTTATAGTATATACTAAAGTTAGTCAATAACCAACACATCATAAGATTATAAAGAACAGGTTATTCACACCACCAGACTACAAAATAAACATATTTGTCATTTTCACTAAAATGCCTTGGTTGCTTTCTGTGTATTCATGAGTTACAAGAAGCTCTTACATTCATACTGATGGGATCATCACAGACGTTTTGTAATATTGTGTCCAGATCAGAGCAGAAAACATCACATAAACATGTGTAACTTCTGAATGAGGTCTACGGTCATAGATATACATTCGCCTGGTTTGGATATGTCAATCGCGGCTCCATCTTGGAACGGTCAACAAGGAGAGCTGTTTGAATGTAAGTGAATAGAGAAGAAGCATTAGATGCTGCATAAACACCTTTTATGTGGAAACAGTTAATCATGTAATGAATTGACTGACTGGGTGCTCATTTTCAGTATGTTTGCAATAGCATAGTAATTTGTAGAGGACTTTATTTGCTGTTTGCTATGGAAAAAAAAAAAATCTGTTTTAGAAGTGAATTCAGGATTTTTTATATAATCTAATATATTGCCCAATGTTTATGGAAAATCAGATCATCTGAAAGATGACAAGACTTTTTCAGACCGTATTTGTCAATTTACATTCATGTTTTGACAGACGGCTCTTGACCTATCCAATATGGTGGATGCGCCGACGAAATGCAGTACATAGAATCAGCCGCTAATTGCGATGTATAGATATCTATGTCTATGGGGATGTACCGGTAGGCGTGTGCACTCGCCAGTGACACATCATACTCGCCAACGTATGAGGTAAATTGTGGGAATAATGTTATAAAGTCCGCAAAAGTAAAATTTGGCAATATATGAACTGGCTTGAGACCTGTATACACCTCTCGTGTGACTTGGCATGGATCAAAATATTCTTTATCTCTTTATGGGTGTTTTTTCACCAAATATAGTGGCTGCGAGGGGAAAAGTGACATCACTGAAAATGTCAATTGCCAATTTTACAACTTTGTTACTATGATGATGTAATGTCAACAAACCATAAAATGACTGTAAAAATTATGATTTAAACAACTTTACATAATACACCAATAATACATTATTATTATTATTATTATACTTATTTAATAATACAAGTTTTAAAAGAATTAATGCGAGTGCTTTTATAAAATTATAAGCTTCAAATCTGTTTAAACCCTCCAAAAATTGGCCATGTTCACTTTCATTGTCCCAATTCACTTCCATTATAAGAAAAGGAGGAACAAGTTGAAATTTATTTTAGTGGTAATCAACATTATGCCACAAATACAGTTGATTGAGCTTAACCTGTATTGATTCCGGAATGTGCTTTTACCTTTTAAGGTTTTTTGTAAACCTACTTCAAATCAATCATGTTTGTGAGCCTTTGAGATTTTGAAAATTTATTTTCAAAGCTTAACTTGTATTGAACCTGAATATTCCTGTAAGTCTTTTAATAGGGATTGTGTACAGCAGAGGATCACATGTAAACTTGTTTTTTGTTATTTTAAAGTGCGTAATTTCTGTGCCAACTATAGCGCTGCCATGTTAAATTGCACAGATAACGACTGTCGTCTTCCATTGTTTGTTAAACTGGAACATGATGTAGCGCTAAACTAGCCATCATATCATATTATATTATATGTGATAAGATTTATTGCAATATATAGTGACATTTCAGGAACAATCATTATTTCTCTTGTACTTTTCAACATGTCTTAATATAAAGAATGTCATTGATGTACTGTAACCATTAACATCAGAAATAGTATTTGGGGTTTATCTGACAGTTAACTTGTGACATTAAATATTATGGTTAGACAGTATATTGCATAATTTTCAAAAGGTTTGAAAGTTGTATTGTGCATAGTCTTGGCCACTTCAAAAAGTATATTATAATGCCCTTGTTTTATATATATATATATATATTTAATTTTTGTCACATAATTTTAGGTTTAACCATGAAACTTGCATTAACATGAAACTGCATACAAAGGACATATTTTGTTCCTAAAGTAAAACAAATCACATACTCTCACATCATGTTCGCTATGCCTGAGGAAGGGATTAAAACATTCCATGTACTGTCATGTTCTCTCTGCATGGTAAATGGTAAATTGTCTGCACTTATATAGCGCTTTTTTTAACCTTAGAGGTTACCAGAGAGATTTACACTGTGTCCCAATCACCCATCCACACTCACATTCGCACACCAATGCATGTATCATCCTTGGTAGTGTCTTATTTTCAAAAAAGAAATAGAGCAGCAGAATTGGTGTTCGAGTGGATGAAAGCAAATGTGCATTCACTCTATATTGTCGAGTGATGTCTTATGAAAAAAAAAAAACAATGGTTGATGTTAAAATGCAGATATCAATCAACATGTAGTGATTTACCATATAATGTCCAGTGGTTTGAAAAAGTATTTGGACACTTAATTTATACTTAAAAATGTTTGAATATCATTGCATTAAATAACAAAATATCAAACCAAGTGTAACCTGCAAACAGATTATATATTTTGCTTGAAAGGTGTGCTTCTGCTATCTTCTCAAATAAATACCACTTGGTTTAATATTTTGTTATTAGATGGAATGACATTCAGACATTAATAAGATTGGTTTAAGTGTATATCAAAACACTGTGTATACTTTATAATGTCACTGATTGAATAGGCCTACACTACCCCTGTTGAAAAAATTAGCTTAAATTGACCCTCAACAGGGCCAATTTGGTTGCTTAGGAGACCTGTATGGAGTCACTCAGCACAGTCTGGATTCGAAATCGCGACTCCAGGGGTGGTAGTCAACGTCAATACTGGCTGAGCTACACAGGCCCCCTAGACTCTGAAGATTGTTTAGCTTAATACAATTACATTTTCATGTCATGTTTTCCTTCGGTGAAAAGAAAAAACTTTAGTGATAAGCAAAGTGATCAAAAGTCATGGTCTTGAAATCAAACTACTACATTCTCAACACTGAGTCTGTGCAATGTTCTGCTCAGAGGCTGTGGGAGTGTGTTTGCCTCTTGTCCCATCCTCATGCTGTTTTGTAGTGTTAAAAGACAGCCTGGTCTTGGTCTTAGCTGGTTTCTGTTGGCTGGTTTTAGAGGAAGTTTGGGAACTTTTAAGCTGGTTGAGATCTATACCGGCCTGGCCATGCTGTGAGACACTGGTTCAAGATATTTTAAGCATAGATGTAAAATGCAAAATTCTCTTTCTCAGACACACAGCATCCAACACTGTGGTGCTTGTTTTTTCAGCATATACTCAAATCCAGACCCATCAGTTGCTCCAGCAACACAAGCAGCAATTTTTGATACAGCAGCAGCCCCAGATGATGCCGAGGGGTCAAGCCAAGCTCTTAGAGGCCGCCACCATTCAGCCCAGTCTCCAGTCCCACACAGTGAATGCTGTAGCCATCCACCCAGCCCTGGCACCTCAGCCTCAGCACTGCCCTATTCCTGTGCTGCCCAAAGTTCCTGTTACTTGTCAACAAGCCACTATATTCCATTCCACCACTGTGAGTCATCAGGCAATCACACAGAATGGACAGCCACCCATTTTGAGCCCCAACAAAGCAGCACCTCTAGAGCTTACAGCAGTTAACCTCCATATCCAACCAGCTCCTACACAAGTAAGAAAGGACAAAGTTTGCACATCATGCATTGGCCATTGTTACATTTCTAACTTAGTGTTTTGTATCTTGATTGTATTCTGTCATTATTCATTCTGTATACTGTTATTTTTTCTGTGGAATACAAAAGTATACATTTTTGAAGAATTGTTACATGCATTGCAGTTACAATATAACGACAGTTAATTGTGTCCAGGGGCTGTCAAGCTCCAAAAAGCACCATAAATTTGACATAAATGTAGCCTATACAACTTGTGTGCCATATCTCAAGTCTTGTGTAACCATACAAAAGAAAATTTGTGTGTGGAACCAACTGAAATGTAATTATTCACTATTAATCTCCTTTCCAATGAGTTAAGTTGAGACCCACTGCAACCAGATCATCGAGTCAGTGAGTTGCACTCAAGAACCAGATCAGTCCAATTTGTGAACAAATTGCTCAGTCCGACTTGTGAACCAGATCAAACGGTTCATTGAAAAGAACAATTCATTCACAAACCGGACTAATCTTGGGAAGTTTTGGGTTGGGATATAGTACACAAGACATATTGACTACTTTTACAGCACCTTCATGGTGCTTTTTTGTCTTTTTGGATCTATTTGTGTGAATACGTAAGGACAGAATTGTCATTTTTTTGTGAACTATTCCTGTAAGTACTGCTATTCCTTTCTGGTCTGACCTTGTCCTGTTCTGACATGAATTCCAGATGGTAGTAGTCAAACAGGACGGGTCCGATAAGGACAGCGCCATTCCTCTTGACGTCAGAGAGCTCTGCTCTTTACAGAGCCAACAGCAGCTGCTATCCATACCGACACAAATGCCAACCCGGACAGAACCATGCCAATTGGTCAAACAATCTGATCAAAGCCAGGTGACAGAAAACAATGAAGGTATTGCTTACTTTATTTCTATATTATTTCATCTCTATGACTCTCAATGGTTTAGTTTGTTGGCTCAAAAAGGGCAAGGGTTGCATTGTCTAAGATGTTTTAATTCAGTCATCCCAACAAGAGTGCTTCATGTTTCGGTTTACACATCTTTAAATTAGGCCAATTTGGATTCCTCTGTCTCTCAGCATGAGTTTATCTTAGCAGTCAAATTCAAGCAATCTTTGTGTAATCAGTAACTTGGCTGAATGTATTTACTGCACCAGATCCACAATAAAAAGCTTCAACATGAAAATGTTTCTTCTACATTGAAAATGTAACTTCTGAAAAAGTTAAAATACAGTATGATTGAACAATAAATAAATGGGGTGAATGTTGATAGACTAGTTAGCTGTGAGGCCCTTCTCTTAAAAAAAAAAAAAAGAAGGCATAATCACATTCAGCTTTATAGGCCAGTGGTTCTCAACTGGTGGGTTGTGACAACTGATCTATATATATATATATATATATAGAGATCAATATATATATATTTTTGGGTCACAACCACTGGTCTATATATATATATATATATAGACCAGTGGTTGTGACCCAAAAATGTATGGCAAGTCTGTTCAGTTAGGGCCACGGACAACAAGGAAAAACAATGCTAAATGCAAATACAGAAACACAACCAATCATGCATAGTTTAGGATAGCAAAATAAATAGGCCATCAGCTTTAAAATGGAATACAAAATGCAACCCATATCTTTTGTTGTTTAGGTCAAATGTTGTGCGTACTGTCAAAGTCAACAGTATTTTCATGAAAATTAGCCGAAATCGACAGATGCCAACAAGTAAAGGTTGTGTGACATAGGTTTAACTAGGTTGAAAACAGGTTTACTTGCAATGACGATAAACATGGATTCTGTGTGTTTTGTTCGGTTAATTATTGGCTTAACCTCCTGAGATCACGCGTCCACATTTTGGCTTCAATAGCTATGCATGATAGAATTCCATTTAAACTGATTGATCTCAGTTCAGGAGACTCTAGGCTGTCATTAAAGTGTTAAATATTTGACGCACATATGTCATGTGACGAAACAACAGATCTCAGCTGAGTTTAGGTCTTTAGGAGAAACACATCAAAACTACATCTGGTTAGAAACCTCATTAAGGTTTTACACTAAAAACCTGCATCCGATATGCCATTTTAAAAATGTCATCGATTTATTGTGAAATGGCATGCTGTTAAATACAATGATCACGTACGTGGACTACAGGCTCATTTTCTTTAAAATATCCTTTATTCAATATGCATTCACATTTAGAATCAATGGATGCATCAAAAAGCTGGAATATATATATATATATATATACACACACACACACACACACACACACACACACACACACACACATACAGGTGCTGGTCATATAATTAGAATATCATCAAAAAGTTGATTTATTTCAGTAATTCCATTCAAAAAGTGAAACTTGGATATATATTCATTCATTACACACAGACTGATATATTTCAAATGTTTATTTCATTTAATTGTGATGATTAAAACTGACAACTAATGAAAATCCCAAATTCAGTATCTCAGAAAATTAGAATATTACTTAAGACCAATACAAAACAAGGATTTTTAGAAATGTTGGCCAACTGAAAAGTATGAACATGAAAAGTATGAGCATGTACAGCACTCAATACTTAGTTGGGGCTCCTTTTGCCTGAATTACTGCAGCAATGCGGCGTGGCATGGAGTCGATCAGTCTGTGCATGGAGTCGATCAGTCTGTGGCACTGCTCAGGTGTTATGAGAGCCCAGGTTGCTCTGATAGTGGCCTTCAGCTCTTCTGCATTGTTGGGTCTGGCGTATCGCATCTTCCTCTTCACAATACCCCATAGATTTTCTATAGGGTTAAGGTCAGGTGAGTTTGCTGGCCAATTAAGAACAGGGATACCACGGTCCTTAAAACCAGGTACTGGTTGCTTTGGCACTGTGTGCAGGTGCCAAGTCCTGTTGGAAAATGAAGTCTGCATCTCCATAAAATTGGTCAGCAGCAGGAAGCATGAAGTGCTCTAAAACTTCCTGGTAGATGGCTGCGTTGACCTTGGACCTCAGAAAACACAGTGGACCAACACAAGCAGATGACATGGCACCCCAAACATCACTGACTGTGGAAACTTTACACTGGACTTCAAGCAACATGGATTATGTGCCTCTCCTCTCTTCCTCCAGACTCTGGGACCTTGATTTCCAAAGGAAATGCAAAATTTACTTTCATCAGAGAACATAACTTTGGACCACTCAGCAGCAGTCCAGTCCTTTTTTCTTTAGCCCAGGCGAGACGCTTCTGACGCTGTGTCTTGTTCAAGAGTGGCTTGACACAAGGAATGCGACAGCTGAAACCCATGTCTTGCATACGTCTGTGCGTGGTGGTTCTTGAAGCACTGACTCCAGCTGCAGTCCACTCTTTGTGAATCTCCCCCACATTTTTGAATGGGTTTTGTTTCACAATCCTCTCCAGGGTGCGGTTATCCCTATTGCTTGTACACTTTTTTCTACCACATCTTTTTCTTCCCTTCGCCTCTCTATTAATGTGCTTGGACACAGAGCTCTGTGAACAGCCAGCCTCTTTAGCGAACTTTTGTGTCTTGCCCTCTTGTGCAAGATGTCAATGGTCGTCTTTTGTTCAGCTGTCAAGTCAGCAGTCTTCCCCATGATTGTGTAGCCCACAGAACTAGACTGAGAGACCATTTAAAGGCCTTTGCAGGTGTTTTGAGTTAATTAGCTGATTAGAGTGTGGCACCAGGTGTCTTCAATATTGAACCTTTTCACAATATTCTAATTTTCTGAGATACTGATTTTGGGGTTTTCATTAGTTGTCAGTTATAATCATCAAAATTAAAAGGAATGAACACTTGAAATATATCAGTCTGTGTGCAATGAATGTATACATTATACAAGTTTCACTGTTCGAATGGAATTACTGAAATCAACTTTTTGATGATATTCTAATTATATGACCAGCACCTGTATGTGTGTGTGTGTGTGTGTATATATATATATATATATATATATATATATATATATATATATATATATATATATAATTTTTTTTTTTTTTTTTCTTAGAGGCTACTAGTTACAAATCAAAAAGGGGAATGGAAAATGCACATAGCAGTCACGCTTGGGTGTTGATATAATAAAGAAATAAAATCAGGGTCCTGAAGAAAAATCCAGTGTGTAACCACTCATATAGATGACATAAAGCAAGTGAAAAAGCTATCCCCAAATCAGAAAGCAGCAATCTTGACCTTACCAGACATTAATATGTCACCACCATCTGTAGGCATGCCAGTCACAAAAACACAAAGGCCATTAATGCAATCTCCCCCCTCAAGTGAAAGAGTAGATCTGTCGCACCCCAGTGTCTATTGTCTGGTCCACACACTTGTGGGAATGTGACAACCTCTGCTATAATTAGGGGCTAGGGTCTGAGCTCCGTCGACCTCTGTGGGACGTAGGAATAAAGTTGGACACACTGACTGTCTGGCAGGTGTGGTGGAGCCCTAACCTCTCAGGCATTAAATTATGAATGATCAACTACTGTTTTATGTACTTAAATGGCTCAAGGCATCAGAGCACAGTATTGACTAAGTTTAAGTTCAAATAAAAATGGATTGAAGTATCTCAAAGTATCTTGAAGTAACAAAGCTAGATGTTCCCGTGGTACTGCCTGATTATGTATGTGTAACTAGCTTCCGGCAAATAAAATGTAATGGCTCCAGACGTTAGTGTGAGAGAAGTGAGACGAATGTGAGTTTACCCTACAATACTTAGACTGTGCTGTGACTCCCAGATGCTGAGGATTGTGCCACTTGAGTGGTGTTCTATATCTTATAGGCGACAGACTCTCTATACATGCACCCTGTGTTACCCGGGGACTTTCTTTGTTCCTGTGGAACCCAAGACCCTCTTATCGAAACATTTGTGTCTGCTTTGAATAAACGAGAATCTTGTGACTAGCGCAGTGTAGCTTAAAAACTTTAAAGGGATAGTACACACAAAAATGAAAATGGTGTCATCGCTTACCTACTATCATGTTGTCCAAACACATGTTTGGCTAAATGACAACCTATATCACCATTCAGTTTCATTGCATCTTTTTTCATGTTGTGACAGTGCCATTTGGTCCATGAAATATATGTGTCCCAAATGACAGTGGGTGATAGTGGGTGTTCCTTGTCATCTTGCAGGATGCAGATAGATAAACTTGGCCCCTTCCACTACGTAGATGAGTACCGCTAAGTACTTCATCCAAGTACTCGTAGTAATCTCTTTTTCGTTGCATTTTCAGTGTGTAAACCCTACTCTCACTACTTAGTGTAATAGTTCTCGATTTTGGCCGCAGCTAAAGTCATACAGATTTGGAACTACATAAGGGTGAGTAAGTTATGCTGGATTTTTCATTTTTGGGTGAACTGTCCCCTTTAAAAAGATCTTGAAGATGCATATACATGAAGATGAATTAGTAAATAGAAGAATTTATTTTGCTAAATTTGTATGAGACTTAGATATGCTTTATGTTCTTACAAAAAAAAAAAAAAACATCTGTAACCATAGGGAAGTTTTAATTGCATTCATAAAACAGTAGCATTCACTTTAAAGGTGGACTCAGTAACTTTTGTCCTTGTGTCAATTTGGACTTACACTGAAACATGGCGGCTTGGATGCAGAATCATTTAAAATCAATAGTTTCCATTTCAGATGCCATTGCAGAAATTTAGTATTCACAGTCAGCCATGATTACTTTAATCAATGAGTGAAAGTGTCAAATTACAGGATGGTTACTGAGATTAAGTGAGTAGTATTCCCCATGTGTGTACCCTCTCCATGTAGAAGAAAAAAAGCTTTTATAAGGATTCTTAATTTTAATGGTCATGATTTCCTACATATATTGAACCATTCCAATTCATGTCTTTAGGATTAAACTTTTTTTAACGAAAAAATACCTGAAAAAAAAAAAATACTGAATGCACCTTTAACATATAATGTTGTCCCACAAATCAAGTTTAAAATTATAATTATTTTTACTCAATTACATTATTATTTGCTTATGTTATGGATAAAAAGAACAAGGTTTATTAGTACCCTGTCTGATTAAAAGAATAAATGCTGAATTTGACCGGCACTTGACCATTATCATGGAGTTAGACGCTCTTTATCTGCCTAAGTGCGTCCATCATAGTGCCGCTCACAAGTTTCAACCAATCGTGGATCTGCGTTTTGGTAAATACGGCCTGCCATTGGACGGAATTCCAAGGGTGCGGACCAATCGCATCTACGCAATGTTTCCTATTCAGTTCCCCCATACAAAGAGGATTAGAGAGTGTGGGACCGCTTGTTCTCATACAAGGAATCGGTTAGAACAAACAAATCAACGCACTCAAAAAAACAAACAAACAAAAAAGTTTGCATTGGATCGGGTCATTCGTTTTACTGCTTTGTGTCTAACACCGGTGGACTATGGAACAGTTTTCCAAAGCGCTGGAATGCTAAATTCACTTTCGTGCTTTCCTCTTTTGGCGCTTGAAAGTGTAAGTAAAGAGTGCGTGAGCGGAGCGGAACAAAGGCGTGTGCTGTTGACAATCACAGGACGCCTGTACGTGCGAGTTTGTCTGCCGTGCGTGTGCAACTTTTGCCTAATATTCGGGACATAAAGTTACAATGTTGTTCGGTACTTGTTCCAGTACGAAGAGATACGACGCTAGTAACTCTTTCAGATGTTGAAGTGTTGTTTGCATGCTAGTGTTTCGACACTGTTTCGATGAAGCATGGATATAATGCTGCTACAGTACAGGCGTTGCATTTGGCAGTTTTTCAAAACGGGTAGTGCTCACAAAAAATTCTGACTTTGACCTGTCCTTAACCTTTGAAAATAGTTGTGCATGCATAGCTTGTATTCATAAAGCCATTTACCCTTGTGCTTTAGCCAGACACTACAGATCATAAATCAGCAAGATTGTGAAATGAGCAAGCAGGTGGAGTGTATATGTATTTTTATACATATAACGTATGTATATTACACTGAACAAATGGGGCGAGAGTGCTTTATACTGTATAATCATGATACACGTTACTCTATTAACATCCACCCCTTAAAGGGCACTTTCAATGGAAGTGAATGGGGCCAGTATATAAACATTTAATTACACAGTGTTATAAAAGCATAATCACAAGATGTTACTTTATACCTGATAACATGATGTTAGTGTGATAAAATCAGGGATTTCCCGTTGTTTACCAGATTACGGGGTTTACCGGTCAATTGTCCTAATGACAAACAAGTCATTTGTTTATTAGATATATCCTCATATGTATAAGGCGAGTAAGCGGTTTTATCAGACTAAAATCATGTTAATAAACCAATTGATTACTTTTTGTGGATGTACATTTGAAATGGTGTGTATTTTAACGTTTATTGACTGGCCCCATTCACTTCCATTGAATGTGCCTTATTGTAACTGCGGATATATTTATATATAAACGAGGGACGGGTGAAGAATTGTTTTGTGGTAAAAAAATAAATAAAAAAAAACATTGTCGGAAGTGCTGTTGATTGAGTATAACTTGTATTGATCCCGGAACATTAATTTAACTACAGGCTTAATAATGAAGACATGAATGGAGCTTTATCATAGTTAAGTGTTTATGGGGCTGTTGTCCTCGTGTTCAGCAGGCAGAGTGAATGTGAAGGCAGGTGTGAGCTCACCTCCAGCCATGACCTCGGGTAGCGGGAACAATGCGCCCACTGTGACCGGCAGCGCTCCGCAAAATGGCGAGAGTAAACCACCACCACAGGCCATTGTAAAGCCCCAGATCCTCACGCATGTCATCGAGGGATTCGTGATTCAGGAGGGTGCTGAGCCTTTTCCCGTGAGTGCCCATTTCATCTGATTACTTGTGTAGTGTATGTTTCACTTTGAACATTTTCCATATTTCTTTAGTTATAACAGTAGTTTAACTGTAGTTGTTGGATGCTCAATTGCTGTGGTTTGTTCATATATCTATGGCTTTTATTAGAGAAACTGGTGTTTGTGAAAAATGTTAGTCTAAATGCATTTTAAAACGGCTACTGTCATGGTTGATTAAATATGAGGTTGAATCCGCATAATTTCTGCCTAAATACTATAGTTACTTTACTACAGTTAGTGTTCCTATAGTATATTACAATTTTTTTTTTGTTGTTTTTGTTTTTGTTTTTTACTTTTAAGGGACACGTTTTTGAATATGTCCTCACAAATATACCAGTAGTAAAACCTCTTTATGAGGACAGTCCTCACAAGTAAAAAAAAAAAAAAAAAAAAAATGATTGTAAAAGGACCAAATAATGGCAATAAAATGCCAAAAGGTGTCTGTAAGAGTTAGGGTGTAGTAGCCTACTTAGAATTAGCATGATGTATGAAGTGTAGAAAACAATGGGAGGTCATCACAAGTGTATTTTAGCACATAAATAAAATTTCTCTAGATAGTAACCTTTAACGAAAGTGCAGTGCAATATATCCTTGTCTTTTGTCTTTGATAAGGTTGTTGTTGACTTGGGGATAGTTCTCCCAAGAAATAGTTTAATCACCCTCATGCCATCCCAGATGTGTATGGCTTTCTTTCTTTATTCTGCTGAACACAAACAATGATTTTTAGAAGAATATCTTAGCTCTGTAGGTCCATACAATGCAAGCAGATTGTGGCCAGAATTTTGAAGCTCCACAAAGAACATAAAGACTGAATAAAAGTGATCCATATGAATCCAGTGGTTAAATCAATCCTGTGTGTTTAGAAGCTTTATAATAGGTGTGGGTATGCAACAGATCTATAGGTTACTTGTGTAACTCTGGTTTTCTGATAACATTAAGTGAGGTGTCTCACTATGGGATATGCCCCTTCCATGTATTCCTCAGAAGCCCTATTACATTACACCTTATTGGCTGGCAGACGTGACGCTTGTGTCTGAGAGTAGTTCCTTGCCCCAGTATAAGAGGTGCGATACAGTGTCACTTTATCATTCAAAACAAGCACACCTCTTACTCAAAGCATATGTTTCACTGTCTCACTATGGGTATCCTAACTCCCGTATTGCCAGAGAGCCTGCTTCAAACTTTCTGCCAGCTATTCATTCTCCTACGCTCAGTACAGCATGCGCTAATGTCTTTGCTGTAACATTTAATTTATTAAACCTTGCAAATGTGTGTGGTGAAGACCAGCTCTCTGTTACACCAATTTCCTGTATCTTAAACCCTCTAAAGAGAGCCCACGATGTAGACATTCCTCTTCTTGAATGTGCTCTCAAACTATTTGGGGCCATAAGATCCTTACTGGAAAATGCCTTAGAAATCACTTATTCTATCCAGTGCGATAAGTGCCATGATGGACATTTTGAAGCAAAAGGCGATGGACAAAAAAGCCCAGAGTTCAAGAGGAACAATGGACTGAATAACTTTGGGCATAAAGGCAGGGTTTGGTCGTAATACAACCCCTGCTTCCATTAACAGAAACTGCACACGGTTACAGAGTGCGGGAATTTCACTGTTGTGTTTCACTGAAGCCAACGCTAAAAATAATGCTGTCTTAAATTACAATATTTTAAAATCAACTTTGTCCATTGGCTCGAATGGAGGCACTGAAATGGCGTCAAGCACCATAGCTAAATCCCATGACAGAGTAAACGGTTTTGATACTGGAAGAGCGGAAGCGCGCCCTTCATAAAGCGGGATACTAAGGGATGCTGCCCCACTGTATTACCATCAAAGCCTATATGACATGCAGATATAGCAGCCAGAAACACCTTTATGTTTGAAAAAGCTTTCCCTTTATCTATTAAATCTTGTAGAAAAGAGAGAGTGACCATCACTGAACATTGAAAGGGAATCTCATGTTTATCTGCACCAAGCACCTATTCCCAGTGGTGTGCTCTGATACTTTAGGGATAAGAACAGAGGGCACTGAGCATTCTCCTGAGATGTGAACAGTTCCACTGTTGCTCTGCTGAATTGGCTCCAAATCTGCTTGACCGCTTTGTCTCCATTTCTCGTAAAGAGGATTGCCCCTCGACAGCAAATCCGTACCTGATTCATAATTCCCTGTACGTGTGTCGCCCTCAGGGATAAGAAGTGGGCAGTGCCCGACAGAATCAGTTTGCATGTCAACGTTTGCAGGAGCAGCGATCCGAGACCTCCCTGTTGGTTTATATATGCCACAACTGTAGTCACGAGAACATGATTCCCTTTCAGTAAGAGAAGAAAATGCTTCAGAGATAGGAATACCACCAGCATTTTCAGATCGTTTTTATGGTGATTGGTCAAATGGCGATGCCATTTTCTATTCACCATTCTGACCTTGTGAGTGCACCCCCACCCGGACAGTGACGCGTCCATCATTATGACTTTCTGGCCTGAAGAAGACCCATGGACACCCCTTGAACCAAAAAGGACTGTTTTTTCCACTTTCGCAACGCGAGCACCTCTGCTGATGTCACCCTCACTGTTCAGGAAGAAGGAAATTTCTTCTTGAAGAAAAAGGGCTGACGGCAAACTGTAGTCTGTACCAAAATTGTATCTGTCTCAATACCCGGCGGGACTTTGTACATGCTCGCCAATTGTTTATGTAAAGCATTCTGGTGCCATCTAGTGGCTGAACTGTGGATAAGAATGGGTTCTGCACTGCATATGTGTGAGCACTTTGTGCTTGGACAGAGTTAGTGGCTCACCGCCTCTAAGGGAGGCGAATGTATGAATGTATTTTGTTTTTAAAAATTGGGACATTTTGTTTAGTATTTTTTCAGTCTATGTGTTTCTGGGTAGACAGAGCTGCAAAGATTCAGCGTCCCTCTTCTCCTCAAACCTCTTCTTCATTCATGTCAGAGCCAAAACATATATCCCCTCTGAAACAACCGGTGCATCCAAAATAGCATCCTTTTCCATGTCAGAAAGATTGGCCAGGTTAAGCCATCATCCTCTCTAGTGAATGACCATTGTGGCCATGGCCTTGCCTGCAGCTTGGACATCACACCTCTGAAGACAGAGAGAGAGGTCTGTGATGACACAGATCTCGTCCCATTGCACCTGGCCTGATATGGTTGACACTTCGTCTTGCAGCTCTGCTTGGTTTTGCGGCCAGCATGGAGACAGCGTTCAAAGTCCTAACTGAGAGAGTGAGAGACTGCTTTGTAAGTGTGTTCCATCATGCTTGACTGGAAACGGTCCACTTTGGATTGCAATGTCGGATTAGCAGCAGCCGTGCACCCAGGGTGCAGGTGCGCTGCCACAAATGCTCCGTGGGGGGCATGCAGAAAAGACCCTCCATCTCCATTCCCGCAACGTCGAGCACAGAACCCCTTGAACAGGCAATTTGATGGTGAAGGGTTTATCCTTCCAGGTGACCGTAACCTCTTCCAAGAGCTCTAGAATATTGGAAGAAGCTGTATCGCCACTTGTTTAGCTCTCAGCAGCCTTTTGCCCTCGTAGTGTGACTTTGCAGCCTCCACTACCACAGTAGGCCACTGAATATTTAGTTTCTCAGCCACATGTTTGCACACATTTTGCAGATTGTATAGTGCCCCGCCCGCCTCTTCCATGGTTTCCGCTGCGGTGAGGGGTTGTGCTAGTTGCACAGATGGAATAAAAAAACACAAAAGTGAGTCCTCCTAAGTCTTCGTCGTCTTCAGAGAAGAGAAAATACGACTGTTCCTCGTCCTTGTAATCCAGCACCATCATCTCCTCCTCATCCATGCCGAGCATGGTGGGCAGAGGTGTGCTTCACACCATGCCAACGCTGCTGTGATGATGCTGTGACATGCAGAGCAGACCTGCTGTGTGTATTTGCATGAAATCTTTTTTCCGTTCTTTCCAAGTGTAAAGCCATGAAGAATCCCCAACGCTAGCTCATGTACTCTGCGTAACTGCATCCATTTAGCTGGAAATCCTCGCAATGAGCTGGAGTGAAAATTATATGAATAATGCGAAAAAAGGCGTAGTGACCAGTAATTAGTCAAAAAAAAAAAAACTGTACCAGATTGATTAGCCTGCGGCCAGTGTGAGTACCAGTCAATGACAATCTGCACAGTAGTCCAGGCTTCTAAAGTGAAGCGCGAAAATGTTTTTGAATGTCAAAAGTGACGTTGTCACATCTCTTCTACTGGGTAGCGGAGCCACTCATAGACATAAGCGTCATGTCTCAGGGCTCAATGTTAACGACTTTTTCTACTGGCCCCAACACCAAAATGAGAAATAGCTGTTTTACAATCATGGCTTTAAAAATTTTCCGAAGATCATTATATTTTCATATATTATAATTTTTTAAGACAATGTCCCCCCCAAATAGAATCACATTTATAATTTGCAAGATATGACTTATGCCTTTTGTATATGATTTAAGTGCTTTACAGATATAAATTCATAAATGCGTCATATTAACCTCAGCCTTCCTGCCATATACACATGTGTGTTTAAGCAGAGTTCTGTTGTGCAGATGATTTTCGGTCACCCGTTTAGTCATCCTGTCATGCAGCTTTTGGTCATGTGTAGTGCATTCACACACAGGATCAAAGAGTTAAAGATGTGATTATTGGCTGAATGTAATAGACATATGTATCCCTGAGAAGAGACTTGAGAAAAAAATAATTAAATGAAAACATCACCAACATCTCCCGAACCACTGCCTCGTCATGATTTTCTTCTGTGTTTTTCCCCCATTGTGTGCAAATCAGTGCATTTATGGGTACAAGCTCGTCTTTCATGTTGTTTGTTGGCTTCTTGTGCGAGGGTTTGTGAAAGAATTTCGGGATTTTCGTTTTGTTGAGGCACAAATGGTCATGTGTTTGATATAGCTGGTATGCAAACAGTCGTGTTTGTCCATTTGACATTAGCGTATGCGTCTGTGTTTCCACATCTGTCTTTGGCATGCATCTTTGTGAGCTAAATAGAATCACGCTCACTCGTCAGTTAGAATACTTTGTTCGCTCAGTGTAAATGTAATGGGGCTTCTGCGGAATATGTGGAAGGGGCGTATCCCATAGCGAGACTCAAAAACGCATGCTTGAAAGAGAACAATATTTAAGTCATTTTTACGATCAATCCCCACTTTCAAGTTCTTTTGTTTTTAGGAATTTGCATTCTTGCATATTGCCACCTACTGGGCAGGGAGGAGAATTTATAGTAAAAAAGCACATTAATATTGATCTGTTTAATATAAATAAATCTGTTTCTCACCAACACGTATCATATTGCTTCTGAAGACATGGATTAAAACACTGAAAGTCTTATAGATTACTTTTACGTTTCTTTTCACTCACTTGGATTGTATTGATCTACAGAGCTACATAGATATTCTTCTAATAATATTTGTCTGTGCTTTAGCAGAAGAAATAAAATCATACACATCTAGGATGACTTAAGGGTAATAAATTATGAATTTTTTTATTTTTTATTTTTATAGAAACGATTCCTTTTTGGTAAATCTGACCCAATTTGAAGTCTTTGTTTATTGAAAGAGAGTTATATCCACTGACTTCACAGGATGCAGTTACCTTATGAAATTACCTTGTTGATCTATCCAGGTTGAACGTCCATCATTGCTGATAGAGAATTTAAAGAAGCAAAAGCAGCCTCTGTCTCAGACCTCTCACAATGCAGACACTGAGATGGAAGACCTTTCACAACAAGGTAAGGTTTACTTTAGTCACACAAACATGCACACTGGCATAGAGTCAACTTAAAGGATCTGTAAATCACAGACTGTTGTCTGTCTAGTAAGCCATGTATATTTATTGGTAATGTAAACTCCTTCATAGAGCTGAAAAACCTGGATGAGGAGCCAAGACTGTCGTGTGAATTCTGTGGAATTATAGATTTTGCTTATAACTTCAGGAGATCCAAGCGGTTTTGTTCTACAGTGTGTGCAAAGAGGTATGTGAATTACAAATCCTTCTGCATCCCCTACATTTTAGATTTTGTATTTGTATATAGCATATTTATGGTGACGTTAAATCCAACATACTCTTATCCTATAATTTTTGTTTAAGGTTTTTTCAAAATCTCTAATCTGACACACACACACACACACAAAAACATTAACACTTTTCTTCCTAGAGCTTTCAAACTATATTTGTCAAACTTGGCACAGACCTTTATACTGTTCTGGAATAGTGTACTATGTTTTTACTAACTGACAGGACTAATAGTTTTTGCACCATAGACTTGCATTGATATAAATGTTCAAATGGTCCTACTGAAATTTCAAAAATTTAAATGTAAACAGACCCACAAAAAGCATTTAACCATCTGGGGTCTGAGGGTGGCCCTGTAGATGTTTTGACATTTGTGCTTTTTTTCAGTTGCTTAAAAACATATTAATGGCTAAAGTCTGATAACACTGTATTCAACACAAACTGGGCTACAATAATATGTGAGCATCATGTGTGTACATGTTTGTATTTTTGAGAAAATGTTTATGCATGGTTTTTGAAAAAACAAAAATGTTAAGTAATTGAAATAAAGCCATATAACACATACTAAACATTTGTCCACAAGCCTTTTGAGAACTGGATCTTGTAGCCTAGAGTTTTTGCTACAAAATGATGTGAAAATCATCCTGATCACTCATTCATACAAAACAATATAGTAATTTAACTTTTGTAAGACACTTTTAGAGTTAGAAAGGTCATATGCGAGGAGGCGTGAACTATCATGAATATTGAGGTGATTTAAACCGGAGTACACAAAAGACGCCTCCCCTGGGCCTATCACTGAGGAATGTGACAGAAAGAGAATGAATGTAAGGAGACTTAATGATCAAAATCAACTTTTACTGTTTACAAGTTTTTCATTACTGCAGTCTTCAGTGTCACATGATCCTTCGGAAATCATAATAATATGCTGATTTTCTAATATGGGCATATTTAAATTGCATTTTACTAATTTAACCTGAACACATTTGCAAGCAGAAGCTTTGTTGATGATAATGAGGCAGCATAAACACTAAATAAAATATAATCTAAACATATTATTTTAATATCATATTTACATCATACAGCATACAATTTAAATACATGCTTTAACCGAAACAGCATTTAAATGTTACTAAAACTTGCTTATTAGGACATATTTCAAATGTCAATACTTTGAATCCTGGCTGGCAAGTCTGGAAACAGTCCCACTAGTAAAATATGTACATGTTTATATAAAATAGCTTGTCAACTAATGAAAACTAAATGACTTACTCATCCGAAATTTAATCCTCGGCTGTGTCAAGTCTCTCTTCAAAATACAAATGTTCATCGGAGTCCCGCTCTTCTTCTGAGGAAAATTGTAACTCTTCGTCACTATCCAGGAGTTTTCTCACTTATGTTTCGTGCGATCTTCCAAAATGCGCAGAAAAGTGAATGAACTTTGTCACGGCACAGTCGGGGGTGTTTACCATTTGCATTGATTGACTAAGCACATTACTGTATGAATAGCATCCTCTGCCCGTGGGTGTGATCACATTAGGGTTAATTAGTTGAGCCAGGAGAAATTGTACATTGCTTTTTCATACCGATTACATTGCAGGAGAATATTTGTTTTAAATTTGAATTGTTTTATTTAAAAGTAGACATTGTAAGCTTTCTTTAGACATATGTTTCATATTTGTATAAGTATTCGCAGAGTTTCAGTTCATTTTTGTGACGTGATTCAGAAATATGCTTGCGAACATAGAGACTGCTGAAAGCGCACCCTTTTTATTTTCTTTATTTTACAAAAGCACAAGTTTTTGAGTCTCTAATGATGTCTTACACTTATCTGTATGCCCACAAATGACTGAGAATTTTATGTTAATATATTGTTATTAATGGGCTGGTATAATTTAATTATAGTAATTGAGACACACAAACATTGAAATTAAATTTGTTTTTACACTACTTAAATTCACCAAAAATATGTGAAAACAGAAATTGGGCCTTATCTTTTTACAAGTTTTTTGAAGACACTTCTGTTAAATTGTCTCAGTTAACCTGCCTGTGCCGATAATCTAAAAATGACTAAATATCATCTAATTTAGCAGTCTTTTACTAACAACATGTATAACTTTTTATTGGCGAAAACACTAAAGAAACACATTATTGCAAATAATTTTAAATGGATGGTTGAGACATTTTTCTTTTTTCCAGGTATAATGTGGGATGCACAAAGCGAATGGGACTTTTCCCAAGAAAATCGACCTTGGACAACTCAAAGAAACAGAGAGCCACTGATATCAAGAAACGGGTAATGTATTATCTGTTTACCTCTGCCTTATTGAGTGTAACAGCCTGGTTCTGGAAAAATTTAAATCCAATACATTTTTTCCAAAGACTAATTGATTTTTGACAATAACTTATAAATCTTTAAAAACAGACCTACCCTGAACTCCGAGGTTGTTCATCGATGGGATATGCTTCCACTGAGGCCATCAGTCCTGTGTTATTTCAACTTAATTGTTTAAAAATAATGTTTAATAGCCAAATTCCTGGTCAACAACTACACTACCCATGGTAAAGCAGAGAAAGATCCACCTTTCAGACAATATTGACTAAAAAAGTCCAGCTACATTTTATAATTGAAACAAGTCCAGCAGCGACCGCCCACTTCCATGACGAACTGTGAATGACTCAATTGAGTTGTTTTCCTTACACCCTCAACTCCATATATATATATTTGTATATATCAGAATGTTTTGCTGTAAACTTAAAATATATTGTTTCTATACTTGTAATCAACAACCAAATATTTTTGTTGTATATATTTCCATCGTTTATTCGATTGGAAAATTTGCGATGCTTCATGGTATTGTAGTTTTTGCCCTAGTGAAAGACAGTCTTGTACCTTTTGTATTTTTGTCCATACTTTTCTACTTCAAATCAAAGTTTGTAATGTTGTTATTCACCTCAGAGCTGGTTGGTTTGGTTTATGGCTTAGAACTCTAAACTGAAGGATTTTATGGAAAAAAATTTATGGAAATATTACTTTTGGAATCCAGATGGCTGAAAATGCACTATTGCGCTTTATTTGTCTTGTCAGTGTCCATTCAGGTTGATTTGTGTAGAAATGTGCTTAAACATTTCATGTTCTTTCACAGAATCCAAGTACTCAAACGGCCATGGTAGCATCTATGTTGTCCCCGCATCCCTTACGTCCTAGTCATGGCGAGTCAAGCCAGTGCTCCGACATGTCCAGCTATGAAGAGCCTCTTTCGCCACTGTCCGCAACAAGCTCTGGAGCCCAAAGGCTTCCAAATGAAGACAGATCCGATCACAGTAGAGAGCTCTCTCTCCTCACGCAGCAATTCCTGATTACCGACCCTGCCAGGTGGAATGTCAAGGATGTTTACGAGTTCATCTGCTCTCTACCAGGTAGTTACCACAGATGGGATTAACCCAGAACTGTAACAATTCTAAATGCCTAGAATAACTGTTGCAAATAAATCTTGCTGCCTGTAAGGTCTTCATTGTTCTGAGCAATCCACACCAGTTTTGAACAGCTAGCAGTAGCGACGCTACTCAAATACAAATTTTCAGTAGTAACCGTAAAAATTCACGCTATTCTCAAAAAGCAGTTTTTATGTTTGAGACTTTTAAGCTGAGGTATAAATTAAACGCACTTTCTCATATGTAATGTTGTGAAGTCTGATTTATTATGGTGAATCAGTTTGTTCGGGGAGTTCATTTAAATCAAAAGGTTCATAAAAAACACTGTGTTGCTGTTGTTTTGAACTGGTCAGAGTAAGGCGATATGCATTTCAAATGGGCGATACGCATTAAATATTTTCCATATATTTTTATCTGATTACATTGAATTTTCTAAATTCAAATTGCCATTCCAATGTAATGAAAAGGCTATTAAAATAACAAAGTGGTCAAAAAATGTGTATATAACCAAATCTTCAAATCCAAACTTTTGCTTTCTCCAACTTCCTCCTCTGGTCCCATTTGACGTCATGCAAGTGTCGGTCTACGACAACCGGTGGAAAATTACTAGTAAAATTACTGTAAAGAATAACAATAATAATTAAAATCGAAATAAACAATTGCCTCAAAGTTTAGCACAACCCTTTAATAAAATGGCTACAACAGTTTGTTACTTCACATAGTCTCTGTGTTTAAATAGCAAACACCAATTGTTTTATTATGTGTAAGCCTTATAAATGATCTAGTGTTCCCCAATTAATGCTGCCTAATAATTTCCACTGTGTTCTAATCAAATTTGTGTTTGTACTGAATTCGTTTATGCAGCCCAATGAAAATGAATTTATGTTCAAGGTGAATATATTTTTGTATTTTGGTTTAATTATAATTTGGACTTATAAAAAACACTATTCACAAGAAGCATCTTCTGACATGAACCGTGCCTGACAAAAAGATCTCAGAAGACCTACGATGCAGAATTGTTGAGTTGCATAAAGCTGGAAAGGGTTACAAAGTTATCTGTATATAAATGGTCTTTAAATGAAGACGATTTGGTACTGTGACTGCTGTCGCTAGAAGTAGTCATCCAGCCTTGATGACTCAAAGGGCACACCACAGAATGCTCAGTGAGGTAAAAAAGAACCCTAGATTGACAACTAAAGACTTGAAAGAATCATTAGAACTGGTTAATGTCTCTGTTCATGAGTCTAATATACGTAAAGCATTAAACAGGCATGGTGGAAGCTGCTGCTTTCCAACAAAAACATTGCTTTGTGCCTGAAAATTTGCCACCTTGACACACAATGTTTTGTGGACTGATGAAACTGAGGTTGAATTGTTTGGGAATAACACGCAGCACTATGTATGGTGTTAAAAGCGCACCTCATACCAACATGAAAACATCATCAGTATGGTGGAGGAAGCATCATGATTTGCCATCATCGAGGGGAAAAAGTAATTCCCATGTTTATCAAGATATCCTACAGAATAATGTCAGGGGGACTGTGTGCCAGCTGAAGTTCAGTAGTTGGGTGATGCATCAGGGCAATGACCAATAAACATTGAAGTAAATCGACTACAGCAGTGGTTCCCAACCCTGTTCCTGGAGGGCCCCCCCCAACACTACACATTTCACTTACCTCCCTATTCAATCACAACTTATTCAACTCATCAGCTCGTTAGTGGAGACTCCAAGACCTGAACTGGGTGTGTCAGAAAAGGGAGATATACAAAATGTGCAGTGTTGGTGGGCACTATTGTCTGCCTCCAGGAGCAGCACTACAGAATGGCTTAAAAAAGAAAATCTACCTTTTGGAGTTGCCCAGATTATAACCCAATATAGATGCTGTGGAATGACCTCAAAAAGAGCCGTTCGCACCAGACATCACCAGAAAAGCTTGGTTGAGGTTATTGCTGCCAAAGGAGGATCGATCAGTTATTAAATCCAAGGATTCACTTACTTTTTCCACATAAACATGAGTTTTTATGGGATGCGTTCAATACAAACATGAAATATTATAATTGTGTGTGTGTTGTTAGCTTAAGCACATTGTGATTGCCTAATCTTGTGACTTTGATGAAGATAAGATCTAATTTTATAACCAATTAATGCAGAAAACCAGCTAATTCCAAAGGGTTCATATACTTTTCTTTCCACTGTGCACACACACCCAGTGAACATGCAGTGTTATGTTCAAAATGCATATTAAGCTGGCTCCATCCTAGACGATTTTTCCAGTGTTTTTCAGGTATGAGCTTACAGTATAACAGTATAAGCCATGCGGAAGGAGACAAATAAGTGTCTGGCAGCGGGAGGTCGTTAATCACTTGTATCGATATTGTCAATATCCGATTACATAGTCCTCCTATCGCCCAGCACTAGTTTAGAGGAGTTTATTCTATTTTAAATGGATTTATATTTTGTGCCAGAATAATTAAGCTTTGATTATCATATGTTATATTATTGGATAGTTATGCATTTAAAAAAAAAAAAAACATTGCTCCCTCAAGTAGCTTCAATGTAGATCAGTTTCAAAATAGCTTCACCACTGATGCACGTGAGGCTGCAGCATAATTAAAAGGAATATTCCAGGTTCAAGACAAGTTAATCTCAATTTTAAAAAAAATGTCATCTTGTTCCTCTAAATAAAATAAAAAAATTAGGAAAAATCTAAGGTACAGTGAGGCGCTTACAATGGAAGTGAATGGGGCCAATCTGTAAAATATATCTTTTTCAAAAGTAAAACCATAAGATGTTAACAATGAGTGTTAACATAATTTTTGTGGGATAAAATTGCTCACTAACCTTTTCTGCAGAAAAAATGTAATATCCAATTTTACAACTTTGTTGCCATGTCGTAAACCCTGAAACCTCCTTAAACACGTTGATTTAAACAACTTCACAGCTCAAATAATACTCAAGTTTTAACAGAGGAATTAATGGAAGTGCTGTTATAAAATGATATGCTTCACATTTCTGCCTTTTTAACACTCCAAAAATTGCCATCATTAAATTCCACAGTAAATCCCTCACTGTAACATTTTTTTTTTTTGTTGAAATTAAATTGTCAAAATTCTGTCAATTGAGCTTAACTTGTATTGAACCCACAATATTCTTAATTTACTGATTGAGTTTTTATACACTAAATATTGTATTCGGTCCTTTTCATCAGGTTGCCAGGAGATTGCAGAAGAGTTTCGTTCTCAGGAGATCGATGGGCAGGCCTTGCTGCTGCTGAAAGAGGACCATCTCATGAGCACCATGAATATCAAACTGGGACCTGCACTGAAAATCTTTGCCCACATCAGTATGCTCAAGGACTCGTAGCGTTTCCCACTGGTCCATCAAGCTTACACCTGGAAAGGACACCCTAAATTCTGCACTGGTTTTTGGAGGATTGCTGCTGCTCAAAACCATGAAAAACCTGTGTATACCTCTGGTCACAATCAAACTATTGTTTTGCCCTCAAAGGATAATTATGTATTAATTCTGTAATTCTGGTGTAGTCAGCTCTGCCAGGCCCAGAGGGCAACAAAAATATCCCACTGAAGACAAGTACTTTAACATTTGTGCAAACAAATGTTCTTGATTTTATAGACAGGGGATATGTAAATGTAAATTATTATTATTTTAAACTGGACTAGGGGGGTCTCTCAAGTTACATACAGATGTTGTGTTGTAGTTCTGGCTCTCAGAGTCACAGACATATGTAATTTTAGTTTAGCCAAGGAGAATTGGCTTAAACTATTGGTCTTGCAGTGTGCCATCATGGGTAGGTCGTAAACTGTTTGAGTTACTTCATCTGATATTTTCTGAGAAATTCCTCAATTTACATTTCAGATTTTGTCCTCAAAATGACTTTCCAAGAAGTGCCTAATCTTTTCCTTAGTATCCCAAAGATAGTCAAACAGGTTTTTCCATTTGCAAGTTCTAGGGGTTTATACCAGCATTCAGATTTAAAGACCACAGCTACATTCAAGATTCATCTCGGTATGATCTGATTGTTTTTTCTTCTAAATGACTTGTGTACACTATTCTTTGGAAATATACAGTAGTACAGTCTCTTTATTTTTACATTTGTGATTTGATCAAATTTCTGTATTTATTGAGAGCAAGTCTCTGATTCTGTTTTATATTTGAAAATAAAACCTGAGAAAAAATGCATATTTTCTTTGCTACCTTCAAGAAATTTGCTACTTTTCCAGCAGTTCATGGGTATTAAATAAGGCCTTTGTTTTTTAAGTCATATAATAGAGATTGCTGGGCAGATTTCCATTTGAATGTTTAAGTTATTTAGATAGCCTTAAATGATTGTACAGTGCATTGAGAAAGTATTCAGACCCCTTCATTTTTTTCACATTTTATGTTATGTGCCAAAATATTTTTGTGACAGGGCGGAGAGCGGGGCCGGGTCATGATTTCACACACCCGGTCCCTTATCAGGCTAGTTAAACCTCAGAGAGGGATAAAGGCCGACTGCGGATGGTGGTGCGAGAGAGTGTGAGGTCATTTACGGTCAGCTGACCGTCGTTTGTGTTCTTTTATTTCTTTCTCCTCCTCCTTGCCCATCTAAATCCCTTTACAACTTCATTTAATTTATTATTATTTTTTACATCAATATACATGCCATAATGGTGAAACAAAAACCCTATTTTTGTACTCCTACGATTTTTCTTGCAGGCTGGCATACCTCGGGAAGTGCTCACAGATCAGGGCCCAAACTTCATGAGCCACACCCTACAAAAAGTATATCAATTGCTGGGCATAAAGAGAGTGCGAACCACCCCTTTACCATCCTCTGACTGATGGTCTGGTTGAATGTTTCTTTATGCCCAGCAATTGATATACTTTTTGTATATGGTCTTGCATATAGGCAGGTGCCTCAGGTATCTACAGGGTTCTCGCCATTTGAACTGCTGTATGCTCACCCTGTCAGAGGGCCTCTGGATGTACTGAGCCTTTATTTGACAAGCCAAATAAAGTGAACTGGACTCAGGACTGTGAGAGGGCTTTCTAGGACCTAAAGGATTCCTTATGCATAGAGCCTATTTTACAGAGTGCTGAGCTATTGCGGTGTGTATATACATTCAGAGCTCAGCCCATGTAACCACTTTCATTCTATATTCTCTCATCCTATCTGGCTGGCATGGCAATAATACACTAGAGCTTAACACTGCCTCTGTGAATAACAGTTGAGTTAACAGTACAACAGTTACACATGTAACTAGCGTTACTGAGCTAATGCTTACTGCTGTGTTATTGACCAGTTTGAATTTTTATTGTCAAGTTGAACGAGTTATTCATGGATTGCCTGTTTTACCACTTCCTTGGCACAAAATTGTTTGATAACATTTGCTTATTAACTGACCTGAATTAGTTCAAGAATGCTTGCTTATCGTCTGAATTTAGGATGTGTACCACAAAAAAGTTAATTTCTGATCATTGTACCCATCAGGGGATTTCAGAATGCTTTGGTACCCTGCCATTAAGATAATTGGCCATATGTGAACTGCTCCATTTTGAGTCACAGTTTTATGCAGAAAAGTAAAAAGGAAAGCATACGATGATTATATCACCAAACATTTAAATGATTAATTCTCAACAATTGTTTGGAGTAGAAACAGTACTTAAATATTTAAAAAAACTAAATTTTCTTAAAACGTGTTTTCTGGGTCATAGTGATTCAAAATGATAGAGCAAGTCACATAGGTATGCTTCTTATTTGTTAATGAAAATGAATAAAAAAATATAGCTTACACATATCTTGATTTTAAGAGAAAGATGTGAGATCAGCGAGGACCACACAGACAACACTTTAGAAAATGTACACCATCACCACCGTTCTTATTTTTCTGAATCTTTTTTGTCTTTATTTACAAGCTTTAAATTTGCTCTATCAGTATGAAGAATAACAAGCACTTCAGGTTCAGTAACATTTCCTTAGTGTCTTGTATACGTTGCCATTTGCTTGTTGACACATTCTAAGCTTTTCTTCCGTGACTCCAGCAGTCCCCTGAATGCAAGTTTCTGTCAGATTAAATGTTTCACATAGAGCAAGCTAAAGCAGAGGAACAATTGGTATGGTTATATATCAAAAATAACCTTCAACATGTACTAAACACTTTAGTACTGATGTACTAAAGCGGAGATCCTCCTTTCAAAACCTGGCCATGTCTATCCTCAACCAAATAAACTGTTATTGACCATAATTGAACAGTTTAAAAATCATGGAGGTTGTTTAATAATTGCTATTGCCATTAAATTAATAGTACAATTATTAACATTATTACTCTATCCACCGTTTAACTCTCATTGTGGCTGTCTGCAAATGTTAAATACCCTTTTGTGTCTGCAGCTCTTACAAAAAATAAATTAACAGGTCTGAACTTACGTTTTACTTTATTGTTGCAATTTGTATTATTAAAGTCTTTCCTTAAAAAGTAACACAATAAAAAAAACTTAAATGCAACATTTCTATAAATACAATAATAAATGCTTTAGTGCTCCAGCAACTGTAAGTCATAAGGTCGCTGCATGTCAGTGAACCGTACCAATCGAATTCTCGCTGAACTCCATCCAACTGATGCATGTGTTGCTTATGTTGCATTTTAATTTGATGCGGTTTTTGTTTCAGCAACTAATTGTCTCTTAAGCACTAATTGGAAAATGTGTCCATTTCTCCCCTCATCAATTGTCTTCTGACTCTTCTTCTGCCTCACGCAACCACGTGAAGAAGGCAGTGACTGACTTAAGGGCAACACCCTTGCCTTGCTGTTCAGCGGGGTCTTTACTATTTTCCCACTTATAAAATGCATCTTCAGATATCACATCCTCATCATACAAACAGTCAAAATACATCCGGAGCAAATCTGAAAATAAATAAATAAATAAATAAATAATACAGCATACAGACTTGCTCAATCACATGTTATCCTGCAAGATCACAGATTTAACCTAAGATAAAATGTGCCATTCCAAAGTATAAAACATCCATTTAAGAACAGTGTTTATAGCACAATTAAAACAGCTATTACAAAGTTCTCTGTAATACTTGATTCTGAGTGGTCATACTTGATGGCTGACTAGGATAATATACAGTCAGCCAGACATTATCACAAAATAAACTCCTTCAGGATGATACAAGATGTATGACCCTGCTCAACCTGTCTGGGTTTATGTTTTGTGATAATGACCTGCTGACTGTATATGATCCCTTGATTAAAACACTAGAATAGCAGCTCTGGTGTGAATTTATGAGGGAATGTGGAAAGTGACAGGTTTTACTCACTAGGAGGCTGGTCCAGTTTTACTATCAATGCTTGAAGTGCATAAAGTGCTTGCAACTGTCTCTCTGTGTCCGAGTTAAGGTACTTGTGTAATACAGGCAATCTCTTCTGGATTATGGGTGTGTCCACTTTGCAGGATGAGCCCTCGGCTGCACACAGGGGACACAAAAGTTTGGAGCATTACACATTTTTAAACATTCAAAACT
Organism: Moxostoma hubbsi; assembly: GCA_032164185.1. Lineage (NCBI taxonomy): Eukaryota > Metazoa > Chordata > Actinopteri > Cypriniformes > Catostomidae > Moxostoma > Moxostoma hubbsi. The sequence continues at coordinate 21,005,447 of JAVLUX010000020.1, read as the reverse complement.
GTACCTCACATAAAGCAAATGGTTCATCCCCACTAATATAAACATAACTGTTAAATGCCAAAATAAAGTGCAAACAATTTGCAGTGTAATAATTTGGTGCAACCTTAAACAATCAAAAACAAATGTACTGAGGGAATCTCACAGAAGTCTGTAAAACAATGCTCAGGTCATAATTTACAAGGGATGTGTGAGACTAGATGACCAAACAGTCTCACACTAATATGAAGTTTATCTGTATTTATGCAATAAGTAGCCTTGAAATGTGTACACAGAAGTGTTAAAAAGCCGTGAACTTCAATTATAGATGTAAATAATATTCAATAACTTTATCTAAAATGAATAAATAAATAAATACATAATTAAAAACATAAAAACAGGCTGGAAAAATATACATATTTTTTTTTCATTTTAATATCTTAAATATATTGTATATGTTGACACTTTACACAAAAAAGTGCATCGATAGATTGGTTTTATGCTGAAGAGGTACGTTTTTTTACATAATGTTTTCTCTTGTAAATGTAAACGAGTGTAAATGTCAACATCATCATAAATGTCGAAAGGACTGAAGTATATAAAACAAAACATGAGCTCACTGATGTCATTAAATGAGTCTGCTTTTTTAATCCATCAGTTACTCCTGGTCTGGGTCTTCCGTAAATATTTAATTTATAGGTAGGGTTACGTCCAACCTAAGTTTAATGGTGCAATGCTCAAATATTTAGTTTATAGGTAGGGTTATGTCCAACCTAAGTTTAATGGTGCAACACTCAAATAATAAATAGTGCATAAATTGTGACTTAGTGCCCATTTACGCCACAACTAGGCTAAGTTGTAACTTATGTATAGCTGGTGCAACCGGCCCCTGGAGAAGAATCACCTCAGGCAGCACATGCTTCCTTCCAATCACACTCCTGCACATGCAGGAAAATGTCTTCTCACAAGATGAGCAAAGTAGCTATGGAAGTCACCATGATGGTTTGGGAAGTAGATTTCCGAAACGTTGGCTTACAAGTCTCTATGGATGTTTTCACATTTAAGTGTTCTTTAAATCTTTGCGTGATTGCAAGTTATTTTCCCACCAAGCAGGCTTTTTCAAGTGCATGATTATTGCCTCAGGTGAGTCGGGTACCGTCTTTCACTGGACCATTTTGAAATGATACATTTACTCATCAAAAATGGATACTAAATGAAAGTCAGTAGCCAAGATATTGACTATTTTAGGCTAGATATGCAAATCATTTTTACCCCTGCTGATCAAGAAGGCTATTTTCTACAATGCGATGACTACTTAACTGCTTAAAGTAACTTTCATTCTGTGAGCACGTCATGTTTAGAACAATACATTAGGTTTATTTTTGTGAATTTTTCACAGGCCCCTTCTCTTCTATCTTAGCTATTTTTAGTTTTTTACATCGTAACAGCTGTTCGGTTAAGAACGTTAACCAATAACGGTCATATAATGCACATCATGAAATATGCCATTTTGTTCCCTCTTTCGTAGATTTGGCTTAGTTGTTAATTATTTTCAACAATGTCCTGACTGTGTTTTAATATGTTAATTTACATTTACTAGGTGAATTCCATTTAGAACAGGCTATTAGGGTTGCTCTGTTGGTTCTGCACTTCTCATTCAATTGTTTTCAATATATGTGCCTGTGTACGCTAACAATGATTCCGTGAATGCGTGTCCTGTTCTATATTTAAAGTACAATGATCATTACGCAAGACAAGCACATCACAGATAAATGCCACTTTTCAGAATTTAGTACTGGATTTGGCTGTTGTTGGAATTTTAAGTATTTTAAATGGGTCGCATAAACACAATATTTTTTGACTATTTTCTGAACGTTTCTTTTTAGACTAGTTGACTCCAAAATGTACGTTTTAATTTCATTGAAATTAGTAATTCCACACTTGCCTATAAATTAGCCCAAAAATCAAGAGGAAAAGTAAAATACATTTTATTTTAAATAAAGAAAATTAAGTCTATTTTTAATGGCCATGCATTGTGACATTATCATGTCAACTGAGCACCCCTCCAACTGGGCTATTTATCTGTAATGATAAGATTTGGAGTCAAAAGTTCAAAACCGCAAATATGCGTTATCTCTTCGAGTTTTGTATGTTAGTCTCAAACAGCTAGTTCAAAACACTCATACATTTGGAAAACAAATTGTGAATTCTTCAATGTTATATTTTGTTATATCCCTGGAGTAAACAAGCAAACACTAAGGCAAGTGTCAACTATATTATGAAGGCAGATTTTTACAGAAAAGTTTAAATGTGGTCTTAGGACAGAAGTATTCTGTATGAAAGTCAAGTTAGGGCATTTTCTCACATTATTATTATTTTAAATGTCATAAATTTAAAACTTTATTTGTAAGCCAAAACAATGTTTTGATATTTTTGGACATTACCTTTTCCATTTGAGATTTTTCATGAATCATTTTGTGACATAATTGTTTTACAAGTTGCATTTGGCTGAAAAGTCTATAACAGGCTGTTTAATGCAGGTGTAGAATTTGTTTTGGTAGGGATACGATCCCCTGTCACCCCACACTGCTCACATGAAACCTACACCACTTGTTTAGTGCCAAGTTCTATTGTTACATCTTGCCCTATACAGACTGACAGTGTGCAATGTTGTTCAAAAAGGTCAACATGTTTTAATTTCTGGGCAATAATGTTGAAAATGTTCAACAACTTTTGACTTTTTTGAAATTGACTTTCAAAAATACACCTACTATGTGAAATATATGCTGAAGTAAAAAGTGTGACAATTAGCCTTGGACTTCCCTATTTAAATTAAAAGAACATTCATAAGTATTATTTCTTGTACTGTTGTACATAAGAAATGTATTAGACAGAATGCTATTCATTAATGTACTAGTGTTGAAAATGAGATCTTTTCACATTACAGTTATGAAAAGAAGAAAAATGTCATGAAAATATGCAAAGGTATGTCAGTGCAAAAACACTTCATTGTCCTAAAACAGGTGTCATTTCTTAATCTTTAATCATTTATTATATAATTTATATTTTTGCTTTGATTTCAGTGAAATGTCACACCAAACATTTTTTGTTGATTCTGTGTGACGAAATACAGAGCCACTTACATTTCACTGCTGCTTTGCACACAGCAGTCATTAAAGCTCGGAGGAAAGAAGGTGAACTCATATCTGATTCATCTAGATTAGCCTGTAATACATGATCAATTACAAGATTATCATTCACAGAGTTTCACAACCTTTAATGAAATGAGTTTGAAGAGCCTCATATAAATCTGTACCTCAACCCAGTCAAAGATTTGTTCATCGCCAGCCATGTCCTCAAGTATTAGTTTTTCAAGTTGCTTGTTCAGTTCCTCAGGCGAGAGTGTTCTCTTAGAGATAGCCTCGGCTGGGTTTAAACAATCAGAAATTGTGAAGTCTAGTTTCTGTATAGGAACAAATTGTAAATAGAACTCAATCAGAATGGAGGAGCTGATTCATACTTATTTAATCTCTTCTGTAAATAAATGTAATTTCTTCAGAATTCAATAACAGCTTGTAAATGAATAATGTTCTTATACCGTGTCCTTAAAGGTTATCTCATTTTAGACTGAAGTAGGATTCGTAAGGTAAAGGAATACTCACATGTTCTGTGATGAAGCTGTGCACATCCTCTTTTTCAGGTATAACATCTGCCCAGCTCAACCCAGAATCCCTCCATAATGATCCCACTTTCCTACGGCTCTGCAAAACATACATACACACAATCCAATTTATTTCCACCATCCTTTACACTAGCATATATATGCTCTATATAAATATGGCAATACCTGTGACCTGACAACAACAAATAAAGATGATCAAGGGAATAGAAATAGAATGAAATGTTTTACCTTAAAAAGTAAATGATAGAAAAATACACAATAATCATATGCATGTTGTACTCCAGCATTTAGCTTACCATATATTTGCATAGAAGGTGCAATATTTCAGAAAATAATATCCCAGCTCTTCCCACAGGGAGTAATGGTTTACTAAATTCACTGCAAGCACAAAATAAAAATAAATAAATAAATAACGCACCAAACTGGTGTACAGGCAACATTGATTAGTTAAGTCAGAATCCAATAACACTGCAGTAAATCTCTGCAGGGGGAAATAAAACTCACCTAAATAATTCTCTCATAGAGATTCCCCCCTCTCGAAGCACAGGGGTTGCCAGTTCTGCAAGATACAGCCATATATGAGGAACATCAATGGCCATATCATCTGCAAATTCAAGAGTTTCAGAGAACCTGTGGAGAAAACATCAAAACACGAAAAATTATTTATTAGCAACAAATAAGCTGCTTCTGTATTGGTGCTCTAGTAAATAAATCAATGTAATGCAGCATGATACCTGAAGTCACAGGCAGCAATGGTAAGAGTTATAAGAGGTAAGAGAGATAATAGCTCCATTCCAAACCTAGTAAGCCTAATATTTTGAGCCATGGGAGTGCTCAACCACAAAGACCAATTTCTAGCATAAATATTTTAGAGATGAGGATAATGTGAAAAGTTTGCATCCACTCTGGAAATTTCCCTGATTTTTCCACAACTTTTTCAGTTCTGGAAATCACAATTTTAAAATGACCAGGTATTTCCAGGTTTTCCTTGACTGTGAAATCCAGGAGATCATAAGAAGCTGGTAACTTACATCAATTCTTGTGTCAGGGCGTGCAAATGCTGCAGTCTCACCCTTTAAAGAACTGATGTTTCGAGAGGCTTCCAGCCTGCAGTAGCTGGTAGAGCAGCTGACCCATGTGGTCTCGTGTGATCTGACTCCTCTCCACCGTTGACTCCACACCCACCCGTACAAACACATACAGCATGGCAGGCTGCTCCAGTTCCTCCACACACTGCACTGCCTCCTGCATCACACACACACGTTGGTCTTCCTATCATTATGAGGACTTTCCATAGACATAATGATTTTTATACTGTACAAACTACAGATTATATCCCCTAAACCTAACATAACCCCTGAACCTAACCCTCACAGAAAACTTTCAGCATTTTTACATATTCAATAAAACATAAGTTTAATATTATTTTTAAGCTATTTAAATTATGGGGACACTAGAAATGTCCTCATAAACCACATTTATAGCATAATACCCTTAATATGAATACAATAAATTGTCCTCGTAAACCACACAAACATGCCCACACACACACACGCTTAAAAATGTATGCATGTCCACATTACAAACATAATACACAAAAGGACATAAATAGTGCAGATGCATATGTTTAAAAAAATTTGCAATATGGCAATATAATGGTTACTTATGGTGATTAAAATAATGGTGCAAACCTTGTAATCAGTAATGTGCAAAAACTCATCAATAATTGACTTGAACCGCCTCTCCATCTCCTCTTCTGTTAATGAAAGCTTGTCTGGAGAGGAACCTGACAGTGCTTCAAGTTTAATTGCTGCAATGAGAAACAGCACTAAGTTTGGAATAACCAATGTTAATCGCTTAACATCACACATGTATTGCACTTTAATGTAACCGACAGCATAAATGCAAGATTTTTAACATGTTTATTGTGAGTGTATAGGTATCTGTATGTCTCACCAGACTCCCTGGATTGGCTACGCTCCAGTCTGCTCTTGTCCGCAGTGCTGGCGGTCAGCTGGGGCGTGTCTGAGGCACTTAAGTCTCTGCAGGACACCTCCTGCACCGACTCCTTAAGGGCCTCCTTATTGCTGCTACCCACTGAGAGGGTCCCTGTCCGAGTGGGATCCGTGCTCAATGTCTTGTCATTTGAGCTTCCACAACTGAGAAATTAACAAAAATGACTGGATAAGGATTTTTAAACTGTACTGGACTGATTCATTCTGATTATTCAGAACAATTTGTGAACCAGTTTGAAAATGGTAAAAAAAACAAAAATAACAAATGGAAGTCAAGATGGCCGACAGAGTTTAAAGAGTTTAGTAAATTTTACTACTACATCAAAAGGCTTCTTGAGTCCATTGCGACTAAGGAATTTTAGCAAACCACCAAAGCAAAATCCAGCAGTACAAGAATCCTGGTTTAACATCATCATAAGGAGTTACACCTTAATATTATTAATGGTGTCAATACGGCCATGCCGGGAGGACACAAACAATTCAATCATGGCACCAGGTTCGATTCCCCTTCCACCGAAATATGTTTGGGACTATTTGTAGTAGATTAATTTTTTTTTATTTTTAAATAGGAAAGCGTCTGATACAAAACATCAAAAAGCGCCACAGAGACGAAATTTCAACAAACAATACGGAAGCTACTCAGCTATTTGGTGATAACTTTATTACTGTCTGGCGAAATACAGCTCAATCATGGCCCAGATAATTCTTCAGAAATCAGCAATATGACAGGAGTTCCAGACATCCAAGTGACAAACAAGATTGGTGCGTGTCTTTCTATAACATCATCTAATATTGTAATCGCTTGTCACAAATAAAGTCTTGAAACCCCAAATATAAAGACTGTTCTTGTAAATACTCTTGTAAATAGCATAGATTCTGTACTAAATGGGATTGTAAAGGGGTAATGCTATAGATCAACAAGCAAAACCCAAAAGGACTATTTGGAGGACATTTGAACATCCGTAGTATTACTGGGAAAAGTGAACAAATTCAACAATCTTTTCTTTTTTTTTTTTTTTTTTTATCCCCTTTTCTCCCCAATTTGGAATACCCAATTCCCTCTCAAAATCCTTGTGGTGGCCGGTTATTCACCTCAATCCGGTTGGCAAAGGACAAGTCCCAGTCGCCTCTGCTTCTGAGACCGCGCATCTTATCACATGGCTCATTATGCATGATACTGTGGAGACTCACAGCATGTGGAGGCTCATTCTACTCTCCTCGATCCACGCACAACTTACCACGCACCCCATTGAGAGTGAGAACCACTTAATCATTACCACGAGGAGGTTACCCCATATGACTCTACCCTCCCTAGCAACCGGGCAAATTTAGTTGCTTAGAAGACCTGGCTGGAGTCACTCAGTACACCCTGGATTCGAACTCGCGACTCCAGGGGTGGTGCTCAGCGTCAAAACTCGCTGAGCTACCCAGGCCCCCCCAAATTCAAGAAACTTATTATATGTACTGCACAATGGCTTAGTGATTTGTGACTCCACCTTAATATACAGGAAACAATATGTATGTTTTTCACCAAGAGACAAACCAATGAATCTGAACCAGATGTTTTTTAATGTCATGGGAGAAAAGTTGAAAATAGTCTCTCATTTTAAGTATCTTGGTATCACTATGGATTCTAACCTTACATTTAAAATGCATGTTAAGAAAGTTCTAAACACAGTAAAGTTTAATTTATAAAATGTTCGATATATTAGAAGTTGTTTGACCACAAGATTATTGTGGCAAGCAGCAAGATTATATTTTAATGCAATGATATTTCCCCATTTGATTTATTGTTTAACTAGCTGGAAATCAAGCCTCGCATGAAACTCTTAAATCTTTAAACCTATTATATCATCACGCTATCAAGGTTTTAGACATGGATCCAAAAAGATATCATCACTGTCAGTCAATCCAAAATCAAAATCTATTTAGCTGGGATAATTTAATTATACAAACAGATTCTGGTCTTGTATATAAAATCTTGAAAGGTTTAGTACCTGCTCAAACAAAGAGTAACGTGCAGATCCACTAGATCTATTGCTAGAGGGGACTGTGAAGTACCCATGCGAAGATCAGTACTTGATCAGTTAAGTTTTGCTGTAAGAGCAAGTCAAACATGGAATATTTTGCCTATTCATATCAGGACCTGTAAAATATATCGCTCATTCATATGCACTTTAAAATTATGGTTAAAAGAAAATCAACAGTGTGATCATCCTACATAATTGTAAATTCTGAAAGAAATATGAAATGAGAATATGTTTTTCATTCTGCCCAGGGACTGCAGTTGAAAATAAACTATAACAGCTAAACTGGCCATTATACTGAAATGTCTATTGATGTGCACTGTCCCTGTAAATATAAACTGAATAAACATCTAAATAAATAAATACTCATTGAAAATAACGAATAGAAGAATGATTTGCTCAGAAATCAGACATCAATATGGCTTGTGAACACATTTTGCTCTATCCAAGAACAATATTTAGCCGATTAAATATTTTATAGCATAACTACAAAAATATACAGTCGCTGAGCACTTTATTAGAAACACTATACTAATACTGGGTAGGGTTTCCCTTTGCTCTCAAAACAGCCTTAATTCTTAGTGCCGTGGATTCCACAATATATTGAAAACATTCCTTTGAGATTCCCTGTCTTAGGTCAGTTAGGATCACTACTTTATTTTAAGAATGTGAAATGTCAGAATAATAGTAGAGAGAATTATTTATTTCAGCTTTTATTTCTTTCATCACATTCCCAGTGGGTCAGAAGTTTACATACAATTTGTTAGTATTTGGTAGCATTAAATTATTTACTTGGGTCTTGGTCAAACGTTCTCACAATAAGTTGCTGGAATTTTGGCCCATTCCTCCAGACAGAACTTGTGTAACAGAGTCAGGTTTTTAGGCCTCCTTGCTAGCACATGCTTTTCAGTTCTGCTCAGATTGAGGTCAGAGCTTTGTGATGGTCACTTCAATACATTGACTTTGTTGTCCTGAAGCCATTTTGTACCAACTTTGGAGTTATGCTTGGGGTCATTGTCCATTTGGAAGACCCATTTGCGACCGATCTTTAACTTCATAGCTGATGTCTTGAAATGTTGCTTTAATATATCCACATAATTTTCCTTCCACATGATGCCATCTATTTTGTGCAACAGTCCCTCCTGCAGCAAAGCACTCCCACAACATGATGCTGCCACCCCCATGCTTCACAGTTGGGATGGTGTCCTTCGGCTTGCAAGCCTCACCCTTTTTCCTCCAAACATAAAGATGGTCATTATAGCCAAAAAGTAAAAATTTTGTTTCAACAGACCAGAGAAAATTTCTCCAAAATGTAAGATCTTTGTCCCCATGTGCACTTGCAAACTGTAGTCTGGCTTTTTTATGGTGGTTTTGGAGCAGTGGCTTCTTCCTTGTTGGGCAGCCTTCCAGGTTATGTCGATATAGGAGTTGTTTTACTGTAAATAAAGATTATTGTCTAACCATTTCCTCCAGCATCTTCACAAGGTACTTTGCTGTTGTTCTGGGATTGATTTGCACTTTTCACAACAAACCACGTTAATCTCTAGGAAACAGAATGGGTCTCCTTCCTGTGCAGTATGATGGCTGCATGGTCCCATGGTGTTTATACTTGCATACTATTGTTTGTACTGATGAATGTGGTACTTTCAGGCATTTGGATATCGCTTCCAAGGATGAACCAGATTTGTGGAGCTCCACAATTTTTTAAAAATCCAATTTTTTATCAGAAGCTAATTGTCTAAAGGCTTGACATCATTTTCAGGAATTTTTCCAAGCTGCTTAAAGGCACAGTTAACTTAAGTGAATGTAAACTTCTGAATTCAACACTATATTAATTATAGGACTGTCCATGACATAGATTTTACATTTAGTCATTTAGCAGATGCTTTTGTCCAAAGTGACTTACAAATAAGAAACATAGCAAGCAATTTGTCATTCAGAGTTCAACAACATCTACAGTGTTGTACTGCCAAGCTATCAAGGTGGCTGGAGTAGTATAGGTGCTAGCGCAGTAAGTGCAAGTTATGTTCAATAGTAAGTCCAATTAGTGTGGATTGGTTAAGTGCTCGCAGAACAAATGTGTTTTCAGCCGGTTCTTGAATGTACAAATAGATATACAATTAAACAATAATTTGGTATAGTTTGCTAAAAATATAATAAACATAATTTACAGAGAAAGCTCAAAGTGAAACTTTGATAAGTGTGCACATTTCAACTTAAAGTTGGGAACATTAGCAGGACAAAATGTAACAAATGCAGAAAAATGAAATAGATGTCAACACCAGAGTCAGAAAATAACTTTTTAATCACCGGGCAGTATTTGCCCTTGATTTGATTTCAAAGGGCACTTTTTCCCTTTATGACAGCAAATTGTTTTCTAACCATTTAAAACAATGTGTCTCATCCATTGAATCAAATGATTAAAACAAATGCTCAAGATTGAGAATTTATTATCTCTTAACCTAAAACAGTATTTAACATCAACTGTTATTTTGTGCCAATATATGCTCAACTAGGACTATAATAGAAAATTAAGAAATATATAAGGTATATAAAAAATGCAGAATTACAAGGGCATGTTTTGCCCCGACATTTAGAATTTCTGGGGCATTTTTGGTGGCAATTTTATGTGGACCCTGGTCCACACACTTATTAAAGCTCCAAAAATTGTATTTGAAAAACAAAAACAAATGTTTTGACCAACTATGTCTTCATAAGGCAATAATAATAATAATAATAATAATAATAATTTCATAATAAAATATACATTTAAAAAGTTTTTCTAATTAAATTTTTTGGAGCTTAAATAACAATCTGAGCACATCTATTTCCTTTATTTGTTAACTAATAAAAGTAAAACTTTTTAACATATAAACTTTTCTGTTGATTGTTATTTGAAAGGAAAACTTTTTAATCTTCCTGAAATTATGATCTAAGCTTGGCCACCTACAAAACCTGGTAATGGGATCAATTGCAGAATAAAAACTAAAAACGTCCTCTCCAATACGGCTGTATTTTACAGATGCACAGTACCTGCTGGGAACTCTCCTGGCATTAAAGTCTGGGGATGTAGAGGGTAAAGAGGAGGCCGGTTGGGCTGACTGTTGCAGGGGTGAGTAACGGTTCAAACTGGTGGCACTGGGGCGAGAGACATCTGAAAGGAAGGTTCAACAAGAGAAGATATTTTAAATTTACAGAAGAAAACAGTATGCATCTCTGTAATAAAGTTTATAAGCAGAAAATATTGCATAAACTGCAAAAGAACAGTGAATGACAAAGCCAGCAGCACAAGTGTAACAGCATCACTCTTTCTTTACCTGACTCACTGGCCTTGGCTCCAGCCCCTCCACTGCTGCCCTTCATCCAGTTCAGCTGAGCTCTTGGTCCCAGTTGAATCTTCTCATCTATTGTTGGCTAAAGTATGTTTACAAACAAAACCGGTTTTAGTACGATCATTTTCCATTTCCCTAAAGCATTAATTTAGATACAGATGTTACCAAACAAGCAAACGGAGCAAAGCAAACCATCAGGAGGAGCTGTTGAGTCACATAATCAATTTCCATATTTAACAAATAGCTTCAGGTCAAAGTGCTTTTGAAGCAGCAGACTGCAAAAATGCATAATCCTTGACAAGGTGTGGTTTGCACAGCTTCCTTTAAGATGAAATGTGTAATTTTGACTACATTAAAATACTTCCTCCAATAAAAGCATAATATGCAGAGAAAACTTAAAAGTAAGGCATAAGTAGGTTGATGTCCCCAAAAAGTGTGAACACTGGTTCTGGTGTAATCAAAACACTGCTCTGTTTGTTTGAGCATCCCGAGGTAATAGAAAAGAGATCTAACATACTGAACGAAGGATCTAAGAATCTCCTTTTTAAAAACACAACCACAGCTGTGAAAGACATCTCATGACCAAACCAGAAAGAGAACATGTCTGATCATGGATGAATGGGTCAATATTTCACCCCAAAAATGTAAATGATATTATAAAATATTAAAGAAAATTACACCTATTGTAGGACCATTAAGTGTTTTTGCATGGACTGGACCTTGGAGATTTTGAGAATCTTAGCGGGGTCTATTGTCCTGCTGTTCTTAGTCATAGGCACAGTGCTCCAGGTCTCCTCTCCTCTCTGCACAACTGCAATACGAAGAGAGGAAAATGAATGATCAAAGAGTTTTCACAGAGGTACAGAGTATGGCTTCTTGATCAGAGAGAGCAATAAAGAAAGGAGACCCACAGGAGTATGCAAGCTGTAAAGAGGATTAGCCTATGGCAGACTTCTCTTTCTGACCTGGTCTCCTCTTATTGTCCTTGGACAGCAGTTGCTGGTGGACCTTCCTCTGTTCCTCCTGCTCCTCCAACTTTGCCTCCTTGTGGATCTGCTCGATGGTCTTGGGGCCCTGGTCAGCTCTCCGAGACACCCAATTGTGCTGAGAATTAAAAAAAAAAAAAAGGCCTGAGAATCCAATCATGACTGCCAAAAATATAAAACCCACACATCTTTTCTTTTTACTTTTCTCAATCTGATTACCTGTGGCACAAGGCTCACAACATGAATCACAACATGCCAACAATACACTTGTGTTTGTGATATTGCTTACAGATAATAATAATAATAATAATAATAATACAACCATTTAATATTATATAATTGTTATTATGAGTATTATTGGTACTTTTTCCAATATAACATTTTTATAAAGTTGTTATATTTTTCTGTCTTCATTTTCACGCATCCAGTTGAATACACCTTTCATTTTAGTGGGACTTTTATTTTGACAGACCTTTGAGTTTTCCTGTTTTTGGTGGGTTAGTTATATCAAGCTTCCCATCAATGCTGGGATAATCCCGTTAAGACACTCGAGCCAAAATTTCCGTGCTGCACAGGAGGAGTTCATTTTAGTGTTAACAGCCGTTTATACTCTAAACACACTGCATGAAAATTAAGCACCAGTAGTGTGTTGAGTTTGTGTGAGCTCATGTGTGCGCCACATGTGTGTGTGTGTGTGTGTGGAACCTCTTGTTCATTCTGTAGCATGCAGCACATGTGAATGTATATTATTTAATTAAATTACATCCTTCTGCTGTTTAATGATCAGACTTGGCCATATCAAAAGGTTTTTTATTTTATTTTCAAATTGTCATTGATTTCATCGCAAAACTGTCACATCTTATATCACTTTGCTAATGGCAGTCTACTTTAATATGGCACTGAAGTCAACAACAAGATGATATCATAACATTTAAAGTTTTTTGTATAGGGATACTTCATTAGAACCAGTAAACCACGCAACACGAAGCAATAATGTAAAACTTTAAAAACAAAACTATGGTTGGTAAATATACTATTTTTAATGAGCTCCAAGGTTGTTAAATAGTGGTATATGTCTTCTGTAGAAGGTATCAGTGTTATGTCAACTACATTTTAAAAACATCAAGTTGAATTGCCAAATTCCTGGTGAAGTACTACACCACCCACAATCCTCAAGTGAAATCTACCAATCAGTGTTGCCATCACCGTGGAAAATGAAATCACAGGGGTGAGTTTTTGCAGGCTAGCAGAGACTATTTATGTATCATTGCTGCATTAGAATATCCATACTTTACTACTATACAGGATGCCAAAAACAATATGCCAATGGAGAAGTATGTACAAATCATCAGTATAAATAAAACAGTAAGCGAGAAATACCCGGATGACCTACTATTTCCTGGCAAGATTCTGTAGTGGATCGACTGGACACTTTGCGATCACATAATCCCTACGGAGCTGAGGAGACATCATGTTCAAAATGCTGGATTCAAAAGTATAGCGGTGAACCGCAAGTTGGATAGCTCTTCTCAACTGTAGGTGAACTGTCAAATTTCTTCCCTTTTGCTCATTTAACAAAACCAGGTGACCGACCTTACCATTGACACAGAAGAACGACTCAAGGGTGTCATTGACCTGGTCTTTGAGAAAGCCATCGATGAACCCGGCTATTTTCAAGGTTATTGTTATTACGTCATATGTTCGGGTCACAGGTCAATACTCACGCCCCTGGAATATATTCATCCTACTCGCATGCATACCTAAAGAATGTGAAGTGTGCCCTTCATAAAATACAGTTCATACTGTGACAGTATGCATTTACAGACACTGGGAATATTTTCTGTAAATAAAGTCACACCCAATGTTGGGCAAGTTAAGTAATTAATTACTAACTACTAATTACATCTTCTACAGTGTAAATATATGACTATTCTAATAACTCTGTCTGAAAAGTAATTGCATTACTTATTGAGTTTGCATCATACAGGCATTAGGACCAAGGAGATGTCGACTTCCCTTCAACTACTCAGCACCTGAAGTCGCTCCTTGAATATTACCTAAATCTACGCATCATATCACATTGTACTTAGGCTCATTTTAATCTGGAGCAGTCACTTTATAGTAATGGCTTTTCATATTTTATGTTTCATCAAATGATTTTGCGACAAATAATACACATCGGTTTATAACATATGTAACTCTGTTTGCTTGCACATACAAATAAACCTGAAGTCTGTGTAAAACAATAGGCTTGTTGTATTCTATTCTTTCATTAAATTTAACGACTGTCAATCATGGATATTTCAGAAACTTGCAACTTACTTTGCTATGCATTAACTGTTTGGATCACTGACTGAATGTTTTTTTAAAGGTGTGATGAAAAATAATTTTGTGGGAATGTGAGGAGTTTCAATGACAACATTCAGAATACAGTATCGTATGAGCACATTCATTCCTTCACATTCAAGATGTGAAGTATACCATTTTGTATCTTTGTTTGTTTCAAAATTATAATTTTTTTAATTAAATAATAAAAAAAAAAACCATTTTAATGTTACACATGGAGAAAGGGAACAGAAAATACACTTCTGTAACTCAGGATAATGAAAAAGCAGGTGTTCACTGCTGAGCTGGAAAATAAACAAAAATGCCTGCAACTCACTAATCGCAGGTCAATGACATCCTGCAGCATGAAGCGAATGCGAGAGGAAGTCTTTCTCTCCTTTACTATCTTCTCCATTTGATTGAAGTACTGATCCATTCGTGGCTAAAAGTGAAATGACAAAAGGACAGTCATTGAGATGTACAACCTTCAAACGAGAGCTGGATACGTCAACAGACCAATATCTACAATATAATATATTGTTATTCTACTGACAAACCTCAAAACAGATATCTGCCTTTAAATAATTTAGGCGTCACCCTGCAAAAACAGAGTCATGTTCTCAGCTGAACTCAGAGCAAGTTGTGGCCTGCAGAGCACATAATGACTCATAAGAGACTTTTCCAAGCGAACTTGTAGGCTTTGAATTGCAGCCATATTTTCTGTAGAGCTATATAGACCAGCAGGGGTTTACTCAAACTGTCAGCAGTTGAATTTGGCATGATTTTATAAAACAGCACACAGCAGGAGGTGTAGACCAAAGATGAAATGGTCAAAGAAGCCAAATAATATCAGTTTATGCAGAGCTCCACCAGTGTAGAGTTATCTCATGGATTTATGAGCTAGACTTGCACCACAGCTTTTTTTTATTTTTTATTGCTAATCAGTCCAGGAAGAAAAAGACCCGAAAACTTACTTTAATCACAGTAAAATATGGAAAGTATCATAGCATTCAAACAGGTTGCAGCATCCAATTGCAGGCACTGCAAAAGCAGGTTTTCAAAGACTTTTATATAAAAAGGGGAAATATCATACTTTTTACAATTATTTTCTCAGAGGTCCACATATAATTTCCACAAAGTTTTTTTTGCCAAAACAGTCATATACAAATTTTTATATTACAATTTAAAGACCCTGGGCTCACCTTAGCTTTCTCAAAGTCCAGGTCCTTGCCAATTGTGGTAAGCAGTCTACAGAGGCACTCGAGTGACTCTTCGTCATGGTTCTTCAGCAACTTGACTACACAGTCATGCATAATGGCCTCCGTCAGCATCCGCAGTTTGAAGAGCTCGCCAATGAACTTAATGTTGCCAATGGAGCGTCTGCGAGCCTTGTCCTTCGCCTCTTCCAGCTCCTCCTGTAGCCTCTCCCTCTCAATATCCTAACAGAGAGCGAGAGCGAGACATCAGAAATTATCCTAGTGAATCAGTTGCGGTCAAACTACCATCAATAACCAATTTTTATTCAGCATAGATGCTCCTAAAATACATGGATTCTTATTTTCAATATTGTGTATAACGTGTTCATTTAGTACAATTAATTCCCAAATACTTGAATTCATAGTTTGTGTAGTACTTAAGACATCTTCACAAAGATAATATTCTAATTTATTTTAAGGACATGGATTTTGAGTTGACTCACGTACAGTAATGATGAGTGTTTAGAGTTTAGATTTTATAAGTAACATTAGTACAACAATTAGTACAAAAGAAAATGTCTATGACTGCACGTAGTTTGCATGCAGATGGCCAATTACGTCCACAATTCTAAGGAACCTGAACTGATCATCTTGCCAATCTAAATGGCCAGAGAACAGTTTAAGACAAGTTTTAAGAATACTTTCAAGACTGCAGCACTTACTGAGGTAGCTTCCTCCAGCTCCTTGTGTTTCTTCTCAAAAGCATCATCATCCACCTTGTCTTTCTCAAACTCCATCTGACAGCGGTTCAGCAGCAGCTTCCGAAAATTCACAGTGTTGTTGGGCTTATCCATCATGGGCACTTTTAACTACAAAAAAAAGCATACATCACTGATTTTGTGATGTGGAATCTCTCTGCAATATATTTTAGGCTAAACAGATGGAAATAAAATTGTTTTATTCATACTCATAGACTTTCTTTCTTCCATAGAACACAAAAGGAGATGCTAGGCAGACTGTTACCCTCAATCACCATACACTTTAATTGGACATTTTTTCTATACAATTAAAGTGAATGATGACTGTGGCTAACATTCTGCCAAACATCTCCTTTTGTGTTATACAAAAAAAAAGTCATACAGGTTTGGAACAACATGATAGTGAGTGAATAATGGCAGAATTTGTATTGAGCAAACTACCCTTTTAAAGGTATGACTGACTCACCGTGGCCAGACAGCTGCACATGTTGCCATAGGCAACAGAGAAGCCGGGTTCATCGATGGCTTTCTCAAAGACCAGGTCTATGACACCCTTGAGTCGTTCTTCTGTGTCAATGGTAAGGTCGGTCACCTGCTTCATCAGCTGGTTGAACATCTGTGGCGTCAATTTGTTGAGGATACTACGCACTTTTCGGAAAAGCTTCTGCATGAAACATCAATGAACAGATTACCGAATGCCCTTCAAGGCAAGATTTTCTCCGTTTTATAGGAATGGTGTAATATAACCATTAACCAAAACCATAACTGCACATCTGGTTACCACAACATCCTTTCTGTTAATTGCAAAATAAGGCTTTTTTTAAACGAGTATTTGGCTCAGGGCATAGTGCGAGTGCAGGGCAGACCTGAGTTTTCAGGGACTCTGAATCTTCAGTGATGCTGTCCTGCTTCATGCCAGGCTTCCAGGCATTTTCTGCTGTCCTGAGCTGCACGTCATCATGCACCGAAACGTTTGTAATAATCTTGCGCGCAGGTGGTCGTCGCATGTTTACATTCAGCAGCTGAGGGAACAGACATAATCATGTAATACTGGGGATGTGTAAAGAGCTTTTCTTAGAGGGAATCTAAAGATATATTACTTCTAAGTTTAAACATGGAGGATAAATGAACTGAAATAGATTATATTTCTGGGTACAGATTAAGATGTGTATTAAAATGTAATTAAGGTTCCAAAAGGTAGATCCAGAGAACATGGTTATTTAGTTACTGTAGTAGATAAGGCAACATTTATATTAAAATTCTCCATACTATTTTTTTATGAGCGTTTAAAAAAAAAAGAAAAGGAGAGAAACTTACCGGTGATCCCCTGCCCCCTGGAATCTGTCGGCCAAAATCGGCAAAAGCTGGTGTGAAGTCTGGGCCTCTGGAGGTCACACGTGGGTCTACTGGCCGCATGGTCAGCTTATTTTGGTTAATCTGTTTAAGCAGGTAGTCAAGTGAGACATATTAGAACTTTCTTAAAGAACAACGTAATACTTTGTACAAGACTGGTAATATGTTTTACATGAATAAGAAAAGGGTCATAATTACATTACAATATCCTTTTATTCCCATTGTAGTCAATTTAATTGTGCGGTACAAATTAATTCTAGTAAAAGAGCAATTTCGAAGGGAATTTATTAATGACTTTACTCAAACTGCTTTAATAAACCCTGATATACACTACCTGTCAAAAGTCTGGACACAGTTGTCTCAAATTATGTTTCTCATTATCTTAAAGTTGAAGTGTGTGGGGGCTGGGTAGCTCAGTGGTAGAAGACACTGGCTACCACCCCTGGAGTTCACTAGTTTGTGAGTTTGAATCCAGGGTGTGCTGAGTGACTCCAGCCAGGTCTCCTAAGCAACCAAATTTGCCCGGTTGCTAGGGAGGGTAGAGTCACATGGGGTAACCTCCTCGTGGTCACTATAACGTGGTTCATTCTCGGTGGGGCGCATGGTGAGTTGAGTGCGGATACCGCGGTGGATGGCGAGAAGCCTCCACACGTGCTAATAATGTAGCGAAGCACTCATCAAGCCACATGATAAGATGTGTGGTTTGACAGTCTCAGACACGGAGGCAGCTGGGATTTGTCCTCTGAAACCCGGATTGACGCAAATCATTACGTGACCACGAGGACTTTAAAGCACATTGGGAATTGGGCATGCCAAATTGGGAGAAAAAGGAAAAAAAAAAATATGAATTTGAAGTGTGTAATGTTTAAATGTGTAAATACATCCTATATCCCAGCTTAATATTCTGAATGTTTCACAGGCCAATATTTGTCATCAGATCAAAGAGGATCAAGAGAAAAGGGCCTTTCAAACTGAATGTGCCCTTGTGCTACAAAAAATCTAGATGCAGCGCAAGGAATAGTACAGAATGCAGGTGTCTCAACACGCGTTCTAACAATGTAATTTTTTAAAATTTGTCACCGTGTCTAAAGACGCGCCGCTCCTACACAAAACCCTAAACCAGACTTGGCACAACAGTCAAAACAGAGTTGATGCAAAAACTTACTATGTCCTTGGGCTTGCCTATAAGTTCATAAATTCCTAACTCTGGCATTGCTAAAGTTTGATTCATTTAATTTTGTGAAAGATTACTCCATTTAATTTGATGGAATTTTGTAAAAAAAGATGAAAAGCATAAATCTTAAAAACAGGTAAAAATATTTTTTGGTGTATAAAAATGTGAGAAAAAAATTTATTAATACATTGCCAATCATAAACTTTTTTGCTTACTGAATAATACACTGCCTGGCCAAAAAAGCCTTTAGCTTTGATTACGGCGCACATTCGTCATGGCATTGTTTTGACAACCTTATGCAACATCACAACATTTATTTCCATCCAGAGTTTCATTAATGTTTGGCCGTGATCTTGCATTGATGATGAGAGAGTCGAACCACTCCGCAAAGTCTTCTCCAGCACATCCCAAGACTTTCAATGGGGTTAAGGTCAGGCCAATTCATGTGTGAAAATGATCCCTCCTGCTCCCTGAACCACTCTTTCACAATTTGAGCCTGATTAATTTGTCCTGGAATATGCCCGTACCATCAGGGAAGAAAAAATCAATTGATGGGATAACCTGGTCATTCAGTACATTCAGGTAGTCAGCTGACTTCATTGCCGCATAACATTGCTGAGCCTAGACCTGACCAACTGAAGCAACCCCAGATCATAACACTGCCTACAGAGGCTTGTACAGTGGGCACTATGCATAACGGGTGCATCGCTTCATGCGCTTCCCTTCTTACCCTGATGCACCCATCGCTATGGTATAGGGTAAATCTGGACTCATCAGACCACAAAACTTTTTCCATTTCTCAACAGTCCAATCTTTTATGCTCAATAACAAATTGAAGTAGTTTATTCTGATTAGCTTCACTAACAAGTGGCTTTCTTGTGGCCCTTTGTTTAGTCCCAATCCTGTAAGTTCTCGTCTCATTGTGCAAGTGGAAATGCTCTTACTTTCACTATTAAACATAGCCTTGAGATCTACTGTCTACTGATCTACAATCACGATCATTCAAACCACATTTCTTTCGTGAAACTGACGTTTCACCACTATCCTTCCAGGTTTTAATAATGTGTTGGACAGTTCTTAACCTAATTCTAGCGATTTCAGCAATCTCCTTAGTTGTTTTCTTTACTTGATGCAGGCAAATAATTTGCCCCTTCTGAAGTAACAGTAACATCAACGTTTTGGAGTGCATTTTGCTCGCTTTAATAGCGGAATGAAACAGAGCTACACGGGTCAATTATCAACACAGTTTAATCATGGATAAAGGAGCACGAGGGCAGAGCAGGTGCGGTAATACGTGGACTGGTTTCAACCGTACAGACTATTTTAAATGCACTCGTAAACCAGTGTGATTGGCGGCAGGGATTGTGAAACCCATTTGAATAAGATACAGAATTGTCTGTTGCAAAACTAGTGTCTTGGTGATGAAACTAGTTTAAAACAAACAGCCCCCTCATTCTAAATGGCACTGACAAAGAAAACAGGAGAAAACATAAATTAGAAGGCTTTTCAATTCTTTGATCACAACGCTTACAAAACTTTACCATGGATTTATTGTAACTGTAACACTAACTGTACTGTATTAACTATGGTAGTTGTGGCAGAAAAACTTTCTAAATGTATTTAGACTGCTGTTTTATTAATTACAACAATGCCTTAGTTCTACTGCAGCTCGCGTCTGACTGAGGAGAGGAAGAAAACACAGCTCACAGTCCAGATGCACTCTAAACTTTCACAGCTTCAGGTGATGTAGATTGCGAAGTATGAGGGAATTACACAAAAATACAAATTAAGAAAATACAGAAGCACTCTTATTGTGGAATAAGCGGAGCCCTCATGTGTGCTTGATGCAGCTAGATTATAACGTGATGGCTTGCGACTTATTGAATCATAATATATGTCACTGCGCATTTCTTATCATGAAGAAAATTGCCAAGACGCAGCTTTGTTAATACGTTTTTATTTTTTTTGTGAGTTAAAGATGGATTGAAGTAAAAAGAAAGGTGAGAGAGGGTAGTCTTCACCCCATTACACACAGCAACAAAGTTTTTAATTTGTTTTTGTTTTGGCTTGTTTCCCAATATAAATATCTAAAACTCTTTTAAAACAATGTACATTAACTTTAGCAGCTATACTGCAGTAGAAAACATTTGGTGTTAATTTTTTCCACAGATGTTACTGTTGCTAATATCTTAATTTGTATGTGCATTCCAATCTCAAAACCTCTGCTGGTGCCACATTTTCAAAGGGCCCTTTGAGGACACAGATAAACCTTGATGTGGCCCAGGCTGAAATTGTGTTTGACACCCGTTTAATCTATTCTTTGACCAACATGTGCTAATACGGGTCAGCGCGTTGCGGGCTTGAGACGCGTACACTACACCACCGTTGCTGAAAAAAATCCAATGGGAAACACTGACAATAGATACAGCAGCTTTGATTTGATTTACATTTTTGGTCAGTCCATAATTCCGTTATTTCATAGATTTGATGGCTTTATTATTATTTTACACTTTTAAAATAATAGTAATCTAGAAAGAGTAGTTGTGTCAACACTTTTGACTGGTAGTGTTTATGATCAAAATGTAACAGTGGTTCACCTTATCTAAAACAACATCAGAAATGGGAGGAAGCCCCTCGGGTTTCTGCACACATGCAGGCATGAACTGGAAGCCCAACAGGAAGTTTCTATCATACAGCCTCTTTCCATTATTATCTGTCAGTTCTGCAGAAAAGGAGAAACACCATCAGGGTAAAAACATGCCAGAGTTATATGAGGGAAATTAGTGAACATTGAACAGAGTGAGAGTGAGAGTGAAAGTAAGAGAGAGAGTGAGAGAGTGAGAGAGAGAGAGAGAGAGAGAGAGAGAGAGAGAGAGAGAGAGAGAGAGAGAGAAAGGCCTTACCTGGCACTGCTTTGATCACCAACTCTTTCATTACAGACGGGTGGATACTGTCGCTGCTCTCGGTTTCGGAGGCATGATCTGCCCCGTTTCTCAGAGTCTCTGCTTCCTGCTCTCCGTTCTCCTCGAGCATTGCTCCAACTGATGGCATCCTCTCCACCTCCACAGGAGGAGGACTAGGGCTCTCTACAGCAGGCTCCCTAGCAGGTCGATCCATGTCCTCCTACAAAACAAACACGTTTATTTAGCAATGTAATTTGAAACATACCATAGACTTCTATTGTATATTATATAAGGCTTTGTTTAGTCTAACCCAAAATCTTTTTTTGGGGCATTTTTAGTCAAAATTGTCTTCTAGTCCATGTCTATTAGTAAGTGTACTCATAAAAGTTACCAAAATTGGCATGAGATTTACAACATATTGTCATTCTCTAGAAATAAGCAAAAAATACTGATGATCAATATAATTGTCTAATCAAATGCTCTCCAGAATAATGTCCCTCCCCCTAATAACACCCCATAATGCCACAAACAAGCAAGTAGCAAATCACTGTTCATAGCAGTGACTTAATTAAAGCCAATTTCATGGGGGCTTTAAAAAACAGTATTAGCTTTATTTATTAATTGATTTTCCAATGGCTGTCCCCAAACTATAGTGAAGTATGTAGACAACCAGTCACTTTAAGCCTCCCTCAAACTAATTAGAACATAAACAACAGGGTTTGCCAAACTGCAATGAAATACCTGAGACACATCAACGCCACAAAGCTGCAGGTATAAGTGGCAAGAACAAGGTTGCCCATGCTGGCAAGAAAGAAAATAAAAGGATTTCAATGTTATTTTACCTCTTTGTCTGGACTCTGATCTAGACCTACAGGCATGTCCTCTTTTGGCTTCTTCCAGGTCTTTGGTGCACTAGATGTAGCTGTAGCAACCACCAAAGAAAAGGCTTTTGTTATTTTATTGACCAAGTGTAGCTGTAGCAACCCACTAAATTAAAAGGCTTTTGTTATTTTATTGGCCATCACAATATGATGACAATTTTCAATTCATCTTAGCCTGTGTATTCTCTACACTCACCTTGATTTGAGCTTTTTCTGGACTGCAAGAAGGGCTCATCACACTTGTCTGCCAAGGCCTCAGTCTCCATCCCTGGTTCTTTGAGCTCTGACCCTATAGAGGATCTCCTGACTGGGCCCGACCCTGCAGAAACCTGATATGGGTGTGTCAGGCCTGGAGGTGGAGCAAGTGTGGCAGAGATAGCAGCAGTTGATATGGAGGTTGTGCCAGGAAGGGATGAGAAGTCAGGAGACCCAGCACTGTCTTCAACAGGAGGCAAGGGACTATCAGCCTTTACCTCTGTAGACTCTGCCTCCAGTGCGGTTGTGATGGGGCTGCACTCTGTGCTGGCTGTCTGGGACTGGATAACACTGGGAGTAGGCAGCAACGGAGCGACTTCCCTGGGTTGGGATTCTAAGTCCTCACTTAAGGGAGCAGCATCGGTGTCCGCCAGCCCATTGACTGCCTTTTCAGGCCGGGCTGGGGATGTGGACAGGCTCTGAGGTGAGGGTTGCTCTGAGGAGGATTTCTCTGGTTCTGGTGTGATAGCTTTAGAAGGGCTGGGCTCAGCTGAGGGGCTTGAGGGTTCAGCTGATTCCACTGTTGAGGCAGGCATGAAAGGAGTGGGGGCTGTAGCTACACTTGAGGCCAATTCTGGGCCTGTGGAGGGAAGCTCAGTTTTCTGTGGGGGAGAGGGTGTTTGGACTGGGCTGCTGGGATCTCTTCTTTCCAAAGCAGCCTCTGGCTTCCGCAGTCCAGGAGATGCAGACCTTTGCGAAGCGAACTCTACTTTTGCCTTGTCATCTGGACCCATCAATTAAAATGGAAATGCGTCAGCGGTATACAAAGTCATCATTAGGAATCAATCATTTTTTATCATATCAGAGATTCCGGAATCTGTTGTGTTTAACTTTCCGCTAGTTAATGATCTTGCTGACCACATTTAAAACAAGTTAAAGCTTAATGTATATCATTTCTACGAAACCTGCATTACCAAATGGAATTACACAAATAAAAACATCCAAATAAACCATCGGCCTTCCATTGGTTGACAAAAAGTTAGTCCCACCCCAAACTCCAGTCAATTGTTGAGACAATATTGCTGGTCAGTCTGCTCGGCAGACACCAGTGATTAAACTTTAAAGAAACCTATGAATTTAACCTATGAATGGCTGACTTATAGCTGTCTCTGCTGGTATTTAGCAGATATAGAAGAAAGTATTTTAACATAAAATCATTACACACATCAGCTTTAAGGAAATTCATACATTAGACAATGCTACAAATCTAAGGGACTAAAATTCATCTTTTAACTGGTGCATTAATTTTGCTCTGTAATTACAAGGAACATTAAGCATCAAATGAAGTAAATTTATATTTTTCCTAAAATGTTCATAATGATCCAGTGCCCAATTAATAAAACACAAACATCATTGCATTTGTTTAGCAGATTGGCTTCTAATGAGACCATTTGCGTGACATTACAGCATAGCATTAAAAGCCCTGAATAACAGACATTATTCTTTTAACCTGTGGGAAGTAGGTGAAGATATGGCTAAGAGGCCTGACCTGCTTTCAAGTCGACTTGTGCAGGAAGTAGCTGTGTGGTGTCCGCATTAAACATGATGCGCCCGTGATCTGCTACCTGGCTGTTTAGCTGCAGGGATTTGAGGTAGAAAATGTGAGGATAATGAGGGTGTGGACATAAAAACTAGCAACAAAGAGACACAAGGCACACACATATTTGCAGCACACAGACATAGTGGGAACAACAGAAACACAGGCAAGGTGGAATAGTGAAAGAGAGGGGAGAAATGAAGGAAACATGTGGAGGAAAGGGGGAAAAGAGAGCAGAGGAGAGACGAACACAGTTAATGTTTAGGGAGAGACGAGAGTGAAGTGTCAAAACACAGTGAATGCTCCATCTACAGGAACAATGGGTCTCATTCACTAACTGTGTGTACATGTGCAAAACCTGTGTGTGGGTATTCATTACTTTCACACCGAAAATTCATGACACAACTGACTGTCAAACACATATTGTACTGCACATAACATATAAGATACACATAAGCTACACATTAGTATTTTCTCAGGCACTTATTGAGTCTAAATAAATGCACAACTCAAGTAATTTCAGTAGTACACCCAAATGACAATTGTCATATTATACTGTTCATGTGTTGTACTTGCTATATCTTTCTATCATTTTGTTTCTTCGTCAAATAGCAATGTCAACTGTAAATCAAGTCAATCTCTAAAAATCACCTTAAGTGAGAAATTGCTTGTATTTTGTGTGTATGTGTACACGCATAAGAATACTGATAATTCACCAAAATCAACGTGAAATAGTATTTATTTGTCTTTCCAAAACCCTGCCCCTCACACAGAGAAATTTGTAAATGGCTGCAATCAGAGATGGAGAAACATGGCTCACAATGTCACAGGTAATAAAAGGAAAGAAAATTTAAAATTTGATGTCAACAAACTTGAACATTTACATTGACCCTGAGCAGATACTATGACGTTAGTTGTCAAAAGCACTGTTAGCAAAAAAGCGTTCTCACACAACAAACTGACAAATGTCAAATTGAAGCTCAGCTTCCTGCAGCCCATTTATGGGCTACCCTATGAACGTGCAGCATGATGTGAATAGATGGGACGTGCTTTCTGACCATCAAACTCTGCTTGGCTAAACAAACAATCTGCCTGCAGCTGACATCCAATTTGATAGAGCATAAGAATACGTTTGCAAATAGTGACAAATGGCTGTGCGGGTGAAGCTGTGTTAGGGTGTGTTTTATGCTAATTATCAACTGCGGGCACATGCTCGCTCATTTAGAATAACCCAGATTCATCAACATGTAAATCCGGCAGAAATTGTGCATGAGAACCTTTCTACAGACAGGAGAACAATAATTTGCAATAATTTGTGAATGAGACCGTGTTTTATATTACACTGGCACAGTGAGGGTGGAAGCTTATTTACTAGAGAGTGTAGATGAGGAGTAACTGTAAAGGGAACAACAAAGGGAAGGGATCAGGATGACATGAACTATCATGATGCAAAACTACAACAGACGTAACTGAATACACAAGACTGACACGTTTTTAAAGTAATCTACATGCTAAAATAAACACTAATACACTTTTTTTTTTAATCTACATTTTCCAGCAGAAACATATTTTTAGATTCTCTAAGATGACATTCAGAGTTCAATGAAAGCATGTAAAATCAATGGCTTGTGGGTAAAAGCTTGAAATCAAATTGTTAGTCGATAAACCATTCAGCAAAGGCTTTGACCCGTTCACAAGCTGTGGCTTTAGATAAGAAAATAAACTCATGATTATAAAGGAATAAAAATGAACAGTAAGCTCAAAGAATGCCTGTGTGACAGCTGCAACTTTTACAACAACTATTAGGTCAATCAATAAGCAGGCCACTTTTAAAAATGTTTTTCCAAAAAATACTTGCCATGTTTACATTTTCTAAAGAAAAGTGAGTGGTGCTTGCCTGTGCAAAATGAAAAGATGCTAGGGTGTTGTTATGTGGCTATAAGGTGTTCTGTGTGGCTGCTAGGTAGGTTACTTTGAGGCACAAGTCAAAAGAACCCATCCTCCAAGTTTTTATGGTATTTTGGTCCCTAGATATGGCTCAGGAGTACCGTAAATATCTATAGGATTTTTAAATTGGCGTTTAATAATATTAACTATTCTCTTTATAATTAATAAAGACAGATGCAGAGGAGCAAGTGCACACCTTAGAAAGGGGCTGATATCAAGCTAAATTTATATGGCTACAAAACCATATGATATTTTATATACCTTTGATCTTTGAGACTGCCTGTCTTACCTGTGGAGGTGTAGGAGTAGAGGAGGGCCGCCCCACCGGTGGGGTTGTGTTGCGACTCCCGCCCACCCCTGACAATATCTCATCTGTGACATCCTTGCCACCTTGGTTGGGGTCTCGGATGCGAATCTTAGAGGACAATAAGCAAACACCAAATTAACTGATAAATCATCAGAATCTATGAGAACTCTTTTGCAAAAACTACCTACAAATGAAACAAAAAAGTTTGTGTACACTCACTGTTTTCTTTTCCCTTTTAGTAGGTTGGGGTTGTTGTGGTGTAGGCACTATAATGGATGGAGATGGTGTGTACATTGTCTGCCCAGGATAGAAGGAAGGCCCAGCTGCTTACACACCACACGAGAAGTTGTTTAATATTATTAGGTCATGCCCATATTAAACAACATGAAAGCATAAAATATATTCACAAAAAAATGTTTTTGGCACAAAAACATATTTACAGACAACATTTTCAAAATTCTCAATTTTTATTTTTTTTTGTCTAGCGAAATTGTCTATGTTCAAAATTGTCCTGGTTGAGTTATTGTACTTCAGGAGTACAGAGTCTGCCAGTAGACTGTGGCTATCTGCTTTGTTACAGCAATCGTAAAGCTGCATTCATGATTCATGTCAGAGTGTCAATGCCAGTGTCAAGCTTTAAAATAACCATGAAAAGCGCTTCCAGACAAAAAAAGCCTCTTTCTGCATTTTGGTGATAGTTTCTGTGGTAAATAAAATGCACCCATCTGGGCTTGTTATGTACATTAAATAGCACTAAGAGCTCCTTTATCCATAATTTTATTACTGAAAGGAAAACCCTGTCAGTGATTCTTTTATTTACTGATATATAACCTCTATCATAGGAGAGTATTACAACAATACCGCCCATAGAATGTCAATGGGACTGCAGCATTATTGTTATTTTATGCTAAGCTTGTAGGCTCATCTTGATAGAAGGGCTCTGGCGATGTGCCTGTTTGTGAAGTGTAATGACTCATTAAACTTTGTCAATTTATCTCATGCGTTAACATGTTAATTCTGACAGCTCAAATTAAGAACCAAGTGTATGTAAACTTAACAGGATAATTATATAGCAGAATAAACACTAACTTAGCACTTTATTACGAACACCTGTACACCTACTTATTCATGCAATTATCTAATCAGACAATCGTGTGGCAGCAGTGAAATACATAAAATCATGCAGATATGGGAGCTTCAGTTAATGTTCACATCAACCATCAAAATGGGGGGAAAATGTGATCTCAATGATTTCAACTGTGGCATGATTGTTGGTGCCAGATAGGCTGGTTTGAATATTTCTGTAACTGCTGATCCCCTGGGACTTTCACACACAACAGTCTCTAGAGTTAACTCAGAATGGTGCCAAAAACAAAAAACATCCAGTGAGAGGCAGTACTGCAGATGGAAATGCCTTGTTGATGAGAGAGTTCAACAGAGAATGACCAGACTGGCTTGAGTTGACAGAGAGGCTATAGTAACTCAGATAAACACTCTGTACAATTGTAGTGAGCAGAATATCATCTCAGAATGCACAACATGTCGAACCTTGAGGCATATGGGTAACTACAGCAAAAGACAATGTCAGGCACTTTATTAGGAACATAGTGTTCCTAATAAAGTGCTCGGTAAGTGTATGTAATTTTCTTTTATGCCAAATGGCTTCCTCAAGACTTAATAAGTGCTAAATAAAAAACAAAATCTTTTTTTTGTATTATTTCTCTTATTGTTTAAAAATAATAAACATCTTTCAGATTCTGCAAAGGTATGTAAAAACATAAGCAGTACTGTACATATATCAACTTAACAAGCGAATAAAAATGATAATCACAGTAAATATTTCAGATTCTAACATGTTTTAATTCTAAAAACTGGGAATTTGATGCATAAAACAATTAAAAAGTGCATCTTTGCAAGTCAGCAGAGTGCATGAGAAAGTCAACAGCACTCCACAGCTGTTTAGTGACAGACAGAGTTGTAAACTCACCATAAGGTGCAGTGAAGTCCCCTGGACTGGGTCCAGCATAGAAGGTACTGGGGACAGAGGGCTGAACTGGGTACTGTTGAGGAGGCCCCACATATGGAGGAGCACTGTGACGGTACTGTTGAAGCAAGCATGGCAATAATAAATTATAGAAGATTCAGCATTCGTGGAGAAAAAAAATATTTAAGGAATTCAACCATTCTGCCGTGCACAGCCAAAATGCAGTAACCGTTATGAATGCACTTATAACCAAAATCAGGTCTCTTTAACTGATCTGTCCTGTGACAGATGGGTTTGGCTCAACTTTGCTCAAATTCATCGAAAAAGTATTTAATCCACATTTGGCTGGACAATAAAAAAAACTTTGAATCAGTTTCAGTGTTGGTGTAGTTAAGGTGTTTTAACTTTGCAGGGCAGCATAGGTTGTTTAAAAATTCACTCCTTTTGACCAGTGAATTTCCTGGATAGGGATTATCAAATTATTTTATACAGAGAGCAATTTCTAGCCATTTAAATATTAATTTGTCTAGTTAACATCAGATTCAAAATATTCCATCACTATAGATATTTCCATGATTTAAGATTTTTTTAATTCCTTTTCCAGGCCTGGAAATATCTATTAATTTAAGTAATAAAAAAATAAAAAAAATCCCTGATATTTCCAGAATTTCAATGGCTTAGGGAATCATTTGGGAATTATTTTCATAATTCAGTCTGTTTGTCTTTAAAAACCAAACTTGTGTGTGAAAAATTAGCTACTACCCACTGATCATACTCGCATTCAAATCAACAAAACAGCAAACATAGTCTGGAGAATTAAAATAGCCTGACGTAAACACATGGTCTTTATATAGTAGTGTGTAATGTGATTCCTGTCTGCAGTATGACTGTGCTGTCTGACCTGCGGGATGTAGTACTGCCCTGTCTGTGAATGGAAGGGCATGGGTGCCATGGTCATCATGATGGGCTGATTTGGGGGGTAGATCGTTGCCGTGGGGGTCTGAGATGTGGGCCGAATGGGAGGATTGTTGCTTGGAATGGTGGCCCGGGCTGTTTGCATATGCGTCCGCTGGAAAAACTGTGAGAAAAAGTGTGAGAGATCAGTTAAGCAGCTAAACTTTGGAAATGTTGGGAACTCCTAAGTGTAACATTTCAGTACTGCAGTGCATCAAAGATCATATCGGAGCACTTCAAAGAAGTCCCCTAAGACATGAACAAATTTTTTACTTTGCAACACATCAAAACAACTATTAATATTGAGGCATGCAAGAAACAAAGACAAGACACATGATCCTAAGTAACATGCAGTTAAAATATTACAGAGATACAGTTGAAGTCAGAAGTTTACATACACTTAGGTTGAGGCCATTAAAACTAATTTTATTTAAACACTCCACAGATTTAATATTAGCAAACTATAGTTTTGGCAAGTCGTTTATGACATCTACTTCGTGCACGACACAATTAATTTTTCCAACAATTGTTTACAGACAGATTGTTTAACTTCTAATTGACTATTTCACAATTCCAGTGGTTCAGAAGTTTGCATACACCAAGCAATTTAAGCAGCTTGTAAAATTCCAGAAAATTATGTCAAGCCTTTAGACAATTAGCTTCTGATAGGAGGTGTACTGAATTGGAGGTGTACATATGGATGAATGTAAACATGTAGACAAATATCTGTATCCACAGTAAAACAAGTCCTATATCGACATAATCTGATGAGTGGTGGTGGCGTAGTGGGCTAAAGCACTAAACTGTTAAGCAGAAGGTTGTCGGTTCAATCCCCACAGCCACCACCATTGTGTCCTTGAGCAAAGCACTTAACTCCAGGATGCTCCGGGGGGATTGTCCCTGTAATAAGGGCTCTGTAAGTCGCTTTGGATAAAAGCGTCTGCCAAATGCATAAATGTAAATGTAAAAATGAATGGCTGCTCAGCAAGGAAGACGCAAATGCTCCAAAACTGCCATAAAAAGCCAGACTACAGTTTGCAAGTGCACAAGAGGACAAAGATCTTTCTGGAGAAATATCCTCTGGTCTGATGAAACAAAAATTGAACTGTTTGGCCATTATGACCATGTTATGTTTGGAGGAAAAAGGGTGAGGCTTGCTAGCCGAAGAACACCATCCCAACCGTGAAGCATGGGGTGGCTGCATCATGTAGTGGGAGTGCTTTGCTGCAGGGGGGACTGGTGCAGTTTACAAAATAGATGGCATCATGAGGAAGGAAAACTGTGGACATATTGAAGCAACATCTCAAGACATTAGCCAGGAAGTTAAAGCTATGTTGCAAATTGGTCTTCCAAATGGACAATGACCCCAAGCATACCTCCAAAGTTGTGGCAAAATGGCTTAAGGTCAACAAAGTCAAGGTTTTAGAGTGGCTATCACAAAGCCCTGACCTATATCCGATAGAAAATTTGTGGGCAGAACTGAAAAAGTGTGTGCGAGCAAGGAGGCCTACAAACCTGACTCAGTTACATCAGTTCTGTCTGGAGGAATGGGCCAAAATTCCAGCAATTTATTATGAGAAGCTTGTGGAAGGCTACCCAAAATGTTTGACCCAAGTTAAACAATTTAAAAAAGTGAATGTAAACATATGACCCACTGGGTATATGATGAAAGAAATAAAAGCTAAAATAAATAATTCTATCAAATAAAACTATTATTCTGACATTTCACATTCTTAAAATAATGTAGTGATCCTAACTGTCCTAAGACAGGGAATTTTTTTCTATGATTAAATGACAGGAATTGTGAAAAACTGAGTTTAAATGTATATGGCTAAGGTGTATGTAAACTACTGACTTCAACGGTATTTAAGCTACTAACTGACCCAATATGCAATGATCGACCACAACATTAAAACCAGCTGCCTCATATTGTGTATGTCCCCCTCGTGCTACCAAAACAGCGCCAACTTGCATCTCAGAGCAGCATTCTGAGATGCTATTCTTCTCACCAAAATCGTACAGTGTGGTTTTCTGAGTTACTGTAGACTTTGTTAGTTCGAATCATTCTGGCCATTCTCTGTTGACCTCTCTCATCAACAAGTATGTTTCCATCTGCAGAACTGATGCTCACTGGATATTTTTTGTTTTTGGCACCATTAGGAGTAAATTCTAGAGACTGTTGTGCGTGAAAATACCAGGACATCAGCAGTTACAGAAATACTCGAACCAGCCCATCTGGCACCAACAATCATGCCATGTGACATGTGCCAGACGGGCTGGTTTGAGTATTTCTGTAACTGGTGATCTCCTGGGATTTTCACGCACAACAGTCTCTAGAATTTACTCCAAATAGTGCCAATTTTTTTTAATAAAAAACATCCAATGATCGTCAGTTCTGTTGACAGAAATGCCTTGTTGATGAGAGAGGTGAACAGAGAATGGCCAGACTGGTTTGAACTGAGAATATCTACGGTAACTCGGATAACCACTCTGCACAATTGTGGTGAGAAGAATAGCAACTCAGAATGGTATTCTGAGATGTGGGTTGGTGCAAATGTACATATCACGATATGCATATAGAAAGCGCTTGTGATAATACTTTAAAAAGTATCATTTATGGCGACACACATTGCCAAGAATAGACTGAGCATGCGTTTGCCATTTGATGTGTGTTTGTGCAGTGTGCATATGTGCAGATCCAAAGCGTGAGATATTCTGCATTAATTTTCTCCATGTCATTTCAACATTAACAGAATGGGCTATTACATTAGACTATTATACATTTTAGTAAGTTTTCTATGTGCAATTTGGAATAAAAGAAAACTATGACTGTGATCTCTGGGATTTTTTTCCCTCCCAATTAACTTATAAACGTATATTTGGGTGGTGTGTTCCAATTTTCTGTGGGCTCCGTCATAGGATCATCGCATAGCATATAGAGTATCGCATTATCTACTTATAGCTTATTGCATTTTTTATATGCAGCCCTAGTGCACATAAATGAAAATGATTAAACCTCATTCTACTGGTGCTTTAGTAAAAAAAACAAAAACAAAGAAAAAATGTAGGGAAACATTTTTAATCAATGCCTTTAAAATATTTAATCGACTTGGTTACAATAGTTGTTTGGATGAAATAATGGTTCCTCTGATTTAAAAACAACAACTTTTGAGCCATTTCAGATCAAACACATTAACATCAATATATACACTCACTGGCCACTTTATTAGGTACACCTATAAATCTACTTAATCATGCCATTATCTAATCAGCCAATCGTGTGGCAGCAGTGTAATGTATAAAATAATGCAGATATGGGTCATGAGCTTCAGTTAATGTTCATATCAGCAATCAGAATGGTGAAACAATTTATCTCAGTGATTTAGACCCTTTTATTTTCATGCACAACAGACTCTAGTGTAAAGAGAATGGTGCGAAAAACAAAAAAACATTCAGTGAGCAGCAGTTCTGTGGCGAAAACAGCTTGTTAATGACAGAGGTCAGAGGAGAATGGCCAGACTGGTCCAAGCTGACAAGAAGGTGACAGTAACCCAAATAACCATACGTTACAACAGTTCTATGCAGAAAATAATTTCTGAACATGCAACACATCGAACATTGAGGCGGATGGGCTACAGCAGTAGAAGACCCCTCCGGGTACCACTACTGTCAGCTTAGAACAGGAAACTGAGGCTGCAGTGCGCACAAACTCCCCAAAACTGGACAGTAGACGATTGGAAAAACATCACCAGTCTGACAAATCTGTATTTCTGCAGAGGTACACAAATGGTAGCCCCACTGCAGCCTTAGTTTCCTGTTCTTGGAAGACAGAAGTGGAACCCAATGTGATCTTCTTTTGTTGTGGCCCATCCGCCTCAAGGTTCGTCGTGTTGCGCATTCTGAGATGATATTTAGCTCACTACAATTGTACAGAGTGATTATCTGAATTACCATAGCCTTTCTGTTAGCTCGAACCAGTCTGGCCATTCTCCGTTGACCTCTCTCATCAACAAGGCATTTTTGTCCACTGAGCTGCTGCTCGATGGTTTGTTTTTTGTTTTCCGCACCATTCTCTATACACTAAAGAGAATGTTGTGCATGAAAATCCCAGGAGATCAGCAGTTACAGAAATACTCAAACCAGCCCGCCTGGCACCAACAATCATGCCATGGTAAAAATCACAGAGATCACTTTTTTCCCCCATTCTGATGGTTGATGTGAACATTAACTTAAGCTCCTGACCCATATCTGCATATCTGTGTACTGCTGATCATAAAGTGCTCAGTGAGTGTATGTTGTTGGTAGTTACAGTTTGATTATTTTTGTTTGACTTTAATGCGAGTGATTTTATCATCTCCCTGATTTTATATATCGTAACCTCACGGTTAACCAAATATTAAAATGGTTCCCGAGCACATGCCTACTTTAAAAGTTTGAGTGCTCAAAAATGTAGTGCAAATGGTGATATTAAGTTTATAGGTTTACATTATAAAAGCAGGTGAATTAACCTGCCTCAGGTAAGCAGTCTAGTCAGAGAGTTCTCCGAAACTCTTAAAGAGAAGGTGCTGGAAGTAAACCACAAGCAGAAAGCAATTTGACACTCAGGGTGTGGCAGAGCAGAGCTCACTTAAGGGCAGTCACCATATGCATCAGCATATTGCTCTTTAAACACAAGCATTAGTAACCTTTGGCAACAAGATGTGGGTGTGGAGAGTGACACAACAGAGTTGAGAAAAGTTCAACTTTATGCAAATGATTAAGGAGCTCACATCAAGTGCAGGCTAGATAGAGAAGTTTTAATGTTTTGAAGGATTTCACTGTTCAATATCATTTGTCTGTAACCACATGCATGGTAATAAAATAATAGTAAAATAATGATGTGTAGAAAACTGTATCAGAAACTGTTGGCATTTTGAGCGAGTTTGATTCATATATTGATAGATTGTTAATCTCGTACATGATATGATATATACATTTATAAATATAGATTTATAAAATACTCTCCCTTGCAGAATGTTAGTTTTTAGAGGCAAGAAAACTGATGCCTTGTCAAATTATAATGATATCTTTTGAACAGATTTTCTAAAGCTATGGCCCTCTAGCGAATTACAGAGACTAGCAACATCCAGTGACATTGTGTGAATGGGGCTCAAATGGCACCAATGAGAGGGGGCCAGTAATGAGACAGTATGACTTGGCATGAGTGTTTACACCCTTTAAAACTTGAAGTTTTGTATATATACAGTACAGATCAAAAAGAGTTAAATAAAGGGCTACAATGACAAGTAATCTTTGCGAGTACATAAGAGAAAGCAAATTGTGAGCACTCATGTACCTGCAGCAGAAGTATAGAGATACCGGGAAAGCACTACTCTTAGAGAAGAACAGAGAAGTTTCCATTCACAGCAAAGATCTAGGTCAAAATCAGAGAGATTTCCTTTCCACTCGGTTAGAGAACTATCAGATGACAAAGCAAGCCATCGTTTCATAGTCCGGTCTATTGGGTACTCCTTACTACCCAAGACATAGTTCGTTCACACAGATAACATAACTACCTTTCTACAAATTTGGACATAACGGTTGACTCTTAAACCTTTGTCTGCATTTTTGTCTGCCTTTGAACAGACACAATACAGGGTTACCACACCTTTGACCAATTAATCTCTGTGGCTTACAGTCAGTTTGTGAAGTATTTTCAAAATTAATTAACAAAGAAATTGCACTTATAAAGAACCATTTATAGCCAATGAGTTATTTAAGAAATATTTTACAAAAATGTTTTTAATTCACAATAAAATCTTTCCATAATTTTCCAGGCCTGGAAATTACTATTTAAAAAATCCCTGATACTTCCAGGTTTCCATGACAGCAGGAAGTCTGACAACACTTCTAATTTCTCCCTGGTCTCAAAATACTTGTAATAGACACCACAGCTCAGTGCTCCATTGCACTTAAATTGACCAGCATTTTAATTTATCTAAACAGAATTGGTTACTGAGAGTCTCACTACCACACATCTCATTATTTAGTTAACATTTGGAATCTAGAGATTACTATAATATTAAATTGCTAAGATGCTTATTTTTTAAAACAAATTTTAAGGACTATGTCCAGTTGATCACAGTGTCCTGTGTCCAGTGTCCTCTCTAGAACAAGCTGCCTGTTCTCTGATAGGCAGAAAACAATTATGCTTTTAATAATCAGAAGGAATAACTTCATTTTAATTGAATAATACTGTCTAGTTTTCGAAAAAAACAAGCATTATTTTACTGCAATACTCTTTCATTACAACACTGGATTGATTCAATGAGAACTTTATTTACTGTCTGCTACAAAAATCTCTATATTTTCAGCCTATTGACAAAGTTTGATATAGATCTTGATAATTATGTATTTGTTCTGAAATGGCTCAAACATGTTCTTTTTAAACAGAGGAACTATAATTTTATCCAAACAGCCTTTGTAGCCAAGTAGATTCAATATTTTAAAGCCATTGAATAAAAAAGTCATGTTTCCATACAGTTTTTCACTAAATTAACAAGGGAGAATGAGAATTAATAATTTTCATTAATGAGCACTTTTATATATACATATGTACACTACCAGTCAAAAGTTTTGAAACGCTTGCCTGAAAAGTTTCTCATGATCTTAAAAATCTTTTGATCTGAAGGCATATGCTTAAATGTTTGAAATTAGTTTTGTTGACAAAAATATAATTGTGCCAACACATTCATTTATTTCATTATAAAACTAAAATTTAATAATAATAAAAAAAAGTTTTTTAAATTGATGACTTGGGACCAAATAATAAAGAAAAGCAGCCAATAATGAGCATTTGTGCCATAATGTCGATTTCCACAAAAAATATATCGTCCCTCATAAATAAAAAAAAAAAATGTGGTTACATTATTACAACTGTAATACACTGTAATGCCAGCATTGGATATATCTTTGGACAAATAAGGTTAGTAAGCAATTTCATAACACTAAAATCATATTAACACTGAAAATTTTTACATTTTGTAGCTATATTTGTGAAACTGTATTTCAGCGTTTGTGGACTAGCCCCATTCCTTTCCTTTCCATTTATGTATATATTTGGAAAAATCGAAATAATTTTTTGTGGTTTTGGTAAGCAAACATTTTTTCAGCATTTATATATTTTTATAACAGGATGTTTAGATCATTTTACTGGAAAACAAGACAAGTATCAATATCTACATTTTATAAGTAATATGTCCTAGCACATTAAACATAGCAGAGGAGTGAATCTGCCCATTGACAACCAGGTCCAACATTCCACCAAGACGCACAAACTGGTCAACATGCAAACTAACTAAATATATAATTTATAGAGCAAGCACTTTAAAGAACTGTCAATCAGACAGACAAGAACACAGTCGGAGGAAATAAACTGAAATGTAGGATTCTGCTGTCTTTGGGGTGGATTGGCAGCTGCAGTGACTGGGCAAGAAGCAAAAGAAATTGAGAGAGAAACAGGGGACTTCATGCCATGCATTTTCCTCAAGACTGCAAATTACCTGAATGGGTCTGAATCCTCCCTTGAATATTGAAGCAGGAAAGAGAAAGAAGCTAATGGGATAACGCACTAATTGGTATGGAGGGATAGAGACTAACACAGACACGTACTGTACACACATACACACACACACACACACACACACACACACTAAAGGAGAGATCTGCAGTACAGGGTATGCAAAGAGTCAGTTCTCGTGCTAGCCGTTGGCTGTACTAAAAGAGTATAACAAAGCAGTCGTAGTGCGCATACATCTAGCAAGTTTGTATCCGCTCATGGTTAAGAGTATAACCGGGCCTTCCTTCAATTGCACAGAAAACGTAGACTGTGCTGATGACGAAATTTGCATCACACATACTGTGCACAGAGCAATGAGCAATGCGGACAACCAAAGTATAATTTGGCTTTAAGAGAGATAATATGGATTCTCAGATAAAAACAAAGTGATGGGAGAAGCAAAGAACTGATTATTTTCTAAGTTAGTGGTAGAAATATATTGCCTCTTTAAATCCAAAATGATAGATGGCCTCACAAATGCAAAAAGCACTATATTACAGAACACTGTGTGGTTTCAATTAACACTGTACAACTGTGCTCATTTTGCACTTCAGATTAAAATATTCCTTAAAGGAATGTTCCGGGATCAAGTTAAAGTCTCTCAACAGCATCTGTGGCATAAGTTATCTCCAATTTTTAAACTCCTGTCATGACCATGCAAAGACGGTAAACAAGGAAAACTAAGAAGGAAATTAGTTTGGTTAAGCATTATTAGAAGTTCCACCTAGAACAGTAGTTCCACTGCTACAAGGATGTTTTAAACAACTTACTTCATATGGAACAATTAAAAGAAAAGTTCACCCAAACAGACATCTAGATTTTCATTGAAAAATGACTTTAATTCCGAGTTGAACAAAATAACAAAATCTTTCGTATGCCTTTAGAAAACTTTTAAAGGTTTTAATTTGAGTCACTATCAACTGGCATTGGATAGAGTTACCACGACAAATCAGGACATAATTGCACATCAAACAAGACAAACAGCAAGTTATAAGGCAGTGTCTGGACACAATAAAACTGAAGGTAGAACCATGGGCTACTTAAGACTCTTTTTTTGTATTTTTTAAGAAAAACAAACTACCCAAACGATTCAGAACTTTGCATGTATTACTAAACACTTTTTTCCAGACTTTTAATGGAATGGGTTTGTAGTTTAGTTTAGTGTGAATGTATAGTTATGTATAAAGCTAATGTAATTTCTGTGCAACTATCGTTACTAAATGGAATTGCAAAAGTGGTTTCCAAGAAACTCTCCCCATCTTCCATTTGTTGTATAAAAGTCCCAAACTCAAAACATTGGTTGGGCCAATGTTGCTGTGTCGGGCTTGATGGCACCCTTAAACAAACAGAGGAATATTTTAATAGTGCCACAGAGCCACAGTTGCACATTTAGGATAACTTTACTTCAGCTTACTTTCAGCTGATTTAAAATTGCATATTAAACGATAAAAAATGTAACATAAAAAATGTATACACATCAACTTAAAATTTGAATGAAATTCCGGAATTTTAATTGAGGTAGCAAACATCATGCAAAATGGACATTTCAATTTAAGAGTGTAGTTTTAATGTTTAATGTGTATAAAAGTGTAGTTTTAAATGAACTATGGAAATTTCTGATTCTTTATTATTTGTACACTTGTGCGGTTTTAGCTTAATATATTATATTATTTTAATAGATTTAAATTTTGATGTCAGTTGTCTAGATTGGCATTTTGAGGTGCTGTACGATGCCGTTTTGATGGTGTTAATTATTTTGACAGTGTTGGACTTAGTTTAGAAGTATGTCTAATCAGGAAAATAAATATTTGATCAGGTAATAAATTGACATAATAAATCCAATTATTTTACAAATCATGTTAGAAGAATAAAATCCCCCTTTTGTGCCACAATGTCAAATTTCTGTGAATTGCAATTCCATATGTTCCTTTTCCTGTTATTCCAATTCCAATTTAAATTCAATATATTGAAAGATCCAATTCCAATTCCAACCCATGAAATGAAATGAGGGCAATTCTTCAGTTCTGAATTTTGCCCAACCCTGATATAAACGCACACTAAATGATTACAATGAACTGGACCGCTACAGTATCTTATCACAGGATGAGAATCAGGATCAGTGTATTATCTTAGTCAGAAAAACACTCTGGAGAATATGATGTGTGAGAAAATAAGTGTCAATACAATTGCATACATTACCTGGTGATGGGAAGGACGTGGCCCAGGGGCAAACTGAGTAAAGGCAAAGAAAGGCATGGCATAGAGAGAGAGATTCAGAGAGAAAGAGAAGGAGAAAAAAGCGAGAGGTAAGAATGTTCACCCACAAACATCTAAAACCACAAGCTGTGCATGGCAGCATGACAGGCAGTCACTACAAAGCACACTCTCTGAAAGGAAGTGTGGTAATGACGCAATGCATGTTTTGTATCACATCCGTACAGCACTCTCAAATCACCACAAACCACACTATTAACAGCATATTCTGCCCTACTGAGGCAAAACGTAGTAACTATGCAAACATAGTCTAAGAGACCCAGTCTTAATTTTGAAAAATACGTCGTTACCGCGATTTGACATTGTACAGCATTTTTCTTAAAAGTAAGAAAGCATTTTATTTTAAGAAATTAAGAAATGTATTGTATTACTATCTGACCATACTGATGCTACAGTAACACTATAGGTGGAGCTGACAGAAATGTAATGGATTATAAATTGAAAAAGTGAGGACACTTACTGGGCGGCTCTGAGGCTGTGTGTTCATTGGCTGTGTTGGCGAAGAGTAGACAATAGGCGTTGTGCAGGCATTCTGTCCAGGTGTGTATGGAGACTGCAGAGTTCCCCAAGGGTCCCCAGGAGGTTGAAAAGAAAAAGCCACAAACAGAAAGGGAGAAACAACAGTTAGGGAAGTGTGTGAGTATTTCCCTCCCTGTGAAATCTTTACAGCTGAGTGAGTGCGTGCTGCAAGAATGTGGGTGACAGAGTGAGTGTGTCCACTCCCTGCCGCTGCAAACACTGCAGTCTGCTGACACTAACAAATCTGCCATCTCTTCAAAGCTGCCTTCAATGCAGAGTAAGAGAGAAATAGATGCGTAGTTCTGGGCAGATGTAAGTGGGCACAGATGAAGCATCTGAGTGTGACTATACATAGAACTAATCGAGTAGGCTTTAGAACAGTTTTATTCAAACTAAAGAGACTTGCAGCAAATGTATTACAGCGAGAGTCCCCCCTTGCATGATCAAGCAAACAATAGTGATGGCTCATGGGTTGCCCAGTGTGGGTTTCGAACCTACAACTTTTCGGTTTCCAGAAGGGATGCAATGAATTTGACATTTTTGCATTTTATAATGGCCAATATATTATACAATTTAATAGCAGCAAATGAGATAAACAATAAAAATACAGAAAAAAACACTTATTTCACACAATATTTTCTCAAATAAAAATTAAGATTTCTTTTTCTTACGATTCTCCCAAGATTGATCACCGCTACAATTTGAGTAAATCACTCGTATATGCAATAAAATGTCATGCTATCCAATTAAAATGTCTGTGTTTAGCCACTGGCTGCTAAATGTTCAGATTTCACTCAACAGTAAATTAATAGTATAGTGGCGAAGAAGTTCAGCACAGAGATCCCTTTACTGCTTGTAAGAGTAAAATTTTGGTTTGACTCGTTCCGTGTAATGTGTGTCCTAAGATGAGATACACGCAACCTATTTATCACTGAATAATGTCTCTTATAATATTTTTTTGTTCTTTACAGTCAGTTGTGGATTAAAAACAAACATTTAATTATAATCACACTTAGCACAGATGCAGTAAAGCTGTGAGACTTCACTCTTGTTAATGTGCCCTTGACCAAAACACTTAACTGTCGCTATTCTTAAAACGATTTATCATCTTTTATTACCCATTTTAGCATGTGTTCTACAAATCAATGTAAATACTTGTAAATAGAACAAATTATGCATGTTAACAATAAACCAAAACAAAATATACAGTATATATGCAATATAATATGCAATTTAATGATATCGTATCTATTGATTGAATACATGGATTTGTAATTTTCTTTTAAAAACGTATTTATTTTTCAAATGTGTCCAAAAGGATGAAAAACTAATGATAAAACAAACAGTTTAAAATGTAATTTATTTTCATGTAAATTCCCCTGTATAATTAACAGCATTACTTGAGAATTTGTGAGTAAATAATGCCATTACCAATATGTTCACCAATGTATTGTGCATCCCTAGTTACCAGCCCAAATCTCCATCCACATCTGACATCCATGAATCCCACAGATTCTCTTTCTCTCTCTGCATTCACATGTTTTGGTTGAGGAGAGGGTATAGGGGGTAATTAAGGTTTAGCTACTGGAGCACTCTTAGTCCAGACACTATAAATAGCTGGTCTCGCTGGCAGGTTGCGTGTGCTGGCAGTGCAGTGCAGGCACGGAGTGGGAATGCGCTGGTCTCAGACAGATAACAAGCCTGAGAACAGCTGAGTCACCCTGACAGACTTTCTATTCCTGTGGCACAGTCAGCTGGGTACAGTGTGTGTGTGTTTGTGTGACAGGCCATGAGTGTAGCGACCCTTAACACCCTTAAAGAAACTGGCAATAAGCATACTTAAACAATGACAAACTTGTTATAACTTATCCACAGGCTCATTACGATAGAGAACACCCAGCATACACATAGCCCTTATCCACCGACATGGTTCTCAAACTGTTGCGCACATTTCCACAGCAGAAAAGGGCATTCTGGGGCCGAAAACCTGGTTCTGCACTGGCCCAAAAAGCTTGCTGGTCTCTACGCAGGAAACGATTACGTCAGGGGACGGAGGGCGGGATAATGTCTCCATGTTAAAGTTTTCCCTAACAACAACAGTAGCTACCATCTACAGCAAGAAGTACTTCTTTGCTCTATAACAAGCATTCAGGTAACACAACGAAACGAGTGCTCTACTTGTGATATGGTATTTACGAAGATCCAATATAAACTAGAGAGAGATCGCAAAAGAAAAAAATATCTACGAGAATGAAGATAAAGCACGAAATGATGCATAATGCCTTTAATCGGACAATTTACCAAATCATACACAAACTGAAAAACACTTAAGGGAGTACAGGGACCATACGAAGGACATAAGAAAAAGTGACAGTGGACAGAGCAATAATGTTTTGGACTCGGACACCGACCAGCCTGCCAACTAAACGGGGCATTGAATTCAGCCAGTAACGCTTGTGATAAAACAGTGAATCGCCGGTGTTCTCTGCAGCTGATCTCAGTAAGTTATTATATTTTCCATCTTTTGTTAGCTTTTCTTATACTGTTGTCATCTTAATTTGTGCATTATTTTGTTCTGAAAGGGGATTTTAACCAGCTAATCACTAAGTTTGGAAGATTGTGGCTATCTGTCAAGTAAAATGGTGGGATTCTCAAACAATAATATTATATGCTGTAGCAAAAATCCAAATACAACCATTGGCAACACCAATGTTAATAATGATTCCACTGTAACAGTTTACAGAACTTAGCAAGTTAAGCCATAGTTCATACAATATAATGTAATACATTACCTGTCGTCTTTAGCGTAGATGTTGTCTCTGACAATCTTGTTGAGCAATGCAATAACGATAGATTGCATTAATAGTATAATATTATGTTTAAATATGTCCTCAAAAACAAGAGTAAAAGCTGTATACAAACACACTGTGATGCGCCATGTTTGTGTGACAGGGTGGAGGGCGGGGCCGGGTCATGATGCTGCACACCCAGTCCCTTATCAGGCTAATCAAGCCTCCGAGAGAGATAAAGGCCGACTGCGGACGGTGGTGCGAGAGAGCGCGCGAGAGAGAGAGAGAGAGAGAGAGAGAGAGAGAGAGAGAGAGAGAGAGAGAGAGAGAATGTTAACAGGCAGCTGACCATCGTGTGTTGATATTTGTGTCTTTTGTTTAAGTTTACCATTAAAATATATTGTGAAGCCAGTTCTCGCCTCCTTCTTTCCATTGAACTCCTTTACAGTTTCTTTATGTTTGAGGTAGTCACGTAAAACTACCACGTAGACAGTGACCCATTACATCACCATTCAGCTCTCAGGTCAGTGGAAAATAGGGCTGCCCCTAACAGTCGACCAACCATTAGTCGATGAGAAGAGTATTAGTCGACCAAGTTTTGATTGGTTGGTTGGTTGCAGAAAAAATAACTCCACAGTAAGAGGCGAAGGCACGCAGTCAGAGATGGACAGACATAATCGTTTACATGACATTAATTAATTATGTCGGTCAGGAAATCCAAAGTGTGGGATCATTTCGAGAGGGTAAAGTATGACCCCAAGAAGGTGACATAAAAACTCTGCAGGCAAACGTTCACCTATTATTAATCAACCTCAAACATGGCTTATCATATGAAACATGTAAGCAGCCTAACATTAGCCACTTAGCATGGCTGCTTGCTCGTTAGATAACCTAGATAAATATGCGCTATTAGGCTTCTCTAAGTGTTCTTGGGGAGTGGGGAAGCTAAATTAGTACCTCGCTCACTGCATGTTTAACTAAATGTGCATTTCTCTCTATAAATTAAAGAAATGTTCAGACAGTCTCCTTGCTGGTTTTCCAAAACATTCAGAATCATTATCGCTTTTGCCGGTGTCAATGCGGCATGCTTTGTGCATATGCTTGTAAAATTTATATTTTACAGGCTCATTATTACGGTTTAGTATTTCTCTGTAATGTAGAACAGTGTTAGCAATGTTACTTATAACACTCTTTCTCAGCCCTGGAACTCAAACCATTTTCTGATGCCCCCAAATTATACATGTAATTCAATTAATATCATAAATGTGCAACTAGTCGACTAATGGCTTAAATGAATGACTATTAGTCGACTAGGAAAATCTTTGGTCGGGGGTAGCCCTAGTGGAAAAGCACAGCCGGTTTATGATAG
This sequence comes from Moxostoma hubbsi, assembly GCA_032164185.1. NCBI lineage: Eukaryota > Metazoa > Chordata > Actinopteri > Cypriniformes > Catostomidae > Moxostoma > Moxostoma hubbsi. The sequence continues at coordinate 20,961,307 of JAVLUX010000020.1, read as the reverse complement.
GCTCCATATTGCCCCAGCCATGAACCAGCAGATCACAGGCTCGGCACTAGAACCATTGCAATTTCTGTGGAAAATGGCTAAAAAATATGCCGTGCTTCAGTTAAATATAAACAAAAGACAATACATATCACAGCATATCTCTGTCAGCAGAGAGAAGAGACTATTAAACTGGTAAGAATCTACATCAACCATCTCTTTACTGTGAAGTTTAAATAGAGCTGAAGAACTAAGATTCCCCAAGCTGCTTTCACTTTGACAGCCAGCACAGCAGGTTCCCAAACATTACACAAAAAATTACAAGCCTATCTGCTAACATCTCAAACAGATTTTTTGCTGGGAGAAAAAAAAGAGATCACATCCTCCTAAAACATTAGGTGTTACACCCTGTCCAAGAAATAAGTGTTATAAATAGATAAATTATTTAGCAAAGGAATCGAAGAGTGTATTTACATGCTCAATCTTACACTGGTTATGCTTAATAACCTGACGCTGTGTAAGCCATCTGTTAGCACTTTAAACAGTGTTCATTTTATTAGGTAATGGCCAAGGACCCAGTCAATTTACACCTACGTCAGACATGCTTGTGTAGCGTCTCCGGTGCGTTGCATCATAAACATAAAATGTTTAGGTCACTGTGTCAAGTTAAATATAGTTTAATCCTCAATCTTTAAACACATCTTGAGATCCCTTAGTTCGGATTTGCGCTCCATCAAGTGTTTTGAACGCAAGAACGTAACACATGTTTGTGTTGTTCTGCCTACTGAAGTGTTTTCTACACTGTATATACTGCGCATTGAATCTTCCTTATTATGGTCCGGGGGCATCCGATTAATTGCGTTATTTTTTTAACACGTAATTTTTTTGTAAAATTAATCGCACTGAATTAACGCGTTAAATGGACAGCCCTAATTATTATTTATACCACAGGTCAGTTGAATGCTTGATTCTGATTGGTTCATGGATGTTCTAAGGTGTGCAATTATTTTTCAAGTAAACGCACAGCTATAAAGTAGTTCCAGGTCTTGACCGCATAATTGTTCAATATCACTTCACCAAATTATTTCAGTTATTTCAAAGAGCCCTACAGGCTAGGCTACCACAATAAAATAACCAATTAAAACAATGACATTGATTAAATTAAATCGGTTAAAAACTTCAAAACAATGTCCACAATATCCATCCAATTTTGGTTAAAAAGAGCTCTCCTGCTCCCTTGTCTTCCCCGCTCTTACACACACTCACACACATACGTAAGTGCGCACACACAACCTTGTTACTCTCATGCCGAAAAGTAGCAATGAAGGCTTGAGCTGAATCAAAGCAAAATACACTTGATCAATACAACATTTTCAATATTTTCTGAAATATCTGTGGGAAAAACCCTGTTTTCTGGATAGCGGAAATCATAGGGGCTTATAAGTCTGTTTACAACTAAAAGCTTTGAATGATTTATATTACACGAGGCACTGAGCATGTTTAGATGTACAAAAAATGCTAATAACTGTTTAAAATTGACTTGTAAAATACTATTCTAGAAGCTTGTTCACACTGGCACGTGTGTTCACGTTGTTTTTATTGTCAGCGCAAGTTCACGTTGTTTTTATTTTCAGCGCAAGTTCTCACATGAACATGTGAGCCACTGTGAATGAGCTTCTCTCATATTGCAAAAGAACGTTCAACGGATGTCAATTTTTACTTACATTTCAGGATGTAATGAGAGGTAAGTTACTCATACGGTGATATCAGTGAGAAGCAACACTACCAAACACTTATGTGCTGATCAAAAGTGGCAGGCACAAAATCATACATAAACAAACAAACATACAGACAGAAAGAATCAGGCAGTTGTGCAGGTTCACTCACCCCTCCTCCTGCCTCCCAGCCTTTAGGGTGACCATACAGGTGCGCAGTGGATACTGTTGAAACTGATACCTGAGAGAGTCCGGGGGAAGAGGCGTGACCCGGCGGTGTGCCCACTAGGTTAGTGTGTCCCTTACTAATGTCATATGGGCCAGGGGTTCTCTGAACCTGAGAAAATGGAAAGAAAACTTGGTCAACACAGAAGAGTCAGTCAAAGCAGCCATTACAGTTTCAAATGATAACATGAAACTTTCTCAATCCCTTTTGCATTCATATGATGGATTTCCTACTGAAACTGAATATTCAAAAACATTGAAAAACAATGTAGGGCAGGACATTTTATTCATCAGTAATTGATTGGATGGTGACAAGTGAGTGTTCCATACCAGAATTGAGCAAAACCTGAATGCGTGTTTGTAGTTTTTAGGAAGACAAACATTTCCTCTCTTTAGAATAACATGCACCGATGAATGTGTATTAACCTTCTGAGTAGGGTCTAAATTCCTCTGCAGTGCCCCCTGGAGTGAGTTATCTTTTCACGTGACACTTCACAGCCGGTAGAGGCAGACTGTAGATGAGTACAGCGATATGCTTTACAGAACTAATGATTTAAATCTTTCAACACTGAAAACTGTAACTACACTGAAATAAGAATCCACACAGGACTTTAAAAACTATGAAATAGCAAAAGTAGGCATTAATAAAACATGATCTTGCTTTGGTTTATATTTCAGAATTATATATAATGTCCTTGTGGGACATTTTCACTGTAATAATTACTAGAAATTTTTCCAAACCTCTCTTATTGACAAATTCATCCAGATCTGACAAGAGCCCTTAAAGGGATAGTTCACCCAAAAATTACAGTTCTTATTATTTACTCACACTCATGTCTTTCTTTCATCTGCTGAACTCAAATGAAGATTTTTGTCCATACAATGCAAGTGAATTGGTGGCAATATTTTAAAGCTAAATCAAAATCAAATAAGTCAGCATAAAAGTAATCTGTAAGACTCCAGTGGTTAAATCAATACCTTCAGAAGTGATGTGATAACTGTGGATGAGAAACACGATGTGTTTTTGGTGAATTGCATTCTTCTCTGCATATCGTCCCCTGCCGTCTAGCAAAAAATTACAAATACTAATCTGTTTCTCACCCACACATATCATATCACTTCTGAAGATAAGGATTTAACCACTGGAGTCCTATGGATTACTTTTATACTGCCTTTATGTGCTTTTTGCGGCATCACAAATTTGGCCTACAGAGCTAAAATATTCTTCTAAAAACCATGCACAAAAGTCATACACATCTGGGATGACATGAGGGTGAGTAAATGATGAGAGAATTTTAATTTTTGGGTAAACTATATCTTTAAAGTGATAGCTCAGCCATAATTTAATATTCTGTCATAATTTCTCTACCCTCATGTTGTTTCAAACCAATGTGACGCTTTGTATTATGTGGAACACAAAAGATGTTAGACAGAACTTTAGGGACAGACAGTCTCGATCACAATTCACGCTCAAAATATGGAGAAAAAAAAACATTCACTGAGAGTAAAAAGTGACAAAAATTCTGTCTAACATCTCCTTATTGTGTTGTATGGAAGAAAGTAAGTCATATGGGTTTGGAACAACATGATGGTGAATGCAGTGGTTCCGTTAGACTTTCTCATCGTCCGTCGTATTGATGGACAAGATCGTAAAAATTCTGTCATAATTTATTATTACCCATCATTTTAATGTTCATATTTTAATGATAATAAGACATTTAATAGCTTTTATTTTCGTTCACATTTTCAATTTTAATCATGAACTTACAGGACAAGCATATAGCAGATTATGCATTTATTTATTTATGAAGAGAACAGATGAATAACAGACACACCACACGAAGCGGAAGAATGTTTTTTTTTCCTGTAGTGACAGCGGAGGTCACTAAAACACGACATATGAACAACGCAATATTACAAAAAACAAGTATGATTAATATATGAACAAAACACATAAAAAATTAACTGAACAGAACTCAATCAACAAATCAAACCTTCCGCCTGTTCCACATCGATTTAAACTGGGTGCTCGCCTGTGCGTAATCAAACGCATCAAGGTAGACTGATGCTGAGGCAACTGTCAGACGGAAAAAACATTTTGTACGAAAAAATAAATAAATCTATGTACGAAGCTTTGAATGGTCAATCTCCGCAGTAAGTGACCTTCTACCATGCTATACTCCATCACGTTCATTACGATCGTAAAATTCTGGTCTGTTAATAGTTCCTAGAATATCAAAATCCACAAAAGGAAGTAGATTCTTAAACTATGGAATAGTCTCCCTAACACTGTTTGGGATGCAGACACTCTCACTTAGTGTAATGGTGCTTTCCATTTGTACTCGGAAGTCAGAAATTCCAAGTTCCCAGAAGGAACTTTTAACTGGAATGCTCCATCAAGTTGAAGTTCCGACTCGGAAACTTGGAGGAACCGCAAAAACCCTGACTTCAGAATCCAAAATGGCTGCTCAGCGCATCAACAGTAAGTGAAACAGTAGTAATATATTGTTTATTAGCACTTATGTTTGTCTGTGTCTCAATAAACACAGTACTATCCAACCTCTATCTGTGGACAATGATACTTCGGCATTATCTGTGCAAAATACCCCTTTATGTGTTTTTATCGACTGGTATTGCTAACAATGGCTACTTCCCCTACCCCGTCCATCTTGGATTTCCGACTTGTGTACTGGAACGCTGTCAACTCAAGTGTGACGTCATTCCCAGCTCCGACTTCCAAGGTAAATGGAACACACCATAAGTCTAGACTAAAGACTCATCTATTAACGAGGCATACCCCTAATTTATCCATCAACTCACAACTAGGCTGCTTTAGTTAAGTCTGACAGAACCAGAAACATTTATCATGTTCATATCTATAACTCTGCAAAAAATGTAATGGCATCTACGCTAATATTATTCTATTTGCTTCCCTGATATGATTCATATCACAATGTTACCAAAGCTGGCCAGATCCAGCTCCATTCCTAATTGGTGTCGGACTCCACTTTTCTCTGAGATAGGGCTGGGCGATATGACAATATATATCCTGGCAACGATATAAAGTGTCAATCATTAGAGATGTTGCTCTATCGTGTATATTGCGATATGTAAATATCAATGTGTACTGCATGGGCTTATATATCAGTGTACTGGGCTTCACGTGAGACTGAGGAAAAAAAACAAAAAAAAACAATGGAGGTTGGGGGCTCCAACGCCAAAGTGCTGTAGGTGCTCTGGGGGTCTGAAGCTGTCCCTACATGACAGGAACGAGTTTCTGAGACCGAAACATGCCAATTCAGAGATTTCTGTGCTGCTGGTTCGACCAGGTACTAGCGGCAACCATCTCAAGTTGTTCCGGCAGAACTCTGGCAAAGGGGATTGGGCCAACCTGGTACTTTGCTTGCACTAGAGTGCCCAAAGCTGTGCCGCAATGGTAGGCAATGACACCCATTGCCTGCAACGCAAGTTCAGCTAGACCCATCATAATAGGGTCAGATGATGTTGCAGTCAGGGAGGAATGCAACACAACAAGCACGTGAGCCAAAAAATTAGAAACACGACCAAGACATACTGTAGCATTGTATACCTGTGACAGCAGTTCATCTGTGCATCTAAAACTTGATGTTGGGGCAGCACATGTTCACACCTAGTGCCTCTGCAGGAGACATGATGAGCGCCGCAACACTGGGTTCTACAGGTGCCATTTTGCCAACACCCACTGCCTCCGGGTCCTGCATCACAGCCAGTGTGCAAGCCAGTTGATTGGGATGCATGGCCTTTGATGACCTCTGTAATGCAGACACCAACACAGATGTAAAATCACAGCACTGAGGCATCATAAAGGAGGCTCTTTGTGCACGATGCAGAAATAAATTCTCAGAGCCCACTGCTTGTTGTGTGGGGTCCTGATTAATATGGGTGAGCATCGCTTTAAACGTTTCCTCCAAGGACGTTACTAATGAGGATGACCCACTTGATTTTTCAGACACATAATTACTGTCAGAATGGTGTGACTGGGCCGCAGGCAGACTTTTACCAGTCACTGAGGTTGCAATCGTATTTGCGCCAAAAAGTGAGACAGAGGCAGCCACCGACATGGCAAGTGCAAGAGTTTTCCACTAGTGCTTTCAGTGATGCCTCTGGTGGTCTGGAATGAAAGGAAATAGAACTCCTCCGTGAATACTGGTTACGGTGAGTTATGCAAGTGCAGTGTCATAGTCAGTTCTCCCTGGATTTTCAAAGTTGCTGCTGTACTTATAAATTGTAAATGCGGGCCAGAAACTGATAACGAGATTGACCTGGTGGTTGCACTGGGAGAGACTGCAGCCTGTGTAACTCCATAACTCAAAGAAAATTAGATCTGCTACACTGTCTTCACCCACGCAGATCAAAGGAATGGAGGAGGCTTTAAATAGAGAGCAACCAATATTCCCTTGTGTGAGGGCTAAATTGCTGCCATCTGCAAACCAGACCTGCTTGCCAGGAAAGAGCTCACACAAATACCTCTACCTTGGTCATGCACCAAGGGTCTGTTGCAAAACCTAGTGAGCTGCCTCTCTTTCCAATGTATACATGGGCAGCTGCCTCCTAGGACAGTATTCTAGTAAAGATGGAACATCACAAGTGACTGAGGCCACATCCACACAATCCATTTTCGTTTGAAAACACTTTGATTTCACTACGTATATGCCACTCATCCATGATATAATGGTGCTTCCCTCCATGGAAAATGGACACACGAGAGGACCGGGTTTTGGACCATTGCTACTCTCCCTCTCTCCCTTCCGAGATGGCTACAAACCCCTCCCCTACCCACCATTTGGCAAACCAGACCACTCTTCCATTCTGCTTCTGCCCGCTTACAGGCAGAAACTGAAATAGGAAGCACCCGCCCTCAGAACGATGCAGTGCTGGTCAGACCAATCAGATTCTATTCTGCAAGACTGTTTTGATCACACGGACTGGGTCTACGCTGATAGCATAATGTGTTTCATCTGAAAGTGCATAGAGGATGTTGTACCGACCAAATCGATACGGATCGACCCTACATAGAAACCATGGGTTAATAGTAATTTTCACGCAGCACTTAATGCTTGGACCACTGCTTTTAATTCTGGGAACGTGGAGGAGCATAAACAAGCCAGTTATGCCCTCAGCACAACTATCAGAGCAGCCAAACGCCAGTACATGGACAAGATTGAAGGACAGTTAATATGAAGGAATTAATATCATCATGGACTTCAAAGGGAATAAAAACTCTGCCGTGAACACTGCTGCCTCTCTCCCAGATGAGATAAACACTTTTTATGCTCGCTTCGAGGGAAATAACACCACCCTCGCGGAGAGAGGTCTCGTGGCCGAAGCTACAGAGGTTAGTTTACTCTCCGTCTCTGTAGTGGAAGTAACACGATATTTCCGACAGGTGAATATCCGTTAAGCCACGGGCCAAAATAGCATTCCAGGCCACGTCATCAGAGCATGCGTGAACCAACTGGCTGGTGTTTTTCCATTTGGCTGGTGACATTTTCAACCTTTTCCTCTCTTTGTCTGTAGTCCCCACATGCTTTAAAACATCCATCATTGTGCCTGTACCAAAGCAATTCAAAATCACTTGCTTAAATATCTGGCGTCCTGTTGTTCTGACCCCCATTATCAGTAAATGTTTTGAGAGACTAATCAGAGATTACATCTGCTCTGTGCTTCCCACCTCACTGGACTCACTGCAGTTTGCATACCGCAACAATCGATGCCATTGCATCTACAATACACACTGCTCTCTCCCACCTGGAAAAAAGGTACACATATATGAGAATGCTGTTTGTAGACTACAGCTTAGCATTAAACACCATAGTGCCCTCCAAGCTTGATGAGAAACTCCAGGCTCTGGCCTTAAACAAGAATTTCACCTACTGTTGCACTCGTGTACACAGTAGTGTGACAATAAAGTGATTTGATTTGATTTGATTTGATTTGATTAAACAGCTCGCTGTGCAGCTGGATCCTGGACTTCCTGTCAAGCAGACACCAGGTGGTTAGAATGGGCAGCAACATCTCATCACTGACCCTCAACACTGGAGCCCTGCAGGGCTGTGTTCTCAGACTACTCCTGTATTCACTGTACACACATGACTGTGTGGCAACACATAGCTCCAATGCCATCAAGTTTGCTAATGATACTGACAATGATGAAACAGCCTACAGAGAGGAGTTGCACACTCTGACACACTGGTGTCAGGAGCACAATCTCTCCCTCAATATCAGCAAGACCAAAGAACTTGTGGTGGACTTCAGGAGAAAAGAGAGAGAACACAGCCCCATCACCATCAATGGAGCACCGGTGGAGAGAGTCAGCAGCTTCAAGTTCTTCTGTGTCCACATCACTGAGGAACTCACATGGTCCGTCCACACCGAGGCCATTGTGAAGAAGGCTCACCAGCACCTGAGATGGCTTGTAATGAACCACCACATCCTCGAAAAATTTTACACCAGCACTGTAGAGAGCATCCTGACTGGCTGCATCACTGCCTGGTATGGCAACAGCAACACCCTCAAACGCAAAGCCCTGCAAAGGGTGGAGTGAACTGCCAGACACATCATCAGAGATGAGCTTCCCTCCCTCTAGGACATATATACCAGGCAGTGTGTGAAAAAAGCTTGGAAGATTGTCAGACACTCCAGCCACCCAAGCCATGGGCTGCTCTCAGTGCTATCATCAGGCAGGTGGTATCAGGACCTGCACCAGCCGAATCAATGACCGCTTCTTCCCCCAAGCAATCAGACTTTTGAACTCTTAATCTCTCACGATCAAAATACATCAGCACTGCACTTTATTAATCTTCCATTGGGCTGTCATAATTCTATTCTCTTAACCACACACTGGCAACTGTCTATCAACCAACAACCTGAATGGCAATACAGCACAATATAACCTAATTTAATTTAATTGCCCAATTGTCACACATTATACATACATTTCTGCATATATACAGTGAAATTATTTATTTTTCACATATTCAGAGTGCAGGGTCAGCCATGATTCAGCGCTCCTGGAGCAGATAGGATCAAGGGCCTTGCTCAAGGGCCACACAGTGGTGTCTTGGCGGTGCTGGGGCTTGAACCCCCAACCTTCTGGTCAGTAATCCAGAGCCTTAACCGCTGAGCCACCACTTACCCACTGTATATTTTATATTTTAACCTACTGTATATTTTATATATATTATTATTATTGTATTATAATTGTGTGTATGTATATTCTATATTGTGTGTATTGTATACTGTACATTATATTTTATTATTTGTATATTGTGTTGTGTGTAATTATTTGTATTTTAGACATTTAAATTGTGTGTATATCTGATGTTTATTTTAGATTTTAAGTCTCATTACTGTCATGACTGCTATGTTGCTCGGATCTACACCCAAGGCTTTCACCCACTGTTGCACTTGTGTATATGGTTGAGTGACAATAAAGGGATTTGATTTGATTTTTTTCGCATCACGTCTGGGTTTGGAAATAGCGTTAGAATCTATCCAAAATAAGGTATTTTAGGAGGCAGCATAATAATTTTTCCTAACTTTTGAAACAGCCTTTGTGTTCAGTCTTTTATGATGCCTTAAAGTGCTACAGAAGCAGCTCATTAGTATTTGGAACATTGCGCATATGTATGCAAAAACAAACAATCAGTCTGACAGCTGAACTGAACATCAGTGATTTTTAAATAACTGGCTTGCTGCTCTTTTTCAACCAAATTTACCAGGCATCATCAGCAGGTGGGTTACGGACATGTGGGATTATGCAGCTAAAGCCAAGCAAAACCTACACAACTTGCAACAGGCGTCCTGCGACTCACAGTCCAGTTTTTCATCATGCTGGTGTGAACACTTCAGGATTTTGTGTATCAAATACACGACCATTCGTCCCCGACTGAGACCATGTGTACACCTGGTATTAAGATAAGTTTTGGATGATCAGATCACAAATGTACAGGTGAGACATCACCGTTACACCTGGTCAACTCTTTTGACCGCTTGTATTCCAATTTCGAGGAGAAAGTCTTTGATTTCATAAGGACATACAGTATATACATCATTAGTTCTGTGTTTTACTGAATGATAAATGTGTAAAAAAGTAAAAGACAAGAAAAAAAAACTAAAAACCAGAGCAGTTTTTTTTTAATATTTCCAAAAAATACATTTAGACCAGAATTCAAGTTATTTTAGTGCAGTACCTGTAATGGAGTTTCTATTGCACATGCTGCTCATATCTGTGTCCCTATTGTACATGATCATGCATTCACCTTTTTTAAATTTCCAATCATACACTTATTTCCTTTGAAATCCGCACGGAACCGGCAAAACACCGTCCATTCCAGCTGCCTTTAGCGTTGTCCCGTTTCAAACAGATCACCAAAAATGCATCTTAAAATTAAGATAACTAAATTAATTCACAAACTTGTGCAGTTTATTTTAGATACATAAAAAAAGAAAAAGTTGCTCTCGCCTGTTTGCATGGTTTATTGGCACCATTAGCAAAGGAAAAAAATGTGGGTTAGGTTTTATTTTATTTTATTAATATTTTTTTCTCCTACCCAATACCTTGCTCTTCTCTTTCAACAAATATGAAAGAACGGCTCACTCCCATTTTACACATATTTGCAAGGGGAAAAAAATTAAAACAGTGTGTAGGGAGACGTGGATGATATTTTTATTTAATTTTCAAATTATTTTTTATAGATCGAGAGGACTCTCTTACCCCTTTTCCACTGACATGGTTCTGAGGCTGGCTCCTGGACTGTTGCGAATTCTCGAACTGTTCTGTGCGTTTCCACAGCAGAAAAAGCTAGTGATATGGCAAGAAATGCACTGACTTCAGCAACAGTCATGCTAGACATACACAGTGTCATTGGATGCTAATATCGATAAGTTATTACATTTGCCAGCATTGTTCGCTTTCCTTACACATCTTATTTTGTGCATGGATTTGTTTGTAAGATTATTTTTGGTCAGCTACTCAGTTTGGAAGATCACTGCTATCTGTTAAGTGAATGGTAAAACAGTGTTAATTCTCAATAAAGATGTAAGCAATGTTAATCCTATGGCACAATTCCAAATATAACCAACTGCGACACCAATGTTAATTACGATTCCACAGTTACAGTATAGTGCTTAGATAGTAAAGCCACATTAACAAATATCATACAAAATAATGCATCTACGTTAGCATTCATCTTGAGCGTAGATCTTGTTGAGCTCTCTATCAGAATCAGCTTTATTGCCAAGTATGCTTAAACACACAAGGAATTTTTCTTTGTGACAGAAGCTTCCAATGCACAAACATTATATATAGGTAATACAGACAGATAATAATAATTACAACAAAAAAAGCAAATAGAAAATAAAAAAGTATATTTAGAGATAAGACAAAATAAGACAAAATATACATACACTGGTGGCCAAAAGTTTGGAGTAATGTACAGATTTTGCAGTTTCAGATGGAAATTGGTACTTTAATTCACCAAAGTGGCATTCAACTGATCACAAAGTATAGTCAGGACATTACTGATGTAAAAAACAGCACCATCACTATTTGAAAAGTCATTTTTGACCAAATCAAGACAGGCCCCATTTCCAGCAGCCATCACTCCAACACCTTATCCTTGAGTAATCATGATAAATGCTAATTTGGTACTAGAAAATCACTTTATATCATTATAATCAAACACAACTGAAAGCTATATGGTTTGTTAAATGAAGCTATATATTGACTTTGTGATTGTTTTTGAATTGCCACAGTATGCAATAGACTGGCATATCTTAAGGTCATTATTAGGTCAAAATGGAAAAAAAATAAAATAAAAAGCTTTCTCTAGAAAATCATCAGTCAATCATTGTTTTGAGGAATGAAGGCTATACAATGTTTGCAATTGCCCAAAAACTGAAGATTTCATACAAAGGTGTATACTACAGTCTTCAAAGATAAAGGACAACTGGCTCTAACAAGGACAGAAAGAGATGTACATCTGGCCTTCCACAACTAAACAAGAGGATAAGTACATCAGAGTCTCTAGTTTGAAAATTAGACGCTTTTGGCCGCCAGTGTATATATGTATGTACACATACAAATCTGTTATATACCCAGCAAGGGAATGTAATGCAGAAGAGGTAGGATATGTTAAATAAATATAATTGACTAAGCTGTGTATTGCATGTAATTATTGCACAATGGGGCAGCTTTAACTGTTCATGAGATGGATAGCCAGAGGGAAAAAATATTGTTGTGATTTTTCCAGACTTTTTCCTCACTCTGGAAGGGTACAGTTCTTGAAGGGAGGGCAGGGGGACAACCAATAATCCGCTCAGCAGTCCAAACTGTCCTTTGTAGTCTTTTGATGTCCGAATTCGTAGCTGAATCAAATCAGACAGCACATTCAAGACAAAGCATACTGATTCCCTACAGTGTTGGGGGATAGTGTCTTGAAGTTAGTAATGTCTTACAGGCCTCTCCACACTAATGAAGGGTCATTAGCTGAAAACTTGTGTAACAGGGTTCGAGAACACAAACACAGCTCCCTGTGTCTGTCTGTCTCTCTCTCTCTCTCTCTCTCTCTCTCTCTCTCTCCCTCCCTCTCTGGCTCCTCCTCTTATCTCTCTCCTGCTGATTGGGCATCTCAGAGCCAGGCGTGCACCTCCACGGCCCGGCCATGCCCACCTCCTTGTCACACTTGTTTTTCAGCTTCTAAGAGTAGCTTCTTTTAGCCACTTTAATTTCCTTAGTCAGTGTGTTTTTGGCCTGATTATACAAGATTTTATCCCCGCTTCTGTAAGCATCCTCTTTGGCATGACGAAGCTGTCTGAGTTTTGCTGTAACCTATGATTTGTTATTGTTGAATGTTAAATAAGTCCTAGTAGGAATGCACATATCCTCACAGAAACTGATATATGACGTTACAGTATCTGTGAGCTCATCCAGATTGGTGTCTGCAGCTTCAAAAACACTCCAATCAGTGTGCTCAAAGCAGGATTGTAGTTCCAGATCTGCTTCAGTGGTCCTTCTTTTGACAGTTTTACTACAGGTTTAGCTCATTTTAGTTTCTGCTAGTAGGTTGGAAGAAGATGAACCAGACTGATCAGAAAGTCCCAAAGCTGCTTTAGGGACAGAATGATATGCATTATTTAATGTTGTGTGCTGTCTATATTTTGGCAGTTCATGTTTGAGTTTGGCTCTGTTAAAATCACAGAAATAATAACAAGTGAGTCCGGGAATTGTTGCTCCATGTCCGTGATCTGATCAGCCAGCTGTAGCAGCATTGCATTTACACACGCTTGTGGTGGGATGTACACACTCACCAGAATAAACTAGGAACACTCCCATGGCAAGTAGAAAGGCTTACACTTGATAAAGAGCACTTCCAAATTAGGACAGCACATCTTCTTTAACATTGTTACATCTGTACATATTGATGTTACATATTGCTACATATTGATGTAAAATCATGTTCCGTTGCCTCTCATTTTCCCTGTTAACTCCGAAATGTGATCCGCTCTGAACAGCTGGAAGCCCGGCAGATGTAATGCGTTTTTTGGAATGACTTGAAGCACAAGGCAGCAGAGTTTGAAAAGTCCTTGTTTGTACGTGTGAGGAGATGTAGTTTGTCCGTTTTGTTAGGAAGAGAGTGGAGATTCGCTAGATGTTTACTCAGCAGCGCTGTTCGAAAGCTGCGCTGTCTGAGATTGACTAGCATGCCTGCTCATTTCCCTTGCTTGCATCTCATAGACTGCTTTAACAATAGGCTACAGCTGCGTCTCAGACTAAAATGTCCAGCAAAACATCCGAATAGTCCAAAAACCAGTAAAAGATTGTCTGGTATGTGCTGCTGAATGTTCAGCAGTTGTCCCTAGTAAAACTGATTGGAAAAACAAAAATACTAAACACAAGACAAATAAATAAAAACAACAAAAGAATTGGAGAGCTCCACACCGAAGCGGCCATCTGCCACACTATTTTGATCAAATACGTCCTCAAAAACAGGAGTAAAAGCTTAACATAAACACCACGTTAATTTTTAGGCAGTTTAGATAGTCTTGTAAAATTACTGCATACCCACTTAACCCGTTACATCACCGTTTGTTTCTCAAGTCAGTGGAAAAGTGGGCAGGCTTGCGATAGGCTCCAGATTACCCGAGACTATTGTCTCTTTTTCTTTTGGCTGCTCCCGTTAGGGGTCGACACAGCGGACCATCCATGATCCACATATTTAACTTGGCACAGGTTTCACACCAGATGCCCTTCCTGACACAACCCCCAGTGGCTGGGAACTCTCTATCACACCAACAGGGCAAATTTAGAGTCTCAAATTTACTTACCCTGCATGTTTTTGGACTTGTGGGGGAAACCAGAGCACCTGGAGGAATCCCACGCAAGCACGGGTAGAACATGCAATCTCCACAAGACTTGTATCTCAACAGAACAAAAATGGGCTTTACCCAATCAGTAGGTGTTTTCAAACGGGGATGGGTGTTTTTCAACCACTTTACACAATTTGCCTACTTCAATGAGATTCCCTAATTTTATTGGATAAATTAGAAATGCCAATTCCGGAATAAAAAATGCCCACAGATTGGGAAACACCCATTATTGTTCCGCAGAGACATATACTTTGATTCCCCCGGCCAAGAACCAGCCAAGCACAGGCTTCGGCATGAGGAACAGCTCCATTTCGGTGGAAAACGGGTATCTGAGCCAACTCAGGAAGCAGGAACAGTCGAAAGACCAGCTCAGCAGAAAAAGTGCCCCACACCTCCACTTCCCTCACCACAGTCCAAACATCATCAGCCTGGTTCTGTAAACCTCACGTCACTCCAACCATTCTCACTGTGTTGTTCCTCATTCAGCCATCTCTACAGCAGTACAATTGAATGCTGCTTCACAAGTTGATATGTTGATCCAACATTTAAAGCATCTAACAGCATAACAAAATATAAAACCAAGTAACACATGGAAACAAATAATGCTGGAAATTTTTAATTTGCACTAGATTCATTTTCTCAGCTATTTTTGCAATGCCTTTTAAGCAACTGGTGTGAAGGTGATTTTTAGTGGATGTCTGAATTCAACTCCCTCTTAAGTTCATACAGTTGTCCTTGGAAAATAACCACAGGTGTAGTTCATCACATTAACTATGGAAACATCCCACTAATGTTTGACAAGCAGAAGTGACTATTTTTTGTATCACTTCAAACTTAAACTTGTTTTTGTTAAAGCTTTTGCTTGAAGTGTGCTCAAATTAGCTTCATTTAAAAAAAATAAAAATTGCACTTTGTTTGATATTTCAATAAATATGCCATGGTTCAGAGACAATAAATTAAATGTTAAAAGAGACCTAAGTTTCATGAGATACAGTATCTCACCAGTCTCTGTGACAGGTCTAGATTTTGTAAACAGCAAACAAAAATGTGTCCACGGGCCGCGGTCTCTGACGCTTTCTGCCTATCAATCATTTTGCGCATTCTCAGTGTTGTCGCTGCAGCAAATTGAGGATTAATGCCATATTCTGATTCATAATTTGTCAGTTGATGGAGCTATTTCACTACTGTTGTGTTTGACAACAGTGGGAACATGCTTTATGTTGGTTTCAACAGTATCAGTGCAGTGCTGGAAAGAGGGGGCGTGGTTAAATCAATGTCTCATTCTTGTGGAAGTTAGAATGGCTAAAATTGCTTAAAGCATCTTTAACAAGTGCCAAAAATTTACACAATCTGGGTGACTGCATTTTATTATCTAACCCACTGAAATGTATTCATGGAGTTTTGTGCATGTCTATGTATGAACCATCTCTAACCAGCAATGTGCAATGGCTGATTTTTAGGTGAGCTGGTTGTCCTTTGCTTTTGTCTGGGACAAATCAGGATGCTAAAGCATTTACACTACAAATATGATGTGGTTACATGTATTTTTAACCACCTCTAGATCTATGTTTGTCAACTTGTGATAAGATCATCAAAATTGGATATTAATACCAATCAAACCAAGTGTTTAAGTGTCTTCTATAGAGCATATTACAAAAAAAACTTTCATATTCTTTCTAAAATTATTTCAGCAAGCAGGGCCCAGATCAGATCAACGTGAAGCTGCCTGTTGACAAGTGAAGAAAGGGAGTTCAACTCACACTGTACACAGCAGCAACAGGCTGTGTGGAGAAGATTCGCTCTTCCAGGGAGAGCGGCAGTCTGGAAGTCCTAGGGGGGAAATTAAGGAAAATTCTGGGGCAAAAATGATTTAAGGCCAAACACAGTAACAAGGTGAGAAAACACACACAAGGCATTAAGGAAATAATTTAAGCTCAATGACGTTATAATGATAATGGTGACAGCATAGCACATGCAAATTAGGTTAACACCCATCCTATGTTTGCATTAAATTTCTTAAATGTTCCACATGACAGACCTCCACAAATCACTGTCTCTTTTCCATATTTTTCTCTAAAAATAAAGGCAAACTTTCATGGACGTCCGAGCTGCAGCTCTGTAGAAAATGGAAAGGTTTTTCCTAGTCTAAATAATGTTAGACAAAGAAAGTCTGGTTTCGGGGTTGCCTGATCCCAATTGGATGCAATTCTTAAGTCCAAAACATACTCTATGCAAGTACATGAACGCAGATTCTTCTAGCTACACAAGCTTGATTTTGAGAGTTTTTGCATTCCAAAATGTGTCAGACTGCAATTCGTAACAACGCAAGTATGCGTTGAATTCTTAAAGCTGTGTTCTTCTGTTCATAAACAGCATGGAACAAAATGCTGGAGGCTCAAGGTGAGATGCTCAAAAACATGACACAGTGCATTGGCCAATGACATCGTCTGCATTTGTATGGCTGTAGCAGTGGTGCTTTACATAAATTGATGAATTGGGGATGAAAGGAATGACAAAGACGCAACTTTCCAGAGGGATTTCCCATATAAACGGTCAAACAGCTAAAGCACAGAACACTAATTAAAGAAACCCTGCTAAATACAGTGCATCCGGAAAGTATTCACAGTGCTTCACTTTTTCCACATTTTGTTATGTTACAGCCTTAATCCAAAATGGATTAAATTCATTATTTTCCTAAAAATTCTACAAACAATACCCTATAATGACAACATGAAAGACGTTTGCTTGAAATCTTTGCAAATGTATTAAAAATAAAAAACAAAAAAAAAATGACATGTACATAAGTATTCACAGCCTTTGCCATGACACTCAAAATTGAGCTCAGGTGCATTTTGTTTCCACTGATCATCCTTGAGATGTTTCTACAACTTGATTGGAGTCCACCTGTGGTAAATTCAGTTGATTGGACATGATTTGGAAAGGCACACACACCTGTCTATATAAGGTCCCACAGTTAACAGTGCATGTCAGAGCACAAACCAAGCCATGAAGTCCAAGGAATTTTCTGTAGACCTCCGAGACAGGATTGTATCGAGGCACAGATCTGGGGAAGGGTACAGAAAGATTTCTGCAGCATTGAAGGTCCCAATGAGCACAGTGACCTCCATCATCCATAAATGGAAGAAGTTTGGAATCACCAGGACTCTTCCTACAGCTGGCCGCCAAGCCAAACTGAGTGATCAGGGGAGAAGGGCCTTAGTCAGGGAGGTGACCAAGAACCCGATGGTCACTCTGGCAGAGATCCAGCATTTCTCTGTGGAGAGAGGAGAACCTTCCAGAAGAACAACCATCTCTGCAGCACTCCACTAATCAGGCCTGTATGGTAGAGTGGCCAGACGAAAGCCACTCCTCAGTAAAAGACACATGACAGCCCACCTGCAGTTTGCCAAAAGTCACCTGAAGGACTCTGACCATGAGAAACAAAATTCTCTGGTCTGATGAAACAAAGATTGAACTTTGGCCTGAATGGCAAGCATCATGTCTGAAGGAAACCAGGCACCGCTCATCACCTGGCCAATACCATCCCTAGAGTGAAGCATGGTGGTGGCAGCATAATGCTGTGGGGATGTTTTTCAGCAGCAGGAACTAGGAGACTAGTCAGGATCGAGGGAAAGATGAATGCAGCAATGTACAGAGACATCCTTGATGAAAATCTGCTCCAGAGGGCTCTGGCCTCAGACTAGGGTGAAGGTTCATCTTCCAAGAGGACAACGACCCTAAGCACACAGCCAAGATAACAAAGGAGTGGCTACGGGAAAACTCCATGAATGTCCTTGAGTGGCCCAGCCAGAGCCCAGACTTCAAACCGATTGAACATCTCTGGAGAGATCTGAAAATGGCTGTGCACCGATGCTCCCCATCCAAAATGATGGAGCTTGAGAGGTCCAGCAAAGAAGAATGGGAGAAACTGCCCAAAAATAGGTGTGCCAAGCTTTAGCATCATACTCAAAAAGGCTTGAGGCTGTAATTGGTGCCAAAGGTGCTTCAACAAAGTATTGAGTATTGATAAATTTGCAAAGATTTCAAACAAACTTCTTTCACGTTGTCACATTGTTCAATTTAAAAGGGTTAAAATTACTTGCATACATTCTTTTATTGAGGACCTAGTCTAAAAGTTTTGAAAGAATATTTGGGGGATGTTGGCAAAAATGTCAATCTGGTGTAACTAAAAACTTTGCATAAAAAAGGTGAAATTCTCAATAAAACATCCTATCAACTAGTTTGGTATAATCTTACATTAGACCTATTTAATAGTAAATAAAAGTAATGGAACTCTCCATAACTTTCCATTTCAGAACCATTGTTTTGAAAATTATAATTAATTTGGGGGATCCTGTCAGTCAAGTCAATTTCCTGAAGCGTCAAGTTGATGTAACCACCATTCAAGGGGCCATTTTGTTATGTGCAAGAAGACCATGTGACAGGAAATTATATCACAGAGAAAGACCCCTGATGACCCTAACTGCTGCATAAAACGATTAGTAACACTCTTTAAAATATTCAAGATAATTTGATATGTTTAGGGTAAGGTCAGGTATGCTTGTGTCAATGTTATGACCCCAGTAAAACATTTATCATTCATCATAATTTTAAAAATGAGTAGGCTATTTACTTTTAATTACATGAATTATGGTTGAAATATTCACACCAAGGCCATGTGCTTGTGTCCATGATGATAATGCCGGTCAAATTCGATTTTAAACTGAAATGTCAAATGGTGTAACTGGTCACAAGCCTGTCTGTTGGAGGCCGATTTTGAGAAATATCATTAGTTTATGATGCTGATTAAAGTTAAAATAAATATTAAACAATATTACACAACATTTGCATAAATGTTACATTAAGTAAATACTTTGACACCTCCTGTTGAACATGAACAGCAGCTTTATATTACCTCAAACTCCAACAATTCAATGATAGGACAAAGTGATAGGAGAAAAGTTACTCATTAATACAATATAATAGAGGAGAATTCCATGCAAAGGTCATCCTTACAATGGAAAAACTAAGTTGAAGAATGTCTTCACCTGGCCTCATCATCCTGACCTCCTATTCTGAATCTGATGTGCTGCACATTATCTCTGAGCCAGAACCTTTGAACTCACATCATTCAAACATGTTTTTACTCTGATTTGTTGTTGTCAGATGTTTTTCCTTCATTGAAATAAAATAAAACACTAAGATTACTTCACCTTGTTGACTCATGCTTGATTTTCAGTGTCAATTTCTTCAACAAACAATGGCCTTTGACTGTAGAAACAATATGGTCAGGTGGTGTAACTGGTTTGAGTCAATTGGCATAACCAGTATTTTTCATATAAATATGATAATATACAGGAAAATTAATGTGGAAAAAATTTACTCTTCTATTGCAGTGTAATAATATGTTTATTGTTTATTTTTACATAATTTGTCAAAGATTATTCAGAAAACGAAAACAGGTGTTTTCATCAAGTCTCGCTCAATGTTGCAAAAACACATACAATTAAAATTTTGAAATAATCCTAATAAAATCAATTTTCATATAATATTTTTAAATTATGTAATTATTTTGATGAGTACAATTGTGTACACACTTGGTGGAAAAATTTGTAATATTTTTCATACTTATGTGGTTACACCACTTGATATTTTCAGGCGCTTTCAGTGAAATGGTGCAAATGTTATTTCAAATTACATGCAACCAACACAAATACAAAATGTACATTTGAACCAACCTTATGCATGCTTTTAAAACAAGTTTTTAAAATATTTTTGACCAATTTACTTATTTGTTATTTTTGTATAATTCCCTCATACTCTGCGATCTAGATCACCTGAAGCTGTGAAAGTTTAGAGTGCATCTGGACTGTGAGCTGTGTAATGCTCCCTCTCCTCAGTCAGACGAGAACTGCAGTGCTGCTCTCACGCATCATCATTAGAATTTAAATGAGATCAAAGAACTATTCGAAAATGGAACTTTTTTTGTCTAAAATATTTTTTATTGTCGGCATTATCGATAACATCGGCTAATCGTTTCAGCCCTAAATTCATGACTAGTACTTGCACGTGTGAAAATCAAAGGCGATTTTCCACCATCGCTCAGAACAGTTATCGTAGCAGAACTGTGCTGTTCCATAACAATCCGGGCTTTCTTGGCATAGTTATGGGGTTTATTTTTCCATCATGGTGCTCCAAAATCAGAACTAGCATCGACTGACTGACCAAGTACCAATCGTGAGTCGCCACATACTAAAGCCATTCCCAGCTCGGCAGAGTATGGTTAGCGAACCGTGCTGAGAAATCCAGTCTGTGAATAATGTATAATCATACCATACCGAATCATTCTCAAATGAAAATGTTCCTGGAACTATTAATCACCATGCTCCGAACTGTTCGGCCCGATGATGGAAAAGTGCTTCTTGTTAAAAGGAGATACAGTGGAAGAGTTCAGCAATACTGTCATGCACAAGTTGCTTTTGTGTTTAACATGCTGTTTGAGTACAGTAGCTGAGGATGGAGATATATCTTCCATCTCCAGCCCTGCAACAAAGCAGTGCCAACTCGGTTCAGCTTGTACAACTAGGCTATTGTTATGAGGGTGAGGAAACCTCATAACACTTCCTCCTCCACTGCACCACAAGCACATAGAGCATTCAAAGAAAATGTCAAGTTTACTGTAACGGGTTAAAACAGCAGCTGTCAGCTACCCATTTTAACTTTCCCTTGGCAAGCTGCCATAAAATGATACAGTGTTTACCTGGTGCTCCAGGCACAATTCAAACTGGTTTGTAGTTTACAGATTATTTTTTTAAACTACATGTTTGGAGTGACAGAAGAATTTGCTCATTTTTTTCTCTGTCCTACTTATAAACATAGCAAAAAATCCTTAATTCCATAGTTAACTTCAAAAGTTAAATACATAAATATTGGCCCAGCTTCAAATAAGAGTTATATATGTAGGTAAATGCAAATATTTACTCTAAAAAGTTGTTATAAGAGATCAACTGATGATTAAGTTCTCAGCTAGCCACTAGGAAATGTTTGCATGCGTGTAGATTTTCTGACATCAACAAAGTGAATAAATATCAAGTTCATTGTGTCTCAAAAGTAACCATGAAACATCTGTGAAAAATCATAGCTTTGTATGTTAAACAACACTGCATTTGTTAAGAGAGCAGAGTGAAGATTAGTTACATCTGTGTGAAACATTTCTATTCTGCACAACCCATATCATTCATTATAACTTTTATGGAATGTATGCTTACATTATTCCTGAATGGAAATGTATTTAAAACTTTAAATGTAAAGTCAATAGATCTGTTGGAATGTTGCTAAAGAGCTTTAGAGCGGAACTATTTTTTTTATAAATTCTCTCATCATTAGCCGCATTTCCACTTTTGGGCCAAATGAGAGCATGCTAGTTGCATTCCCAAAATCACGTCCAGGACTTCATTGTGCCTTCTCAGGGACAAAGGCCAAGCACCTTGGCCCAATGATTACCTTTGGGGCAAAACAGGCCAACTGGGTATTGAGGTGGGGTCAATGTCAAACGCAGAGTTTAGCTGAGTCAGGTCAGAAGTTTCAGCACCCAGACACTCATTTCCCAATTTTTCATATCTATCTACCAGCTTACCTCAACAGATCAATGGAGAATGGAGAATCATCAGTACTGGTCAGTAGATGAAATCAAGGCTTCTTGATCTTCTGAGTATTTTGGCCGATGACAATGTGCAATGTCAGATCGACAGCATCTGTCGAATTGAAGACATGATCAAGTATATTGTCGCAGAACTTGCCAAGTTATTTATCCAGAGCACAATGGTACAGGCTCGGGAAAAGAAAAAACAAATAGCTGGCACAGTACAAATCTGTGTTAATTTCGAGGGCTAGCTAGTTTCCAGAGTCTTGATACCTCAGCTTGATCTTCACTCTTGCTTATAAAATGAGCTGGGTGCGTGATGTTGGCACCAGGGCGGCGTATTAAGGGAGGGTTTTAGGGCAACGCTGTGGAGCAATTGGCCCGATTGTGGGAATGCAGATCGAATTTGCTCTCACAGCTCAAATTCTGAGGCTATTGGCCCCGGCTGACCATATGATATCCCTGGCTTGCACTGGCCGAAAGTAAAAAAGTGGCCAATTACTCACTCTCATGCCATCCCAGAGGTGTATGACTTTCTTCTGCAGAACACAAGCAAAAAGATTTAGATCTCAGCTCCATATCTTCAGAAATAACATGATAGGAGTGAGTCAGATCAATATTTAAGTCCTTTTTTCCTATAAATTCTACTCCCTGCCCAGTAGCTGGTGATATGCACGAAGAATGCGAAGAAAGAAGAATGTGAAAGTGGGAATTTATAGTAAATAGGACTTAAATTGTATCTGTTTCTCACCCACACCAGGGTTTTTCCTGGCTCAAAATGAGGTGGAGGTGGTACCATACTGATCAATTAAGTGACGTTAAAAACACGTAAACGTTGGCTTTGCATTAGTATACTACTAATGACCTGGCAACTGAATACTAGTGTTCATTTTGTCAGCTGTTTTTTAATTTAGTTTTAGTCTTAATCCTGTGTCAAATGTCATTTTTAGTTTTTATCAGATTTAGTCAAACTTATCCTAATTTAATACTTTTTTTAGTCAAGTATTAGTTGATAAATTCTGGGCTCACATATATATATATATATATATATATATATATATATATATATATATATATATATATATATATATATATATATATATATATATATATATACACACACACACACACACATTGTATTGTTGTTGTCATTTTAGTGTTATTTTTCACATAAGATTGATCTTATCATGATGAGCTCCTGATCGGCAGACAGCGGGGGGTGAGAGACGAGCGTCTCCGTGTTAGAGTGCGCATCAGCTGGACGGAACTTTAAATCTCTCCCGGTCTCGACTTCCGCTCAGATTGAGTCTCTTCTGTGACTGGTGGAAGCAGCTCTGACCGCACAGAGAATGACAGTTTGAGTTTGTGTTTATTTACATGGCACGCTCCCATATTATATGAACTTTAATTAAGGATGAAATAAATATACATCGCCAATCTGTGTTTCTATCAGACACTCGAGCTGCAGTGCTCCTCTCGTCTCGCGTGTCATCATAATAATTTTTATTGGATCTCAAGTTATGTTAAATGACATCAAGTAACTATTCGACAAAGGAATTATTTTATTATTATTGCAGAGATTTGTAGTTACAAATGACAATCCACTAAGTGCAACGTTTGTTAGTGTTTTCCACAAAGACACCCACCAGTGTTTTGTAGACAGCCGGAGGCGGCACGAAATTTGACGGAGGAGGCCGCTTAGTAATTCTCTATGCAGGAAAACCCCTGCACACCTATTATGTCACTTCTTAAGACATGGATTTAACCACTGGTGTCATCTGGATTACTTTTACGCTGCCTTTGTGCTTTTTGGAGCTTCAATTTTTTTGGTTACTTTGTTTGTTTTTTTCATTCATTTGCATTAAATGGACCAACAGAGCCGAGACATTCTTCTAAAAATCTTTGTGTTCAGCAGAAGAAAGTAAGTCATAAACAGCGGAGATGGCCTGAGGGTGAGTAAATGATGAGAGAATTTTCATTTTTAGATGAACAATCCTGAAGATTCATTACAACAACTTCAACAACAAAAAAATGTACGCCACAGAGGAAAACACCAGGCTTTTTGTTCAGCAACCATCAAGTCCTGCCATATGAGGTCTAAAGCTGTTTTTGACACACAATGCGGTGAAGCTAATGGATAAAAAAACAAAACATGGAGCTTCATGTTCATAAGACCACAGCTCAAACACGCTGAAGATGCTGACAGAATGACATGTAGTTACAACAGATGGGCGTTGTGCGTTTGAGCCAGGAACAAGACATTTTAGCAGTAGAGAGTTTGACAGTTCACCTCTGGAGAAAACATTTTATTTCCCCCATCCTTACTGTAAGGAACGTATAACCGGTTTATGTGAAAAGCCTGACTGCTGTCAACATTCATTTAACTCACACAAACCCATTGCATATCTAAAACACGTAAGACATTCTAATAGAACACTGTGGCAACATTTATCCCCAAACAAGATACCATTCTAAAGTATGGCGTCATAATTTTCAAGTCACACACTGAATGCAAGCTTAAGCTTATTGAGACATACGAGGAGAGCCATAGCGTGAAGCTAAATGCCTTAACACAGTCACACCCGGCTGTGTGCCGGAGCTTTTGACAGCTACAAAAACAGCTGATATTATGTTGTTTAAAACCTCGATAGACAAGAAATAAACTCCAAACTGAAACCAAAACGCCACAGCCAAGTCAAGCCAAACCAAGCATAAATAATTGTTGTGTTGACACCCAAGATAACAGGTGTTGTGTCGAATACTCCTGCGGTTTCAAAAACCCAGTGAACTGCCTAAACTCGACAGCAGTTTGGGGCATCACATGCGGATCTAAACGCACGTTCGACCAACCCTTTAATATTTATAAGTACTTTCTAAAAAGGCAGCTTTCTCAGTTTCAAAGTACAGCCACACAAGCAGATTTGTGATAGAAGTAGATGCTTTCAAAGAAGGATACGGTGGTTGCGGCACCGGCGGGGGCTGCTGAGCTACCGGTGGCCCCGGCTGTAGCGGTACTTGGTGCAGAGGAGGCCGCAGCTGGCTCGAGGGTGACAGCCCGGTCACAGGTCCAGTTCCAGCGGAGGCAGCGGCTGGTTTCGGCACCGCTTTCGGCGTCAAACTCATCGCAAAAATGTTTAAAACAAACGCACGGCTATACAGATATTTACAATAATAAATTAGCTAGCGATTAGGCGCGTAAAAACAATGCAAGTAAAAAATATTGCTGGTGAGTTACGTCAAGTCCCGGCCTTGTAAGAGCAGGTTGCCGGTTTTTGACCGGATAGAAAAGCTCGAGCTAACAGGCTAGCTAGCTTATTGATAGCAGGCTAAAATTAGCCGGCTAGCGCTTATTGAGGTTTATCTTCATTGCTAAATGTTGGGGGGGCTGTTCCCCCTCCCCGGTCGGGGTTTCCGAGGATCTAGGTCGCCTCTTATTGCCAGGGCGGTCTTGACAGGTGTGCCCCTCTAGGAAAAAGAAAAACACCTGGTTTACAACTGCTCTTTGACGAGAGTCTCTCCACGGAGTGTGATGATTCCCTTCAACATGGCGCTGTGGCCGCCTCCAGCAGTCCTACAGGACCGACCTTTCGTTTCACTTCGGGTGTTTCCGTGAATCTTCGATGAATGGAATTTTCAACGCGTGTGTACGGAAGTGTGTACTCAAAGCCCACTTGGATGTAAGCCAATGACATTATCAACAACGTAACCGCAAAAAATAATGACTTAAGCTAAAACGTGTCTTTATAAATGCCATAACTGTATATCTATATAATAATATGGAACGTCTATCTAGCTTCGTCTCAGTTTGGCACCGGTTTGTTATGTTACAGTGACATCTTCCGTCCGCAGCTGAATATAAAAACTTATTGTAAATGTAAAATTATGAACACATAAACACATTTAGAGCTACTAAAAGGAAAAAAAAGTATTAAGTAATTGCATTGAGGCACTGAGTAGAAGCAACAAATAATTTTATCCAACGATTTATTTACATGCACTGACTGAGTGCTTATTATTGTTTTGTATTGCCGACAATTGCTCTGTCAGTCCCTAAAATCATAATAATTATCTGAATAATCTGAATCCGTTGTGGTTACACTGGCTAGCAAGCATGCTGTTTGCTTTTATACTTTGAGTGACTGAGATAAATCAGCACAATTTTTATCTATCTATGGCAAAATCACTTTATTCTTGCTTTGGTCAGAAAACATTGCATTTGTTATTACACTGTTGTAGCACACCCACCTGATTTTAACAATTGAATATATAGACTATATCCTATTTGTATTATATATATATATATATATATATATATATATATATATATATATATATATATATAGCAATTAATTAACTTTTAACAACAAAACTATTCAAATTAAATCATTTCACCACCACTGCACAGACAATGTTACAGTTTTTAATGAGTAAAAACATTTTGCTTAAATTATAGAAGATTATTACTACAATGAAATTAAACAAACAGCCTACCTATAGTTGTTGTAATGGCACTGAACTAAAAATGTATTTAAAAACAATGGCAAAATATAAAATTCCAGATTCCCAAATATTGATATTGAGCAGCCAGTGTAGGTAGCAAATGAACAGATCTCAGAGGCATCAAGATGGGTTGCAATGATAGCTTAACAAAGCACAAAAGAGAGTTTTATGAATTACAGTCAATCTTATCAATTGTAGTAGCAGCCAAACAGTAAATCAAAACCAGAGAGTAGTTCAGTGCTTTAAAATGTCCTCTTATCATCAAACACAGCCTTTTAAACACATTTTATCTTCCTCCTGATAAAAGGAATAACCCCAACTTTTTGTTTTACCTCAAATATTGCAAGTATGTTTTTGCCATTCTTGTGTTTCAAGCTTACAAAGTCTAAAGAGAGAGAATCTAGCCTCTGCTTTCCTGCTGTTCCTGACATAAAGGCTGGAACTTTTCAGGAAGGTCTGGGTTCTGTCATAAAAACACAGCACTGGTCACCAGTCCCTTGCATGGGATGCTGGTGTGCTGGTGTCCCTACCAGGCTTTTAAACTAGTTTAACCAGCAAGACGTCTTCTTGGTTAACCAACTTCACCACCAAAGTTATGAGGGTGAACAGCTTGGCTACGCTAGCCCACATGCTAGCTAGACTAACAGTAACTAGCTTGTTCTACTATTCATACTGGTCAAGATGGACTTTTCGTCAGGTCCAGCACTTCTTAGTCAAATCCAAGGGATAACAAAAACCACGGAGAACTAGGTGCAAAACAAGAAAAACATGAAATAACAGACAACTGGACAGGAGGGAAACAAGGGCTTAAATACACAAGGGAAAACTAGAAACACCTGGGGAAACAATCAGGGCATGGAAGACAATCAGGGGAAAACCAATCAAAAAACAGAACTACAAAGGACTACAAAAACCAAACAGGAAACAGGAACTAAACAGGAAACGTCAACATAAAAGCACAAAAATAAAAGACAACAGAGAACATGACAACTACAAAGGACTACAAAAACCAAACAGGAAACAGGAACTAAACAGGAAACTTCAACATAAAAGCACAAAAACAAAAGACAACAGAGAACATGACAACTACAAAGGACTACAAAAACCAAACAGGAAACAGGAACTAAACAGGAAACTTCAACATAAAAGCACAAAAGACAACAGAGAACATGACAGAGCCCCCCCTTTAAGGAGCGGATTCCAGACGCTCCAAAAACAAAAAAAAAACAAAAAACATTGTCCATAGAGCACAAGGTAAACAGATAGTCCAGGGGGGCACCAGGGGCAAATAGGCAGTTCAAGGGGACACGAGGGGCACAGAGGGACAAGACTATGACAGAACAGGTGGGTGGCCAGGAGACAGATAGGGCAGGGACTGGGTCAGGAGGCCAGGGAGATGGCCGTAGGGCAGGGACCAGGTCAGGTGGCCAGGGAGGCGGCCATAGGACCGGGTTAGGGGGTCTAGGGGATGGCCACAGGGCTAGGACAGGGTCAGGAGGTCTAGGGGATGGCCACAGGGCTAGGTCAGGGTCAGGAGGTCTAGGGGATGGCCACTGGGCTAGGGCAGGGTCAGGAGGCCAAGGAGAGGGCCACAGGACTGGGACAGGGTCAGGAGGCCAAGGAGAGGGCCACAGGACTGGGACAGGGTCAGGAGGCCAAGGAGAGGGCCACAAGACAGGGTTAGAAGGCCAGAGAGGAGGCCACGGGACAGGGTCAGAAGGCCAGGGAGGAGGCCGCAAGACAGGGTCAGAAGGCCAGGGAGGAGGCCACAGGACAGGGTCAGAGGGCCAGGGAGGAGGCCACAAGACAGTGTCAGAAGGCCAGGGAGGAGGCCACAAGACAGTGTCAGAAGGCCAGGGAGGAGGCCACAAGACAGGGTCAGAAGGCCAGGGAGGAGGCCACAAGACAGGGTCAGAAGGCCTGGGAGGAGTTGAGGAGGACTCCAGGGGCAGTGCCAGGGTAGGCGGAGCCATAGGAGGAGGAGCACTGGGAGGCTCGGGAGGCGGAGCACTGGGAAGCAGAGCACTGGGAGGCTCGGGAGGCGGAGCACTGGGAAGCAGAGCACTGGGAGGCTCGGGAGGTGGAGCACTGGGAAGCTCGGGAGGCGGAGCTCTGGGAAGCTCGGGAGGCGGAGCACTGGGAAGCTCGGGAGGCGGAGCTCTGGGAAGCTCGGGAGGCAGAGCACTGGGAGGCGGAGCACAGGGAGGCAGAGCACTGGGAAGCTCGCGAGGCGGAGCACAGGGAGGCAGAGCACTGGGAAGCTCGGGAGGCGGAGCACTGGGAAGCTCGGGAGGCGGAGCACTGGGAGGCAGAGCACTGGGAAGCTCGGGAGGCGGAGCACTGGGAAGCTCGGGAGGCGGAGCACTTGGAAGCTCGGGAGGCGGAGCACTGGGAAGCAGAGCACTGGGAGGCTCGGGAGGCGGAGCACTGGGAAGCTCGGGAGGCGGAGCACTGGGAAGCTCGGGAGGCGGAGCACTGGGAAGCAGAGCACTGGGAGGCTCGGGAGGCGGAGCTCTGGGAAGCTCGGGAGGCGGAGCACTGGGAAGCAGAGCACTGGGAGGCTCGGGAGGCGGAGCTCTGGAATACTTTCTTCTCCACCTCCTCCTCCAGACGATCGAGGCTACCGGCACTGGCTCTGGCTCTGGGACGGTCGAGGCTACAGGCACTGGCTCTGGCTCTGGGACGGTCGAGGCTACAGGCACTGGCTCTGGCTCAGGGACGGTCGAGGCTACAGGCACTGGCTCTGGCTCTGGCTCAGGGACGGTCGAGGCTACAGGCACTGGCTCTGGCTCAGGGACGGTCGAGGCTACAGGCACTGGCTCTGGCTCAGGGACGGTCGAGGCTACAGGCACTGGCTCTGGCTCTTGGACGGTCGAGGCTACAGGCACTGGCTCTGGGACGGTCGAGGCTACAGGCACTGGCTCTGGCTCTGGCTCTGGAACGGTCGAGGCTACAGGCACTGGCTCTGGCTCTGAGGACGGGGCCGTGGACGGCGGAGACTGGTGAGCGGAAGCCCTTCCTCTTCTCCTCCTCTTCCTGGCAGACGAGGCTGGCAACGCTGGGACGGACGAGGCTGGCAACGCTGGCGCTGGGACGGACGAGGCTGGCAACGCTGGCGCTGGGACGGATGAGGCTGGCAACGCTGGCGCTGGGACGGACGAGGCTGGCAACGCGTTGGCCGTGGCAGGCGTGGGCGTTGGCTCGTTGGCCGTGGCAGGCGTGGGCTCGTTGTCCGTGGCAGGCGAGGGCTCGTTGGAGGAACCCACAGGGGCAAACGTCTCCAAAACCAAGTTCACATACCTCTCCCAGGTGTAGTCACCAGTCTCTGGCAACTCAATCCATCCATGGGCCAGGAGGCCGAACTGGAAAATGGACTTGAGATGCCCATCATGAAAACTGGTGCATCGGGCAACGGTTCAAAACAGACGTGAGTATTCTGTTAAAGGGAGGTTTGCTCGGCTCAGCTGAAGAAAAATAGCTGCTAGATCCATGTTTGGCAGTCTGTTATTCTGTAACGACCAGGCAACGGGAGAGGATCTATGTGCAGCTTTTATTAATTCAAAAACAAGCAAACTAGGGATAACAAAAACCACGAGCAAACTAGGGATAACAAAAACCACGGAGAACTAGGTGCAAAACAAGAAAAACATGAAATAACAGACAACTGGACAGGAGGGAAACAAGGGCTTAAATACACAAGGGAAAACTAGAAATACCTGGGGAAACAATCAGGGCATGGAAGACAATCAGGGGAAAACCAATCAAAAAACAGAACTACAAAGGACTACAAAAACCAAACAGGAAACAGGAACTAAACAGGAAACATCAACATAAAAGCACAAAAATAAAAGACAACAGAGAACATGACAACTACAAAGGACTACAAAAACCAAACAGGAAACAGAAACTAAACAGGAAACTTCAACATAAAAGCACAAAAACAAAAGACAACAGAGAACATGACAACTACAAAGGACTACAAAAACCAAACAGGAAACAGGAACTAAACAGGAAACTTCAACATAAAAGCACAAAAACAAAAGACAACAGAGAACATGACAAGAGGTATGATGAGTGGAAACAATATCTTCATCTCTTGGTGTGCTCAGCTCTACAGTGTACTTTCTCCTTAAATGCTTTGCTTTTAATGCCTTAAATGCTTGGCTATCCTGATAAATAAATTGCAAGATGATTTACAATGTTGTGAGCATAGTGTATACAATATTTCAGGTCACTTATCTTTAAACTGCTCCGTTTGATGGTTACTTTGGGATATTGATTCTGGTGATATATAGGTCAACAATGATGTACAGCTTGATTTTCCTGAGTAAGTATCCTGTGGACTTAATGGTCAAGAATTAACACAGCAACAGTGTTGGGTAATTTACTTAAAAATGGTACGTTGCAAATTGTTTCTCTAAAATTTTATTCAGATTTCTTCATTCTTTACTTGATTGAAAAAGTAATCATGTTACTAATTATTTTACTTTTAAGTTACTTTCTAAATCTCAACAAATTAAAAATA
Source organism: Moxostoma hubbsi (assembly GCA_032164185.1). NCBI lineage: Eukaryota > Metazoa > Chordata > Actinopteri > Cypriniformes > Catostomidae > Moxostoma > Moxostoma hubbsi. Next base: position 20,930,316 of record JAVLUX010000020.1, on the reverse strand, counting down.
ATGTCTATTTCTTTCTTGTTCATTGTTACAAACAAGTCATACACTCATACCTCACATTTCTCCCTCACAGTGACTCGTTACAGGGCCATATATCATGTATTCTACATAAATAATAAATTAGCATAATCCTATAATGTACTTAAAATTAATTATATGAATTGAAAGTCAGTAACTGTAATCTGATTACAAGAGTTTAAAATGTAATGCATGACACTCACTAAAAAGTAATTAGATTTCAGTAACTAATTAATTTGTAATTGAATTACACCCAACATTGCACAGCAATGACAGATGATATTAAAAAGTGTTGTCTCAGAAAGATCTTACAAAACTTCAAAGGTTGAACCTTTTGTTTGGGCTGTGTGTGTGTGTGTGTGTGTGTGTGTGTACACTTGTGTTTACCACTTTACAATTTGTTTTCAAATGACAACTAATTCAATAAGGATTGGTTCATCTTCTGCTTTTTTATATCTAAATTTGTGTAAATGGCAGTGTAGTGTCAGAGCCAGTCACTACACTGCTTCATTAAAGCGGTTTCATATTCTAAATGCCAGTCTTAAATTTATGAAATGTTAAAATGGCATCAGCAACTCCTTTTTTGGAGGATAAAAATGGACTGATATAATGAAAATGCATGTAAATCTTTATGTAAAAAATGGTATTGATTTGTGTATACTTAGCATTTACTATGTATAAGAATGCTGTGTATATATATATATATATATATATGTAATTTATTAATTTATTTACATTATCAATTAAAAGCAATAGGGTTAAAACAACACTTGCTGGTTGGCATTTAATGCCAAGTGAAATTTTTAAAACCAAGGAACTAATATTAGAGATGATTTTTTTTTTTTTCAATAGCTAAACATTTATAAACACAGGTATAATTAGTCATGTTTGAATCGAGGTCACAAAATATTGGGTACTTTGGAAATGGTCCAGGGAAGGCACATTCATTATGTAACGGTGGCAGGTCCCAGGAAACACAATTTAAATCAATAATTAAATAAATTGATTTAAATAAAATTGTTCGGGTAAAACAGGATTAGGCCTATCAAAATTAAACATGATACCACAGATAAGATCTAAAAGCCACCAGTAACATACATACTGTATTATTTTTCCTTTAACCTTTTAGCTCTCTACACCAACATAACATAAAATAATAAGGCAAGAGAAAAACAGGTTTCTTGTTCATTTTCAAGTTATATTTTCACAACAAAATCAACATATTATATGTACCTTTTTATAACTTGACTCAAACACTTGAGGAATAGGCAGATTCAAGAGTCAAGTTTTCATCGAATAACCATTTTTATAATAAAATGAAAAGGGAAAATACAAACAATATTAAAGTGAAGAATTGTTCACTCTAATAGAAATGAAAAGGAAAAAGAATATACTCGCACAACTTTGGAAGAGGTGCATGAATGAATGCGTGGACGAAAGTGGCGTCGGTGTTTGTGTGTGTTTCCAGGGGGAATGAAGATACCCGGACTGAAACACACTTCAGCTCTTGAGTCCACAACTGCCCTATGCTGAAATTCGACTCTCTTGAGCACACACACACACACACACACACACACACACACACACAATTACCTCACATCCATTAATTAAGTTCCGATTTTATCCGAAGGGCGGCAACAACAAAAGCTTGTTTGTTTTGTTTTTTTTAAGACAAGCTGTTCAAGTTTCTGTTCATTAATACATATTAATATTTGAATGTATTCACATCAAGTTCATCTCAGTTGTTTACTGATTTCTCTGATTATAGGGACAAACATTCATACACCACATATATGAACAATATAAAAAACAACAATGCAATAAAAATAACAAAAAAGTAAAAGTCATTTGTAAACTTTTCTGCTCTTATCTTGAGGCATACGCTTTTAGAATGTTTTCTGAAAATGATAAGCTGTCCACATAAATAAAGTTCCTCTGTATTTGGTATCACCTTTTATTCTATTGAAATCCAATCCAAGAGTGAGCCATCTAACCAGTAAAAATTGGTTTGTGAGGTATCCGTACAACTTCATAAGTGTTTAGCCCTGGTACATCAAAACCTGGCGAAAGACCCTTTTTGTTGAAGGTGTAAAAGTTAAAGTGCTGCCTGTCCTGGGATTCAAGAGACACAGAGGCAGCATTAACCTTCAGTTGACAAGGGTACTGCTTCTCAAACTTCACTCTAAACACCCTATCCTCCAAATAACTCAGCTTCAAAGTTCTGTATTTCATAGGGACCATGTTGTCCACTTGTGGTCCAAACTGCTCCATAGTCAGCACTCCACCTGTGCCAGCTTTGATCTCATAGAATGTTATGTTGCTATATGTAAAGTACCCTACATAGGGAATTGGGTCTGGAGGAGGGATGAGAACATGAGGTGCATTTCTGAAGGCACTTTCCATGGCAGGGATTAGATAACTGTAGGCCTTGGCCACAAGGTCCTCACCCTCAGGTTTGTTCCCAGCCATAAGAATGACCAACCCCAGCTTCAGGCGTGGAACAAGGGAGATAGTGGCTGAATAACCATCTAGATCTCCATCTTTGCGGATGATGTCATATCCCAAATGTTCATTTACCTCCCAAGGTGTGCCCGTTTGATTTGCAAAGTAACTGCTTTCACAGCGGAACAGAGGTGTCAACATGGTTTTGAGGGTGTCAGGCTGTAGAACCTGTCGATAGTAAGCGCCCAACAGCATCATCACCAGTTTGGCCATGTCGGCAGGTGTGGAGTACATTTGCCCTGATGGTCTGTACCAGCCAAGATCATAGAGGGGTGCAGGCAGCCCATTTGTATAAACACCAATTGCCATCTGGCTCTCAATATCTGGGATGATTTCGAAGTTGGTGTCCTCCATTCCCAGAGGTTGAAGGATATTTTCAGACACCCAGCTCTGATAATCTGTCCCTGCTACCTTTTCTGCCATCACGTGGGCCAACAGGGAGAAGGCCAAGTTGCTGTAGTGGCATCTAAGGACACCAGAGGACTAGAATTACTTACTCCATTCAGAATCAACAAGTGCCATCATTGCATCTACTTTCGTTAATTATTAACATTTCATCTCATTCATTAAACATTTTCTGAATAAATATTTAAAGAGGGAAAAATTGTGTTCTTAGAAAAAATGACTAGTTTACTTTGTTCCAGGGTCAGCCACAAGAACGTCATCTTGTAATAAATCAACAGCAGACTGAGTACTACCTTTCCAGAGTAACGTAGTTGCCCTGAGTCGCCTTGGTAAACCTGTAAATGATCATGAATTCAAAATATTACAAGAAGGTGATGGCAGTAATATATAATACCTGCTTCTGTGGGTACAAAAATGGTTAGCACAACTGTTTGTGGCACCTTATATAAACATCAGCTTGGAGTAAGCGGACTACAGTCTGTTAGGGCAATTCTTTCTGGTCTAATCACAGGCTAGAGGCCCAGGTCTGGGGCAATCCCACTCAGTCATTTGATGTCAGGTAACAGAGCTGATTAGGGTAGCCATAGGAACTCCTGATTTAAAAAATGTTTGTTCTAATTACAGGTTTCACCTCACACCTTCTTTCTTTTATCCACTAATTATGCACATGCTAATCATCTAGTACTGACTTAATGGAAACATCATGTTGAGGTCAGTTGAAGAAACTGTGATTCTTACCTGACAGCTGACTTGCCATCCTTCTCAGGGTGATGGAGGAGGTTTGGACATGAGCCACTCTACCGTTGAACAAAATGCCATTATAGATCGACTTGAGTTGATTATCCCTTCTTTTCCCAAAAGGGTTTTTTATGGTAAAATTCTTCTCATACTTTCCCAGAGGGTCATCCAGGGAATCCACTTTTCCATCCTCCCAAAGTTTATACAACATCAGTGTGGGGAAGATTTTAGAAAGGCTTGCAATTCTTTTGTGGTATAAATAACAGCAAATTACAAAAAGCCCAGAACTATATTCATAGTCATTGCAGATTTGTGACAAAGTGTTGGGTAAATACAAGTAAAGTGGGATACTTTCTTATATTTTTTATTGTCATAGTTTTAAAATATGATGGAAAATGGCACAGCTCCTCTCACAGTACTGTTTAAATAGCTAAAGATCCCGTATTCTATATAGAAGAAAAAGGAAGAAACATTTAATACAGAACTTGACAAGTTGTCCCTATTTATCTGTATTTACCCTATGTAACAAGACCTCAACATATTTCTTCATTAATGTTAATAAAACTGTCCAGATATATAGATCATATATTAAGAATATAAATCATCCATAGTGATCGAGAACAAAAAGATAAAAATCAGAAGTGTGCAAAACCACTGTAACCCACCTGTAAACTGTGTATTCATTTGGTGGCGGAGATATGGGGTCACTTCCATTCCTTCTGCCAAAGTTACCATTCCACAATATGGAGTCATTAAAAATAACAATTGCAGACATGGCTGGCAGTCTTGTGGCATCAATGCTGGTTCTCAAAAGCACATCCACCTGGAGAATAATGTATTTTGTAATGGTTATCAAACTTCTGATATAAAGAATTTGGCAATATTTGATCATACAGTTTATATACAGTGCCTACAGAAAATCATCATATCCCTTTGGAATAGTCACTTTATTATCTTATAACCTGAAATCAAAACATATTCAGCTTATTTATAAATTTTGCCTTACAACATTCAAGTTAAAAGAAAAAAAGCAACAGCTCCAAAAATGTAGAAATGATTAAAAACTAGAATAACAGGATTTGAAAAGTGATCAAAGTGATTTAATGGATTTAATAGAGATACATTTGCTTTAATTTGTCTCCTCTAGCTTTGCGCACCTAGATTGGGGAATATTTCTCCATTCTTCCTTGCAGAATTGTTTTAGTTCAGTAAAATTTCGGGGTAAACTGCGATAGACTGCTCTCTTCAAGTCCATCCACAGGTTTTCTATTGGACTGAGGTCAAGGTTCTGACTTGGACATTCAAGGACTTTGACCTTCCTATACTTAAGCAACTGCATAGATTTTTTTGGCTGTGCATTTATGGTCATTGTCGTGCTGAAAGGTGAACCACCTGCCCATCTTCAGTTGTGGTGCCTCAGATTTTCCTTAAGAATTTGACTGTACATGGCAGCACCCATTTCCCTTCAATCCTGAGCAATTGCCCAGTCCCCACTGAAGAGTAACACCCCCCTCAACATAATGTTGCCACCATCATGCTTCACTGTAGGTATGGTTCTGGGTGGGGTATTTTTTGTCTAACTAACCATAAAACCTTTTGCGATATGGCATCAGAATCCTCCAAGAGTTTTTTTTTTTTTTTTTTTTGCAAAGTGCAAACAAGACATAGTGTGGCACTTTTTCAGAAGAGGGTCCTTTCTTGCCAGCTTTGTGCGAAGCTTGGAAGATTGTTATCACATACACAGGCCGATCAATCAAAAGAGCTTGTAAATCCTTTAAAGTTGCCTTTGGCCTCTTGATAGCTTCCCTGATCAATATACTCCTGGCACTGTCGAACAGTACTCAGAGGGGTTAAAGCCTTTGAAATATGTTGTACCCTTCTCCTAACCTGTGCCTTTCCACAATTTTATCCAAGAACCCTTTTGAAAGCACCGTTCCAACCATGGTGAAGTCATTACCATGCAATACTAGTAATGGGATCCTTCTAATTTAGCTAGTTTTATTCTGAAGTATATTGATGTCAGGTTGGGGCCAGTTAGCCAGGTATGTGATCTGAAAAGTGATTGAAATCTTGCAAGTTTGAAATGTCTACTCTTAGGGGGCTCTCAGTATCTACCAGATATTATACTGATAAATTTGTAATAATTCTTCTGTCTGTTACATGTTATTTTCACTTTAATGTTGAAGGTTATAATGTGTAAATACAGCTGGAAAAGGTTCATTTGAATTCGATTGAAATTTCCAGGGTGTAATGTGACAAATTATAAGAATTTTGACAAGGTATAATAACTTTCTATAAGCACATTAAATATTATATATATATATATATATATATACAGTATATACAATTCTAGCATAGATATTTGGGCATATATGTAGATTTTCAAATTCCACTCTTATTAGGGAAAATTAAATGTGAAAGTTATATTTGATCTTTTTAATATTTTTAATATTAATATTTTAATAATAATTTAATATTAATAATAGAGTGAACTTTTAGCAAAAATCTGAATCTTCTTAGATATTCTACACATGATTTTAGATTTAATTTCACAAGTCTGACCTTTTCCAAAGCCTCCATGATGACAGGTATTGGGTGTTCCAAAGGCACAGGCTCAGGATACCGTGGGCACATCTTCTCTTCTTTAATTTTTTCTGCTGCTGCTTCATCCACAGTAAAAGTAAAAAGATCATATGTATGCCAAATAGATGTAAACATATAAAGAACTTTCAGCATGACCCACATTAATTATAATGTAAACACAACAAATATGAAATTCTGAGGTATCATACAGTGGCCCCCAAAAAAGTATTTAGACACTTCTGAACATTTTAGCACACATTAAAATGTATGAATATGATTGCATAGATCACAGCAAATGTAAACAAATGATTCTCATCTCTTAAACTTCACTTTTCTTTTACTTCTAACCAGCTGGTCCATAAAATAATTGGAATTTTTAAGTGGATGTATGAAGTCAGTTGTCCTTAAGTTCACATAAATGTCCTAGCAGAGTAATGACTGTTGTAGTTTTTCACTTTGATATGGACATGTTCCACTAGGTTTGAGTCCAAATGCATGTTGTTGTAATTTAGAATTTTCTTCTCATATTATTTAAAAGCTAACAAATTCTTTTTGTGTAATGTTTTGATCAATCACCAGTTGGATTGGGTTAAGTTTAGGGTTTAGACATATTCAGACTGCCATCTACTGTATAAACAAAGCCATTGGTCTCATTCATCATTATGTAATATAGTGTGGCTCTGACACAGAAAAGAACATGGGAGTGGGTGTTTAGTTTGTAATCATGTATATTACACAAAGTTCTTTTCCCTTCCCCCAAGTGATAATCAGGCTTTACAGAACACAGTAAGCTAGAAGCCACTATGTCAAGCTTTGGGTAATCCATAGCCTACCCCTGCATACGATTAATTAAGCATAAGACGATCAAAAAACCAAATGTAAGAATGTTCTCCCATGCTTTAAGTGCTGTCTAAGCACTTCTACCCACTAAGTATAACCTGATTTTCTATTCATGGGAGCAAAGTGCATGCTATCATTTAGATTATGCATTAACCATCCATATGCTGATATTTGATGACCCTCATATAGCAGGCCTTTTTATTTTTGGTCAAGTTTACCTGGTTTCATTTTGGGAAGCCTGTACTGCCAAATGAAACAGCCCATCATAACAAGGGAGAGAAGCAGAAAGAAGACCATGCCTAACTTTGTCCATTTCACTTTCATCTTTGCAGTCTGGTATTCTCCACAGGTCTGCCAGGCTTAAAGAGAGGGGATAGTTTCATATATCTCTGCAACTTCCGGAACTCCATTATCACAGTCTCATTGTTTGTCACATCTCTCCTATTATTCAGTCACTGTGATTTTGCCAAGCATGACGTGTGCCTGGTTCAACTGTAGGTGGTCCTGGAACAACATTCCTCAATTTATCAAAGTTCTAACCCAGAACCTAAACCTTACCTATAAACCCTAATCTCTAACCATTAACTATCCCTAAAATCAGGGGAAATAATTGTTTGTTAAAATGGTCTCTAACACCAACCCTAACCCTATACTATAACTGATCTGAAATGTTAAAACTTTGAACTTTAAAAAATCTGAGAATTTTGTTTTTGGACCGACAAGGAAGTTGATCCAGAAACATTTACTTGGTAAAATCTTGGTCAACCTTTTGTTCCCAGTCAAATATTATAAGGGAATTTGAATGAAAATTGTGTGATAAACGCTACTGAAATTTCTGATACTTCTAATATTTTTTTAAATGAGAATTATAAAAAAATAAAACAGCTATGTGTGATAAAATAACATTGCACATAACATTGATTTAGATGTATTTTATAAATATATAAAATTCTGTTAAATAAATGATAAAATGTCTTACCACAAGATATATTCCTTTCAGAGACACAAAATCAGAGCTCCGTATGTTCCAGCCACACCATATGTCTCCAAACAGATATGTATTTCCACTTAGAGACTAGTTTTTATCCAATAACTTTCCCAAATTTAATTGCATGGAAGCTTACGACATAGAGACTTAGCAGCCACTCTCTAGCCATGCTTTAATCTTAACAATAACCCTTTCACTGACTTCTCAGCATGCTCTCAGCCAACTGCTGACCAGCACGTCATAATCTGAAGATATCCTGCTCTAAAGCTTCACACCATATACTTATCCTCACTCCTGATGTTTATACATCCATCCTTTCTGCTCATTTTAGACTTTTATGGCTTGCGAGTGAATTTTTTTAAATTTTTTAAATTTGTTTAATAGGTTTTTCGCAAGCTACATTCTCAAAGTGAAAATCTTTATATAACCATAGCAATTTTACAGTTTAAGCATGGTTTTAGATGTTTTGAAACACTGGTTTAAAGCACAGTCAAAGGGTTAACATATATAAGCACAGTCAAAAGGTTAACATATATATATACACATATATATATAGAGAGAAAGAGAGAGAGAGAGAGAGAGAGAGAGAGTATATATGTATATTAGAACATTGTTATAACATTCAAATTTTACCTGCTGATATTTTGTATGTATTATGTACAAATGATCAAATATATTGTATATTATATACAAATAAAAAAACATATACAGTATATTAGCAAATATAATATTTATATTTAATGTAAGAATAAGATTTCAGTATACTTGATATGTACTGTTTACACTATTTTATGTTAAAATAAACAAATATCTGTATGTGATATCTGTATGAACGTACTGTACATTTCTGTTAACCTGTCATGAAAAATACAACACGATATGGAAAATACTGCATTGACCTTATGAAAGATTGTAATGTTTTCTTTTTTTGAGGGATTTTGTTACATAAAGTTGCATTAAAAATAAATAAATATATAAAAACATATTTGGAAAAGCTTTACATGCAAAATGGACCAAATTTGGTTTCATGCAACACACACAACATACAGTACAGTTTGATCATAATGGCTGAGCACTTCTCAGATAATCTCGCATTCATTTTCCAATTCTGCTGTTATCGCAAGAGGGCAGCAAATTCTATTGTATGTTTTCTTTTCTTTTTTTTCTTGTTTGACCCCAAATCTCCATCAGAGGTCTGAGTGCAACAACTGTTAGCGTGATGTTACTGTATACTCTAAGATATATATACAGCAATATAACAGCAGTATAAAGAAACGATCAAATTCTAACCTCTGCAATTATATAATTCATGCCTTGTTGATGTACAATATGAGATGCCTATAGCATTGTTTACATACCTTGGAGCCAGTTCAATAATGAATCAGGCATGAAGTGGATATCAGTGCCGCAAAGAGAATTATTGACTGGAGGCCATTTGCTTGACTGAACTACTTATTTGATCTTGTCCTTTTGGTTTTGAAGCATGGCAGAGCGCATGCTCCCCAGATCCATGCCCCCGGGCTCCATGTCTAAACTGAAAGAGAGATCAATATCATCAGCCCGTCTGTTCAAGCTGTGCCTGCTCTATGCTGGACTCAAATGGCCTACAACATTTAAAATCTAATAGATAAACATATGTCAAACTATTAATTATACCTGACCAAATCAATTCTGTCATATACTGTATAAATTGGATGTTGCAAAATATTTATTTCCTTTCATGGAGTAAAGGGGGGATGGTGGAAGAGTTTATGAGATTATGGTTTGCTGTTTTTGAAGCATTGGAATTTTTCATTTTAAAAGGAATCACAGTCTGAAATAAAATAAATTAAAATAGCTTTGGAACTGATTCTGCACATGTTTGATATAGAAGTAAATAACTCACTGATCTCAATATCAGTGATTCTCAACTGGTCGGTCATGATCCACAAAACGGGTCACAGGTCTAAAAATGGTAAATGTCAATAATAAAATGCAACTAACCATAAAATCGTGTAGTTAGGATAACTTTTAAAAGGAAGGAGACAATACTTATCTTTGTTGTGCCTTCAGTCAAACTATGGGGCATATTTACACATCACTTGGTAGAAGTTAGTCAAAATGGCAGATGCCAACAGGTTGGGTAGGTTGGATGACATGCTTCCATCCTCAAAAACTGTAAAAGTAGTAATACATTTGAATACTTGATTTTTAAAGGGGTAGTTCACCCCAAACTGAAAATTCTCTCATCGTTTTCTCACTCTACTGCCATCCCAAATGTGTATGACTTTCTTTCTTCTGCTGAACACAAACAAAGATTTTTAGAAGAATATCTCAGATCTGTAGGTTCATACAATGCAAGTGAATGGTGACCAGAACTTCTAAAGCTCCAAAAAGGACCTAAAGTTAGTATAAAAGTAATCCATAACACTCCAGTGGTTTAATCCATGTTTTCTGAAGCATTCCAGTTGGATTTGGGTGAGAACAGATAAAAATGTAACTAATTTTTCACTTTACTTCTTGCCATTGCAATCTCTAGGCACAATCATAATTTTAAACTAAATTACACTTCCTAGAGTTTGACATATGCAGAGCACTAGATGGCACTATAGGAAGTGAAATCTAGATTGAAATCATGATCGCCAAGGATACTGTTGTCAAGATTTACTGTGAAAAAGGAGTTCATTTTTAGCCTGTTCTCACTGGATCATTTCAGAATACATGAATTAAACCACTGTGGAATTATGGATTACTTTTATACTGACTTTATCTGCTTTTTGGATTTTTAAAATGCTTATCACCATACATTTGCATTGTAGGCTATGGACCTACAGTACAGAGATATTCTCAGTGATGGGCAGTAGCTTCGCTAGTTTTTAAATAAAGTAGCTTTTCGGTAGCTAAACTATATTTTTTGATTAGGTAGTGTGCAGCTTTGACAAAAGCAACAACGCTACATCAAACATCACACCTGTGTTTACTATCAAACTTCTCAAAAGCACAATTCCTGTATAAAACTTTTTAAATTGGCTCCAAACTACTGACTGCACCTTTTACAAAAAATTCTGATAAGCTCTGGAAATGTCAGAGAGAGAAAACTTGAGTCACCTCCGTGAGCATGGTAAATTTTTCCAATTTAGAGCAGCAGGATTAGAAATCCAGACCCATATCACTATGTGTTACTATCAAAAGCCATGGCAGGGTGACGTGTCATGTTTGTTTCACCATACACGAACGAGCATATTTTGGTGGTCTGTGCTCTCAAGGGAGAGTCTGGAGCAAGCAACCCTCTGGCCCTCTTTGAACCTGTTTGGTTGTGGGGTTTCAATCTTGAGTGATTAGACACTAGTATAAAGAGTGATCTAAAGTAGGTAGTTGACATGAAATTCCAAGCAGTTCCTGTGGTGTGATATGCTACAATTCATTGAAAACTATTTTAAACAAATGTATAATTGTATAATTTATGTAATTATTATACATTCATTTTTATAGACATTATATGCTAATAAACATGGATGGGAAGGCACATTAGTCACCATGGGTAGCGCTAGGGGTGGGCTAGTCCCCCATATCCAGACCTGACTATGGTGGCCATTTAGACAGAAAAAAGCGACCAATCACAGTCTGTTTTGTCATTATGGGGTGTTTAGTTGGGGGGTTATAGAAGATGTATCATAACATATTAAAAGACTGACATTGGGGAAAAATATTTATATAATGGTGCGTGAGCCTCTGAGTGATTGCAGAGAAAACACATGAGAGAATAGCAGAAAATGTGTAGAGAGTCTAAGTACAGCACAGAAAACCACATTATAGAGAATTCCAATGACATAATTAAGTAAACAAAGCAGAAAATGCAACTATGCTCATGGAAATCATCCTGTGTGCATATACTCACAGAAGTTCCATCGAGCCAGCCAGTCAGATTTGCGCTGAGTTGATCGAGAAAGCATTTTCCAGTTTCATCAGACTGGTTGCGTCACGTTTGGAAGGAAGCGTCCAAGCTTTGTTTAAATGAGGTGGCCTTCGTAGGACAAACGGAAACGAAACATAACATGTTTGCTATGACAGCACAGCACTCTTTAACAAGCGGGAGAACTTTGAATGAGAAGGGAACAAAGTCCCTTTAGAAGGCTATATATGGGGTCAAATTTAGGAAAGTAATAATGATGTAAAGAAAAAAGAAAATGGATTTTACAGGTAAACTTTTAGTCTAATACTTTATTTTAATTATATATTAATATAATTATACATATGATATACTCTGCACCATCTACTGAAGTACTTCAACTTGGGAATTAACATTCCTTGCGTTTGAACATCATATTTACAGGCAAATTGGCGTTATTTTTTATTAGACATTTCTGTTGAAGCAAAGAATTGTGGGTTGTGAGTATCCACGAAGGATGCGCCTCATGCATCCTCCGAATTACCGTGAAAGAAGGAAGATTTTGAAGGCTGCATTCGAAGTGCCCTACTCGCTTTTCTGAAATGAGACAGTCTCGTTGACGTATGCGGCCGTCAAATGCGACCTCCAGGGAGGAATTTTCGTGGGAATGCCGTCTGAGGCTAAAGGCGGTCGCACACTGGAAGAGAAGTGCCACGCCGCGGCTAGGACACGGCACAGGTATCACTCATGGGGCACGTTGATGCGGTTCAAGTTGCAAACAGTACACTACCAAAAAGTTACCAAGATTTTTCCTTTGTTCAAGAATGAAGAAAGCTAAAGTAAATAATCTATGTCCTTTGATAATGATTTGGGTTGAATTTAATGGAAAATATGCATGTTGGGCTCCTTGGCTCGCAGAAATTTGAGCAGCCTCCGGAGTCCTAGCTGGTTGTTTTGAATTTTAGAAAGTGCCACTTTCTAAAATATATATATATATATATATATATATATATATATATATATATATATATATATATATAACACACACACACACACTCTGCCGGCCTTAAGTTTGAAATTATGTGATTTTGCTGTTTCGGAAGGAAATTGTTTAAACTTTAATTCACTAGAGTGGCATTCAACTGATTATAAAGTAAAAAACAGCAACATCACTATTTGAAAAGCACCATTTCCAGCAGCCATCACTACAACACCTTATCCTTGGATAATCATGATAAATTGCTAATTTGGTACTAGAAAATCACTTGCCATTATATCAAACACTGCTGATGCATTAAATTAAGCTAAACATTGTCTTTGTGTTTGTTTTTGAGTTGCCACAGTATGCAATAGACTGGCATGTCTTAAGGTCAATATTAGATAAAAATGTCAAAAAAGAAACTCATCAGACATTCATTGTTTTGAGGAATGAAGGTTATACAATGCTTGAAATAGCAAAAAAACTGAAGAGAAAAGGTTAGAGTGTACAAAGAAACACAGACATTGGTCAACAGATAATTGGAAAAGAGTGTTATGGCTCTTAACCCCATTGAGCTTTTGTGGGATCAGCTAGACTGTAAGGTGCGTGAGAAGTGCCCGACAGGACAGCCGCATCTATGGCAAGTGTTACAGGAAGCGTGGGTTGAAATGTCACCTGAGTATCTGGACAAACTGACAGCTAGAATGCCAAGAATCTGCAAAGCTGTCATTGCTGCACATAGAGAATTTTTTTCTGAGAATTATTTGAAGTAGTTTAAGAAGTTAGTATTAGTAATTTTTCACGTTATTAATGTCCGGACTATACATTGTGATCAGTTGAAGGCCACTTATGAATAAAAGTTCCAATTTCAAACCATTATAGCAAAATTTGTATAACATTCCAAACTTTTGGCCGCCAGTGTATATATATATGAATGATATCGGTGTTTCTACAGTATCAATAATACCAAATACACACTCAGTTTAGTACCCACTTGCTGCCTTGTTGGCACACACGTCAGTGCATGAAAGAAGAACGCTCACGATCAGGGTATGATTGTGTGTAATCAGAGGCTATTTAGCAGAGACTGACCACTTCTATTAAAATGAATAGGAAAAATTGGAATGCCCAACTGTTCAAAAATGGATGTAGATAGGAAGTCCCTCCTTACAGGTAAAAGAGCCAATCTCCTTTTAGATACAGACATCGCCTGTCAATCACCTCAGAAAAATAGATTTTTTTATCTGAGGTTAAAAAGCACAATTTATTGTTATTATTATTTTATTATTCAAAAAATCCAATTACAAAAACCCCCTCAAGACAGAGCTTCACGTTAACAAGGACGACATATGAAAATTCTGTAAATGATTTGGTCCCTGCATGGACATCTTTACATGTTAACATACACTATAAATGTCACGTATTACAAATAAATAAATAAGTAAATACAAACCTTAAGTTACAGTAAAATTATAATATTATGTTAGAAAAAAGAAAGGAGAAATATATCTACACAAAAATAAAATGAGAAAATAACCGATTTTAACATGTATCTGTCTGCTTAAAATAGTGTAAAAAAGGGCTCTGTGATTTAGTAAAAAAGATCTGGTTTCTTTCTGATTCCAAATTTAATCTTTTCAAGTTTGATGCCAAACAGTAGATCAAAAACCAATTGACAATAGGATGGTGTAGATGGTAGCTCCCAATTATTAAGAATAAGTTTATAGACTATATTGTCAATTTCTAAAGCTGTTAATTTAATATTTGGACAAACATAAGACTGTCAGGGGTTGTGGTCTATTACAGTAGCAAAATGACTGAAAAACAGCAAAACAAGTAAAAGAAATTCCCCCAAACTTTAATTATTTAGGGCAAGACCAAAATGAATGAAACAAAGAGGCTGGCTCTACAGCATGTCGTGGGCAGGTGGGTTCAAGATGAAGAAATATTTTGCAGAGTTGGGCTCTAGACCAATGACCAGGATGTACTACCTTAAATTGAATAAGGCAGTGCCTAGAATTAACTGAGGATCTGTGTATTCTTTCTAAGATAGAGTCCCAAGTGTCACCATACAGTGTCATCTTTAGGTCATCCTCCCAAAGAGAATTTAATGGCCCATTATTTTATTTATTAAACTGTAAATTCTAGAAATGGCACCCCTTATACATTTATGCTGATCTATAATGCACTCAAGAATGCTGTTGGGTGGAATAGAGGGAAAATCAGTGAAATATGTACGAATGAAACTCCAATATCTATAATTCCAAACATGATCAATTATAACTAAGCTTTGTGCTCTCCAGATATTAAAATCCCTATCAGAAAGAAAAGGTGAAAAAGATACATGGCCAAAGACAGGGGAAGACAAAATATAGCCTCCGTTTGTATTCAGAAAGGTTTACATTGCTGCAGGTCACATTGTACCAGTACAATACATTTCTAAAAATGCGGCCAGGTAATACGTTTGAAAATTGAAAGCCACCCACCTTTTTCAGCTTCACAAGGACTTTTTGCTTTATTCACCTTAATTTATTATTCCAAATAAAAGAAGAAATACTTTTTTCCAGGTTGGTAAAAAACTATTTAGGGATAAATATGGGTAAACATTGAAATAAATATAACATTTTGGGAAGAATATTCATTTTAACAACATTCCCTCCCAACGAAAAGGAAGGGATTTCCATGACAGAAACAAAGACTTTGTGAGACTGAATAGAAGGCTAATATTAGCTTTAAACTAATCAGCATGCCTATGACTCAATTGAACACCAAATACCTAAATTGACTAGTAACAATTTGAAATGGGAAACCTGAATATGAGATTATTAATGCAGCAGGGTTCACCGGAAATAATTCACTCAGAGACATTCAGCTTATTTCCTGAAAAGGTAATTAATTAATAGTAGCTCCTGAAGGTAGACTTAAGCTTTGATATCAGACAAGACATCTCCGACTTATGAATTTGATGGGCTAATAATTTCATAATAACTTATCACTAGACTCATAGACCCTATGCTGAACATGTAAAAGCAAATTATCATCCTCATAAATCTGCAACATTTGACGCTCTTCATAAAGTTAGGAGGAAGGATCTGATGAATACTGATCATCAGTAGCTGCTATAGAGCACGATAGTTCATCAAGGTGACTATTTTGCTTTCTATTTTTATAAGAGTATGAGATTATCAAATCACGCAGGTAGCATTTCAGACTTTAACAAATTGAAGAATAAGCCATACCTGGTGTAGCATATCCTGGAGAATATAAAACAACGTTTTTGTCAGTTAAATGACTTGGATTAAGTTGCCATTGATGATTTATAGGTGGTGTCTGTTCAAATTGAAGCCCTACAACAACTGGAGCATGATCCAAAATTACTATAATTTCATTTGAGCAATGCTGAAGATAAGGAAGAAGTTTTTGATCTATGAACAAATCAGCAATTCGGGAATAGATCTGATGTACATAAAAAAATATATATATATTTTCCTGTAGAAGGATTAAAAAAAACGAAATGCATCACAAATACCATATTTCTGCCGGAAAGATTGAATAATTGCAGCACAGTTTGAAAATGCTATAGGTTTCTTAGAGGATCTGTCAAGCCATGGGCACATCACACAGTTAAACTCCCCTCCTAGAATTAATGAGTGTGAGTCAAGATTGGGTATGCATGACAAAAAAAGAGGAGATAAAAGCAAAATAATTATAATTAGGTACATAAACATTTGCGAGATTGCGACCTGTAATTTCCCCTGATAATAACATATCTGCCTTGTGATCTGCAATAACTTGTGATACTACAAAGGGGGTAGATTTTTGCATCAAAATGCCACAACCCCTGGACTTGGAGTGAAAATGTGAACAATAAACTTGCCCCACTCAGTCCTTTTTCAATCTAAAATGATCTGAAGATCAAAGGTGGGACTCTTCAAGAAATGCAAAAGTTTCTAGAATTCAAAAGTTTGCATTCAGTTTTTAAAATGGTTCAGCACCTTATTAAGTTTAACTGGATTATTCAGACCTTTACAGATCCAGCTAACACATCTCACCAATTCAGCATTATAGTCATTATCCTTGCTACCCATCATAATCAAAATATCAGGAAAAAGGGAGACCAATTAGAGTTGTACTGTAATTACAAAACCTGAAACCATGAAGGAGACAATACGCACACAAAATAAAATATGTGTAGAAAGCATCAATTAGTTTTTTCAGCCTTGAGTTACATGATAAAAGACAAAAAAAAAAAAAGAAAAATACACTTCAAGGACCCCAGCGCAAGACAATGCTAATTCTCTTTTGGGTTTTTGGACTACAACATGAACCGCTCTTTGGACCTTCTTATACATGTATAAAGATACACATTCCCTAATACATATTAGTAGGCTACATTTTAATGTCAAATCTTGATGTTGAATAAAACGCATAAAACGTTCTTAAGGCACTCAATATAAACATATAAATATTTTAGTGAAAAAAATTTCTAATATTTTCAGCCACAGACTTTCATCATACATGCATGCTTTTAGTAAAATGTAGAGGCAAGAATTACTTGTGGTTATGATTGTCAGCTACATAGCAAACTGGCTCGCATCCATACATGTCATGTTATGAATGAACATTGGAGCCTGACAGACACATGGTCACTTAACCTCTAGTTCTGCTGAATCAAGCCCCTTCTTTCCCACTCAGCCCATTAATCTCTGACACAGATGAGCGGAGGTTAAAATAAAACACTAAAGGCGTGTTTCCAACTGAGACAGAAAAAAAGCCCAGTGAAATTTGATGAATTTAAATGAATAACCAGAGTGTAACATTTTAGTTACCACTCAGGACAAAAAATTGGCTAATTTTCTCATTTGTAATTATATTTTTTTCTGTTTTGTAATAGTGTGAAACAGTTTAAGGTATTATCATAATTGTGGACCATTTGTTCTGTTATTAAAAACATGCTTGCATAAATATAAAAAAGGGCAGAATCATTAATAAGCACCCATTGATTTAACAGTGTTACACACACATATTCATTTAAAGAATAGTAAGTGATATGATCCAGAGTAGAAACTATTTTCATGGTTGAATTCATGACCCACAAGTCAAGACAGATTAGACCTGATTGAGTTGTTGATGCCATATGTGACCTACAATCTGCATTCTGCTAGCATTAGTAGAGAGGAGGGTCGCCAATCTCCCTGGGCAAATGTTTCCATGGAAACGACCCCTGGATCCTCTAGTCTGCCGTTTTGCAGTCCTCACTCATCTTGAGGCTGAATTATCCTAGATTCCTTTATGTCAGTTCCATATTCTTCTGCTCTAATTCCTCCCTCACTTTCTCTCTCTCTCTCTCTCTCTCTCTCTCTCTCTCTCTCTCTCTCTCTCTCTCTCTCTCTCTCTCTCTTTCACTCACTAACTCACTATGCCCAGATATCCGTTGGTCTATCCTCCTCTTACTCTTGCTGAAATCTTGGTCGTGTGCTTTTGGGATTTTTTGAGAAATCTGTGTATTCATGTGTATTCAATGAGTCATTTTGATTTTCTCTCTTCAGTTGCATGAGCTTCTGAAGTTTATGCAATTTGCATAATTTTTAAAATGTCAATGAGTGTTTTTTAAAATGTAAATGAATTAGCAACTTTGAATTAGCAATTAGTTCTCATATTAATTGCTCCTTTAGCTAAATTTTTTTGACATATGGCCTCACAATTTCATACAGGTCAAACTTTTTACCTGATGTTAACATGTGACGTGACGCCATGCGGGGTTCGGACGTGTGAACGGCGAGCTCTGTGCACTTTGCTAGTTTTAATACCTTTTATGACATAAAGCAGTGAGATTCGATACACTCTGTTCCATAACTGTTTTAGGAGGACAATATATCCTTGGGCTCTGGAGACATTAAAAGACACTTAAGTGCTCAAGCTGACAGACCCAAGAAGGTCCCGAGCCAGGGAGCCGATTTGGTCAGAGAAATTAGGGAAATTCGGCGAGAGATGTTAAACATGTCGACAATGCTGACAAAGGTCAATGCTGACTTGGAGGATCCCAGACTTTGTAATTTTAACAAAAAAGAAACACGATCGATTCAAGGAATGCAAGAAACTCTTACATCAATGGAAGGTAATTTTTGCACTGATATCCCTGGCCAATTTGAGAATAGATGCTAAAGATGTCTGTAAAACATTCAAATGCCCACAGCAAGCAATGTCCTTCATAAAGTCAATGGAGTAAGTTATTTTGTGGTACTCAATTTGCTGCCGAGTGGACTGACTCACTTGATTGTTTGAAGAAACTGAGTGCCTTTTTTGTTTCTTTTTGTGCTGGTTCTGCCTAGCGGCTGGAGTTTATTTTGTGGAGGAACACTCCTTCAGGATTCATTTGAATCTGCACACTCTTTGTGCTTATGCCTCCTATTGGCTGGAGTTTTTTTTGTGGAGTATTTCTTGCAAGACATTGGAGTGATTAGGTCATTTGTTGCACTCATGTAGCGTTGAGTGTGCTGGTTCACTGAACATTCGTTTGACTGTCCGAGGATATTGAGTGCCTTTTTTTTTTTCCGCCAAGCGGCTGGATTTTGTTTTATAGATTATATTTTGTTGTGTAATTCTGTCTCACATAATTTGTATAGAAACACTGGATTTGAGTAATCTGATGGCAAAGTTGTTGTGGGGTTCTCGTAGGCATACATGGACTGTTTGAGGTTAGAGGGATGTCGTGAGTGGGGTTAATGCGCACGTTTGAATTTTTTCTGTTTGTTTGATTCTGGGGGAAGTTCAGGGTTTAATTGTTGCTCTAATGTTGGAATGTTGTCTTTGTAATTTTTGATTTTGACACACAATCTATTTTTTCTTGTATGCCAAAATGTTTATATGAGTGGATTGTCTCTCTCCATGTAGAATGTGAATGGGTTAGGGCCCCATAAAAAGAAGGAAGGTTATTTCTCTTCTTAAGCATAAGAAATATGATATAGTGTTTCTTCAAGAAACACATATTTCCCTGCAGGAAGCAGAAATTTTTGGGAAGATATGGGGTGGACTTTAGTGCTGGCTTTAGTACACTGATAAGTAAGATTCTGCAATTCAAATGTCTCAAACACATTAAAGATAAATTAGGAAGAGTCATTTTTGTTTTAGCTGAAATTCAGGGCAAAGTCTTATTTTGGCTAATATTTACACACCTAACGTTGATGATCAGGGATTTTTATAGATTTTGAAGGGATGTTGCAAGCCTCTGGCACCCCTCATGATATAATATTGAGAGAAGACTTTAATCTTTTGATAGACTCAAAAGTCCTTGATCATAGTGAAGCAAAAGTGGGCAAGCCCCCTAAAGCAACATTGACGCTTCACAGGATGTGTAAAAATCTAGGTCTTACAGATATTTGGAGACTTTTGAACCCATCTCTTACAGACTATAATTTTTTTTCATCAGTCCCTAAGATTTACTCAAGAATAGATTTTATATATATATATATATATTGATATATATTGATTGAATTACAGATATAATACTATTTTGTCACAGAGGGTGGAGTTTTGGCTCTTCAGGGCAGGACGGTCATGCTTTGGGTCGGGGGTAATGGCAGGAAAACTCTGGCTAAATATATAAATCAGAGACGTTCTTTTTCTACCATTCCCTCAGTGAAATCTGCTTGTGGTGAAATATTTACCTTAGCCATTGATATTAATAATGCTTTTAAAGAATTCTATCTTGATCTCTCTTGTTCCATGTCTTTTTCTACTGATGAGGTTATTAGAAACTTTGTGGAACCATTGGAACTTCCTAGACTGATGGCTGAGCAAGGGAATTCTCTTGGTTCTGAGAATGCCTTGGAGTAGCTTGGTGAGGTAGTTAAGGCCTTGCCTACAGGCAAGGTTCTGGGGCCAGATGACTTTGCCGCTGAGTTTTTTAGATCTTATTCTGCTGAATTGGCTCCACATTTGCTAGAAGTTTATACGGAATCATTAAAGAATGGAGGGCTTCCGATGGCCATGGCGCAAGCCCGGATCAGTCTAATTCTTAAAAAGAACAGGGATCCAGGTGAGTGTGGGAGTTGCTGACCAATTTCCCTGATCCAGCTGGAAGTTAAAATATTTTCAAAAGTTTTGGCTAGCTGATTGAGCAAAGTTATGACATCTCTTGTACATGTAGATCAGTTGGATTTTTTTCAGGACCGTGGCTCTTCTGATAAAATTAGGAGTTTCATCAATATCATGTGGTCAGTGGCGAATGATCAGACTCCAGTCACTGCCATCTCACTTGACGCCAATAAGGCATTTGATATGGTAGAATGGGATTATCTTTTTAAGATTTTGGAAATGTACAGGTTCAGGAGTACTTTTATTGGTTGGATTAAGCTACTTTATAGACACCTAGTACCGGCGGTACAAATGAATGTATTAATTTCAGATTATTTTACTCTGGATAGGGCCACCTGGCAGGGTTGCCTTCTTTCCCCATTATTGTTCTGTCTTGCCCTGGAGCCATTCGCAGCCATGATAAGAAGGGAGGATTTTCCAGGGGTGGCGGCAGGAGGTGTGGCACATAAGCTTTTGCTTTATGCAGATGATATTTTATTATTCATCTCCGACCCTACTAGATCTATGTCTTGCCTTCAGTGAATTTTTAATTCCTTTTTTAAGTTCTTGGGATACAGAGTTAATTGGTCCAAATCCGATGCTTTGTCAATGACAGCATACTTCCTGGTAACGGCTTTTCAGATGGGCACTTCCAGTGGCCCAAACAGGGCATTAAGTATTTGGGTATTTTATTCCAAATTTGTGTGATTTTAGTTTTTAGATTTCATTTTGACCCTTTAATAAAAAGGTTTTCAGGTGATGTGGGCAGGTGGGCTTCATTGCTTTTATCTATGATTGGGAATGTTAATGTTATTAAAATGTTTTTTATTCCAAATTTAACTACCTGCTACGTACAGTCTGTCCCTATAGATATCCCCCTCTCTTATTTCAAGTAATTTGATAGCATAGAGAAGTCCTTCATTTGGAGTTGGAAATGTCCCAGATTACATTTCAGTCAGTTGTATAGGCCGACTGACAAATGTGGGCTTGGCCTACCCAAGTTTTTTTTTATTATTATCCATTCGGTCTTAGACATTTGGCTCATTTGTCGCTTCCACCTGAAAGAGCACCTCCCTGGTTTTATATTGAACAGGAAGTTCTTGCACCTTTTCGATATTGCCAAGCCTTTCTATTAAATTAATCTGAGAAGTTAAATTACACCCCGTTATCTCGCATTTGCACTCGGTATGGACAAAGGTGTCCAAATTGTTTAATTCGTACATTTATTTAAATGTTGCCTCGAGCTTATGGCTGAACCCAAAATTATGTATGAATTAGTCCCCTTTCTGATGTTCAGAGTGGATTGTGAGGAGGTTATTACATTCGGTAGTATGAGAGTGGAGTGTTGAGATCCTTTGATAATTTGGGTCAACATTTTGGGATTCCCAGATCACAGTTCTTTAGGTATTTACAGCTGTGCCACCTGCTGTGTACTATTTTTGGGAGTAGCAGACACCCCCCTAAAGTGGCAGATACTCTGGGAGTGGTGATTACTACTTTTGGAAAAGGTTGTGAGGCAACAGTGTATTACTCCCTGCTAATTCAGAGTCTGGGAGATGGAGCTTCAGCTTCTCTCAAGAGATTATGGGAGAAAGATTTAAAGATGGAATTGGAGGAGGGATTATGGGCTAAGATTCCAAAAAACATCAATATAGGAGATAAACACATCAAAAAATGGGTTCTAACCAGTGCAGACAGATTATTCTAAAGGGATGGAAGTCAGCTGGAGGGTCCTCAGTACGGCAGTGGTGCACAGAGATGGGGAGGGTGGTGGCATTCGAGGAGATGTCATGTAGAGGGCTGGGGAACTTGGATTCATTTGATGGGAAGTGGGGCAACTATTTGGCATTCTCGGGGGCTCTCAGGGAGGGACAGTGATGAGAGAAGTATAGTTTTAAATGTGTGTGATTATTAGATATTTTTTAATTAATTAATGTATTTATTTTATTTTTTTGTTTCATGGTCAGGGTGGGGTTGGGGATTGGGAGGGGTAGGGATAATTGTGGGGGTTAAATGTTGATTCTGTGAATATATGTTTTGCTTTTCTTTGTGAATCAGTAAAATCACCTAATGTTAAAGTAAAAGGTGAAGCCACTGGGCACTAGGAATATATTTAAATGAATTCACCATTCCATGTATGAGGGCTGTGGTTGCATGCTGTGTTTTTCACATGGAAGTCAAAGATCATTTGCAGTGGTGTTGTGAAACCAGGCCATTTGTCTTCCTCACACCAGCCTCTTGTGTGATCTGTCATTTGTATAATCTTCAAAATGTTACAATTGCATGTGAGCAAGAGGGATTAGAGAAGGAGATGATAGACGATCACATGCATCGCCAGTTTTTGGTGGACTATCAGTCCACCCCTCAATCCCCCCCTCTTACATCCATCCACAGCTGCAGCTTTTTCCCCAAACTCCAGGGAGCACTGTTGCTATAACATGATTTCATAGTATAGTGTATTTTGTCTTTTCACTTCCTAAATCATTATTAAATATAGTGGTCAATGTAGATCTTCCCCTCCTAACAATTTTTTTTTTTAACAGACTTGGAAAGAGAACAAGAGTTGCCAATTTTATTACCTTGAAAATCTACATTTGATGATGTGCTGTAAACTGAATCTGATGCAATTTACAACATTTTGATAATTAAAAAATATATATTTTTCTGTATTAATAATTTTTAATTATGATTTTTAATGTATTTATAATGTATTATTATTATTATTACCATGGTTTTAATTTACATAATTATTTTGTTATTACCATGGTAATATTATTTTTATTATTATTATAATATTACAATTATTATTATTATTATAATTATAATATTACTATTTTCCATGGTATTAAACTATATTAATTGTATTATTAATACCATGGTAATCATCCTTCTTGAGCATCCCTCTAGTCATAGACACATTCCCGCCCCCTCGTCTGTGTTTTATTGGTTTCGTCCTAACTTGCTGTAGTTCTTCCAATCCGCTGGGGTTTATTCGCGTGCTTGTGATGATAGTGTCTTCACAGATGGCCTACCCGACAAGTTTTCAATGAATATTCTGGGTCTTTACAGTCAAATGCCCAAATTTACGGCAATTATGGATATAATTCGTTTGTTATGGATAGTACGGATTGTGTGGGCTGTTGAAGGTAAGAGCGTGTGTCTCTGTCAAACGTGTGCGCTTGAAAGGTCTGTAATACTTTTTAGATTACATGACACTAATGATATTCATCACATTAAGATTATTTATATTTGGATGAAGCCGCTTCTGGTATTTTTACAGTCGTGTTAAAACATTTCAAGTTCCGTTTAAGTGCACTGAAAGCAGGTGCAATGCAACTGTCCCCTAAATAAATGTTTTTAATTGGATCAACTAACTTCCACATCTATAGGAACCGGGTGATTCATTTAAGCAGCACGGCGTTGTCCAGTAGGCTAAGAACAAAAGTTAAGCAATATTACTGGGTCACTGTGTTTTTCTAATAGAATGATACGTCTTCATTAACATTTTAGAACGCATAGACCCCAGTGAGATGCCCACATAGACAACATTTTTGGGGCCGTTCATACCGAACACATACAAAAAAATAATAACGCATGTTTCTCGAGACGCGCTTTTAAAAGTTGACGTTCTTTTTCTTTTTATTTCTTTTCTTTTTTTACGTCGTACTGATTCTAAAAATCCGACTCTCCTGCACAAAACGCTGAAAAATTATGAAGAAGAAAAAAAAAAACAGCTGGACGAGGCGAAACGGTCAAAGACGTCCGTCTTTCGCATGTTTACACAGAATAACAAAGAGCGGAAAAAAGAGAGCGCGGACGGACACAAAAACGCGTTCGGTGTAAACGGTGTCAAGATGTTATCTTAGGGAGGCAGCTCACTTTGTTTTGAGACGGCGCGAGAGTATTCTAAACGACAACAACTATATATTTTCTTTTTTCGAATTGTCTGAGTTGCCCTAACCGTGACTTAATATCGACTAATCTCTCCATTTTCTGAGTCACACCTTTTCCATTATTCATTTGAAATATTTTAGTTTTTCATGCATGAGCTGCACAACCGCGCCTCCGGCGCATGGGCCATTGTCCCAAATTTCTGTCTGGAGCTTTACATTAGCACCTCATCATTACCTGAGACCATCAGGATAACAGCAATTGAACCATCCAACATACGGAATAAACACTCATCTCGTTTAAAACACCAATGATACTTTATTGTGATAGCCTTTTACATATTTGGATAAATATATGGATATAATTAGGTTATGTCTGCAGACGACTTGTAAAGTAAGTGGAAAACGAAGTTAATTTCATGAAACATCTTATGTTATTGAGAGTCGAGCAGTGTGCCTCCAAATGTATGTTCTTCCTGCCCAGGTCTTTGAGTATGGGTCTTGGTGGACCTGTTGCAGCATGTAATTTCTGAGCAATTAAAGGGATAATTCATCAGAAAAAAGAAAAGAAAATTCCTGTCATTATTTAATCACCCTTATGTTGTTCCAAACCTAAATTACATTCTTTGTTATGTGAAAAACAAAAGGAGATATTAGGCAAAATGACAGCCTCAGTCACCATGCAATTTAATTGTATTTTTTATTTTTTCAAACAATAAAAGTGAATGGTGCCTGAGGCTGTCATTTTACCTAATATGTCTGTGGTGGGCGGGGTGAAGCCGAGCGACATCTGGACAGAGCGAGGCTGGGAAGATAAGTAGCTCACGTTCCAGTGAGGAGTGGTGGTAGTACTTAAGGAGAGAGAGAGGAGCTAGCCAACACCAGCATCCACCATTCCATGAACTGTTACATTGGTGCCAAATCCCGGGAAGGAAGGATGCACCATCCAAGGAGGCCTTGCTGCT
Organism: Moxostoma hubbsi; assembly: GCA_032164185.1. NCBI lineage: Eukaryota > Metazoa > Chordata > Actinopteri > Cypriniformes > Catostomidae > Moxostoma > Moxostoma hubbsi. The sequence continues at coordinate 20,904,467 of JAVLUX010000020.1, read as the reverse complement.
GACTGGGGGTCGCGATGCCGAGGGAGCGTTAACCGGCAACCACAAGGAACTGCTAAGGGGCCCAGTGCCATCACCCGGTATCATGGACGGAAGCAGGACAGTGGGCCGAGGATGACTCGACGGCATATCTGGGGCCGGCGAGCTCCTCTTTTTCCTCTCTCTCTCCCCTCTCTGTTTTCTCTCTCCCTTTTGTTAATCCCACCGCCCCTCGCTGGAACGTGAGACTGGTGTGGCTTTTTTGGAGGTGCATTCAATGATTATGGTTCATCCATATTTGTTACAATCTGTTGTACGAAAATGTTTCTGATGAAAATCTGAAGAAAAAAGATGATGTTATGCTGTCTTTTACATTCTGATGACAAATCTGAAACAGAAACCTCCAAGCTTTGTAACAGCGTGATAAAAATCAAATAATCTATTCCTGTTTGTTTGGTCTTTCTAAAAGATTTCAGGACTAAGGACATGGATAATTCCCCAAGTGAGTGGGAATGTCTGTGTGAATTATAATCCTGACTGGGACTAATCTAGTGAATATGTGCTGTTTCAATTTTTGTTTACTGTGTTGTTCATTTGCCCATGGGCATTGAGTAAATTAACAATTTTAATGTGAAGAAAATACAAAGAGGCTCTAACAAATGTTGGACTGCCACTTAAGCTCCTGCTCTTTTTTGTTCTGTCAATCATGTTTTGAGCTATAATTACAGGACTTAAATCAGATCCCCTATAAACGTATAGAGAAAATATTACATATATTATAGGAGGACTCTATTAGTGGTCTGTTGTTTGTTGTGTTAGGAACAACACCATTTTTAATTTTCACACAATGTATGCACAGATCTCCCATTGACCCATGCTATAAAATCACCTCAGGGCATGAGGGAATTTGCTTATTGCACTCTATGTTGTAAAGCTTGAGCATCATTTTTATTTAAATGTATCTTGCAGTCTCCATCAGATTTTGTTTGTTGATTTGGAATATTTTAGAAATATATATTTTAGAAATGTATAGACCCAGGGACCCCCAATAGAAACTATAAAAGTGAAACTATCCAGTTGAGCTATTTTCTACATGATGAAAAATAATTCTTAAAATAATTTTTTTTAATGTTACTTTAAGGGATAGCTCAACCCTCACATTTTTTGCTAGTCTCTATACTCTGTGTCACAAGTGGGCGTTCCTAATGCTGTCGCTCTAATGTTATTGGTTGTTGACTGCACAACTAGCCACAGCTTCAGAAAGTCTGATCAAGATGAGATACAGTGCAAGTAAAACTTAGGTATCATTCTTATTTGACAAGGGATCATTTGTTTTGCCCCTAATAATAAATATTCTGCAGGGGAGAGTGTTTTTATATAAACAGCATTTGCATAAAATGTAACTTTTCTCAACTTTATCGTATCGCTTGACATGCCCACATCCTGTCGCCAGTGTTTGCTGTTAGTACACAATTTAGCACAATAATCTGCCAAAGAAACAGAGAAACATGAGGGCATATGTAGGGAGTGCAATCAGACTGGAAAAGGTGGAAATGCTGATCATGCCATTCCAGCGCACCTACGGAACACGACGGAGAGAAAATGACAAAACAAGCCTGCGGGCTCACCAGAACCGTGACAATTACAGTATGACAAACAGCCAGCTTGCTAGATAGATAGAGAGAGATAGAGAGCAACTTAAAGCAGATGGAACCTTTTCACATGTCCACTTTCGTGAAGCGGAAGTCGTCATAGTTGGGTAAACGCAAATATGGCTGCTGCTGAGGTGAATGTGTTTTCACAGTCCTTAAAAGTTTTGCCGTTTGGAGACATTAACCGCATTTTCCATCAATGGATAAATCTAAACTCAACAAAGGTTACAAGTTGTTTTCCCAGGGTTATTTGCACGAATACAATGATAAGTCGATAAAAAAAAGATATTATTGAGAGGTTGTGTGTTAAATCAACAGGCACATATTTATGCATTAAAGGAACAATCTACAAATCTGTTGCCATAAATTTGAAAAAAGAGGGCACAGTTAGCGACAAAGGATGCGACGAAGTGGCAAGACTCATGTCACACTTCATCTGACTTCTAACCCTGTCAAACACACACTCTCGTGATGATTGTGATGTGTAATCATTTCATTGAAACCGTGAGAGTACAGCTCAAATTTCAAAGCATTTTACAATTCCTCCTGTGAGCGACTGCTGAAAGTCCTCATCTTGAAAACACTGTCCACAAATGAATGTGCTTCTTCATTTAAAGTTGCTATATGTAAAATTTTTCATGTAATATTCACATTTTTATTGACAATGTGAAAAAAAAACTAAATGTAGACTAAAAGTAATACATTTTGAAATATAGATACTATTTTTGTACCATTTGTATACTTTTATCTGTCCAACATGGACCCCTTAAAGGACCTTTATGGACCCTCAAGGATTTATTAAAAAAGAAAACAGCAGTCATTAGGGATGGGGGGGATCGATACTAAAGTATTGATACTGCTGATTCTGATGTGGTATCAAGAATATCGCTCCTCGCATAAAAATATTGATTCTGATGTTGTTGTTTTTTTTAAATTGATCTTATTATTTAGATACATGAATGAATGTATCTCATAAGCTTCGAAGTGGAAAAAATTATTATATGAGCAAATAGTTGCATGGCACCGGAACTAGTTTTTTCTTCCACTCATCTTTACGTGCAGAAATGTAAAGAAATCTTTACGTGCATAAAATAAATCAGCAGACAGACAGCGCTTAGCCTTTCAGTCACAGCATTTGTTCAAAGAGGGATCAGTGCTTTACTGAGGTAACAGAAAAACTGCATCTGGAGTTATTCACACTAAGTAATGAGAAACCAAAACGTGACGTAATATAATGGGCTTCTGTGACCATTTATAGAGGTTTATTTAAATTCAGAGTTGTTAAAACATTGATAATGATCTTTAATCCTCATTAATAAATTATACCCTTATGAAAACTACCCATGGATGTACTGTAGTAATATTGTATTAACCATGACTAGTAACCATGACTGTAGTAACCATGTTGTTTTTTCCTTTTTGGCAGCAACCAAGGTATCGATACAGTTAATTTTGCTACAGCATTACTGTAATATCCATATGGTATCTTTTTAGTAATAGTAACCATATAATAATATCTATGGTTAATTTTGAGGTTTTATATGTGGCTTATACTAACTAATTTTTTAAAGGGTAAACAAATCAGCCTAATAATTTTCTATTTATGACCATATATATATATTTTAAGTAATAATAAAGTTAATTTTATACAAAGAATTCTGAAAATTCTATTTAATAGAGGTATCGGTATTGGTTTTGATATCGATATTGGCCTAAAAGTACTTGGTATTGGATTGAAAAGAAAATAAGTGGTATTGCCCATTCCTAGCAGTCATGTTTATTCTAGTAAGCACATGGCTGACAGTTGTTGGATCATGTGATCTCTGAGTGCATTGGGTCCATGTGATGTGTGTCATGCAGACCTCAGTGACTGCTGCACTCCCCCATCCCTCTTTGTTAGAGCAAGACCTGCCTGTGGCTCCTCTGACATCTTTCCAAGCGTTTACATAAGCAGGACAAACCTGACAAATTTCATTTATGCCAGACTCCATCGGCTCAGGAACAGTGAATTTGAGATTAATTCATGAATCATGAACATAATGATGTGTTTAGTTAAAAGTACTTTAATTGATGTGTTGCCTATTAATGTGTTCCTGGCGAAGATCATTCTGATCTAAATGTTGCTGTGATTTTTTTAATTAATAAAAGGGAATAATTAAACAGTGTGCGGATCCACTTCAGTTTGATCTCTTAGTTAAATTTTGTCCACAGGCTTCCAAGAGGTCAAAATGGCGAAATGATCAGGGATCCAAGAGGGACTTGCCATCTGCTTGACAATTTAATTATCCACATGTCTCTCAGTCTTAGGTATCATTTCAAATAAAATGGGGTGAAATAGATTGCCCTCTTAATGTTCATTATTAGCCAGTTTGATTGTCTGCTGTGCACCATTATTAAGCTATTTTAAATTCAAGCTATTTTTGAGTGCAGAATTGAGGGTACAACACTTGTATGTGTAAGCAGTCAGAATCTCATCTACGAAATGTCAAAGTGTCGGCTGTTATCGAGGAGCTATATCTCTAACTAGCCCACATATACGTGGGCAGATGGTTCTCACCTCTCATTTATGCAATACGGTATGAGAGGCCTTTGCAGCTTTAATAAAACTGTTGCTGTGAATTAAAAAAAATATTAAGGATGCATAAAAAAAGTTATTAAGACAATTAATTAAAGGAATATTCCAGTTTGAATTCAAATTAAGCTCAATTGACAGCATTTATGGCATAATGTTAATAACCACACAAATTGGGCCTGGGTACCTCATCAAGTAAAGATGCTGACTACCACCCCTGGAGTCGTGAGTTTGAATCCAGGGAATGCTAAGTGACTCCAACTAGGTCTCCTAAGCAACCAAATTGGTCTGGTTGCTAGGGAGGGTAGAGTCATATGGGATAACTTCCTCGTGGTCGCAATAATGTGGTTCTCGCTCTCAGTGGGGCGCATGTGTGGATGCTGTTATGTCAACATATGGTGACGCGCTCAATAAGCCATGTGATAAGATGTGCGGGTTGACTGTTTCAGACATGGAGGCAACTGAGATTCATCCTCCGCCACCCGGATTGAGGTGAGCCACTACGCCACCACAAGGACTTAGAGCACATTGGGAATTGGGCATTACAAATTGGGGAGAAAAGGGGGAGAAAATCCAAAAATAAATAACACAATTTTTTTTTTTTTTTTTTATTTCGACCCATACCTCCTTTTTTTGAAAAAAGCAAAAAGTGAGGTTATAGTTTGGCTCCTACAATGGAAGTGAATGGGGCCCATTTTTGGAGGGTAAAGTCAGAAATGTGAAGCTTCTAATTTTATAAAAGCAATATATTATATTATATTCATTCTTCTGTTAAAACTCCTGTATTATTTGAGCTGTAAATTTGTTTCAATCATAATGTTTACAGTCATTTTAGGGTTTGTTGACATTACATCATCATGGCAATGAAGTTGTAAAATTGGCAATAACTTTACAAAGAAAAGGTTAATAAGCGATTTTATCACACTAAAACCATATCAACATGCATATTGTTTGTCTTGAGGCTATACTTTTGAAATAGTGAGTATTTTAACGTTTACCTAGATTTTGGATTTTTAAGAAAAGTAGGGACGAGTCGAAATCCATTTTTGTGGTAATCAATATTATGCAACAAATGCTGTCGATTGAGCTTAACTTGTATTGAACCTGGAATATTCAGCACCATTAGCACCATTGGGGATTGAGGGTCCATTGTTCCACTAAAAGATATTTCCTGACACTTTAACTAATAGTGACATGTACAAATTTATGTGTTTATGTTTACATAAGGTTATTAGTTGGCCTTTATGGATGCTGTGCAGTGATATACAGCTGTGGCCAAAAGTATTGGTAGTGAAATTTTGTGTTTTACAAAGATTGCTGCTTCAGTATTTGTTGATTATTTTTTCACATGTTTCTATGGTATACTGGAAAACAATGATAAGCATTTCATGAGTTTTAAAGGCTTTTATTGGCAAAAACACTCAATATATGCAAAGACTCAGTATTTACAGTGTTGGCCCTTGTTCTTCATAACCTCTGCAATTGGCTCTGGCATGCTGGATAACAGCTTCTGGGCCAACTCCTGACTGATGGCGATCCATTCTTGCCTTATTAGTGCTCAGAGTCCATCACAATTTGTGGGCTTCTGCTTGTCCACTCACATTTTGAGGATTGACCACAGGTTCTCTATGGGATTAAGATCCAGAGTTGACTGGCCTCGGATCCAAAATTTCAATGTAATGATCTCCAAGCCACTTCATTATTACTCTTTCCTTGTGACATGGTTCTCCATCATGCTGGAAACTGCACGGATCATCACCAAATTGTTCCTGGATCATTGGGAGAAGATGCTCTTGCAGGACGTTTTGATACCATTCTTTATTCATGGCAGTGTTTTTGGGCAGAATTGTGAGAGAGCCCACTCCCTTGGATGAAAAGGAACCCCACACATAGATGGTCTCAGGATGCTTCACTGTTGGCACGACACAGGACTCATGGTTGCGTTCACCTTTTCTTCTCCGGACTTTCGATTTTCCAGATGTCCCAAACAGTCGGAAGGGGGCTTCATCAGAGAAAATACTATTGGACTTCTGCTGTCCAATCCTTGTACTTCCTGGAGAATTTCAGGCTGTCCTTGATGTTTTTCTTGACACCAGGCCATTGTCCAAAAGTCTTCACCTCACTGTGCATGCAGATGCACTCACACCAACCTGCTGCCAATATTGAGCAAACTCTGTACTGGTGGTGACACGATTCCGTAGCTGACTCCTCAGGAGGAGACAGTCCTGGTGCTTGCTGGACACTCTGGGACTTCCTGAAGCCTTCTTCACTGCAGATGAACCTCTCCTTGAAGTTCTTGATGATCTGGTAAATGGTTCTTTCAAGTGAACTATTCTTTGCAGCACTTTCCTTGCATGTGAGGCCATTTTGATGCAAATCGATGATGGCTGCACATCTTTCTTTAGAGGTGACCATTGCTAACAAGAACAGAATGATTGGAATCACTTCTTCCCTCCTTTTATAGCATTCAGTTTGCTCTTATAATCCAATCAGAATGATAGAGTGAATTCACCTGACTAGTACACGTTCACACTTTCCCAGGTGCTGTTGATATGATTACTGAAATGATGTTAGCTGGTCATTTTGTGCCAGGGCCAAAAAAACAGTGACATTTTTTTTTTTTTTTTTTTTTTTTTTTTGTGATAAAGTTCATTAAAACTTAAAATGCATCTGCTCACTCTGCACAATAATCTAGAAAATATGTGAATCAACACCACAAAAACTAAAGCAGAAAACTTTGCGAAACAAAAAATGTATGTCACTGCCAATACTTTTGGCCACGGCTGTACACTGTTAGGTAAACTGGCGTTTTGCATCATATCTGTTATTATTGCGTAGTTTTGCTGTATTGGCCAATCAGTATCCAGGGCTGAAACTGTCCATTTTAGATTTTGTGTTTAAGTAGATATGTTTCCATTATTTTAATATACAGTATTTAATTCATTTTAGGAAAAAGTAGCACACATTTGTAAGGTATAATGTACAGTAGTCTAAACCAGTCATTTTTGGAAAATAAACCCAGACAGGGTGATAAGGACCCCCACTATTACACAACTACCTACCATATATGTGAATAAATGGACATGAAATATTGACATATGACTGAATTCCACCTCCGGATCTGCTGGTGTCTATTTTATAAAAATTATTTTGTGACCCTAAGCCTTATTATTTTGAAGCCTATGTAATTCAAATCAGAGATTATTTAGCAGAGATGGGCCACTTCAATTGAAATGAATTGGAGAAACTGGAACGAAAATATCTGGATATAAATTTTAGTAATTGACCCAGAAGCTATATATTCTGAGGAGAATGTAATGAAAAGAGATGAGAGATCCCTGAGCTAAAGAATCTCTATTTGAAGTGATTGAAAATCAGATGAAAAGTTAATTTGCTCCCATAGCCTGAAGCTGCTAATTTACTCTGATGTCACTGAGGCACAGATAGAAATGATTTACAAATGGATTGTTGTTGAGTGATCATCAGTCTTCACTCATAATGTTCTCAAATAGAACTCAATAATTTTAACTGCACTTAGATATATTGGTACAGTAACTTGATTTATAGAGTAAGAATATGGAAATTCTTTGAATAATTAACTTAAATGAAGGCTAAAATGCTCCAGGACGTGACTTGTGTTCAGTGGTTGATTTTGATCTACACAAGATTTATAACTTCATTACTTGTTTTCACATTATGTATAGTATTTTTCAGTCACAGAATGTCCTAAAGCAAGCAAGAACATATAATGAATGGACATTCCAAATACTGAATTGGTTGAACGAAACATATTGCATAACCCTAATGTTCTCAATAGTAACTCAAGTGAGACGTACACAAAGTCAATACACAGCGGTTTTGCCTTCAGAGCAGAAACACGTTTTCCCCACTGAGAGCGGACATAAAATATTGAACTTCAAAATGCTTATGACCTACTTCTCCACTATCCGCAATTTTAAAACTATGATTATCTGAAAACACAAGTGTGCATGTTTAATTTAATATCCTTTAATTACTCACTGTCCAAATTATGAATTAATCTCTTATGGTTACCAACATTTCCTTAATAGATAACAGACATACATTAGTCATGCAGACCTTAGTATTTGCATTCAGTACATTTAATAGATAGTAGCCATTATCAGTTTAAAGCCAATGTATTTTGTATTAGTAAATTATGCCTGTACTGAGCACTTATGCTTACTTCTTTATCTCGACGTAAAGGCGGTGTATAATTTTTTTCATGTTGAAATCAGGGAAAGCAGGGGATAAGTGTTGGTTCTGTAAACTGTGAGCAGGCTGCTCCACTGACCCACTGCTCATTCAGCCTCATCACATTTGGCTCCTGTCTGCAGATGTTAGACGTTCACTCCACAGCTGAGACAAACAGAGATTTATGAGCAGAACGTCCCCCATAACATCTGCTTGAAATACTCACACAACAGACTGAGACTGATCTTAATTGACTGAAATGACAGTGGCTTTAATTCCACTATACCATAGACATGTCATTGATAGCTTTAGTATGTCAATCCACTTGTATACTTAACCATGTATTTAGGAGAAGAAATAAAACACACTTGTTTGGGTTCAGTACAGTATACAAGTTTGACGGATGAGGTTTCAGGCCAGTTTCAGTCACAAATAATTTATCAGGATTTTTCCTTACAGTGTATCAGCAAAATGGATACAAATTTGATATATAATGTACTATTTTTATTAGAGATGCACTAATGTATCGGCCAAACATTGGTATTGGTATGTACTTCAAGCTTTAAAAAGCAGGTGATTTCATTTGCCGACATGAACATTTGCTTCAAGAATCTAATGAACATTGAAAGATCTTGCCACCTACTTGCGGCTCGTATGGTTGGAAAATCTGTACTTTGATTAAGGAATTTACGTACATGTCAGGGGGTATGATTAATTGCATAAATGTTTTTAATGTGTTTTTTTTTTAATATAATTAATCACACTAATTTAATGTGTTAAATCGACAACTCTAGTTATTATTTAAATTTCTTTCAAAGTTATGTAGTTTATTATCAGCGTTTTGATACAATGAAGCAAAAAAAATCAGAAACATCTGTCAGTATTGGCAGATGTTGTACCCAAATGTTGTATAGGTACATTCCTAATTAGGGGTCAAGCCCTGAAAGGGTGAAGACCCCTATTGTAATCGTTAGTGTTCCTATTATTATTTTTTGTTTTCTGCCATGGGAGTCTATGGCAGCCCATAGAACCATTCGCAGGATGTTATGAAGTTTTGCACACAGCTAGAGGACAGTCTGAACAGATACCACAGTAAATTTGGAGTCTGTAACTTTAGCACCACCAACAGGTCAAAGTTTCACTCATGTTTACCCCCCCCCCCCCATTTCCTGAGCTCATGTCGACTTGAATGCATACAATTTTGAATTTTAATTACATGTTTTTTCTCTACTTCTAATTTTTGTCAGATTTCCACCTAAATTGTTTTAAAGTGAGATTGTGTAGAGCTACACAAAAGTTAGCACTTTTTTTCTATGTTTGAAGTTGTTCCTGAGAAATGGCTTCATGAAGTTGACGGTGAGCACGCTTTGACAGATTGTGAAAAAACATGGTATGTGTCATCGGCATCATACCTGCAGTGTTTCGCCACACTGCACCCTACTGGTTAGGGATAGCAAATGTGGCTATTTTGGCTTATAACTCTTGAACGCTTTGACCAAAAATTATCAATCTGCTCTCTTTAGATTCAGTGAAACATTCCGAGTGAAACGATACCAAATTGTCCCATGTCAGTCATTTTGGGCATCAGCCATTTAGAATTTTGTCGCAAAATGCTGTATTTTATGATCGCATTGGCATATCATTACAAAACTTTGCATGTGTCATCAGGACCATGCCTTGAATGTGCCTGAGGAGATTGAGTCCGGCGCCACCTAGTGGTGGAAAAATAACTTTTTTTTTTTTACTTTGTGAGCTTATAACTTTTAGTGGCGTTAGTCTATTTTCACAGGACTAGTCTTGTTAAGTTCGAAAGGACTTGCCGAGCGCAACGATACCATATATGCTATGGTTCACCTTATGACCAACTCTTAAGTGAAATTAGATATTTTCACCAAACTTATAAAAGGGCTCAAACATATGTAAGTGTAACAATATGTAAGTGACTCTAAATATAGAAACATTGGTCTGATTAATTTCAAAATTTGCATACAGTGTCTTTGCATTCAGTGTCTTCGTGGGAGTTGCCATCATTGATCATGAGGACAGTTGCTTATATTGCAAAACATGGCAGACATTGGCCAATCATCAACAAATTTGATATTGAGCACACCAAAATGTACTTGAGGCTGTATGTTTGCATTTTTGTGAGACTGGTCTAGTTAGATCCCACACAGGGTCATGCAGAGAAAAATAATACCATGGTTGGCCATGATTTTATTTTATTTAAACCTTTTGTTATTGCTATTACTTCTTCAACATTTGTCCAATCAACAATTATGTCTGCTGATTATTTGCAGACCATGCCTGAAAATATTAGCAAATATATTTGTGTTGTTTAGAATTGTTTCACAAACAAATTTGAATGTACCAAATTTATAAAAAAATACCAAAGAGAAAATGAAAATATTTTAGGACCTTCAATCAATTAGACATTGTTTTCAATTAAATTAATATAATGGAAATAATAAAAACTTTTTTTTAGTTTAAATTGGTTCTAAATTGGATTAAACTAAATATTGCATAGATATAAATGTAGTGCATATAACTCTATGGATGTAAAAATTGACTTATCTAATTTTTTCCAAAAAATCCTATAAAGTGCTTGAAAATACACAAAACAATGTATAGTGTGCAATGTTTTACTTAACACCCTCTGCACAACCTTGAGTAAACGCTCTTTATCAATGTACTAATAGACAAAAGAACAAGCACTTTTGTTCTGCCGATGATAGACATTTTAATGTGCAACTAGTAAATGCAAAATGAACATTAGTGTATCTTGAGAATCATGGCCATATATGTTTTTTTTTTACCTTTATTTCCTACAGTATTCATCAGAATTCTAACTTAAAATGTGTCACGATGCTTCTTTTGCTACTCCTACTTCTTTTGTTGTCGATAATTGGCTTGACCACGGTATTGCTGCTACAGCTATATTTTTTAATATATATATATATATTTTTACTACTTTAAATAATACTACATATTCCTGGACTATATGAAAATGTTAGATATTTAACTTACTTGATAATGATAATTCCGGGAAGCTAAATTTAGCTGAACTTGATGTGTCTCAGTACAACACCTGTCATTTGCAGCTTTTTCATTGTCGTCTTTGGGTTCATGCTGTTGAAGAACTGTTTTGAAGGACTAAAATGTCTGCATGTGGCCTAAACATCCAGATATATTTACAATTGGCAAAGTGGTGTCTTGTATGCCTCCTTAAGTAATATGAGTAATTTGATTGCTTACCGCATCAAATGCATTTTGGAGGGTGTTTACATTTGATCTTTTCATGATTGGATGGCTGATCAGTAAAAATGCATTAGCACCAAGTGTAAATGCCTTTCAAAATATTTGTCATTGCAAGTGTCAAACTTAAAAACATAAAAAAAATCAAACATTGGAAATACATAATTTTTCCATTCTGTGTAAAGAAAAAGTTGTAATATCTAATATGGTACTAAACATAAATAAGTTAATTCACAACCTAGCTGTTATTCTACTGTAACACATTCTCCTGATATGGCTGTTAAAATATATCCCTCTAGAGCACACTATTTTGTATATTCACAAATCAGTGTCCTACCATACATAAGACATCATTGTTAGACTTGGAACAGTTGTATGCTGGTGCTATTGTTCTTTGATGATGGATTGTGAATTTATACACTCAGACACAGTGAAGCAGTCCCCGTGGTCTTGTGAATGTTTTAGCATCCCGCCCACAGATGAACTGACTGATCTGGAGCAGAGGGGATCAATGCACTCTGTCCGCTTTCTTGATCCGGAATTCAGTGTGTATTTTCCACACATTAACATTGTGTCATAGATGCTTATTTGAGGACATGGACGCTACTGATCAGCCTGGAATAATTTATTACAAACAGCACTGTTTGTTTCCATGGAGTACTAAGGACATGCAGTTCTGGTTGCATAATAATTTTTACAGATTGGAATATATGTCAGTAATATCACTATTGGAATATAAGCAGAATATACACTCACTGAGCACTTTATTAGGAACACTAAGTTCCTAATAAAGTGCCCGACATGGTCTTCTGCTGTTTTAGCCCATCCGCAAGGTTCATTCTGTGGTTGTACATTCTGAGATGTTATTCTGCTCACTACATTTGTACACAACGATTGGTAATGTGAGTTACCGTAGCCTTTCTGTTAGCTTGAACCTGTCTGGCCATTTTCTGTTGACCCCTCTTGTTTCTGTATGTAGAATTGCCGTTTACTGGATTTTTTTAATTTTTTTTTTTGCACCATTCTGAGTAAATTCTAGAGACTGTTGTGCGTGAAAATCCCAGGAGATCAGCAGTTACAGAAATACTCAAACCAACCCGTCTGGCACCAACAATCATGCCACAGTCTCAATCACTGAGAACATATTTTCCCCCATTCTGATGGTTGATGTGAACATTAACTAAAGCTCCTGACTCATATCTGCATGTTTTTTTGCATTGATGCCACACAATCACATGAATAGTAGGTGTACAGGTTTTCCTGGTAAAGTGCTCAGTGAGTGTATAAATCAGCATTGTGTGTGTTAGTAATATATGCTAAAATTGAAGTTGTTTACGACTATATAGATCTTAATAGTTTGTGAGGGATTTTATGGTGCATATCGTGTTTGATCAAAGCTTGATTCATTAGCATTGCATTAATTTTTCTGCATGTTTTAAGGGTAATATTTGAGCTTTTTCCATCTGTATAAAATACAAAATTAACCAACAAGTTCTTAATGCAAATTCTAGACCAATGATTGTAAACTAGATTTGTTGTATGACCAAGATTTTATATTACTGAACATTGCCCCAGAATTGTTTATCCTGCAAAGGTAAACCAATATTGGTTACACTTAGCAAAATGGTTGTGTTTGTTAACATTATTTAACATGAATTAACAACACTTTTACACCAATTATTAATCTTGGTTAATGCTAATTTCAATGTAGGCCTACTGTATACTAGTACATTTTTAACATTTAAATTTGTAGGCCTATATGATAACATTAATTAATGCATTATGAACTATCATAAACTAACAATAAGCAATTGCAAATTTATAAATGAACATTAACTAAAATACAGAAAAAAAGTACAGAAATACAGCCAGCAACTTTAGGCAGTTGATGTGCCAAGGCAGCAGGGGCCCTTTCCAGGAGCCAGCAGCTGCGTGCCCATTGCACACGGTGCCCCAGCCCTGCTTGGAGGCATCTGTGGTGACCAGAACGCGTTGGGACACCTGCTGTAAGGGGACTCCTGTAAAGGGTTTGAAAGTCTGGTGGCAGGCGGGGGTGATGAACACACAGTGCGTGCCGTGGTGAACACACAGTGCATGCCGTGGTGCCATGCCCATCTCGGGACTCAAGTCTGGAGCCAGTGCTGAAGCGGTCTCATAAGCATCAACCCCAGCGGCACGACCGCCGCGGAAGACGCCATATGCCCCAGGAGCCTCTGGAAATGTTTTAGAGGAACTGCGGTGCCTGGCTAAAATAAGGTGAGGCATTTCATCACTGACTGCGTGCGCTCGTTAGTGAGGCGCGCTATCATTGAGACTAAGTCTAACTCCATGCTGAGAAAAGAGGTGCTCTGAACATGAGAGCTGGGCCCAGAGGTGCGCGTTTTCTGGAAGCCGCAGCAGGATGCTCTCGGCAAGCAGGCAGAGCACGGCCCGTGCTAGTGGCGCAGCGGGGCATGATATGGGAAATGTGTTCTTCGACACAACGTCGAAGTGAGCGACAGATGGGGAATCATCAAAGGCACCATCAATGCTCACATGTCTGCCTTTAAACTATGGCTTCCATTTCAAGTATTCTACCTCTCTGCCTCTGCCAGGCAAAGTGATGTTTACAGAGCCTGCTCAGATTTGTTACCGATAGAGTTTAGCATTTGCACAGCATAAATATTCACTGTGGATATATTGGCTCAGCCTTGGTAAACTCGAGAGGGAAGATTCTATGTTTATCATGTCGTTGCATTCCTCAGAAAAAAATAAACATTACCTAATCCCCCCAGCATGCTGTGATGCAGTGCCATTTTCTGTGTGTATTTGAAGTATTATACATCCATTTGAATATCATTAAAGAACACTGTAGCAGCCAATAATGTTATAACTACCATTAATGTAATAACTGCCAATAATGTAATACATTTTTATTATTTTTTTTATTAACCCATCCAATAATGTAATAGCCAGCCAATAATGTAAGAACTTATTACATTATGGGCAAAAAGTGATTACGTTACTGGTTCAGAAACGTTATTACATTATTGGTAAGTTATTACATTATTGACTTTTATTACATTAAGAATAGAAAATATATTACGTTATTGGCAGTTATTACATTAATGGTAGTTATTACATTATTGGCTGCTACAAACACCAAACAAACTATGTATCTAATATTGAGGGAAAACTACATTGATGATTTTTGGAAGGATAACATAAGATCCTAAATACAAGATGGCTGTGATGGGACAGTGTGAGGATGTTGGCATGTTCAGGATGTGCAGTGCGTGAGTTTGCATTCACTGCATCGGTTCAGCACATGTGCAATGCAAACAGGTTAATGAAACTAATAAATAAAAAATGTGGGACTGAAAGTTGTGCTTTGGCACGCTGACCTAAAATCCTGTGAAGACTCGCCGTGTTTCCCATGGGATTAATCCAGTGTGGCGTACAGAGCGTAGTGCAGCCTGTAAGGATTATATGTGCTGGACCTGGTCTTCTGTTGCCCTACTTTTTATTAAAGTATAGAGAGAATCAAAGAGAGATTGCATGAATGCTTGGACAGATGGAGTGGGGGTCTGATTACAGCGCACCAAGTAGAGAGAAATGCTACAACTTTCCTTTTTAAAACACAGATTGGTGTAAATTTTATGTTTGTTTTTTATTTTTATTATTGCATATAAGAGGATTACTTCATTCTCTGCTAAGCAAAGGGATAATATAGTTTTGAAATTTTAATTTAGTTTATATATTTAAATATATATATATATATATATATATATATATATATATATATATATATATATATATATATATATACATTAATGCTGTGAATCGATTAAATATTTTAATCAAATTAATTACATGGTGTCTCGATTAATTAATCTTGATTAATCACATTTAATTGCATATACAAATATTTGCTGAGAAAGCCCCTTATATAACAATAATTCAATATATAATGATGAAATAATTATACAGTGGATATTAAAAGTCTACACATCCCTGTTAAAATGCCAGGTTCTTGTGATGTAAAAGAATGAGACAAAGATAAATCATGTCAGAACATTTTCCACCTTTAATGTGGCATATAACATGAACAATTCAATTGAAAAACCAACTGAAATCTTTGAGGGGGAAAAAACAAAACAAAAAAAATAACTCACAATAATCTGGTTGCATAAGTGTGCACACCCTTAAACTAATACTTTGTTGAAGCACCTTTTGATTTTATTACAGCACTGTCTTTTTGGGTAGGAGTCTATTAGCATGGCACATCTTGACGTGGCAATATTTGCCCACTCTTCTTTGCAAAAGTGCTCCAAATCTGTCAGATTGCGAGGACATCTCCTGTCCACAGCCCTCTTCAGGTCACCCCACAGATGTTCAGTTGGATTCAGGTCTGGGCTCTGGCTGGGCCATTCCAAAACGTTAATCTTCTTGTGATGAAGCCATGCTTTTGTGGATTTGGATGTGTGCTTTGGGTCGTTGCCGTGCTGAAAGGTGAACTTCCTCTTCATCTTGAGTTTTCTAACGGACTCCTGAAGATTTTGTGCCAAAATTGCCTGGTATTTGGAACTGTTCATAATTCCCTCCACTCTGACTAGTTCCAGCTGAAGAAAAACAGCCCAAAAGCATGATGCTGCCACCACCATGCTTCTCTGTGGGTATGGTGTTCTTTGGGTGATGTGCAGTGTTGTTTTTGCGCCAAACATACCTTTTGGAATTATTGCCAAAAAGTTCAACCTTGGTTTCATCAGACCATAACACATTTTCCCACGTGCTTTTGGGAGACTTGATGTTTGTTTTTGCAAACTTCAGCTGGGCTTGGATGTTTTTCTTTATAAGAAAAGGCTTCCGTCTTGCCACCCTACCCCATAGCCCATTCATATGAAGAATATGGGAGATTGTTTTCACGTGTAGCACACAGCCAGTACTTGCCAGAAATTCCTGCAGTTCCTTTAATGTTGCTGTAGGCCTCTTGGAAGCCTCCCTGACCAGTTTTCTTCTCGTCTTTTCATCAATTTTTGAGGGACGTCCAGTTCTTGGTAATGTCTTTGTTGTGCCATATTTTCTCGACTTGATGATGACTGTCTTCACTGTGTTCCATGGTATATCTAATTCTTTTGTACCCTTCTCCTGACTGATATCTTTCAGCAATGAGATCCCTCTGATGCTTTGGAAGCTCTCTGCGGACCATGGCTTTTGCTCTGAGATGCAACTAAGAATATATATATATATATATATATATATATATATATATATATATATATATATATACTGTATATATAAATATTCAGATAATTAAAATGCACTACATTCTTGTGGCAGAAGAGTTAATCATTGATAAGACAATACAAAAAGCGGCTTTAGAATACAATGTATTGTTTACTACCATATTATTAATCTTAAGTTTATCATTGGCATACAGTTCACAGCAATCCATTTCACAAGTGAATTTGTCAATCAGTTCGAGATTTATTTTGAGGGCTTGTTTAAGGACCTATCAATGTACTCCTGCATCAGATATGATTGTGTAGCATCTCGGGTGCATTGCGTCATAAACATAAAATGTTTAGGTCACTGTGTCAAGTTAAATATAGTTTAATACTCAATCTTTAAACACATCTTGAGATTCCATCAAGTGTTTTGAACGCAAGAACGTAACGCATGTTTGTGGATCGAGTAGCTTTCTTCACTGTATAAACTGTGCATTGCTCATACAGCTGAAGTTTCACTTACTGCCCACTGGAGTAAACAGGTGGTACTACACGCTTGCATTTATCAGGAATCTTCCTTATTATGGTCTGGGGGCATTGTGATTAATTGCGTAAATTTTTTTAACGCGTTATTTTTTATAAAATTAATCGCACGGAATTAACGCCCTAATATATATACACATCAATTCAGACTTTCAACAGTGCTGAGAAACTACATTAAAATTTTTCACTGACATATTACCAAAATTCAAATTTTAAAGACAACATTTCAGATGAATGGACAAAATGTCAAGGCCTCTGATTTTAAATTGACATTGTCATAAACCAATCAGCACTGAGTTGTAGTGATTGTTTATTGCAAAGAGTATTTCTGGCTGTTAATAAATTTGCATAAAATGTCAAAGTCAAAAGATTTACCCAGTTCATTCTCAAATATTTTGTAAAAAAAAACAACAACATTTATTTATGGTATTTTAGCTAATTTTGGAGTCATGAAAATTTATTTTTGTTTAGTTACAGCTTTTTTATTATTTTGTTTTATTTTTCGTTAACAACAATAATAGTCTGGTAGAGCCACATCATATTCTTACATTCAGGGCACTGAACACGCAGCAATGGCTGTTCCTGAGAGGAATATCTTTGGTTGCCCCTGGGTTGCAGAAACTGCTGAAATATAAATGAGACACTTAATGGAGAGGCTGTATTGAGCCAGTGTTTACAGGGATCCTAGGATTGTGTGTCACAGGGCTTCTGGCGTTGAGCTCAGGAAGTCCTCTTGCTACTCGCCAAATGCCGATTCATAAATGCCACAGGGAGTCTGTGTGCCACGCTGGATGTGCTAATGTTGACTTAACTGAGGCCCATTTGCCCTAGCGGGACTCCCATATGTGATAATCATCCCTCAAGACATAAAAAAATAAAAATGCTCAAAAGTCACTTTTCTTACAGTATATCCATAAAATGTAATTGTCATACACAGTACTACAGCCCTAGAGAGATGGTTGTACTGTAAATATTTGCACACACAAAAAAAGTTCCTTTTCTAGTGCTTTCTGAATATTTTACCAAATTGGCCCACAGCAGATGTACACATTAAAAAATAATGAGCTTTAGTCTGTTTA
Source organism: Moxostoma hubbsi (assembly GCA_032164185.1). NCBI lineage: Eukaryota > Metazoa > Chordata > Actinopteri > Cypriniformes > Catostomidae > Moxostoma > Moxostoma hubbsi. The sequence continues at coordinate 20,885,974 of JAVLUX010000020.1, read as the reverse complement.
TTTACAAATAAAAATTTTAGTGACTCCACTCGAATCTTTTAGAGATGGATTGAACCTGAATTGTGTAATTTCATTTTGTGATGCTAGTAGTGCTAAACTTGATCCCTTTATTCCTACATGATTTACTGCCAACATTTGTTTCGCCTCTTTCTTGGGACAGTTTTAAAGTTGTATCACAAATCTTTTGCACAAAAAAACCCTCTGAAGACTCATGGTAGACTAGAATTCCATTTTACTGATTCTCGCAGTAACTAGTTGTGCCTGGCTAAATAATTAAAAATGTCAGACCAGAAGTGCATTTCCAAACAATTTTGTCCTACTTTCTATAATGAACAGAAAAGCACACTTTGTCATCCTGAGCAATTACGAACTAGATGTGAAGGGAAGCAGATGTTGGAACATGTTGTGATCTATCATCTATGATGGATAACACCTCCAATCTCGTAATGGCCATTTGTAATATTTGATTAACAATATGAGTCAAAAATAGAGAGCTATTATCTCTCTGAAATGTGCAACCGTTATTCTGAATTGCACAGTGTGAGTCATCCTTCATTTAACATTCAGAAAAGCTATCCATTGTGCATCATAATTACTGTTAAGAGACTTGAAGAACAATGACATCATAAATGCTTAAACATGCAGTAAGAAACTCTTGGCTGCATTATTAAGTTAGTAGGCATTTTAAACTTACAGCTTTTGGACATGCATTCCTTTTCAGATGTGTTGATGGACTCAACGACGGCAACGGCTGAGCTGGGCTGGACGATATATCCATCATTGGGGGTGAGGCTCATTGAAATAATTTAGATGATCAGACCTAGTGTAAACTGAATAATTCAATGCACAAATTTATCATGACTAATGTGGTGCTTTGTCGAAAATAGAAGTTGAATGAATTCCCAATTATATTGTCTTTAAAGCAATCAATGTCATTAGTCTCACTATTGAATATTCTAGGCATAGCTGTCATAATGGGTCTGTTCCAAAACCGAGTGAGCTGCCTAGCTGTCTTCTGCCTAAATAGTTAGTTGTCTTCTAAGGCAGCATCCTTACAGGGGTGGAACCTCAAAAGGGACTGCTTCGGAATGGTCTACATACAGTGCATTCAGAAAGTATTCAGACCACTTAAATTTTTTTTTACATTTTGTTGTTGCAGTCTTATGCTAAAATGCTTTTAAAACAATTTTCACATCAATCTACACTCCATACCCATAATGAAGCAAAAAACTGTTTTTTTTTAACTTTGCAAATTTATTAAAAATAAAAAACTGATAAAACACATTGACGTAAGTATTGTAAATTTAGCTCAGTTGCATCCCATTTCTCTGTTTCTACACTTTGATTGGAGTCCACCTTTGGCAAACTCAATTGATTGGTCATGATTTGGAAAGGCACACACCTGTCTATATAAGGTCTCACAGCTGCAAATGCATAATAGAGCACAAACCAAGCCATGAGGTCAAAGGATCTGCCTGCAGAGCTCAGTGACATGATTGTGTCGAGGCACAGATCTTGGGAAGACTACAAAAACATTCTGGATGCATTGAATGTTACCAAGAGCACAGTGGCCTCCATTATTCTTGAATGGAAGAAGTTTGGAACAACCCGGATTATTCCTAGAGCTGGCCACCTGGCCAAACTGAGCAATCAGGGGACAAGAGACTTGGTAAGCAAGAAACCCAATGGTCACTCTGGTTGAGCTCCAGAGATCATTTGTGGAGATGGGAGAAACTTGCAGAAGGACAATCATCACTACAACACTCTACCGATCTGGGCTTTATGGCAGAGTGGCCATAAAGCCACAAAGCCTCTCCTCAGTGCAAGACATAAAAAAGCACCTAAAGGACTCTCAGACTGTGAGAAGCAAGATTCTCTGGTCTGATGAAATGAAGATTGAACTGTTTGGTCTCAATTCCAAGTGTCATGTCTGGAGGAAACCTGTGCAATACCATCCCAATGGTGAAGCATGATGGTCGTAGCATCATGCTGCGGGTGTTTTTTTTCAGCGGCAGGGACTGGGTCACTGGTCAGGGTTGAAGGAAAGCTGAACTCAGCAAAATACAGAGATATCCATAATGAAAACCTGGTCCAGAGCTCTCAGGACCTCAGACTGGGCCAAACATTCACCTTCCAACAGGACAATGACCTTAAGCACACAGCCAATACAATGCAAGTGTGGCTTAGGGGCAACTCTGTGAATGTCATTGAGTGGCTCAGCCAGTGCCCGGACTTGAACCCAATCGAACATTTTTGGAGAGACCTGAAAATGGCTGTCCACCAACAGTCCTCATCCAACCTGACAGAGCTTGAGAGGATCTGCAGAGAAGAATGGCAGAAAATGCCCAAATCTTGGTGTGCTAAGCTTGTCACTTCATACTCAAAAACACTTCCAAAGGAGCTTCAACTAAGTACTGAGTTAAGGGTCTGAATACTTACGTAAATTTAAATTTTTTCTTTTTAATACATTTGCAGTTATCAAAAATCTGTTTTTTGCTTTGTCATTATGGGGTGTGGAGCATAGATTGATGTGAAAAAAAATCATTTAAAGCATTTTGCAAAAGGCAGCAACATAACAAAATGTGGATAAAAATGAAGGGATCTGAATACTTTCTGAATGTACTGTTGGCTGCAACTTTGTGCACTAAACAAATGGGATACTTAGGTAACAATGGGCCCTTTTACAGACTGGGATGACGCATTTCCATCTTATTTAGCATTGAAATCTGTCAAACTTTTTTATATTGGCAATTTTTTTTTGTTATATTTCCCTGAAATACATTTAAAAAATAAGAGTTACCACAGCTGGGATTAGGTTTCTAATACAACTGCAGAGGGAGTGACAGAAAACTCTTTCTCTCTTCTGATTGCTGTAATCAACTGTCTCTATTTTTTTATTATTTGGAAAGCTGTGAAAGCATAAGGATTTTTTTATTTGCTGAAATGGGTAAGCAAACATTAATATTTGATGTGGTCTTTAGTGATGGGCATTCCGACTCTTTTCAGTGAGCTGGCTCGTTCGGCTCACCTCACCAAAAAGAGTTGTCCCTTTTGGCTCCTAAACGGCTCTTTAAAAAAATATATATTTTGTATTTTTTCAAGTCAAACAGCTTGTGATAGTTTGACTATAATTGGTGTTAAAACAATTCGAATTAAGTTATTAAATGAAATCATACTACCTTAACCACAATGTATTTAAAAATACATTGGTTTGTTATGAAAAATAATGCTATTAAACATTTGCATTGAAATTATAACTTTTTATTGTATATAAACAAATTGCAAATAATTCTAACCATTCAAAACTAATACAGTCTGCATAACATATCAAAGAAAAATAAATAACGATTTGCAGAACTGTAGCATCCCACAAATTGAAATAAATGTAAAAAAAGATGGATGCTATTACACAAGTGTAACTTTTGTAACAATTCAAAACTAATACAATCTGAACAATCCACCCTCCCTCACGCATCTTTGGTTCATTGGTTGACTCTGCGTGTCTGATTGAACGGAACAACAGGTGAGGCCGTTAGTCTGAGCAGACAGTCGAACGAATGTGTGTGCGCTTGAGCATTTAGGCCTACATTATTTTATTACTCTTTTCGTTCTTTGAATTAGTTAATTCTATTCATTTAAATCTTTTGATTATTCATATCTTAATTAAATAAATAAATAAATTTATAAATAGATTTGGCTCTTCTGATATGTGAGCTGGCTCCCAACGTTCACATACAAAGAGCCGGCTCTTAGAGCCGACTCGAAAGATCCATCACTAGTGGTCTTCCATTTACCCGCTATCGTTTACTTTTCTCGTTCCAAGCCCAGATATGTGAAAAGGGTCCATTGGTTTCTGTGGAGATTTACATATTTGGCATATTGCTAAGCTTATGATAAAAATCATAATAATCAAAATAAAAGAGTTGATTTTTAATTTAAATATTGAATTAAATACAGTAAGTTTTTTTTTTATGATCAATGTTCCTCCAACTTCATTGTAGAGCCCTTCAGAGGACAGGGAGGGAATTTATTTTCTGAAATAGTTTTGCGTTCCCCTTGCAATAGTTTTATGTTCCCTCGCAAAAAGTTTTGCGTTCTCTTGCAATTCTGCAAATATCATAAAAAACATGCTTTTAGTAGTACTATAGCTACAGACATCATTTATTTACACATGATCTTTGCTTTGGTTCCAGTGGGAAGAGGTGAGCGGCTACGATGAGCACATGAACACCATCCGCACTTACCAGGTGTGTAATGTCTTTGATGCCAACCAGAACAACTGGGTGCGCACTAAATACATCCAGCGGCGAGGAGCCCAGCGCATCCATGTGGAGATGAAGTTCTCTGTGCGAGACTGCAGCAGCATCCCTAACGTTCCTGGCTCCTGTAAGGAGACCTTCAATCTTTACTATTTTGAGGCTGACTCTGAAGTAGCCACCAAGGTGTATCCAGCATGGATGGAGAACCCCTGGATCAAGGTGGACACCATTGCAGCTGATGAGAGCTTCTCCCAGGTGGACTTGGGTGGACGTGTAATGAAGATAAACACAGAAGTACGCAGTTTCGGGCCTGTGTCTCGTAATGGCTTCTACTTGGCCTTTCAGGATTATGGAGGCTGCATGTCACTCATCGCAGTGAAGGTTTTCTTTCGCAAGTGCCCCCGAATTATTCAGAATGGGGCTGTCTTTCAGGAGACCTTATCTGGGGCAGAGAGCACCTCTCTGGTGTCAGCTCGGGGCACTTGTATACATAATGGAGAGGAAGTGGATGTACCCATTAAACTGTACTGCAATGGGGATGGGGAGTGGTTGGTACCTATCGGGCGCTGTGTGTGCAAGGCAGGATACGAGTCTGTGGAGAATGGGACTATGTGTACAGGTAAGTTTTGTTGATTATTGAATATGATTAGTATTTGGAGTCATTTAATTTACTTTAAAGGTTTGCCAATCTTGTCTGGTCTGGTTTTGATGCACACACTGTATAAATGTGCAGTTGTTTCTTTAGGAGATTTTTCTACCTAACATGAACTGTAAAAATTATTTTCTTTGGTGTAACTTAATGTAGTCAGCTTGTTCCAGCCATTTAAAATTATATTTGTGACTTAAATAAAGGATAACATACTGTCTGCTGGTTGTTATCATGAATCAAACCCAGACAAGGTAATCAGAAACCTTAAACAAATCTGGGCGGTATTTTATCATCTTAAAGGGTTTATTTTGCAACAAATAGCCCAAGCAAAGTTTGATATCTACACCTCTAAAGCACCCCGAAAAAAGATATATGGATGAATTAAGAACATCTAAAAAAATCATGAATTCACAATAAACCTCTCCCATAAGACACGATGCATGCAATTGCAAATTTACAATTTTTTTTACAGAAGTTTGGAATAATTAATTTTGCTCTATTGGAAAGAAATTGGTACTTTTATTCAACAAAGTAGCGTTCAACTGATCACAGTGTATAGTCAGGACATTAATAACTTTTACAATTTGGAAAAAAATGTCAGAACTTCTTTAAACTACTTCAAAGAGTTCTCATCAAAAAATCCTCCATGTGCAGCAATGACAGCTTTTCAGATCCTTGGCATTCTAGCTGTCAGTTTGTCCAGATACTCAGTTGACATTTCACCTCACGCTTCCTGTAACACTTGCCATAGATGTGGCTGTCTTGTCGGGCACTTCTCACGCACCTTACAGTCTAGCTGATCCCACAAAAGCTCAATGGGGTGAAGATCAAAACACAATTTTTTCAATTATCTGTTGACCAATGTTTTTCTGTTTCAAAAATGGCTTTTTCTTTGCAATTCTTCCCATAAGGCCTGAACTCCTGAGTCTTCTCTTTACTGTTGTACATGAAACTGGTGTTGAGCGGGTAGAATTCAATGACGCTGTCAGCTGAGGACATGTGAGGCATCTATTTCTCAAACTAGAGACTCTGATGTACTTCTCCTCTTGTTTAGTTGTACATCTGGTCATCCACATTTCTTTCTGTCCTTATTAGAGCCAGTTGTTCTTTGTCTTTGAAGACTGCAGTGTACACCTTTGTATGAAATCTTCAGTTTTTTGTCAATTTCAAGCATTGTATAGCCTTCATTCCTCAAAACAAAGATTGACTGATGAGTTTCTAGAGAAAGCTGTTTATTTATTTATTTGCCATTTTTGACCTAATATTGACCCTTAGACATGCCCGTCTATTGCATACAGTGGCAACTTGAAAACAAACAGAAAGACATTAGTTTTAATAAAAAAAAATGTTAGCCCCTTTTTTCTACTACTTAGCAGGTCCTCTTGGTGGTATGTTTACTCACCTCATTCTGGGTGGCGGAGGACAATACTCAGTTGCCTTCACTTCTGAGACCGTCAGTCTGCGTGCGCATCTTATCACGTGGCTCATTGTGCATGACACTGGGGAGACTCCGCCTGTGGAGGCTTATGCTACCCTCCGCGATCCATGCACAACTTACCACGCACCACACAGAGAGCGAGAACCACTAATCGCGAGTCACTCAGCACGCCCTAGATCACGACTCCAGTGGTGGTAGTCTGCGTCAATACTCGTTGAGCTACCCAGGCCCCCAAAGACAATGTTACATTTCATTTAACTAACCAAATAGCTTTCAGCAGTGTTTGATATTATGGCAAGAGATTTTCTAGTACCAAATTAGCAATTTAGCATGATTACTCAAGGATAAGGTGTTGGAGTGATGGCTGCTGGAAATGGGGCCTCTCTAGATTTGAAAAAAAATTACTTTTTTTAAATAGTGATGGTGTTGTTGTTTTTTACATCAGTAATGTCCAGACTATACTTTGTGATCAGTTGAATGACACTTTGGTAAATTAAAGTACCAATTTCCTTCCGAAACAGCAAAATCTGTACATTATTCCAAACTTTTGACAGAAGGGTATATCATTTATAATCATTTTGATGTGTATTTATGTAATGATAGAGAGGAAGAACAGTATAATGTCCCCCCTGAATGCACACACTCACACACACAAACATACACGTCACCGAGTTATACTATTGAGAGCTGACATATATGTACAACACATTCACTGGCCTTCCCACTCAAGCTTATGAAAGCCAGTTAAAAGAAATCAGGCCATTGTGACTTCATCGCTGCCTATGTCTGTCCATGTGCAGCAGTTTTTTTCAGTCACACTCAGTGTTATTTCAGACTAAATGCATTGCACAGACAAATACACAATCACATTTAAAGGGATAGTTCACCCAAAAATGAATATTCTGTCATCATTTTCTCAACATTACTGTTTGTTACACACCTGTATGACAATATTTCTTCAGTAGAACACAAAAGGTGAAGCTTTGAAGAATATCCTGGCCCTTTTTTCCTGTCAACTCTCGCCAAAATTACAAAAAAGAACCATAAAAGTCGTTCAACAACCTGTGTGCTTTATAACTCTTTTGAAGCAATTTGATATCTGCCTCTAGCTCTTATTTGTATGTTTGTGAGAGTTCTTGAGAGAAGTAGCAATGTCCAGTCTGTAAATTTTTTGTTGTTGTCATATCTGTATCAGTTGAGCCAGTTATCAAAACTGGTCTATTCATTCATGAATCAGACTGATCTGGTTCTCAAGTTTAACTCAATGACTCAATTATCCAGTTGAAATGGTTAAAGGGATAGTTCACCCCCCCAAAAAAATCCACATTCTCTCATCATTTACCCTCATGCCATCCCAGAATTTCTTTTTTCTGCAGAATGCAAATGAAGATATTTAGAATTATGTCTCAGCTTTGTAGGTCCATACAATGAAAGTGAATTGTGACCAAAAAGAACATAAAATCAGCAAAAAAGTAATCCATACTATTCCAGTGGTTTAATCACAGAAGTTGTCTTCTGAAGTTCTGAAGGAGTTTTGGTCTGTTCTCACACAAAACTGATTTGATCATTTCAGAAGATATGGATTGAAACACTGGAGTCATATGGATAACATTTATGCTGCTTTTATTTGCTTTTTGGAGCTTGAAATTTTTGTTCACAATTCACTTGCATTGTATGGACCTGCTGAAATATTCTTCTTAAAATATTTGTGTTCTGCAGAAAATTCATACATATCTGGGATGGCATGAGGGTGAGTAAATGATGAGATAATTTAGATTTTTGGGTGAACAATCCCTTTAACAGCTTACTGGAGGGGAAGATTAATAGTGAATAACAGCCCAGTCCTCATTCACTTACGAAAAAGAGTGGCCAGGATGCTCTCCAAAATTTAAATCATACATGTTTGGAACAACATGAGTGTGAGTAGATAATGACAGGATATCATTTTTGGGTGAACCAATCCTTCAAAACTGCTATTAACTGCTAACTCCAAAGATTATGGAGTTTTTCTTGCATGATTTGACATGGAAGTAGTCCTGTTTCTGAGAGCACAAGAGGCCAGTAATGAATAGAATCCACTCAGTTGTACAGTAATGCTGCCTAGATAGGTTTGAATGAATAGAACGATTTAGGAGGAAAAAGGTGTTTTTTTCCATCCTCACTCAGCACTCGACAGATATGATTACATTCAAGGAGAGCACGGTTGCAATGTGGGAGTGAATTTGGCAGAGTACTCCTGGGTACTGTTGACAGAATCTAAATTACTAATATCCCCCCATCTGGAGCAGCTGATAGTTGGAAATCGGCAATATCCTGAGCGAGCACAAGGCAGACAGTCTCTTTTATTTCCCTTGGTGTTAATCCTCCTTGCTGCCACCACTTTAATGACATGCCTAATTGACTAATTTGGAGTGTGCGGGGGAGCTGGGTGGATGCTTCAATGCTGCCCTCCATGGCGAGTCCATTCAAAAACTAATGAATCCCCCTGTGGTTGTTAAGCGAGGACTGCATGTAGACAAATGGATCTATGAATTCCAACTTACGTCCCTGAAGGAAATATGCAGTAGCAATATTCATTAAAGTGAAGTAGGAACATAATGGTCTAATTGATAGCAAGCTTAACATGTAATTCTGTTAAATTGTAACATTTTATGTGTTATTGTAGAAAATCGGAACAGTGGTACAATACTGGATGCTTTATAGGGAGGTATAACGTCAAAAGCCTATGTAAATTATTTAATCAGTGTATATATATTTTCAATGATCTTACAAGGCTCAACAATAAGGATTTCCTAATCCATGCCTTTGTTGGAAAATTATTACATTTTTATAGTTTTTGATCCATTCTTACTAGTTTCCAAGAATATCATAATTCATTATTGCAATCCCAACAAAACTTCTACTATGATGGCCACCTAAATAAATTTACCGTATTGAAATCCACAGAACTTACAACAATAATGTTCAATGCTCAAGAATGCAAATATTTAATAAGTTTGCAAGGCATTAAAACACATATGCAGTATATAATCAATACAATTAAGTTGTATTGACAACACAGCACTTGTCCAAAAATCAAGTGACAATTCTGTCAACTGAGCCGAAAATGTATCACACAGGCCTTGTACCAACTTTATTGTTGAGCCCTTCCTTATATTTACTCGTTGAAATATGATTGAACATGAATCCAAAATTATAGGAACAGCCTGACCACATAATTTGGGAAATAGCATTTAGATCTGTCTTATGCCAGGAATATTCTCTCTACAGTCAAGAGCTGAGACTCACCCACAACTATTTAATAAGTAATTATAGTGTCCGCATTAATTCACTTAATCCTGCCCGACCTTCCTACCCTCTCCGTTCTTTTCCAGATACTATATGCACTTCTGTCCTCTTGCTGTCTTTCAAGTGTGGGTTTGTGCTCTTGCCTGTGATAAATATTATTCACCGGCCCTCTAGATTGCATTTCATAAGTAATTACATAGTCCTCATGCTTCAGTCTCTGGTTGTATTAGCGTGTAATGATTATAAATAGTGAAATTTAATCTGGCACTGTTTAATTTTACTGAATGGAACTGAACTGCGGCTAAATCCTCTAGTCATGCTCGCTTATACCTTAAAACAAGATGAATGTTGAATGAATGCTTATAATTTGTTGACCTAAAATCAATAATTCCTCTATGGAATGCTGCAATGTGCATTTATTTTAGTATGTTGAACTCTCAATTAGGGGTAATGGTTTTGTTATCTTGTTATCTTGTAGTTTGAATATGGCATTTAATTATCTAGGGAGTACCTAAAATCCAATTTTTGCTTTGTTGCTGTGTAATTACAAAGAAAAAAGCTTACAATTAATCAAAACTGTGTATTCTTTATTATGTAATTCAGAAGTGCTTATATTTGCTATCCTGCAATGGATATCTACTGAAAAATGTATTTAATCTTTCAATGTTGGTGGACAATTTCAGATAAAAGGCAACACAGAAAACTTAGTGAACTTTGTGAAACACAGCTGCTGTTTAAAAGCTTTGGTTTCATGTATTTTATTAGCTGGATAATGTGTTCAGATGGGTGCACATACACTGTAAATCATATTGAGATAACACTTTTCATATTCAGAAAATGGAGGTCTCAGTGGGCAGTTCATCTTTACCTCATCAGTTTACATAACATTCATGACTTATTTATTTATATATCATGGTAATTTTCTGAAATACAGAGAGAGGTATAAAAGGATCACCTTGGCTCCTTCAGTGTCATCACCTAGATAATGATTAGAGAATACCAGGCATATGATATATTTAGCCTAACATAGGTATTGAATGTGTCTCTGGATGTAATCATATATAGGAGTGAATGTGTGGTCTGGGAAGTCCCAAGATGAACTTTGAATGGAAGAATAGAGAGGTGCTGGAGCCTGTCTGCAGGACTGACTTTATCAGTTTCAGCTCTAATCCAATCTCAGCAGCACATTGCTGCAGGGAGGTCATTGCAACCTTATTTGTTCATATGTCGCAGGATGTATTTCAATTTGTTTCACCACAGCGATGAATGGAAAGATGCTGCAAGTGAACAATAACAAAAAATAACAAAAAAATCGAATCAGTTTTGTTATTATTAAAAAGCATTTGTCCATGCATAAAAACAATAATATATATATATATATATATATATATATATATATATATATATATATATATATATATATATACATACATACATACATACATACATACATACATACACACACACACACACACACACACACACACATATGCATGAACATATGTATGTACATAAGTATGTATGTGTGTGTGTGTGTATATATATTTATATATATATATATATATATATATATATATATATATATATATATACAGTATATATATATATAATATCATTCTAATTATTATGATTATTATTTTATAAATATATTCCCCCTGGAATTTATTTTTGTGAATTTATTCTTATGAGGGCATATCTTTTCTAACCATAATGAAGCACATTTCATGCCATCCTTTTATGCCAAGTACTTCAATTTAGTATAAAATATATTCCATCTGAATATTTAGAATAGTTCACTAGGCTTAGAATACAATTTTAAGAAATAGGGTGATCTCATTAGTATTCATAGATATTTGTATGTAATGTTTACAAATGCATTTTTGTATGTTTGAATAGACATGAAAACTTACAATATCAGTGGATTCAGAGCTTCTTAAACGTAAGTGATTGTACAGCTTTAGAGACAAACAAATCCTTTTACAAACCTTTAAGAGGATACTGCTGCTGGTGAAAGAGGCCTTTTTGTCAGTGACGGCTCGTCAGAGGGGGCAAGGGAGACTGAGCCTCCTCAAATATTCAAAATGAATGTATCAGTATTCAGTATCAAGCCTGCTTGTGGTTAACTGACAGGTGAAGAGAAAATTCCAAAATAGGCCAAAATATCAATGGAATAAGTTATTGGAAGTTTTAAAAACATGTGAAAGTTTGAACGACAGGATCATAAGTAAATTTGACACAATGCAGCAGTGGAAGATGGAGTTCATCTATAAATAATGTATTTGGTGAGTAGATGTTACTACATAGAATGGGGCCCTCCATTCTTTTATAAATGTTTGCATTGATCATATTCTGTAACTGGCATTACTTCATTTGTTCCGTTCGTTTGTTGTATTGGCAAGTGGTGAGTTGGTGATCAGAAAGATTATAACAGAACAGTAGTTATCAAGACTATTTAAAGACGTCAGGGAGAGGACATCAGCTAAGAACGGAAGCATAATTACCAGCAAAAGCATACAATAAAATATGATATTTAGACCCACTGCATTTTTTTATTGGCTTGATCTTTCAATACTGATTTATTTGCCTACTCTGAAAATTCCATCATGGATCAGCACTAGACTCATCACAGAACTATATTGGCCACGTTATCGTAATCAGTGAATTTTCCACCTCTAAAATCAGTATCAGTCTAAAAACAAATCAATTTAAGTGGTCAGTTCAGTGGAAGACTTTATTATTTTTATATTATATTGTACAGCCTTAGTTGATAATGAAAGTTGATCATAATACTACAATAAAATGTCTATGCAATGCACACTATAACACAGTAAACTAAAAGATAAAACAAGGATAAGGTAATGATAGGGATAAAATATACTTTAACATTATATACATGAAAAATTATATGCCTAAATATTCAATATAACAATTACAAGAAGTCAAATTCAGAAATTGTAAATATTAGCAAACATTTCACAGTTACTTCCCCCGACAATGTAGATACATCGGGATCAGTCAGCACGAATAATGATCAGTTCATACAACCGTGACAAGCAATATAAGCTTCATCAACCCTACAAGACAACATATCCAAGCATTATAGCAGGTTAACAACTTTGCCAAAAGGATAACAGATAAACATCCATCTAGACTGCAATGATACTGTCCTGAACTGTGTGAGTGTGACTGACTAAACTGAACATAGTTTCTCCAGCTGGAACACGAGACGGACGGTTATTCTTTCCTGTCTTTACGGACGCGAAGTAGTGACGCAAGGATGTATGTCATAAGCCAGAGATTTCATGCCAGACAGCTCAAAATACAAATAATTTTTATTGGCTAACCTTACTGAATCAGGGTAAGGACACTGATTTTGAACACTGATTTTTTTATGTACTCAATCAATAATGGCAATTTGTTAATTTTTAAACAAAAAAACTCTTACGTGGTGTAGCTTTTCACAGCTGAATGATTGAGTTTCACTAGGGACAGTAGCGGTACTGACTTGATTGGTTGTTACACGTAAGACAATGATTGTTATTGATCGTCTTACCAGACTTGCATCAGCTCTTTGATCTCTCTCCTTGATGTAAAAAAATCCCTTCATGTGTCCTGATCTATTTATCTATATTGAGGATGCATTTATTTTTTAAGATGCAACTGAATTAGAGTGTGCAGGTTTTTTTGCTTATGGTGTATGCCCCTTTTTTTGTTCAGCGTTAGATTATGCCATGTATGTATGTCATGTATTTTGTAGATTATAAAACCATTCCACCATGTGGTTTCTTTGGAGGCTTTCAAGCCAAATGTGCTCAGCGTGTACTCGAGTGTGCATTGAAGCAAACTGCTTTTGAGCTGACCTTTGTGTCTAAAGATGTTAGGCTTTCGATAAGGGCAAGTCTGAATTTGAGCTCTCTGAATGAGTTGCCTTTTACATTCAAATCAAAATATTGCCATACAAAATAGAATTTTTGGGCTGTACCAGTTTCCAACCAGTTTCAAGTGATAGTTCACCCAAATATACGAATTCATAATTTCTTCTGTGGATCACAAAAGTAAATATTAGGAAGTATGTTAGGAACTGAGAGCCTCAGTCACCATTCACTTTCATTGTATATAATAAAACAGAGGAGCATCAACATTCTTCAGAATTTCTCCCCTTGTGTTCCAAAAAATAAAGTAATTTATGTAGATTTGGAACAACATGAGGGTGAGTAAATGACAACAGAATTTTAATTTTCAGTGAATTGTCTCTTAAAATAATAATTACATGTAAGTATTATAACGAAGTTCCAGCGAATACAACTTCTGTAGTTTGCGCACACAAAACCCTGCCTCTCTGAGAGACATGAAAATCTGTAGTGAGATAATAGATGAGGCTTGAGAAGAGAACAGGGTTAATCAATGCTGAGAGCTGGATGTCCACACCGGAGCTGCCTGACCCTCATCTCTTTGATGGGAAGCAGGTGTCCTGTTGTCATCGATGAGGGGCTCATTGATCAAAGACCCTTCAGGAGTCCAGTGCTCATCCATCAGGCTCCAGTGGCCAGGCAATGTCATGAAAACGAGGGCTGTCAGCTTCTCCTCCTCACACATCACCATAAAAGAAAGAGCACTTCACTGGCCAGGCAAAGAAAAAAAAAGTCAACTAGAAGGGATTTTTTTTGTTTCCTTTTGTGTTTGCCTATAGACTGAAGTTAGTAATGTTTCTTTATTTAGCTTAGTATAGATTTTTAAAGGGATAGTTTTCATCCAAAAAACATCTGTCATCATTTACTCACCCTCATGTGGTTATAAATCTGTTTGGCATTATTTCATATGTTTTTATTCACAAAAGGAGCTATGCAAAATGTTAGAGATTGACAGCCTCAGTCACCATTTACTTTCATTGTATGGAAAAACGAGCAGTTTCAGCATAATTCAAAGTTTCTGAAAAATAATACTGCTTGAAATGACATGAGGGTGAGGAAGTCACGATTATTTTTGAGTGAACTATCCCTTTGATAATGATTACACATATGAGAAAGGTTAGGGTGTGTTGTGTTCGGTGTTGCAGAGCTGATTTGGAAAAGTCAAAGTCCTCCAGCATGTCAAACTGCAGCTAATTGACCTACATGGGGACATAAATGGTGCTTAAAATGGGCTGCCCATCTTCAGCTGTGCTCACACACTGGCACACCTGTTTAAATGGGTGACAAAAGGGCCGTGCTGGGGGGCAGAAAGAAATAGGCATGTAAGGACTATGTTGTGCAGATGTGAAATTGGGCTGAATTTCAAACCTGCAGTCAACCCAGTCAAAACCAGCCCACTGACTGAAGTAGGTGCTTTTGAAATTGGATTTAAAGTGTTTCATCTGTTTTTGTCTTAGTATTTTTTACCTATGTTCTCAACCACGGGTTTTAGAAAACAAGAGAAGAAAATTATATTTTTTGTTTTGCGCATACCCATGGCTATTCAGAAAAGGGTATGTCATAAGGTTTCATACTTTTTTAAATAATGTAAAATGGTTTTGCTGCACATAATATAAAACTCCTCAAAAAACTTTCAATTGTATTGTCAACTGAATAGGAAGCCATTAAAATACTGTTTTCTGTGAAGAAATGTATCTTAAATTATTTATATATATATATATATATATATATATATATATATATATATATTTAGCTGATTTGGAAGGAAATTTGTTCTTTAATTCTCCAAAGTGGCATTCAGCTGTAAGTATAGTCTGGACATTACTGATGTAAAAAAAAAAAAAACACCATCACTATTTGAAAAAAGTCATATTTGATCAAATCTAGACAGGCCCCATTTCCAGCAGCCATCACTCCAACACCTTATCCTTGAGTAATAATGCTAAATTGCTAATTTGTTTCCAGAAAATCTCTTGTCATAATATCAAACACCGTTGATAGCTATTTTGATTTATTAAATGAAGCTAAATATTGTCTTTGTGATTGTTTTTGAGCTGCCACAGTATGCAATAGACTGGCATATCTTAAGGACATTATTACGTCAAAAATGGCAAAAAGGAAACGTCTTTCTTCTAGAAACTCATCAGTCAATCATTGTTTTGAGGAATGAAGTCTATGCAATGCTTGAAATTGCCAGAAAACTGAAGATTTCATACAAAGGTGTACACTGCAGTCTTCAAAGACAAAGGACAACTGGCTCTAACAAGGATAGAAAGAAATGTGGAAGACCAGATGTACAACTAAACAAGAGAGTAGTACATCAGAGTCTCTATTTTATAATTTTTTTCAGAATAATTCTGCTAGTCTAACCTCAATGATGCTAAACATATATCATGTTCGTATTAATTTCAACTTAAAAATTTAAAATGAGAAAAGTGATAAAAGAGAAAATCATGGGCATTCAAGAATCCAGTCTTTTGATGTATTGCTCAAACTTCAGAAAATAAATGTATGAGCACTGATTAACATGGTATTTTTAAAAAGAGCATAAAATTGGAGAGTCACATGATGCCATGAGAGGATCGGCGAGCTCTGCGCACTTTGCAAGTTTTAACACTTTTAATGACATAAAACAGTGAGATTCGATGCACTCTGTTCCATAACTGTTCTAGGAGGACAATATGTAAAAAAAGGAGACATTAAAAGACACATGCTCAAGCTGATACCCCCGAGAGGGCTGCTAGCCAGGGAGTCAATTTAGTCTGGGAAGTGCGAGAAATGCGTCGAGAGATGTTGAACATGTCGGCAAAATGCTGACGAAGGTCAATGCTGACTTGGAGGATCTCATTGTGATACATCGATCAATCACTGCTGTGGAGGTGAAGTTCTAATTTTAGCTGAAATTCAGGGTCAAAGTCTTATTTTGGCTAATATTTATGCACCTAATGAGGATGATGAGGGCTTTTATATACAGTGAGGGAAAAAAGTATTTGATCCCCTGCTGATTTTTTACATTTGCCCACTGACAAAGAAATGATCAGTCTATAATTTTAATGGTAGGTTAATTTGAACAGCGAGAGACAGAATAACAACAAAAATATCCAGAAAAAAGCATGTCAAAAATGTTATAAATTGAATTGTATTTTAATGAGGGAAAAAAGTATTCAACCCCCTCTCAATCAGAGATTTCTGGCTCCCAGTTGTCTTTTATACAGGTATCGAGCTGAGATTAGGAGCACACTCTTAAAGGGAGTGCTCCTAATCTCAGTTTGTCACCTGTATAAAAGATACCTGTTCACAGAAGCAATCAATCAATCAAATTCCAAACTCTCCACCATGGCCAAGACCAAAGAGCTTTCCAAGGATGTCAGGGACAAGATTGTAGATCTACACAAGGCTGGAATGGGCTACAAGACCATCGCCAAGCAGCATGGTGAGAAGGTGACAACAATTGGTGCGATTATTCGCAAATGGAAGAAACACAAAAGAACTGTAAATCTCCCTCGGTCTGGGGCTCCATGCAAGCTCTCACCACATGGAGTTGCAATGATCATGAGAACGGTGAGGAGTCAGCCCAGATCTACACGGGACAATCTTGTCAATGATCTCAAGGCAGCTGGGACCATAGTCACCAAGAAAACAATTGGTAACACACTACACCATGAAGAACTGAAATCCTGCAGTGCCCGCAAGGTCCCCCTGCTCAAGAAAGCACATGTACAGGCCCGTCTGAAGTTTGCCAATGAACATCTGAATGATTTAGAGGAGAACTGGGTGAAAGTGTTGTGGTCAGATGAGACCAATATCGAGGTCTTTGGCATCAACTCAACTCGCCATGTTTGGAGGAGGAGGAATGCCAGGACCCCAAGAACACCATCCCCACCGTCAAACATGGAGGTGGAAACATTATGCTTTGGGGGTGTTTTTCTGCTAAGGGGACAGGATAACTTCACCGCATCAAAGGGACGATGGACGGGGCCATGTACCGTCAAATCTTGGGTGATAACCCAAGTATGACAATGACCCAAAACACACGGCCAAGGCAACAAAGGAGTGGCTCAAGAAGAAGCACATTAAGGTCCTGGAGTGGCCTAGCCAGTCTCCAGACATTAATCCCATAGAAAATCTGTGGTGGGAGCTGAAGGTTCGAGTTGCCAAACGTCAGCCTCAAAACCTTAATGACTTGGAGAAGATCTGCAAAGTGGAGTGGGACAAAATCCCTCCTGAGATGTGTGCAAACCTGAAGAAACATCTGACCTCTGTGATTGCCAACAAGGGTTTTGCCACCAAGTACTAAGGGATGTTTTACAGAGGGGTTGAATACTTATTTCCCTCATTAAAATGCAATTCAATTTATACAATTTTTGATATGCCTTTTTTCTGGATTTTTTTGTTGTTATTCTGTCTCTCAGAATAGATCATTTGTTTGTCAGTGGGCAAACATACAATATCAGCAGGGGATCAAATAATTTTTCCCTCACTGTAGATCTTGAAGGTATGTTTCAAGGCACTGGCACCCACATTTGATGGACTCAGTCCTTGATCATAGTGAAGCAAAAGTGTAAGCCCCCTAGAGTGACATTGAAGCTTCACAGGATATGTACAAATCTTTGTCTTACAGATATTTGGAGACCTTTGAACCCATCTGGTAGGGACTATAATTTTTTTTCATCAGTCAATAAGATTTACCCTAGAATAGATTTTTCTTTTTTATATCTTAGTCCCTCATTTCTTATGTTGTTGATTGCTCAACTGGAAACATTTTAGTCTCAGATCATGCCCTGGTGTGTTTAGAGGTGTTGCCAGATTTGGAGAAAAATAAATCATATAGTTGGCATTTTAATGTATCCCTTTTGCAAAATCCTGAATCCAACAAATACTAAAGACTGAAATAAATGTATATATGGAGACCAACTGATCCTCTGTGGGCGTGGCATGGGAGGCACTTAATGCAGTTCTTAGGGGTTGGATCATACAGAATGCCTCATTCACCAAAAAATCCAAAGTGTAAGAACTTGTGAAATTGGAAGGGAATATTAAAAGTGCAGATGCAGAACTGAAGTGCCGAATGTCGTCTAATGGCCTCAGAGAATTGACCCGATTGAAATACAGATATAATACTATTTTGTCATGGAAGGTTGAGTTTTGGCTATTCAGGGCAAGTCATACTTTGAGTCAGGGGCAAGGCAGGAAAACTTCTGGCTAGATATATAAAACAGAGAGTCTTATTCTACCATTCCCTCAGTGAAATCTGCTGGTGTTGAAATATTTACCTCATCCATGGATATTAATAATGCTTTTAAAATGCAGGGAGCAGATGTGTGAGCAACGAGCTCTGCGCATTTTGTTAAAATCTTTAGAATTTTAATGTGATAACACTCAGATACACATTTGCTTTTTGAGGTTAAATGTGGCAAAGATGTCAAAATACTCGGGTTCTGGAGACAATAAAAGACACGTACGTGCTCAGGATGAAAGTCCTGTCAGGCCTACAGACCGGGGACTCGATTTGGTTGGTGCGATGGGAGAGGAGATCCAGCGTCAACTGTCCAACATATTCCGGCTGGAGTTTGCTTTGTGGATTAACACTGCTTTGGGACAGTTGTGGACAAATCTGTTCATTCTTTGTTCTTATGCCTCCTGTTGGGTGGGGTTTGCTTTGTGGAGTTTTTCAGCGGGACATTGGTATGATTACATCATCTGCTGCATTCTTAAGCGACTGGTTCACCATTCGTCTTTTTGACTGTTCGAGGACACTGAACGTTTATAGCGGCTGGAATTTTGTTTTGTGGATAAAAAAAGATTTTTTCAATAAAATCTAGTCTATTCTATGTATTATAAAAAAAATTCTAGTCTTTTTCCACCATTCCCTCAGTGAAATCTTCTGGTGGTGAAATATTTAACTCGGCCAGTGATATTAATAATGCTTTTAAGGAATTCTATTTTGATCTCTATAGCTCCACGTCTTCATCTACTGATGAAGATATTAGAAAATTTGTGGATCTATTAGAACTCCCTAAACTGACGACAGAGCAAAAAAAAAACTCTTGATTCTGAGATAACCTTGAAGGAGCTTGGCGAGGTTATTAGGTCCCTTCCTACAGGCAAAACTCCAGGGCCAGATCTTGTGCTACAGAATTGGCTCCACTTTTGGTAGAAGTTTATACAGAAGCATTAAAGAATGGAAAGCTTCCCTCAACCATGACACAAGCTCGGATTAGTTTGATTTTTAAAAAGGACAAAGATCAAAGTGATTGTAAAAGTTATCGTCCAATTTCCCTGATCCAGCTAGATGTAAATATTTTGTAAAAAACTGGTTAACCGATTAAGTAAAGTTATGACATCTCTTATACAAATCAAATCAAATCAAATCACTTTATTGTCACACTACTGTGTACACGAGTGCAACAGCAGGTGAAATTCTTGTGTGCAGTTCCGAGCAACATTGCAGTAATGACAGTGACAAGACATAAACCACTTTACAATAACAACATATTTACACAAAACAATTTACATAACAAATGTACACAATACACACAATGTAGAATACACATACACTAGATAAGGGTATAAATATATATATATATATATATATATATATATATATATATATATATATATACACTAACTGAATTGGGAGAATATATTGACAGAGTGATGATTAATAAAGTGCAGTGCTGATTGTTGATCGTGAGAGATCATGTGTTCAAAAGTCTTATTGCTTGGGGGAAGAAGCTGTCATGTAGTCGGGTGGTGCGGGTCCTGATGCTGCGATACCGCCTGCCTGATGGAAGCAGTGAGAGCAGCCCATGACTCGGGTGGCTGGAGTCTCTGATAATCCTCCGAGCTTTATTCACACACCGTCTGTTATATATATCCTGGAGGGAGGGGAGCTCACCTCCGATGATGTTTCTGGCCGTTCGCACCACCCTTTGCAGGTCTTTGCGGTTGTGGGCGGTGCTATTGCCGTACCAGGCGGTGATGCAGCCAGTCAGGATGCTCTCTACGGTGCTGGTTTAGAACCGTGTGAGGATGTGGTGGTTCATTCCAAACTTCCTCAGCCGTCTCAGGAAGAAGAGGCGCTGGTGAGCCTTCTTCGCAACGGCCTCAGTGTGGACGGACCATGTGAGTTCCTCAGTAATGTGGACACCGAGGAACTTGAAGCTGCTGACTCTCTCCACCGGTGCTCCATTAATGGTGATGGGGCTGTGTACTCTGTCTTTCTTCCTGAAGTCCACCACAAGCTCCTTGGTTTTACTGACGTTGAGGGAGAGGTTGTGCTCCTGACACCAGCGTGTCAGAGTGTGCACCTCCTCTCTGTAGGCTGTTTCATCATTGTCAGTGATCAGACCTACCACCGTCGTATCGTCAGCAAACTTAATGATGGCATTGGAGCTATGTGTCGCCACACAGTCATGTGTGTACAGGGAATACAGGAGTGGGCTGAGAACACAGCCCTGTGGTGCTCCAGTGTTGAGGGTCAGTGATGAGGAGATGTTGCTGCCCATTCTAACCACCTGACGTCTGCCTGACAGGAAATCCAGGATCCAGCTGCACAGCGAGCTGTTTAAGCCCAGAGCCCGGAGTTTCACATCAAGCTTGGAGGGTACTATGGTGTTGAATGCTGAGCTGTAGTCTACAAACAGCATTCTCACATATGTGTTCCTTTTTTCCAGGTGGGAGAGAGCAGTGTGTATTGTAGATGCAATGGCATCATCAGTGGAGCGGTTGTTGCGGTAGGCAAACTGCAATGGGTCCAAAGAGGTGGGCAGAACAGAGCAGATGTGATCTCTGATCAACCTCTCAAAGCATTTGCTGATGATGGGGGTGAGGGCAACAGGACGCCAGTCATTTAAGCAAGTGATTTTTGATTGCTTCGGTACAGGTACAATGGTTGATGTTTTGAAGCATGTGGGGACTACAGACAGGGATAGGGACAAGTTGAAAATGTCCGTAAAAACACCAGCCAGTTGGTTCGCGCATGCTCTGATGACGCGGCCCGGAATGCTGTCTGGACCCGCGGCTTTACGAACGTTCACCCGTCGGAAGGATCGGGTTACATCCGCAACAGAGACGGAGAGTGAACCAGCCTCTGTAGTATCGGCCGCGAGTGCTCTCTCCGTGAGGGCGGTGTTGTTGTCCTCGAAATTAGCATAAAATGTATTAAGCTCGTCCGGGAGAGAGGCAACGGTGTTCATGGCGGAGTTTTTATTCTGTTTATAGTCCGTGATGATGTTAATTCCCTGCCACATACTTCTGGAGTCAGTGGTGTTGAACTGTTCTTCAATTTTGTGCCTGTACTGGCGTTTGGCTGCACGGATGGAGTTACGGAGGGCATAACTGGCTTGTTTACGCTCCTCCGCGTTCCCGGAATTAAAAGCGGTGGTCCGCGCAGTAAGTGCCGCGCGAACATCGCCGTTAACCCAGGGTTTCTGGTTGGGGTAGATCCGTATATTTTTTGTCGGAACAACGTCCTCTACGCACTTCCTGATGAAACACGTTACGCTATCAGCGTAAACCTCGATGTCGTCATCGGAGGCAGACCGGAACATCTCCCAGTCCGCGTGATCAAAACAGTCCTGTAGCGCAGAGTCTGATTGGTCCGACCAGCACTGGATCATTCTAATGGTGGGTGATTCCCGTTTCAGTTTCTGCCTGTAAGCGGGCAGAAGCAGAATGGAGGAGTGGTCGGATTTGCGAAATGGTGGGCGGGGGAGGGATTTGTAGCCATCCCGGAAAGGAGAATAGCAATGATCCAAAACCCGGTCCCCTCGTGTGTTAAAGCTGATGTGTTGGTGGTATTTTGGTACTATTGTTTTGAAGTTGGCTTTGTTGAAGTCCCCAGCAACAATGAACGCAGCCTCAGGGTGCGCGGTTTCCTGCTCACTTATACTCCCATACAGTTCCCTAAGTGCTCGGTCTGTGTCGGCTTGTGGGGGGATGTACACAGCAGTGATAATGACCGCTGTGAATTCCCTCGGTAGCCAGAATGGTCGACACAGAAGCATGAGAAATTCCAGATCAGGAGAGCAGAAAGACCTGATAAAATGTACATTCCTCTGATCACACCATGATTTGTTGATCATAAAACATACACCACCACCTCTGCTTTTACCTGAGAGGTCTTTTGCTCTGTCCGCTCGGTGCACGGAGAAACCCGTGGGTTCGATGGCCGAGTCTGGAATCTCCGCGGACATCCAGGTTTCTGTAAGACAGATAACACAGCAATCTCTCGTCTCTCGTTGGAAAGAGATCCGCGCTCTCAGCTCGCAGAGCTTGTTGTCCAGAGACTAAACATTTGCCAGTAGTATACTGGGTAGCGGGGGGCGATTTGCGCGACGTCTTACTCTGATGAGAATGCCGGCTCTTTTTCCCCTTTTCCGTCTGCGTTTCCGCGGCCGGGCAGCCCAAACAAAGGGCTCCGCTGGCGTGTTTGTAAACCGCGGGTCAGCGTTGAGGAATGTGAAGTCCGGTTTTCGGTGTGTGATTGCCGAACCAATGTCCAAAAGCGTTTGCCTGTCGTACACAATAAGGCAGACAACATCCAAGACAAAAAAACACAAAACTGTAAACAAAACAAACAATAAACTGCAGTGTTTTGACGGAGCCCGCGACGCAGCAGCCATACTCGGCGCCATCTTGGGACATTGTGTATACATATAGATGTGTACATATAGATCAGGTGGGGTTTATTTGGTGCCGTAGCTCTTCTGATATTATAATATTAGGCGTTTCATCGATATCATGTGGTCGGTGGCAAGTGGTCAGTCTCCAGTCACTGCCATCTCACTTGATGCCAAAAAGGCATTTGATATGGTTGAATGGGATTATCTTTTTAAGATTTTGGAAATGTTTGGGTTCGGGAGTACATTTATTGGTTGGATTAAGTTACTTTATAGACAAAAGTAGAATTTTTTTTTTCCAAAATTCAATTACCTGTTACAATCTCTCCCTATAAATGTCCCTCTCTCTTATTTCAACAACTTGATAGCATAGTGAAGTCCTTCATTTGGAATGGTAAATGTCCCAGATTACATTTCAATAAATTACATAGGCCTATTGACAAAGGTGGGCTAAGCCTACCAATGATTTTGTTTTATTATTATGCATTCAGTCTCAACAGGAAGTTCTTTCCCCCATTTCGCCATTGCAAAGCCTTTCTATTAAATTAACAGAGGAAGATAAGTTACACCTCGTTATCTCGCATTTGCACTCGGTGTGGACAAATGTGTCTAGAGTGTTTAATTCAGACATTTATTTAAATGTTGCCTCGAGCATAAGGCTGAACCCTTAGTCCCCTTTCTGCTGGTCAGAGTGGATTGTGAGGGAGGTTAATATGCTCGGTGGCCTATGTGAGAGTGTAGTGTTGAGATCCTTTGAAAATATGGTTCAACTTTGTGGGATTCCCAGGTCTCAGTTCTTCAGGTACCTACAGCTGTGCCACCTGCTCTGTACTATTTTTGGCAGATACTCTGGGAGTGGTGATTACTGCTTTTGGAAAAGGTCATTAGGCATCAGTGTATTACTCTATGCTAATTCAGAGTCTGGGGGACGGAGCTTAAACTTCTCTCAAGAGATTATGGAAGAAAGATTTAAACTTGGAATTGGAGGAGGGAGTGTGGGCTAGGATTCTAAAAAAACATCAAGTATACATCTAGAGATGCAAGGGTGATTGTATAGGCTTGGTCTTAAAGACACACCCACCTGCTGGCAATGCAAATCAGAAGATGGGGACACTACCCATGTTTTTTTGGTGGTATGTTAAGATCCAAGAATTTTGGTTGAGGGTTCAGAGTTTCATGTGTGACGTATTGGGAACTCAAATAACATTTTTCCACAGACGCTGTATTTTAGGTGATGGGGCAGTCAGAAATATAGGGGATAAATACATAAAGAATTTGATCCTGGGCATTCCCATTTATAGGAAGTGCCTTTGTTTATGGTTGTGGTTTAGTTAAGTGGTTACGGAAGAGGTGTGTCTTCAGATGTTTTCAGACGTTTGTGATGGCTTCAGCAGATTGGATGGAGTTTGGAAGCTCCTTATACAGGGTTTGCATGACTATTGAAAAACATTAAAAGGGGGGGGGGGGTAATGGGGGTGTTTGGGGGAAGGGTTTAATTTTATATAGTTTGATTCTGCATTTTCTGTTATGTTTATTTAATTTGTTGAATGAAATCAATAAAAATTGTTAATAATAAAAAGAGCATAAAATTGCTCTTTTAAACAAATATTTTAAGACAATACAATACATGTGATTAAGCATTTGATGTAATGTATTTATTTTGTACATATATGTTGTTGCATTGTACATTCAAAGTACTTTCATTTAATTACATCTGTAGTTACTCTGTTAATCTTACCTCTAAACCTTAATCTAAACCTTAAACCTACCACTAAACCCACCTGTTCCTCAGAGCAGAACTGCACACTGCCCCTTTAAGGATCCACCACCATCAACTAAAATGGCTGCTGGTCAGATTAACAGGTGTCAACAATAAAAGGCAACTATAAAGGTAACCAGGAAGATAGTTGTTGATGACAGAAAAAGAGAAACAAGAGAGATTTGAGACTGGTTTAAGGTGAAGTGTGATGTGCCAAGCTGTTTAAGGAGAAAGAAAGTTTGCTGCTTTGTACTGTGATGTGGATAAGGAACGTGATTGGAGGAGAGAGGAAGAAACAACAAAGGGACTAATTTGACAAGCGCTCATCACCAGAGAGTGAGGCCTGGATATCATAGCCGATCATTGCACTTCTTGAGTAAAAGTGGGGTGCCATGAGTTTGTAGGATCTGCAACTACCGAAGAGCTCCATGGTCAAGGTCTGATGGAAAATTAAAGGCCTAAAGTGGAAGTGCCAGGTGATTCCTTGATTCTTCTGACCTACCTTTCCTGTTGTTGGACTCCCACTCTGCGTCCTGCAGTTATGCCCACAGTTGTCATTCAGGTACATTGCAAACTCTCCGTGAACCAGCGTGCACATTCACAAACTCTTCTACTGCCTGAACTCTCTAGCATACATTTACACACACTTTAATATTTATTTCAGGTATTTTGTTTTGTGAGTCTTGGACTCCTTGCCTTTTTGTTTACTGTTTTCTTTATGCTATTTGAAAAATATGCTTTGGAAAGTGAAACACTCTTTTGTGAATTTATTTAAAATACACATTGGTGTATGTATTGTCATGTCATTGGTGGCTTTTAGAGCTATCTGGGACAAGGTATTCATTTTGACGGTCCTAAACCTGTCTGGCACCCGAATTTTGAAAATTTAAATTTAGTACAGGGGCTGCCAAATTACAACCTCAGTAGCAGCAAATGTGAATCTTGTGAGAATTTTACAGAACAACACGTAGTTGCACAATAAGTACATTGTTTGTATTTTAATGTTAGTACATATTAGTTAAAGACGACTACTTTAATATAAGGTGGGTCTGAAAATGTATTTAATTATGATGCTCTGGACATGTAAAAACACCTTTCATGATTCATGCTATTGTCACGTTAACCACGCATTTTAACGTGTATGTGTTTTAGACAGTTCACAGCAATGGATAGACATTTATCAGCTCCATTCCCAGTATATTTCACCTTCACCCACACAAGTAAATACTAAGTGCACATGTATGCATGTAAAATTCTGATTTAACACCGTGCTTCCATTAGCACTATTCCATTACCCTTTACCTTTGTCCAAGTACGCAGCCCTTGTGTAAGAAGTGCCACACCGTTATACTGTTAAAGCTGACACAATTGACTAACACATTAAAAACAACTTCTCAGCCCTGACACCAGCCCTGACATTAGCAGCTATTTTAAATACACATTTGCTTTAGGATATTCATTCTTCCCTCTTTTCCACCGCCAAAATACCACTATCTAACTCCAACAGTATCTAAGCATTTTTATAAATTTTTAACAAGAATGCATCACCTTTGACTTCAGATTCTGAGACCAAGGGAAGCCCAGTACTTTGATTAATGTATATCTAGCCACTTACTGCCCTATTTTGTGTAGCCAAAGGACAAGATTAGCATTATTGACTTGTTGCATATAATTAAGAGGTTTAGCGGGCAGTCACTTTGAATTGATACATTACTCATGGAAGTTGTTTAGATAAAGCTACAGTAGTTTATTTGTGTGAAGATTAGAATATATGTACTGTATTTGACATTAAATATTTCATAGTTGACATGTCCTGCAGTGTGACAAGCTATACATAGGATTTTGTTAATTATGTTATAATTATACTTGTAGATTTATGACTTTGACCTGATATTAATTTAATGTCTACTTTTTAAATTAATTTCACCACAAAGAACCATTTAGAAATTAACTAGTTGCTAAAAATGTGATTTTAAAGTGGTGAAACCCTGATATGGTGACTACTCACAGTACCGACCCTATCTCTTAACAAGTTGGAATAATAGTTAGAAATGACAAAATTGTAAAAAAAAAAAAGTTAGCTTGTGCAAATTCATAACTTTTACTTGCATAGAGAAAAATAAACAAGTCACTGAACAAGTTTATATTGATTAAGTTTAACCCCTGAAACAAACCTACACCAAACCATAAAGTCTAACCCCTTAGCCAGACTATAAACATAACCATCATTTTAATTGAAAAATCACTGTTGTGTAGCACGAAAGAAAGAGAAATGTCATGGTTTGGAGCGTTCTTACGAAGTTTAACCCTCTAACCCAACCCACAAATCTCACCATAAAATCTAACCCCTTATCCAAACCTTAACCTAACCATGAATATAATAACAGCATATAGGAACAAAACAGCAACCTAGTCTCATAGAATGAATGTTACTATAACAACAGTATCGCAATCTGAGTTTTACGTCCCACTTTCTATGTTTTACTGCAGTTCCTGGTTAAGGGTAAGGATGTCTGTTCACCTCTCATTTATCTACTTGAACAGTATAGGTTAGGTTTAGGGTTTGGTTTAGGGTAAGGATGTCTGTTTATTTATAGGAAGCGCCTTTGTTTATGGTTGTGGTTTAGTTAGGTACTTACGGAAGAGGTGTGTCTTCAGATGTTTTCAGACGTTTGTGATGGCTTCAGCAGATTGGATGGAGTTTGGAAGCTCCTTATACAGGGTTTCCATGGGGCATTGAAAAGCATTAAAAGACATTAAATGGATTTTCTGAAAATTAAGGCCTTAAATGGCATTAAAAAGCATTAAATATTCATTCATTCATTAGAAATGTTTCTATCGGGAAGACACGCAGGCTTGAGGGAGGTTTAAGATGCCATTTATTTGATGAATGTAGAACAGAAATGTAATGTCTCTCTTTGGCGTAGGCCCCGTCCGGCGGTCCGAGGGAGTTGTACTCGGAACCATCATATCCTGCCGGAGGCAGGGGCGAGGAGCCTACCCCAGTGCGGGACAGGGCTCAACTGGTGGTGGTGGGGTTGTGGAGGTTGCCATCTTAGCGCACTGAAACAGCAATGTGATAGATTGTGAGCAGACTTATAAAGCAATGGCTTACCTGCGATTTGGCTAGGAATTACCCAGCTAATAGTGTGATGTACAGCTGCTAGTCTTCCTGCGCTCACATAGATAGTTTTGAGAAAATGATATTACCAATTTATATTGAATATAAATTCATAATTAATAACTTTTGCTGTTGCAAAATATGTTCATTGCTGAGATAAACATGTGGAACCAGTTTGGAATTGCCTCCGGCCGGTGCAAAATTGCGGTAACAGCGGATGTTTGGACAGCAGCGAGCTGGGAACTGGAGGAGTTGGAACAGAGAAAGTAAATTTAGTAAAGTCGCAAAGAAATGGGGAAGTGCAAATTCCAGCAAAAGTGGCTGGAAGACAAAGAATTTAGGACATGGTTGCAGCCCGTTGGTTGTCAACATGGAGCCGTTAAATCTCATATGCAGTCCGATGGCCGCAAATCGGCTGTAAAAGGCAGACAGCAATTATCTATGTCTACAGTGCATCCGGAAAATATTCACAGCGCTTCACTTTTTCCACATTTTGTTATGTTACAGCCTTATTCCAAAATGAATTCAATTATGTTCCTCAAAATATTACAAGCAATACCCCATAATGACAACGTGAAAGAAGTTTGAAGAAATCTTTGCAAATTTATTACAAATTGAAAATAGAAAAAAAAAATCACATGTACATAAGTATTCACAGCCTTTGCTCAATACATTGTTGAAGCACCTTTTGCACCAATTACAGCCTCAAGTCAGTTTCTCCCATTCTTCTTTGCAGGACCTCTCAAGCTCCATCAGGTTGGATGGGGAGCGTCATTGCACAGCCATTTTCAGATCTCTCCAGGGATATTCAATCGGTTCAAGTCTGGGCTCTGGCTGGGCCACACAAGGACATTCACAGAGTTGTCCCGTAGCCACTCCTTTGTTATCTTGGCTGTGTGCTTGGGGTCGTTGTCCTGTTGGAAGATGATCGTTCGCCCCAGTCTGAGGTCCAGAGTGCTCTGGAGCAGGTTTTCATCAAGGATGTCTCTGTACATTGCTGCATTCATCTTTCCCTTGATCCTGACTAGTCTTCCAGTTCCTGCCGCTGAAAAACATCCCCACAGCATGAAGCGGCCACCTCTATGCTTCATTGTAGTGATGATATTGGCCAGGTGATGAGCAGTGCCTGGTATCCTCCAGACATTTGCCATTCAGGTCAAAGAGTTCAACCTTTGTTTCATCAGACCAGAGAATTTTGTTTCTCATGGTCTGAGAGTCCTTCAGGTGCCTTTTGGCAAACTCTAGGTAGGCTTTCATGTGCATTTTACTGAGGAGTGGCTACTGTCTGGCCACTCTACCATACAGGCATGATTGGTGGAGTGCTGCAGAGATGGTTGTTCTTCTGGAAGCTGGTTCTCTTTCCACAGAGAAATGCTGGAGTTCTGTCAGAGTAACCATGACTAAAGCCCTTCTGCCACGATTGCAGTTTGGTCGGGCGGCCAGCTCTAGGAAGAGTCCTGGGTGGTTCCAAAGTACTTCCATTTACGGATGATGGAGGCCACTGTGCTCATTAGGACCTTTAATTTTTCTGTATCCTTCCCCAGATCTGTGCCTGGATACAATCGTGTCTCGGAGGTCTACAGACAATTCCTTGGATTTCATGGCTTGGTTTGTGTTCTGACATGCACTGTTAACTGTGGGACCTTTATATAGACAGGTGTGTGCCTTTCCAAATTATGTCCAATCAACTGAATTTACCACAGGTTTACTCAAGGATGATCAGTGGAAACCGAATGCACCTGAGCTCAATTTTGAGTGTCATGGCAAAAGCTGTGAATACTTCTGTACATGTGATTTATTTTTTATTTTTTTTCTCTTCCCGTTGCTTCTTTCCCATTCTCTCTATGGGGTATTGTTTGTGAAATTTGAGGAAAATAATGAATTTAATTAATTTTGGAATAAGGCTGTAACATAACAAAATGTGGAAAAAGTGAAGCACTGTGAATACTTTCTGGATGCACTGTATAAGGAGTCTAACACCTGTTTCTTGTTCTAGTGAGAGTGCTGGAGAGTTTAAAAGGAATCCAGATGCCGGAGAGAGAGGCTGATACGCCTATGTGTGTATACGTTACGCTGAAAAGCCAAGTTAGTGTGTGGGTGGCTAAAATTTAAGTTGCCGTTGGAAAACTGTTTTGTTTTGACATTTAGAAATAAAAATGATATGTGGACTGATCACCCAGCTCCTGTTTTCTCCTTTAATGAAAATTGTTACACTGGTGCCAAAACCCGGGAATCGGCGAAAGAAGTACCGCTATGGAAACCTCATCACTGGGTGAAGTCTAATGTGTCCTTGCCAGCATTCAAGAACAACACCATTAGGCTCTCCTCGCCCAAGAGCAGCGTATTTAAGAGAGGATCGATAGGCATTGCAGAGCCTGATAGCCCCAGGCAGGTCCTCAACCACATCCATGGGGCAGCAGCCATACCCCCTCTCCTTTTAACCAAGGATGAGCCGGAAGCCTTAATTAGGGTCTTCGAGCAGGCTGCTACTGCCTCTGGCTGGCCAGCTGCTCAGTGGGTGCTACATCTGCTACTGTTGTTCTCCAGGGAAGCCAAGCTCATGGTTCAGAAACTGCCAGCTGAAGACTGCCTGATCTATGGGGGACCTGAAGAAGGCTATCTTCCAACGGGTCAGCCACAAACCTGAACAACAACACCAGCGTATCCATTCACTCACGCTTGGGGAGGCTGGCTGCTCATTTGTGTATGCACAGCTGCCTTGCGATCCCTGTCAGTGGTGGGTGCTGGCCGACGGGGGTCGCGATATCAAGCCGGTAATTAATCTTATAATGCTGGAGCAGTTCACTGCATTTCCTGCCAAGAAGAACTGCAGAATGGGTCCAGTGCCCTCGCCCGGCATCAGTGGAGGAGGCAATCCAGTTGGCCGAGGACCACATGACGGGCTATCCCAGGGCCGGCAAGCCTCTATCTGTCCGTCCGTCCCTTCCTTCCTTCCTTTCTGGAAACAGGGAGTTCTCATCCTACACCGGCTCCTGGCTTCAGGGGCTGCACAACTCCTGTTTCCCCCTGTCTCTCCCCATTCTCAACGAGGCTTTGGGTGCTAGTGGTGAAGGTAAGGAATGTTCTTGGGGATATCCACGATTATCCTTTATTGACTGTAAGAAGCTGACAGCTTCATTGAATTCTACCAGCTCAACACCAGTTTCATGTACAACAGTCAAGACAATATCTGGGGTGCAGGCCTGATATTTTGAAGAATTGCAAAGAAAAGCCATTTTTGAAACAGAAAAACAAAAAGAAATGGTTAGAGTGGGCAAAGAAACCATACATTGGATAACAGATAATTGGAAAAGAGTGTTATAGATCTTAAACCCATTGAGCATTTTTGAGAACAGCTAGACTGTAAGGTGCTTAAGTGCCCGACAAGACAGTCGCATCTATGGTAAGTGCGACAGGAAGCATGGGGTGAAATGTCAACTAAGTAGCTGGACAAACAGAAAGCTAGAATGCCAAGGATCTGCAAAGCTGTCATTGCTGCACATGGAGGAATTTTTGATGAGAAATCTGAAGTAGTTGAAGTGTGGGTTTTTTTTTTTTTTTTTTTTTTTTTTTTTTTTTTTTCCCAAATAGTAATTTACATAGTAATAGTGTTATTAATGTCCTGACTATACACTGTGATCAATTGAATGCCACTTTGGTGAATAAAGGTCCAATTTTTTTACATAAGAGCAAAATCTGTGTGTTATTCCAAAAGTTTGGCCACCAGTGTAAGAGAGGGGGAAGTCTCAGCTTCCCCAGTCCTTAGAGAATTCCTCTCCATGGATTTCCCTCTAGATCAGATGGAGTTGATTGAGCCTTGCTCAATATGTGTGTAATAGAAGAATCCCACAGTGACTGGGCCAGCCTGGTGGTGCTTGTTCCTAAGAGTGACGGTTCTGTGTGGATTATAGAAAGGTCAATGCGGTGTTTAAATTTGTTGCATATCCAATGCGTTGTATTGACGAACTGCTCAATCGATTGGCCACGGCTCGCTTTTATTCGATACTGGATTTAACGGTTTATGGGTTATTGGCAGATTCCCTTAACACCAATGTCCTGTGAGAGAACGACCTTCTCCACACCGTTCGTCTTACACCAATTTGTGACCCTTCCATTCGGTTTCTTTAGGGCACGGCTACGTTTTGGCACCTTATGGACGAGTCCTCAGACCACTCTCTGCGTACGCCGCTGCCTATCTGGATGACATCATTATATACAATAATGATTGGCAGTGGCACATGCAGCATCTAAGGGCAGTTCTGAGGTCACTGCAATGGGTGGGACTCACGGCAAACACCAAGAAGTGCGCAATTGGAAGTGTGGAGTTGGGTTTCACTTGTGGTCAGCAGTTGTGGCCTGCCTGGCACCCAAGACCAAAAATTAGGTGAGACAGTTCCTGTGGCTGGCTGGCTATAATAGGAGGTTTGTTCCTAATTATTCAGACGTCACCAGCTGTGAATATGTGTGCAACACGTCAGTGATATTGACTAGAATTTATAGATTCTGCTGGTGACTTCATTGGATGCACTTGTAGCAGGGCTACAAATGGATGCGTCACAGGTGCATCGTCAGATCTTTTGTCTTCAGATCTGTGTGTGTGTGTGTGTGTGTGTGTGTTGTGCTTCTTGACTGTCAGAAATTCTACTTTCCTCTGTTAGGAGTTAAAATTATTAGGCAGTGCACAGAAACCTTTCTCTTTTCTTTAAAAGAAAAAGAATGACTGATAAACAAAGCAAGTGGTGTGTGTTCCCATGTTTTCACTCTATGGCTGAAACTGACATA
The DNA here is from genome assembly GCA_032164185.1 of Moxostoma hubbsi. Classification (NCBI taxonomy): domain Eukaryota; kingdom Metazoa; phylum Chordata; class Actinopteri; order Cypriniformes; family Catostomidae; genus Moxostoma; species Moxostoma hubbsi. The sequence continues at coordinate 20,853,144 of JAVLUX010000020.1, read as the reverse complement.
CACCAGTTTTGTTTTGTGTGTTTGGGGGACGAGCATGCTGCTCTTGCGTTGGGGCGGGGCAGGTGCGAGCATTGCAATCTGTTTACATTTAAAGATGCTTTGCACTCGTCTTGCTTACTTCCAAGAGCCAGCACTCACTCTTTCATCGTGGGATTCTTGCATGGATCTGGCTGAGGAGCGAGAGATGGGTCTGTTCCAATCGCTCGCTCTCTCCCCAGATCCAGCTGATCCTTGTAAGCCTGAAGCGCGCTTTGGTTCCTCTTCGGTTCACGAGGGGTACGCTGAACATTCCGTGCACAATAATAAAGCGGCTGAGGAATTACTTGAGGTGGTTACTCTCTGTGGCCAGGCTACAGTTAGACTGGCCACACGAACAAGAGATGCTCAAACGCTCCAAACTAGAAGATTTCTTTCTGGTGGCCAAAAAAAACAGAAGGGAACGCTGTATCCGTCCCTTCCTTTCTTTGATGACCTCCATGACGAGCTCTCTTGTTCATGGAGGAAACCTTATACTTTGTGTCTTCGTGCCCTCGACGTCGACATATTTGACTATCATGGGTGCCGAGGCACGGGGATATTCAGTGATGCTGCCGGAAGAAGAGACACTTGCGGGTTATCTCTCGCCTGGCTTGGCATCAGCACTAAAGAGACCCACTCTCCCCACAAAGCCATGCAGGACCACCTCCACACTTGTGGGGAAGGCTTATCAGGCAGCTGATTAGGCTGGTGCTGCCCTGCGCACAATTGCAGTGTTACAGGCATACTAGGCTGATCTGTTGAAAAAACAAAGCGTGGCGAATCGTGCTCCCCCTTGTAAAGACTGGGGGCCTGCAGCAGCCCCCAAAGCAAGACTTCAGGGCAGTTATTTCTAAAAAGAAAAACCCTGAAGGTTTTGCGGCCAGCCTTGTGGGGGTAGCACCCCCCCCCCCCCCCCCCTTGGGATGGGTTGCTTGAAACATCCACCTGTACCCTCCAGATACCCCCACAAAACCGCTCCATTCACACCGCCTCTGGTGTTTCGGGAGTTAGCGGTTTCCAGCTAAATGTTGGTTGTTCCGTTGCTTCCTGTCATAGTCCAGGACACTCGACATCCCCTCAACAGGAAGTGTCAGAATCAATTCCTATATCAGAGAACCTGGCAGCGTGGAAACTGCTGCCAGGTGTTTCTATGTGGGTCCTAAGAACAGTAGAAAAAGGCTACAGAATTTAATCCATTCACCATTCTCCGCGTTTCAATGGTGTGGTTCCAACTACCGTGAAACTGGGACAAGCATGTCTCCTGTGGAAAGAACTGCAAAATCTCTTGGCCATAGAACATGTTCCCCTTCCAGAGAGAGAGTCCGGTTACTACAGCAGATCCTTCCTGGTTCCCAAGAAGGATGGGGGTTGCAAACGATTTTAGATCTTCGAGGCTTGAATCGCTCAGAGGGCTTTCAAGTTCAAGATGCTAACCGTCAAGACGGTCGTGTCTCAAATCCAACACCGCAATTGGTCATGATCAATCTCACGGACGCGTACTTTCATATAGAAAGTCTGCCACAACACGGGAAGTTCCTGAGGTTCGCTTTCCAATATCAGGTTCTTCCATTCGGTCTAGCCTTATCACCCCGCACGTTCAAGGAATGCATGGATGCAGGACTGGCTCCTTTGCGACTCTGGGGCATCTACATTCTGAATTACATAGACAACTGGCTGATAGCTTGCTCACTCCGGGCATGGAGCCATGCGATTGAGACCTCCTGCTAGGACCAGGTTCCCTTCAGGGGACTTAGCAATAGTCCTTGAGGGTCTGGTTGAGACCCCGTTTGAACCTCTAGAGACAGCGTCTGAGAAACTTCTGACTCTCAAGATGGTTTTTCTTATGGCAATTACTTCTCTAAAAAGAATTGTGGATCTGCAGGCTCTGTCTGTTTTGCCAGCCTGCTTGGATTTTGCCCAATGGCTAAAAGCAATATTGCACCCTCATCCTGACTACTTGCCTAAGGTTCCTTCTCGACCGAACATCCGGTCACCCTCGAAGCCTGCTGCTCCCCACTATTTACAACGCCAGAGCAGGAAAGAATTCACGGACCGTATCCAGTCCGTGCCCTTCAGACTTATGTCCACCACACTAGCCAGTGGTGTAAGTCAGGGGAGCTATCCATTTGCCATGGGGTCCGCAACAAGGGGCGGCCACCACCAAGCAGAAAATGTCGCATTGGGTGAGGAATGCTATTGCCCTGGTCTACGAGGTGCGCAGTCAAGCTTTGCCAGTAGGGATCAGGGCTCATCTACCAGAGGGGTCGCATCCTCTAAAGCTTTGGCTAGAGGTTTCCCTCTGCAACATGTTTGTAATGCGGCGGGCTGGTCCTCTCCGCATACATTCATAAGATTCTATAGTTTGGATGCTCATGCCACTCCGCTCTTATGTCCTTGAGTATACATCACAAGCTCATGTCTGAGACCTCTCGCGCTCTTGTGAGCACAACTACACTACCTACGCCTCCGCACTGTGGATGTCCGAACCCCTTACAGTTTTCTCGTTCCCAAAGTTCTAAATCAGCGCAGCATCAAAGTGTAGCTTTTTGATGGGGAACATCTCGGGTTACTTAACTGTAACCCCTGTTCCCTGATAAAGCGGAACTAGATGCTGCGCTTCATTGCCGCACTGGGATGCCCCAGGACTGCTCTTCAGACAAAATACCTGACGATGCACCTGTGACGCAACTATTTATAGCCCTGCTACAGGTGCATCCAATGATGTCACCAGCAGAGGCTATAATTTCATTAACGTGTTGCACACATTCACCGCTGGTGATGCCTAAAGTTGTTCCCAAAGCACTAAATCAGCACAGCATCTCGTTCCGCTTTTATCAGGGAACAGGGGTTACTGTTAAGTAACCCGAGATGTTCCCTGGGAATCACCTGTGACCTTGGCATTGCTAGAATTATGCTCTAGCGGCTGCAGGAACACTCCACACTAAAGATCAGAGATTTATAAAAATAATCTGAAACACTCAACACCATCATTGTCTGTAACTGATGGATCAGTCTCATTGTTCCCCACTGCCATGCGATTTCTGTCTGCTCTCTCGCCAGCAGTGCCGTTGAGTGACATATTCAGATACGCATGACAGTCTCACAAAAAGAACACAGAGCATCATA